>LR738715.1:856203528-856318250 GCA_902687465.1 Secale cereale | reverse complement strand
AAAGGCATCTTCTTCCTCCTTGTTGACCTACCTCTTCCCCCACATACTCCATTGTTGCTCCAAGCTCCATTTTCGCCCGATCTATCTCCTTAGCCAATCAAACTTGTTGATTTGCTCGGGATTGCTTGAGAAGGCATCGATCTACACTTCCACCAAGAGATATTTGATTCCCCCCACTAATCCCTAGCGGATCTTGTTACTCTTGGGTGTTTGAGCACCCTAGACGGTTGAGGTCACCTCGAAGCCATATTCCATTGTGGTGAAGCTTCGTGGTATCGTTGGGAGCCTCCAATTCGGTTGTGGAGATATCCCCAACCTTATTTGTAAGGGTTCGGTTGCCGCCTTCAAGGGCACCACTAGTGGAATCATGGCACCTTGCATCGTGCGAGGGCGTGAGGAGAATACGGTGGCCCTAGTGGCTTCTTGGGTAGCATTGTGCCTCCACACCGCTCCAACTGAGACGTACTTCCCCTCAAAGGGAAGGAACTTCGGCAACACATCCTCGTCTTCACAGGTTCCACTTGTGGTTATTTCTTTCCTTTACTTGTGCAAGCTTTACTTGTTTATCTCTTATAGCTTGCTTGTGAGGTTGTTGTATTTACTTCCAATTAGTTGTCATCTTAGTAGCATATCTAGACAACTTACTTTGACGCTTAATTTAAAGTGGTTAAGAAAAGCTAAAAATTGTTACTTGCCTATTCACCCCCCCTCTAGTCAACCATATCGATCCTTTCAATTGGTATCAGAGCCTCGTCTCTTTTTAAGGACTTTACTGTCCAAAGAGTAGGGGTGACAACGTAGTCGAGACGGAGGGACATTCCGGTGGAACTTCGTCTTTGCCTACGTCCGATGGGGGAGCCTCTGTCTCTCATGAGGAGTTCAATGTGGCTATGACCACATTGAAATAATCACTAGCGACCGAGGTCAAAGGCATGTTTAAAGATTTGCTTGAGGGGCTCAAATTATCCACCACACCGTTGGAAGTGGTTCGTCCCGCTACCAACGTGTCGGAGGGTACTCCCGACAAGGGAGAAGCTATTAGTGAACAAGCCCCGGTTACTAAGAATGGGAGTGGCATCTTTGCCCACTCCGCTCCTCCTACTCACTATGGAGGACCCGTTCCCACACCACATTTAAATTCCATTGGGCCCCCTCCTAAGTTTATAAAAAATTCTGATTTTGCTACTTGGATGTTTTGCTTCAAACGTCATTTAAATCATTGCTCTACTAATATTTGAGAATCATTGAGCAAGGTTTTTATCCACGTGATCCCAACAACATGACTCCGAGAGAAACTGTGGATCATCAATTCAACGAGTCTGTTCTTTGCATACTTCAAGATGCTATCCCTCCCGAAGACATTGCACATCTTCGACCCTTCACTATGGCCAAGGAAGCTTGGGAGCATGTTGGCACTATGTACAAGGGGAGTGATGGCTTCTCGCCCCTCGTTGGTTACCCCAAGTGGAAGGTTGAGATGTAGCGTAGCGGCAAATTTCCCTTGGCAAAGATACCAAGGATCGAATCCCGTGAGACTCCGAGGGTCGACAAGTAGGTGTCAACGGCGCCAGAAACTTAGCGGTTGACAGGACTTGCACACAGATACAGATAACTTTGCTCCCAACGAGTACAGAGAGGTTGTCAATCCCTTCGGCCTTGTTGTTTACAAAGGATCAAACACAAAAGAAAATAATGATAGCTATGACTGCAACTAGGAAATAAAAACAGGAAGTAAATAGAAGGTGTGATCATCGGTGGTAATATAGACCGGGGACCCATGATGTTCACTAGTGATGTCTCTCCCAAAAGACGATAAAACAGCAAAGTGAGGTAAACAAATTACAGCTGGGCAATTGACAGGATTATGTGCGCAAACCAATGCTAACTATGCTGCAAAGAAAGGTAGAGGCTCAAAAGCATGGGCGGTACGCCAAGGCAAGTAGACCGAAATCCATCTGCATCTACTACTAATCATCCACCTTGAGATATCTATCCAGAACATCTCGCTGGTATTAAGTTGCGAATCCCACCCAAAGTGTAAACTCAAAGCAACAGACAACTGCATTAAAAGAACTTTGCGTAAAGTAAACAATCCTTGCACCCGCAAGTACAAGCACCGTTGTTTTCCCCCTTGTGGCAACATCACATCCCCTAGACTCATGTTTCTGTCACTCAAGCTAGTCATCAGGGGGCATGAACCCACAATCAAGCATAACACTCCCTCTTGGATTTACTACCTACTACTTGGCCAAAGCAATAAACAGCAACGGAGAACATGCAAGAATTACTCAAGAACAAAGATATAAAAGAGGTGAATCAAATATATTACTCAAACAAAATCTGAACATAGTCTCATAATCCATCAGATCCCAGCAAACTCAGCAAAGCAACAACAGAAATATTACATATGTGCCTCGATCATGTAGGGCAGCTCACGAGGTCTAAACCATGAAGAGCAAAGAGGGGAGGAGAACATCACATAGCTACTGATCATGGACCCATGGTCCAAGGTGGACTACTCACGCTTACCGGGAAGCGTCCATGGTGGTGGAGAAGCTCCCGGTGGTGGTTCTCCCCTCCGGCAGGGTGCCGGGAAGAGTTCTCCTGATGCTCCCGATCTTGGAAGCGCTGCGGCGGCGGAGCAGTGGCGAGATCGCGAAAAAGGGTTCTGTCCTCGAGGGTTTCGGGACGAGAGGGATATATATGCGAAGGGGGGCAGCCAGAGGCGGAGCATGGGCCCCAGGCGCCCCCCTGGCACGACCAGGGGTGGGGCCGCGCTAGGTGGCCGCCTGGGCCTCCCCTGGCTCCCCTCTGGCCCCGCTTTGGTTCTTCGCGAAGCTTCCTGTACGCTGATTTTTCCTGTATTTTTCCCGGAATTTTCGGAGCACTTTTAATATGGGGGAAACCTGAAATAGAAAAACAGCAGAAAACAGGAACTGGCACTGTGGTGCACTGAGTTAATAGGTTAGTCCAAATATGATCAAAAGTGTACGGAAGTGCATAAATATCATAGCAATATCACACAAAAGAAGCATGGAGCAAGCAGAAATTATAGATACGTTTTGGACGTATCAACATCCCCAAGCTTAATTCCTGCTCGTCCTCGAGTAGGTAAATGATAACAAGCATAATTTCTGTGGTGACATGCTATCAACCATATAAGAACTTTTTAAGTAAAGCAATCAAGGCATGTAATTCAATTCAAGTCATAACAAGCAAGAGTCTATATTAGCATTGTAACAAGCAACATAAGAACATAAAGGTGCAAGAGCTCTCGCTGTCCGTGACTCGAATGTCTCCAAATGGTGTTTGCGTGCAAGAAAGGGGATAGGGATATATGAGAGAGTAAAACATAGTTTTTGTATTGTTGAGAACTTAATCTACTAAAGTTTCACACTTGGTCTTCTTTGGAATCTTATCTTGACTCATCCCCAGACCACTAGTCAGGTACAAGTCAAAATGATCCACTCCCTTTCGATATTTTGAGCACTCATGCAATGGATGAGCGTAAGCAAGAAGGTTGACACTTAGGATGGCAAAGAGAGAAAAATGATGGAGGGGGAAGACAAAAAAGGTGTGAAAGGCTCACATCAATGAGGACAATCATGGGCGAGAGAAAGCCAAATGATAGATATGATGTGAGGAGTAGGGATTGCCATGCAACGGATGCACATATGAGCTAAGGTAAGCTCTCCAATGGAACTAGTGGGGGTGCATCAAACTTGCTTGCTCAAGAAGACCTAGAGCTCTTTTGAGGAGGCTCATCATTGGAATATACAAGCCAAGTTCTATAGTGTGAAGGTCCCCACATAGCTATATGCATGAATGATAATCTCTATGGAGTACAAGGTATAAGATGGAGTACGAGTGTGGATCTCTCAAAAGGAATAGTAGTGTGCCCCCTTCTCTCTTTTTATTTCTTTTTTCTCTTTTTTCTATTTTTTATTTTTTTATGGCCTCAATGGCTCTTTCTATTTAACTCTCATTTGTCCTCTTTGGGATCTTTTGATTTTGTCCTCTTTGGGATCTTTTGATTTTGTCCTCTTTGGGATCTTTTCCTCACTTTAGGGGCAACACTCTATATATTACAAGAAGTATAGAAGATCTTTCACACTTTACAAAAGTACTCAACATAAAGAAAATGAAACTATCATGATGTATGCAAATGTATGCCTCTGCCAGTGTAGCAGGATATGCAATGATACTAGCGCGTCATGTAGCAATGATTAGGGCAAGGCCCAACTAGCATGCGGCTCATCGATCAAGCAAAAAGCATGTATGACATGAAGATCAAGTCATGAGAAGATGGATGTTGCATGGCAATGTATCTCGGAAAGGCTATGGAAATGCCTTGATAGGTAGGTATGGTGGCTGTTTTGAGGAAGGATATAATGACGCTTATGATGACAGAGCATATCGTGCCAAGGATTTGGATGCACCGGCGAAGTATGCGCCAACTCTCGAGGTGAGAAAGGGCAATGCACGGTACCGAAGAGGCTAGAAAAATATGGCTAGGTGGAAGTGTCAACTTTCGAATACTCACATTAGTCCGAAGAACTCATGCACTTATTATCAGTAACTCTCAATCTAATTAGGAGGTTCACAAAGAGACAAGTACCCCGAGGAGGAGTGTATGGGGGTTTGGTTATCCTTGCGCATCCTCGACTCATGGTACGTGAGTGTACTCTAATATTCGATCCCTCCAAAGATTAGTGATCCATCTAGTAGCTAAAGTTCTCAACTATTTTGTAGGTTTTCGAAAATAAACACGGATTGCCCAAAATACGACATCTTTCACTAATAGGCTAAAGCTCTTGACACCAAAAGTTCAGACATTACTTATGGCAATACCTCAAAACTATTGCAAGTTACTACTAAAATTAAATAGCAACCTCAATTACCTACTTTAAGTTAAGACACACAACTCAGTGCAACAGGCAAACTCTCTTAACAAGATAAACATGAAAACTCAAGAGAGTTCAGCAACCAACTAAACAAAAGCTCTTTAAAAAGAAAAGCATGAAAACTAAGAGCTAAACATGACAGCAGCTATGGAAAGACAAAGAACACACACAGCAAAGATAAGCATGAAAATCCTATGTTGTGTTCTAGGTTGAAGTGGAGCGTGTTTCTCTCCCACACAAAGAAAGCTGGGTTCTAACTTGTTATGAACAGCAAGCAAAGCTAAAGAAAACTAAAAAGGAAACTAAGAGCAAGACGCTCCAAGCATAGCACATAACGCATGAAGTGATAAAAATATAGTGGAACGAAAAACGAACTGATAATTGTTGATGGAGAAGGGGATGCATGGGGGCATCCCCAAGCTTAGACGCTTGAGTCTTCTTGAATATTTCTTGGGGGTGCACGGGGGCATCCCCAAGCTTGAGCGTTTGACCCTCCGGAATCTTCTTTTATCATCTTCCCTCACACACTTGAAAACTCCCTTCATACATAACTCATCATAATCTGATTAGCGAGGTTAGTACCCACAATAAAATAATTTTTCCCTACTGGAAATAAGGATAATCATGAAGAGCTACTGTTTCTCAAGATTGCCAAAAGGTTTTTGCAAAGAAAAAGCAAGCTCAAGGTTTGCAAAACGAAGAAAAGGCAAAACAGGACATAATCTGTGAAAAACAGACCAGTAGGTAGTAAATAATTTTTTCGGGGCACTTCTGCAACTCAAATCAAAAAACTTAGAACAAACGCTCGAAAGCCAATTGTATAGAGCACTCTTTCAAAAAAATTCAGATCAAAAAGATGATCTGGTGATTTTATTCGAATTTTCTATCCAAGGACAGAATCTGTTTTCTGGACAGCACCTCACAACTTTTGAACTTTCTTGCAATTGGCGGCTAAACTTGGCACAAAGCTGAAAAGAAAAGATACAATGATGATGCTACTGTAGTAACAAACATCAAGACACAACAAAAGCAAAATAAAACCTAATTCTTTGTGGGCTGCCTCCCAAAAGCGCTTTCTTTTATGCATTTAAGCTAGGCATGATGCAAAAAGAGAAGATCAAGTTTTATCAAGAGTAAGAGAATAGCTAGTGCGTTTAATGGACTCAAAAGGCAACTTAATCTTCTTTCTAGGGAAGTGTTCCATCCCTTTCTTGAGAGGGAATTGGAATTTTATATTCCCCTCTTTCATGTCAATGATAGCACCAACGGTGCGAAGAAAAGGACGTCCCAAAATAATTGGACATGAAGGTTCACATTCAATATCCATAATAGTAAAATCAACGGGAACATAATTGTCATTGACAATGATAAGAACATCGTCGATCTTCCCCAAAGGTTTCTTTACGGAAGAATCAACAAGACGAACACCGAAAGAACAAGGATCAAAAGGTTTCAATTCAAGCATATCATACATTCTTTTGGGCATAACGAAGGTACTAGCTCCAACATCACATAAAGGATAGCAAGAGAAGTTATTCAACTTAATTTTAATCATAGGATCCCAACTATCTTCTAGCTTTCTAGGTATGGAGGCTTCTACCCTAAGCTTCTCCTCCCTAGCTTTGATGAGAGCATTAGTCATATGCTCCGTGAAGGCAAGATTAAGTGTGCTAGTGTGGGGGTCTTTAGCATTCTTTGTAAAAAGGTGACAACTTCTGAGAGACTACAATTATCAAAATCAATTTTACCATTATTGAGCAGAATTGTAGTGACATTTTCTTTGTTTGAATTGCTCTCTATTATAAGAGTTTGGACGTCTTCCCAAGTTTGGGGAAGTGTGGGAGCAACTTTAAACAGAGGCTCATACTTTTTTCCTGGGAGACCATGCCATGGGCATAACTCTCCATTAAAACTAACATAATCACAAGGTTTATTACTTTTGTAGATCCCGACAGTGGTGATTGGTGTGATGGGAGAAGGGGTGTACTCCTCCCACTTAGTGTTTTTGGTGGAACCCATAGCAGCAGCAAGCAAGATAACTATTTTTGTGATTTTTGGTAAGGGACACTAAAGCAAAAACTGAAAGGTAAACTAACAAGACTAAAAAGCAAAGATAAAAGATAGCGTGCAACTCCCCTATCTTGAAGAGTGGAGTCCCCGGCAACGGCGCCAGAAATTTGCTTGATGGCTTCTCGCCCCTCGTTGGTTACCCCAAGTGGAAGGTTGAGATGTAGCGTAGCGGCAAATTTCCCTTGGCAAAGATACGAAGGATTGAATCCCGTGAGACTCCGAGGGTCGACAAGTAGGTGTCAACGGCGCCAGAAACTTAGCGGTTGACAGGACCTGCACACAGATACAGATAACTTTGCTCCCAACGAGTACAGAGAGGTTGTCAATCCCTCCGGCCTTATTGTTTACAAAGGATCAAACACAAGAGATAATAATGATAGCTATGACTGCAACTAGGAAATAAAAACAGGAAGTAAATAGAAGGTGTGATCAGCGGTGGTAATATGGACCGGGGTCCCATGATGTTCAATAGTGATGTCTCTCTCCCAAAAGATGATAAAACAGCAAAGCGAGGTAAACAAATTACAGCTGGGCAATTGACAGGATTATGTGCGCAAACCAATGCTAACTATGCTGCAAAGAAAGGTAGAGGCTCAAAAGCATGGGCGGTACGCCAAGGCAAGTAGACCGAAATCCATCTGCATCTACTACTAATCATCCACCTTGAGATATCTATCCAGAACATCTCGCTGGTATTAAGTTGCGAATCCCACCCAAAGTGTAAACTCAAAGCAACAGACAACTGCATTACAAGAACTTTGCGTAAAGTAAACAATCCTTGCACCCGCAAGTACAAGCACCGTTGTTTTCCCCCTTGTGGCAACAGCACATCCCATAGACTCATGTTTCTGTCACTCAAGCTAGTCATCAGGGGGCATGAACCCACAATCAAGCATAACGCTCCCTCTTGGAGTGACTACCTACTACTTGGCCAAAGCAATAAACAGCAATGGAGAACATACAAGAATTACTGAAGAACAAAGATATAAAAGAGGTGAATCAAATATATTACTCAAACACAATCTGATATAGTCTCATAATCCATCAGATCCCAGCAAACTCAGCAAAGCAACAGCAGAAATATTACATATGTGCCTCGATCATGTAGGGCAGCTCACGAGGTCTAAACCATGAAGAGCAAAGAGGGGAGGAGAACATCACATAGCTACTGATCATGGACCCATGGTCCAAGGTGGACTACTCACGACTCATCCGAGAAGCGTCCATGGTGGTGGTTCTCCCCTCCGGCAGGGTGCCGGGAAGAGTTCTCTTGATGCTCCCGATCTTGGAAGCGCTGCGGCGACAGAACAAAGGCGAGATCGCGAAAAAGGGTTCTGTCCTCGAGGGTTTCGGGACGAGAGGGATATATATGCGAAGGGGGGCAGCCAGAGGCGGAGCAGGGGCCCCAGGCGCCCCCTGGCGCGGCCAGGGGTGGTGCCGCACCAGGTGGCTGCCTGGGCCTCCCCTGGCTCCCCTCTGGCCTCGCTTTGGTTCTTCGCGAAGCTTCCTGTACGCTGATTTTTCCTGTATTTTTCCCGGAATTTTTGGAGCACTTTTAATATGGGGGAAACCTGAAATAGAAAAACAACAGAAAACAGGAACTGGCATGTGGCGCACTGAGTTAATAGGTTAGTCCAAATATGATCAAAAGTGTATGGAAGTGCATAAATATCATAGCAATATCACACAAAATAAGCATGGAGCAAGCAGAAATTATAGATACGTTTGGGACGTATCAGGGAGCGCTAGCATTCAACGCTCAAACTATGAAGTTGTGCAAGATGAAGTCGATGAGTTTGCTATGATCGAAGAATAAGATCCACGTGAACTTTATCGGAGATTAACCACTCTTGCGGTCTCTCTTAGAGATCATAGGAGTAACGACACGGATGACAATTGGATCAAGCGCAAGTTTCTCAATGCCATGATGCCCTACGACAAGGCCATGTCCTCTGTCATCCGTCAAAGAACGAACTTCCACCACTTGTCATCAAATGAAGTGTTGGATGAGTTCGTTGCCATCAGGATCTTGGAAAAGACCGCCGACAATGCGGTGTTAAGAGCTCAACGATCAAAGAAGCCTGATACGTCCCAAACGTATCTATAATTTCTGCTTGCTCCATGCATGTTTTGGGTGATATTGCTATGCTTTTGATACACTTTCATACACTTTTGATCATATTTGGACTAACCTATTAACTCAGTGCACCCCAGTGCCAGCTTCTGTTTTCTGATGTTTTTGTATTTTAGGTTTTCCCCTTACTTAAATTGCCAGAAAAATTCCGGGAAAAATATCTAAAAATCAGCGCTCCAGAAGCTTCCGTGCGCCAGAAGGGGGGCCAGAGGGGCCCCAGGCGCCGTGATGGCGCGGCCCCACCCCTGGCCGTGCCGGGGGGCCGCCTGGGCTGCTCCCACCTCCTCTGGTGCCCTACATGGACTCCTATTTATTCTCCCGTCGCGAAAACCCTGATTGCAGACCCCTTTTCTCCAGAAGCAATTCCGATCTCCGCCGCCATCGCCACCAAGTTTCGGGGGACCAGAATTCCTGTGCCGGCACCCTGCCGGGACGGGGAAGTGCCCCCGGATTCATCTCCATCGACGTTGCTTCCTCCCTCCATGATGCGGGAGTAGTTCCTCCTCGGGGCTGAGGCTTCTACCAGTAGCTATGTGGTCAATTCTCTCTCCCATGATGTGATCTTCGTTGTGATCATAGGCTATGTTAATCTAGGGTGATCCCATGATATTTCCCCTTCCTCTATGTATTGGATTGATGTACTCACTTGTCTTTATCTAGTATAATCCCCGAGACCAAGGTGACAGCGGTCTATTGGACATGGATTAGAAGAATATTTTCATGAGTGATTTCCTCTTTTGTGTGTTGATTGAAGATTGAGAGTCTCTTGGTGCTTGTCTTTGACTATCGTTGAGATATGTTGTGGTGATTGTGGTACTCTCTTTGGATGGCCGAGGTGACATTGGGAAATCCATAGATTGAGAACTACGAACTTAGAGGTGTGCTTTTGTAGCCCTACATAATTCTCGTCCTCTCTTGACAACAAAGGAATGACCTCCGAGTGCGTCTCCATTATGGGAAATATCATGTGATTCGATTATGTTAATGTTGTTGGGGGTTGCCACTAGTGAAAGTATGAAGCCTAGGCCTTGTTTCCACCATTGCAATACCATTTGTGCTCACGTTTACCACTTGTTTGCTTGCTGCACTTTTTATTACAGATTTATATTACTTTGCTTTGCCACTCCTATCATCCATATTTTACCATCTCTTCGCCGAACTAGTGCACCTATACATCTGACAAGTGTATTAGGTGTGTTGGGGACACAAGAGACTTCTTGTATCTCGATTGCAGGGTTGCTTGAAAGGGGTACGTTCAACCTCCACTTCCCTGAGTTCGATAAACCTTGGGTTACTCACTTAAGGGAAATTTGCTGCTGTCCTACAAACCTCTGCTCTTGGAGGCCCAACACTGTCTACAGGAATAGAAGCGTGTAGTAGACATCAAGCTATTTCTGGCGCCGTTGCCGGGGAAGTGAGGTAAGTGAAGGTACCTTCTCTAGATCTTGCAATTAAATCTTTTTGTTTCTTGTTTTTATTTTCACTAGTTTTGCTTAATGGAAAACAACAAAAATATGAGAGAGCTTTATAAGCTCTACCTTGAACTTGGACATGATGTGTTCGAAGAGAAAATTAAAAAACCTTTGGAACTTTATTATTTGCATAACAATCATGATGGTGGTGATGTTATTAGTATGTTTTTTTTAATATCAGTATTGCTAATGACATGGAAAGCTCTAAGCTTGGGGATGACACGTTTGATGAACATGATATTTTTAGTCCCCCAACTTTTGAGGAGAAAATTTACTTTGATGATACTATGCCTCCTATATATGATGATTACAATGATGAATATGATATTTTCAGTCCACCTACTATTGAGGATAAAATTTATTATGATTATGATATGCCTCCTAAATACGATGATTACCATGATGGTTATGATAGTCTTACTCTCACTATTCCTAATAAGAAAGATTTTGCTTATATGAAGAGTAATGACACTTTTATGCTTTTGGATCATGGAAATAATGCCTTATGTGATAGTTATATTGTTGAGTTCATCCATGATGCCACTTAAATTTATAATGAGAGAGGGAGACATGGTTCTAAATATCTTAATAATAAGAAGTTTCCTCTATTTATGGTGAATATTTTGAAGTTTTGCTTGTTTTGCCTTCCTATGCTAGTTGCTTTGTGCTTCAATGAATTATTCTATTGCAATATTCCTATGCATAGGAAGCATGTTAGGCTTAAATGTGTTTGGTATTTGCTTCTTGATGCTCTCTTTTGTTCTTCAACTCTTATTCCTACGAGAGCATCATTAAAGTCTTAAGCCTAGCTTAAAGGCATAAAAGAAAGCGCTTTTGGGAGGCAGCCCACAACGAATAAAGTTTTATTTTGCTTTTGTTGTGTCTTGATGTTTGTTACTACACTAGCATCATCATTGTATCTTTACTTTTCAGCTTTGTACCAAGTTTAGCCTCTGATTGCAAGAAAGTGCAAAAGTTGTGACGTGCTGTCCAGAAAACAGATTCTGTCCTTGGACAGAAAAATTCGTATAAAATCACCAGATCATCTTTTTGATCTCAATTTTTTTACAGCGTGCTCTGTACAATTGGCTTTCGAGCGTCTGTTCTGAGTTTTTTTATTTGAGTTGCAGAAGTGCCCCGAAAAAAATTATTTACTACCTGCTGGTATGTTTTTCACAGATTATGTCCTGTTTTGCCTTTTCTTCGTTTTGCAAACCTTGAGCTTGCTTTTTCTTTGCAAAAACCTTTTGGCAATCTTGAGAAACAGTAGCTCTTCAAGATTATCCTTATTTCCAGTAAGGAAAATTTATTTTATTGTGGGTAGTAACCTCGCTAATCAGATTATGATGAGTTATGTATGAAGGGAGTTTTCAAGTGTGCGAGGGAAGATGATGAAAGAAGATTCAGGAGGGTCAAACGCTCAAGCTTGGGGATGCCCCCGTGCACCCCCAAGAAATATTCAAGCAGACTCAAGCGTCTAAGCTTGGGGATGCCCCCGTGCATCCCCTTCTCCATCAACAATTATCAGTTCGTCTTTCGTTCCACTATATTTTAATCACTTCATGCGTTATGTGCTATGCTTGGAGCGTCTTGCTCTTAGTTTCCTTTTTAGTTTTCTTTAGCTTTGCTTGCTGTTCATAACAAGTTGGATCCTAGCCTTCATTGTTTGAGAGAGAAGCACGCTCCACTCCACTGTGGAATACAACATAGGCTTGCATGCGTATCTTCTTGTGTGTGTTCTTTATCTTTTCATAGCTGTTGTCATGCTTAGCTCTTAGTTTTCATGCTTATCTTTTTAAGAGCTTTTTTTTAGGTTGTTGCTTCTGGAACTCTCTTGAGTTATCATGCTTATCTTGTTAAGAGAGTTGGCTGCTGTGGCACTGGTTGATATGTCTATGATAAAAATGCTATGTGCATAATGGTGCTTAGTAGTTCATGTTTTCTTATGGTTAGTCTCAAATAGCTGGGGGTTCTTATTGTGTTATTGAAGTACCAGCATGATTTGTTTGCCTATGATGTGGTATGGTTTAGTGATATCTTCCTCCAAGAATTTATTTTGATTGACTTGGCATATGCTCACGCATATTTAAGACTGTAAAGAAAGTCTATCAAGCCTTGATGATCTTTAATTTCTGAGTAGTGATATAACTTCCATGCCCGATTCAATGTTGCTTTGTCGCTCTGCATGATTATGGTCGTCATTGCTCTCTTAGTTGGTCGCTCCCAGTCTTTTGCTAGCCTTCACCTGTACTAAGCGGACTGACTGCTTGTGCATCCAAAATCCTTGAAACCAGTTATGCCATATGAGTCCACCATACCTTCCTATATATGGTATTTACTTGCCATTCCTAACGAAGACTTTCTTGTAACATCTCAAAATTATTCAAAAGCATTTCTCTTTTGTGCCTCTGTTTTAGCTCATGAGGAAGTAATAGTTAATTCATGATCTTTTTAAGTTGGACAAGTTTTACCCCGGGATTGCATGTCTAATCTGCAAACCCCTAATACGAGGAGGAACTGGCATGAGTGCACCCGTCTCATAAAAGATAATACAATAAACAAACCCTCCTTCATGCTTTGTTCATGAGAAATCAGAAAACTTTTGGCAGTGATAAACAAAGGAGATTAAGGGGATGTGATCGTCCCCGTGCGAGAGCCGTTCCTCGAAACTTGTCCAGCTCGAGAAGTAATTGAGTTATCTACTAGCATTTGTTGACGAATTATGCACCTCCCAAAAGTTTTTTATCTCTGTTTTTAAAACCACGAGCTCTGGTACTTGTTTAGTCTTTGCTTCCAGCCACGGGTTTTCAACCTTGCCATCAAAATCCACGGTTCGAGAGTCTTCACCTTCTTTCTTCAAAGCACCAACTATTGAGAGCATGATTGTCACTCTGAGTGTAATTTGCATTGTCCCAAAGTACCATTGTCTTTTGCATGATTGTGACATCGCTTATTCTGAAATCATTGTATATAGTCGTCACTTAAACTTCGGAGGTGCTCCTGCATTTATGTTTTGCTTCACTAAAGGGGGCAAGCGAAGTATCACTTTGTCATGTTTGCACACCATGCTCACTACAAATCTATTGGGTGTTTCAGTATCATATTGTAAACTTTCAGTTCTTTGTGATATTCTCATGAGGTAACTTAATCACTAAAGATTCATTATCTCAATAAGCATTTGTCATGTGATTGTGAAAGAATCTTTGGTAGCATGTCACCACAGAAATTATGCTTGTTATCATTTACCTACTCGAGGACGAGCAGGAACTAAGCTTGGGGATGTTGATACGTCCCAAACGTATCTATAATTTCTGCTTGCTCCCTGCATGTTTTGGGTGATATTGCTATGGTTTTCATGCACTTTCATACACTTTTGATCATATTTGGACTAACCTATTAACTCAGTGCACCCCAGTACCAGCTTTTGTTTTCTGATGTTTTTGTATTTCAGGTTTTCCCATTACTTAAATTGCCAGAAAAATTCCGGGAAAAATATATAAAAAATTAGCGCTCCAGAAGCTTCCGTGCGCCAGAAGGGGGGCCAGAGGGGGGCCAGAGGGGCCCCAGGCACCCTGATGGCGCGGCCCCACCCCTGGCCGCGCCGGGGGGGCGCCTGGGCTGCTCCCACCTCCTCTGGTGCCCTACCTGGACTCCTATTTATTCTCCCGTTGCGAAAACCCTGATTCCAGACCCCCTTTTCTCCAGAAGCAATTCCGATCTCCGCTGCCATCGCCACCAAGTTTCGGGGGACCAGAATTCCTGTGCCGGCACCCTGCCGGGACGGGGAAGTGCGCCGGATTCATCTCCATCGACGTTGCTTCCTCCCTCCATGATGCAGGAGTAGTTCCTCCTCGGGGCTTAGGCTTCTACCAGTAGCTATGTGGTCAATTCTCTCTCCCATGATGTGATCTTCGTTGTGATCATAGGCTATGTTAATCTAGGGTGATCCTATGATATTTCCCCTTCCTCTATGTATTGGATTGATGTACTCACTTGTCTTTATCTAGTATAATCCCCGAGACCAAGGTGACAGCGGTCTATTGGACATGGATTAGAAGAATATTTTCATGAGTGATTTCCTCTTTTGTGTGTTGATTGAAGATTGAGAGTCTCTTGGTGCTTGTCTTTGACTATCCTTGAGATATGTTGTGGTGATTGTGGTACTCTCTTTGGATGGCCGAGGTGACATTGGGAAATCCATAGATTGAGAACTACGAACTTAGAGGTGTGCTTTTGTAGCCCTACATAATTCTCTTCCTCTCTTGACCACAAAGGAATGACCTCCGAGTGCGTCTCCATTATGGGAAATATCATGTGATTCGATTATGTTAATGTTGTTGGGGGTTGCCACTAGTGAAAGTTTGAAGCCTAGGCCTTGTTTCCACCATTGCAATACCATTTGTGCTCACGTTTACCACTTGTTTGCTTGCTGCACTTTTTATTACAGATTTATATTACTTTGCTTTGCCACTCCTATCATCCATATTTTACCATCTCTTCGCCGAACTAGTGCACCTATACATCAGACAAGTGTATTAGGTGTGTTGGGGCCACAAGAGACTTCTTGTATCTCGATTGCAGGGTTGCTTGAAAGGGGTACGTTCAACCTCCACTTCCCTGAGTTCGATAAACCTTGGGTTACTCACTTAAGGGAAATTTGCTGCTGTCCTACAAACCTCTGCTCTTGGAGGCCCAACACTATCTACAGGAATAGAAGCGTGCAGTAGACATCAAAGCCTAACCTTGCATTGAAGGACAAGGCTTGTGTGGAAGAAGAGGAGGAGGAGGATGATGATGAGAGTTGCCCCGAGGACACCAAATATGCCTATCATGAGCACATGGCTCTTGCTTCACGGCAATTTTGGGTCAAAAAGAAGAACACGAGGCCCAACTTCAACAAGAACAACTTAAGTGGGAACAAGGGCAAGCAACGAGTGAGGACTTCCTTCAACCGTGGAAATGTAAGCCACTTCGTTGCGGATTGCCCATATGAGAAAAGAGAAGACTTCGGAGGCAAGCTTATCCGGAAGGACAAGGCCAAGTCTTATCCCAACAAGAACAACTTCAACAAGAAGACTCCTCCTAAAGGGTTGGTGGCCCAAGAAGAATATATTGAGGATGATGATAATGATGAAGATGATGAGATGGTCACCATGGCCACAATTGCTATTGCTACTACTCCGCACTCATCACTCTTCGACTCACCAAATGAGAACATCACCGCCAAGTGTCTCATAGCCAAGGCCACCAACAAGGTAACCCAAACATCAATACTACCATCACTTCTAATCCTTCATTGACGGATTGTATTGATGAGAGTGAGGGAACTAAGGAGGGAGAGAATGAATTTGAGTTGTTCATGAACAAACTCAAGGGCAAACCCAAGAAGCATTTTGTTGCTCTCTTGGAACAACTCGGTGAGCCCAATAACATGATCGAGGCTCACGAGGAGACCATTGCTAAAATGGAAGGTCATAGTCGTGACTATGCCGATGAAATATCGGATCTCTCTAATGCTCTAGAGGAAGAGCGTGGTCTTCGTTTGGCTCTTGAGGAGTCACACAACGATGATCATGCTAAATTAAAGAAAGATCTCGATCATGCTTTAGTTGTCTCTCGCATGCTTAACTCCGAGAAGGCAAAACTTGGGGTTGACCACGATAGACTCAAGGAGGAGTTTGTTACACTTGACAAGGCTCACAAGGCCTTTAAAGGTATGCATGCTTCCCTCAAGGAGTCTCATGATCAACTCCAAGTTTCGCTAACCAAGGAAAAAGCCATATTTCCTCGCATGGTGTTGATTGATAATGCAAATGCTACTAACCCATGTTGCGAGCATGTGCATCTTGTTGAAGAAAATGCCAAGTTGAAGAAGCAACTTGAGAAAGGCCTTGTGACATGCATACAAGGTGAGAAGAACCTCAACAACCTTTTGAGCAATCAAAATGAGGTTGTGGAAAAGGAAGGAATTGGGTTCGCTCCTAAGCCCAAGAAGAAGAAGAATGAAAAGACCAAGCTACCTCTCCCTCTCCGACAAACCTTTGTGAAAGAGGGTGAGGGCGGCTCTAAGAAGAAGAACGATGCGAAGGGTGGAGGTGTCAAGAAAAAACCCACCATACCATCAAACATGGCCGGCGACTTTAATCCTTCATATGTTTTATGTCGTGCTAGTGATGGACATGTATTCGCTAAATTTGTTGGTTCTTCTTATGAGTACATTGAATGGTCTATTTGGGTTCCTAAGACCCTTGTTACTAACCTCAAAGGACCCATTACCAAATGGGTACCTAAATCCAAGCATTGATCTCTTGTAGGGGTTTGCTTTCGGTGGGGGATCATGGTTGCTCGATAGTGGAGCCACAAATCATATGACCGGAAGCAAAGACTTGGTGGTGGACGTGCATCTAGGTTCATCTATGGCCACCAACGTCGAATGGGGTGATGCTTCTTCTTCTAAGGTATTGGGTCTTGGAAAGGTTGTTATTTCTCATGATCTCACGATCGAGAAAGTCATGCTTGTTGAATCCCTTGCATACAATTTACTTTCTGTTCGCCAACTTGCACTCGTGGGCTTTGCTACTTTCTTTGATATTGATACCGTGGCCCTCTTGTGGAGCAAGACTCTTAAAGTAGCCTGTCGGTGTACTAAGATAGGGGTACCTTAGTACCCCAACCTGTGCACGGGCAGTAGCAGCTTCCCGTGGCAGGGCTTACCACGTGCTCGCCAAGAACCTTTCCCGGTCCCTATGAAGCCATTCAAGAACAAAGTATATAAGTCAGAAGATCAAGGCCCCGGCAAGAGGAGCTTGCCGGGAAGGCCGCACCAGGCTCAAGGTTATCACTTTAGCACAAGACCCTGGCAAGAGGGGCTTGCCAGGAAGGCCAAGGAACCAATACCTCAAGAGATGTCTCGGCGCATCATGCGCCCCGGCAGGACCCGGGGAGCGACAAGCTTCCGGGCCCGGCAAGATCACGACCCCGGCAAGGTGCTTGCCGGGGAAACCTACGTTGTGTGCCCGCGCTCCAGCTCGTCTGCCCACGCGTCGCCCTGGGGCCCTTCCAGGGGCACGTGGCAGGCGGCTGTGCAGCCTGGGGCACACGGTGGCGAGCCACGGTGACGAGGCTACCGCCGTGGCGAACGGAGAAGCATGGACGGACGCTTTTGGGGGCGACGGCGATGGGCATTTAACGCCCTTGTCCCCCACTGTCAAAGTTAGGTGAAGACCACTGTTCACCCACTGTTCATGCACTATTCACGCACTGTTACAACTACCACCAAATTTACACTTTTACCCTCCTCTACGTCGACACCTGTCGGTAACCCCTTTGAGCTATAAAAGGAGGCCCATGCACAACGTAGGGGAGGTTCGGTTCGAAAGCTAGACAACTCTCTCGCTCGGTGTAGCTAGCACTATAGATCTTCAAGCTCCCAAGCCCAAGACACAATACAACCTAAGCAGGAGTAGGGTTTTACGCGTCCGCGCGGGCTGAACCTGGGTAAAATTGCCCGCGTGTGCCCCTCGATCTGCTCTTCGTGCTCCCTCCGCTCCCTTACCGCAACGTAGAAGGGGCTCCGGTCCCATAGGTGCTCGTGGGAGGAGAGTTTCCCCCGACATCTTTGGCGCGCCAGGTAGGGGACATTGAGGTTGTGCGAACCTGATCCGGCGCTCACGCCGGCGCGACCTTCAGCAACTTCACCAGCTTCACCAACCTCATCGACAGCATCAACATGCCTCCAAAGAAGAAGGCTTCGGAGGTCGGAGGCCCGTCTGCATCGCTCCCACCACCACCTGAACCTACGGTTGGTGGGGGAGACGCCGGCGGAAGGGTGGTCGCCGGTGAGGAAACCCACGGCGCCACCAAGTCCAAGGACAAGACAGACGACCGGGCGAACTCCAAGGCCTCGGTGTCCGTTCACGCACCACGTCCCTCTCAGCAGGTGACAGACCAGGAGCGCCGTGGTACAGGAGGTACCATACGCTTGCTGGGACAAGGACAAACCGGAGGTTCGCGGGATGCTCAAGGCCATCGTCCTGGTACGAGCAAGGCGCGGTCGCCGGGGCGAGAAGCCGCTCCTTCTAACCCTGTTAGAAGTCCGAGCATATCTCGCTCCTCGCACCGCTCGCCGCCGCTCCCCTCCTCTCCAGCAGAAGCTCTAGCAATAGCACAGCTGCTCCTCGACTTCCCTCCAGCGGCAGATAAAGACGAAGACTGGAGGGCGACGATCCAAAGCCTCATCGCCTTCGCCAACAACGACACGCCGCAGCAGCCGGCAACATCGCGGCCGCGGCAAGTCGAACAGACGAAGGCCGATGGAGACAAGACTGCCGGGGGTGCAACTACCGTGCACTCCCCGCCGCGGAAGCAGAAGACGCCACCCCGCCGGATCAACGTCGACGACGACTCCACGGCGTCGTCGGATCCGCGGGCTCGTCGTGACCAGCGCCAGGTCCTCGACGACAGGCGTCAAGAGGACGCTCGGACTCGCATTGAGCATCGACGAGAAGCCCGAAGATAGTCAGATCAACGCACTGGGACCGTTGTCGACGCGTACGCGCCCGGTGAACCAGGCGACTTGCCGTACGCGGCAGGTTGCCCTGCGTTCACCCGTGAGCTGCGGCAAGTCCAGTGGCCCAGCATGAAAAATTTCAAGCCCGTCGTACCCGAGAAGTACGACGGCAAGACACACCCCTCGGAGTTCCTCGGCATGTACACCATCGCGGTGCAGGCTGCCGGGGGACGCGACGAGAAGATCCTAGCCAACTACTTCCCGCTAGTGCTTAAGCCAAACGTCCGGTCTTGGCTTATGCACTTGCCGGAGAACTCCATCTCTTCATGGGTGGATCTGTGCCACCAGTTTGTTGACGCCTTCACGGGCGGCCACAAACCCCACGGCCAGGAGAGCGATCTCCACATCCTCGCCCAGAAGGAGGGAGAGTCCCTGCGCAAGTACATCCAAAGATTCAGCCGCGTCCAGCACAACATTCCCAACGTCCACCCCGCCGCGGTTATCAACGCGTTTCATCAGAACGTGCGTAACCGCCGGATGAGGGAGGAGATGGCCATGACCAAGATCCGGGATGTCAGCGAGCTCTATGCTCTGGCTGACAAGTGCGCGCGCGCTGAAGAGGGGAGGAGACTCCCCGGAGAGGATACTGGCGCAGGAGGAAGCGAAAGCGAGGATGCCGCCCCGGCAAGGAAAAACCGGCGGCGGAATAACAGAAAGAAGAAGAGCAAGGAGGTGCTAGTTGTCGAGCAGTCCGGCAAGGAGGCTCCCGCAAAGAAGGAACCCGCCCCTGTAGCGGCAGCCGACAAGCAGGACGGCTCCGACAAGCAGTACTGCAAGATCCACCGCACCAAGGGCCACGATCTTCAGAACTGCAAAAGAGTCGAGTACCTCGTAGAGCAGCAGAAGGCTGAGTACGAGCGTCGCGACAAGGAGAAGGCCCAAGGAGGCGGAGGAGAGCCCAGCAAGAAGCGGCCGTTCAATGGCCGGGGAGGACGCCGCGGCTAGGCTAAGCAGCGGCAAGGTGATCGACCTCCCCGAGGCCGCGACAAGGATGAGGAAGAAGACGACGACGATGACATGGAAGAAGGAGACAACAGCGAGCAGGAGTTCCAGAAGGCCACAGAGGTCCTGTGTGTCGACGGAGGTGCCTCTCTGCACACTTCCTACCGCCAACTCAAGCAGTGGGTGCGGGAAGTGAACGCAGCTGAGCCGCCCGTCGAGTCGCGCAGGCTGCTAAAGTGGTCCGGTACGCCCATCATCTTTCACCTTGAGGATCACCCTGACCGCACAACCGTGGTCGGGTGCTTGCCGATGTTGGTCTCACCAACTATCCGCAACCTCAAGGTCACCAAGATGCTGGCTGACGGCGGGGCCGGCCTGAACTTGATCTCCTCAGCTGTAATCAAGAAGCTACAGATCCCCGACAGCGAGCTCGAGGAAACCGGGTCGTTCCAAGGGATCAACCCGGGAAGGAGCAAGCCGAAGGGGAAGATTACACTGCCCGTGACCTTTGGCGGGGAGCTCAACTTCAGGATGGAGAGGATCACATTTGATGTTGCTGATATCCCGTTGCCATACAATGGGATACTTGGCCGTCCTGCCCTCGCCAAGTTCATGGCAGCTTCCCACTACGCGTACAACGTACTCAAGATGCCGGGGCCGATAAGCGTCATCTCTGTCCCGGGCGACAAGAAGGATGCGCTTATCTGCGCCGACAAGTTCTACCGGGATGCAGCAGCCGCAGCAGAAAGCAACACACTTGCCGCTGAAGCTCCCGGGGGGAAGAACAAGACCAAGTCCGGCAAGAGCTCTGGGGCCCACTCCGGCAAACGCACCTCTTCAGAGTGCTGCGCTGCCGTCGAGGACGCACCATCGAGCTCCACCGGCAAGTGCAAGAAAGGAATGGCAGCTCCACCAGCAACCAAGAAGGTGTCCGCCAAGGAGGACGGCACTGGTGGTACCTTCACCATCAGTGCTACACTCGACCACAAATAGGAAAGCGCGCTCGTTGCCTTCCTGCGGGCGAATGTCGACGTGTTTGCATGGCAACCGTCTGACATCCCCGGCATTCCCAGGAAGGTAATGGAGCACAAGCTTGCTGTTTTTCCTCACGCGCGGCCCGTCAAGCAGAAGGTCAGGAAGCAAGCCGTGGAGCGCCAAGAGTTCATAGCAGAAGAGATAAAGAAGCTAGAAGCAGCAGGCCTGGTTAGAGGCGTAATACATCCCACGTGGTTGGCCAATCCAGTTGTCGTGCGAAAGGCTAATGGAAAGTGGAGACTTTGTATAGACTTCACCGACGTGAACAAAGCTTGTCCCAAGGACCCCTTTCCCTTGCCGCGCATCGACCAAATTGTTGACTCCACAGCTGGATGTGAGTTTCTCTCATTCCTTGATGCATACTCAGGTTACCACCAGATATTCATGGCCAAGGAAGATGAAGAGAAGACTGCATTCATTACTCCATGCGGCACATATTGCTTCATACGCATGCCCTTTGGATTGAAGAATGCAGGCTCAACATTTGCGAGGGTGGTGCACACTGCTTTTGAGCCACAGATCCACAGGAATATAGAAACCTATATGGATGATATAGTGGTCAAGAGCAAGAGCAAAGATACCCTGATACAGGACTTAGAGGAAACCTTTGAGAATCTGCGCAAGATCCAACTCAAGCTGAACCCCGAGAAGTGCGTCTTCGGAGTTCCCTCCGGCAAGCTTCTCGGGTTCTTTGTGTCCCAGAGGGGGATTGAAGCCAATCCCGACAAGATAAAAGCAATCGAGCAGATTAAAGCCCCGAAGCGCGTCAAGGACGTAAGAAGACTTGCTGGTTGTGTGGCTGCCCTCAGCAGGTTCATTTCAAAGTCTGCAGAGCGCGCCCTGCCTTTCTTCAAAATTTTGAAAAAGGCAGGTCCTATGAAATGGACTCCGGAAGCGGAGGCAGCGCTGCAAGACTTGAAGGGATACCTGTCCTCCACTCCGATACTTGTCGCACCTAGGCCACAAGAAAAGTTGCTGCTATACCTAGCGGCGACCAATCAAGTGGTTAGTGCTGCGTTAGTAGCGGAGAGGGAGGCGGATGAGGAACCCACATCTCCGGCAAGCGAATCCAGCAGCAAGCAGGGGGCTTCCCCGACAAGCTCTGGCCCCGACAAGGACAAGTCTGCGCAGGAACAAGGTGAAGTGCGAAGGAAGATGGTGCAGCGCCCAGTGTATTTTGTGAGTTCCCTCTTGCAGGGGGCTAGATCAAGATACTCTGGGGTGCAGAAGTTGTTGTTCGGCCTCCTCATGGCCTCAAGGAAGCTGCGCCATTACTTCCAAGCACACGAGATAACGGTGGTCACTCGCTTTCCGTTAAAGCGGATATTGCAAAATCCCGAAGCAACAGGCAGGATCGTCGAGTGGGCACTGGAGCTATCTAGCTTTGGTCTCAAGTTCGAGAGTACCTCAACCATACAGAGCAGAGTTTTGGCAGAATTCATAGCAGAGTGGACCCCGACGCCAGATGAAGAAGTCCCAGAGACAAACGTCCCCGTCCAAGAAGCGGGCAACGAATGGATAATGTACTTTCATGGTGCTTTTTCGTTGCAAGGCGTCGGTGCCGGCGTGGTACTCATAGCGCCCACCGGAGGGCACCTCAAGTATGTTGTTCAGATGCACTTTCCCAAGGAACAAGTGACAAACAATACTGCTGAGTATGAAGGTTTGCTTGCCGGCCTCAGAATTGCGGCCGACCTTGGGATCAAGAAGTTGATTGTGCGGGGAGATTCACAGCTGGTGGTCCGACAATTGAATAAGAGTTACCAGAGCCCTTTGATGGAAGCTTATGTTGATGAAGTGAGGAAGCTTGAAGAACACTTTGAAGGTCTGCAAATGGAGCACGTCCCAAGAGCTCAGAATGATATTGCAGATGGCCTCTCAAAGTGTGCTGCAATGAAGTTACCTGTGGAACCAGGGACCTTCGTGCTCAAGTTAACTCAGCCATCCGTTACACCATCAGTTGGGCAAAACAAGAAGAGAAAGTTGGTCACCGGCGACTACTTGCCGGCGGATCTTCCCGAAGCCGCCGCCAAGGTCCCCAAGATCAGCAATCAAGATGCTGAGGAACAGTTTGCTCCTGCAGATCCAAGGGTCTGTGCAGTTGAAGCAGGCATTTCCCGACAAGCCTCGCCCCGGCAGGCTTGCCGGGGGACCATCAGCTTCGGCAGAACCGCAGGTTCTTGCCGTGGAAGCTGAGGTTCCCGCAGCTGTCCTCATGCCTTTAGTCCTTGTTGTTGAGCCTCAGGCTCCAGCATGGGCACAGCAAATCGTTCGCTTTCTGCAAACTGGAGAACTTCCCGACGAGCCAGAAGAGATAGAGAAAATAACCAGGCAGTCAAGTATGTACCAGTTTGTTGGCAATGAACTGTACAGAAGAAGACTCAATGGTGTCAGGTTGAAGTGCATTTCCAGGGAAGATGGACAGAAGCTGTTGGCAGAGATACATGGAGGCATATGTGGCCACCACATTGGCGCGAGGGCACTTGCCGGGAAGGCATTCCGGCAAGGGTTCTTCTGGCCAGAAGCCCTCCAAGATGCAACTGCACAAGTAACCAAGTGTGAAGCGTGCCAGTTCCATGCCAAGCAAATTCACCAGCCAGCTCAAAGCTCTCCACACGATCCCTTTGTCCTGGCCCTTCTCGGTCTGGGGGCTCGATATTCTCGGCTCCTTTCCCCGCGCAGTCGGGGGCTTTGAGTACTTGTACGTAGCAATCGACAAGTTCACAAAGTGGCCAGAAGTAGAACCAGTGAGAAAGGTGACAGCACAGTTAGCGGTCAGGTTCTTCAGATCAATTGTTTGCCGTTTCGGAATCCCTAACAGGATAATCATCGACAACGGCACACAGTTTACAAGTCGCACCTTCATGCAGTACGTCCAAGACCTTGGCTCCAGGGTCTGCTTCGCTTCTGTTGCTCACCCGAGGAGCAATGGTCAAGCGGAGAGGGCCAATGCCGAAGTGCTGCGCGGACTCAAGACAAGAACCTTCGACAGGCTGCACAAGTGCGGAAGAAACTGGATAGAGGAGTTGCCGGCGGCTCTTTGGTCAATCAGGACGACACCAAATCGAGCCACCGGACAGACACCCTTTGCTCTTGTCTATGGAGCAGAGGCAGTTCTCCCCACGGAACCCGTATACGGATCTCCTCGAGTGCTCGCTTATGATGAGCTCGAGCAAGTGCAACTGCGACAAGATGATGCATTGCTCCTCGAGGAGGAACGTCTCCAGGCTGCTGTACGAGCTGCTCGATACCAGCAAGCCTTGCGTCGCTATCATAGCCGCAAGGTTAAGGCCAGGAGTCTCGAGGAAGGCGACCTTGTTCTTCGGCGTGTTCAGTCCGCCAAGAATTCCAACAAGTTGACGCCGAAGTGGGAAGGCCCTTATCGGGTGAGACAAGTCACAAGGCCCGGCGCTGTCCGCCTTGAGACCGAAGAAGGCTTACCGGTGAGCAACTCCTGGAACATAGAGCATCTTCGCAAGTTTCACCCATAGGGCGCGGTTGCCGTGATCCGTTCCGGCAACCACCTTTTGTACAAGTCTTGCCCCTGTTGCATGTAAACCTTTGTACAAAGCCGGGCGCAGATCCCGTGCATCAGTAAAGCTTTTGTGCTTCGCACTATTTGTCATTTCCATGCTTTTCTTTGTTATTTGCATGCATCATCTGACACCTTGTGCAACGCACATCCCCGGTAAGCACTAGCAAGCCGTAAGGCCCTATACTTGTGTTTCCTCCTCTTTTTCTTTCCCTCTTAAGCAGAAGGAGTATTCCTCGCGCACAGGTTTACCGGGGGGGGGAGGAAATGGAGGTATGAACCAAGTATTGTTCAAGAAAGAGAAGCCTTGTCGGGGAGCAAAACAATCTATGAAAGCTAAGTCACCAGAATTTGAGCAGTTCAAATTTTTTAATTTTTTAGTTGTCTTCCTTGAACAACCACGCTTTGTATGGAAAACCTGTGCGCGGAGGAACCTACCCGTGGCTAGCCGCACCCTTACTTTGTTTTCGAGCACGCTCAACGACTTAAGTGAGCTGCGACAAGTGTCGCGCCCTTACTTCGTTTTCGAGTTCGCTCAGCAAGCTAAGTGCGCTGCGACTAGCTACGGCAAGGTTTCTTGCCGGCAAGGCCTTTGCCAGCAGGCTGCTAAGAGTCCAGCACTGAGCGCTCGCGGCAAGGGTCCTCTTGCCGGCAAGTTCCCTGAAAGCGTAGGGTGGAATACATACAAAGTAAAGGGACCAAAACAAGGAAGATAACACTGCATTGGTTGCTCAAAATAAGATTGTATATTACAAAGATAACTTGCCGCAATAACTAATAAATTCATGTCCATAACATGCTTTGCAGCGGCAAAGGAAGCAGAAAGAAAGGAATCTAACCTACGTGATCGCCTTCACGCCTCGTGATCTTGCCCACCTTGGCGACGATGTGGGCAACCTGCGCCTTCAACGCCTCATGATCAGCTTCGGGCGGCAAGGTGCGGAGGACGTTCACGAGGTTGATGCCGGGGTTGCGGAAGACGATCTTCGACAAGACCCGCTCCATGGTGCCCATGCAGAGCCGACGCGCCTCGTCGG
Organism: Secale cereale; assembly: GCA_902687465.1. Lineage (NCBI taxonomy): Eukaryota > Viridiplantae > Streptophyta > Magnoliopsida > Poales > Poaceae > Secale > Secale cereale. Next base: position 856,292,555 of record LR738715.1, on the reverse strand, counting down.
CCAGCTGCACGGGGATCTTCTCCCGCAGCCACGCAAGCGCCGGCGCGATTCCCCTGAAGAACAGACTCAACTTGGCGCTGTGGGGGAGACTCTCGTCCGGGGAGTACACGAGATGCTCCGCCCTCAGCGCCACCATCTCCTTGTCAATATTGGCAGCGGAGGTGACCAGCTCATCAGTCCACTGCTCCACTGCCCGGTTGAAGTTGTTCGCCGAGACGGCAGCGCTCTCCACCAAGTTCCTTTCCTTGCGGAGTTCGTCCTTCAGCTTCGTCTCGCGGTCCCGGGCGGCGTCGAGCGAGCCAGTCAGGGTGGAGACCTTCAGCTCTAAAATCAGCAATGGAGTCCTTGGCGGCAGTGAGTTCCTGGCCCTTATCGGAGAGGCGTACCTGCAAATCTGAATTGGTATGGGCGTCCTTCTCCCGCTCCACATTGAGCGCGGTGACCCTGTCCTCGCTCGCCTTCAGGAACAACTCCAGCTGCTTCACCCTGTCCTCCAGATCCTTCTTAGCCGTTTCCGCGGCAGCGGCGGCGTCCCTCGCCTCCTTTAGGGCCCCGCCGATGGCTTGCTCCCGGGCGGTGAGGTCGTCCTCGTGGGCGTCGAGGTCGACCTTCCGCTGGTTGAGTGCCCCTTCTCGCTGAGACAACCCCTCGGCGGCCAACCGCTGCTGCTCCTCGACCTCAACCTTCTCAAGGAGGAAGGCTTGCTGCGCCCCGGCAAGCTCTTCACGCTCCTCCGCCAAGTTGCGGAGGGCCGCCTGGTTGGCGGCGCGGAGCTCCGCGGCGCGCTTCTCCAAGTCAATTCCAGCCTTGGCGGCGAGAGCCTCCCTAGACTCCAACTTCGCCTGCCTGGCCCGGTACAGAGCCAGGAGCCGACGAAGGAGTCCCTCCTCTTCGGGCTCGTCGCTGTCGCCGGGCGCTTCAACAATCTTCAAGCCGGCAGAGGCGAGGACCTCTCCGTCGAAGGTCTCTCCCTCCGCGGCTGCTCGAGACGAGGACGCCCACGGGACTTGTATGAAAACCCCGTTGGCGGCCTTCAGATAGACGCCCTCCCCCGCCGCGGCGGCGGAAGGGTCGGCGGCTGGTGCAGCGACCGGCGCTCCCGCAGCCTCCGGGCCAGCGGTATGGTCGCCGGTCCCTTCCCCAGCCGCGGCATCGGCGGTCGGGGCGGTCTCCTCGACGACTGGCTCGCCAGCTCCAGCCGCTCCCTCGGCGGTAGTGGCGTTGCCGCCATCGCCGTGCACCTCCTCCTCAGCGGTGGCCTCCGTTTCCATCCGCTCTGGGGAAGGAGGATCTAATAGAAGAAAAATAAAAGAAAGAGTCAAGCAAATATCCAAAAAGACGAATCCAAGAAGAAGAAGTTGCACAGCTTACCTTCGCGGGTCTCTTCGACGACAGGGTCCCTCGCCGGGGAATTCTCCCTTGGAGGCGGAGTAGTGGCCCCTGCTGGCGGAGGGCCGCCCGCGCCCTCCCTTGGCGGGGTGCTCACCCTTGTCGGGCTGCTCACCCTTGGCGGGGTACTCGCCCTTGGCGGAGTGCCCATCCTTGGCGGAGCGTTCTCCCTTGCCGGGGAACTCACCCTTGGCGGGGACGGTGGAGCAAGTAGCTCGTCGGGGCGACTTCCTGGCGCTCCTGCGGCTGCGGCTCCACTTCTGCATAAGACAACAAGACATCAAATAAGGATGATAACCTCAAGCGCACCCATCAAGCAGAAAGGTAAATACCAGACTTACGCTGGGGGCTGCGCTGGGGGCTGCTCCCCGGAGCAGCATGCTGATCCGGCAAGCTCGTCGTCGGCGCGTCGCTTGTCGCCACGATGGGCTCGTCGTCCTCAACATTCACCACGGGGATCTTGGCCCTCTTCGCCATCCGCTGGGTCAAGGTCCTGCGAAGCAAAACAAAAGCAAGATCAGAACCAAACAAGGAGAATCAAGACAAAATCGAAGAAACTAAAAAAAATTGCAAGTACTTACTCCTCTTCCTCTTCGTCGGAGCTGAGGGCAGAGAAGTCAAACTCCGCCTGAGGTGCTCCCGCGGGAGGAGCTGGAGGAGAAGGCTCCCTCGGGCGCTTGGCGGTCTCCGGGGCTGTGGGCTGTGAAGACCCGGCCCCCGTCGTCGCCGAGGACCGAGGGGCAGAAGGAGCACCCGTTCCGCTCCGGGAAGATCCCCCTCCGCTTGACGCTCGAGCACGGGTCGCCTCCTTGACGACTTCGCTCGTCTTGGTGGCGCGCGTCGCACGGCGCGCCGGCTGCTGCCGCGGCGCCTGCGGCCTCGCCGTCTCAGTTGCCTTGCGGAGGCGCTTCTTTGGTTGCTGCGGAGGGCTTGGCAGGGGCGGAGAGTTCTCCGAGTACGAGGAGGCATCGTCGTCAAGATTCAAAGATCCACCGGAGTCTTCATCGGAATCTCCGGCCTCGGTGTCCTCCTCCTCCTCGGCAGGCCCGCTGGACTCAGTGCCATGCCCGGCGGCCTCGCTTCCCCCGGCAACCTCGCTCGTCCCGTCAAGCTTCACGGAAGGCTCCCCGGGAAACTCCTCGGGGGCAATCTTCAGTAGCTTGAGGATTTCCGCCTCCTCTGCTTGACTCACTGCATCCGCGGCCTCTGCCTCGTCCACAGTGTATCCAAAATCGCCCACTGCCGCAGCTGCGGCGGCCTCCTCCATCCTGGAGGCGATGTAAGCTATATCCCGGCCAGTAGTTTCCCGGGTGAGGCCCTTATTCTCCTCGGAGTTGCGGGGCTTCTCGACCAAGTTGTCGGAGAAGGTCAGCACGGTCTCCGGTGGAGGCTCCAGCCAAGTGGGGACGACGCCATGGGAGTCGCACTCGGGCATCATCGCGCGTATGGAATCGCGGGCAGTGCTGTTGCACAGCGGCACCACCCCCCGGGAAGGTCTGAACCACTCGGGATGGGCGGGGTCATGCTTGAAGAGCTCCTTGACCATCCCCTTCAACTCCAAGACGGTGAAGTTGTAGTTCAATCCAGGGCGCAGCCTCATGATGTCCGCCGCGTTGCCGAATTCCCAGGCAGGCCTCTTCCTTTCCTGTAAAGGGGCGATGCGGCGGCGGAGGAAATCTGCTCCAACTTCTCCAACAGTCAAATTGGCGACCCGGAGACGAATGATCCTGATGAGGGCGATCTGAAGCTTGCTGTCCTCCGGGGCCAATTCACTCCAATCTCTGCCGCGCACTATGGCAGTCGTGCGCGGCGAGGTAAAGGGCTCGGCCTTATCCTCTAGCACCCAGCACCAATCGGCTCTCCACTCCTCCCACTTCCCGCGGAGCTCTCCCTTCAGGTACGAATCCTTCTTGTTCAGCCTGAAGATCCAGGAGATGCCGCCGGAGAGGGGAGCGTCGGACTCTACTCTAGGCATAAAGAAGTGGCGGAAAAGAGCTACATTTGGATGAACCCCAACATAGTTTTCGCACAGATGTGCGAAAACGGCCATCGTAAGGACGGCGTTGGGGGTGAAATCTAGGAGGTGGAGGCCGTACGTGTTCATTATATCGCAGAAGAACTCCGAGTACGGAGGGCACAAACCACAGTGGAAGAATGCGGCAAAGAAAAAGTACCCGCCGGGGAACATGTCGACGGCGACGGCGGGGAGGACTCTGGTGCGGGGATGAGCTTTGGTCTCCCTCGCCCAGAACAAATAATATTTTTCCCGGAGCTCCCTCGGACCAAGCCTTGGCGCGAAGACCACGCACTTCTTCCGCAGGGCAGCCAGCTTGGCCGCCTGCTCGGACTTCTCCTTCTTCGTCTTGTCGCCCTTCGGGGCCATGGCGGGGACGGCGGGAAGAACGACGGCGCTGCAGACGCTGCGGACGGCGGAGGAGGGAATGGAGCTGGGCTCTCTGTCGACCTTTGGGAGGCGGAGGGCGACGGGGGTTTCTGGAGAATCAAGGCGCAATGAGGACGATGGAGGGAACTGCCCCTGCTTCCTCTGCTTTTAAGGGGGAAGTGGGGGACGTTCCGCATTTCCCATTAAAGAACAGGCCATGATCTCTCCCACGACGCCGCAATCGACGCGTGCCGTTAGGGAGGGATGCAGCGGATACGGAAGGGGATACGGCTTGCCGTGGGCCGCGCGCCCGTGCACCGTCTTGGGCCTGGCCCAACAGCGCTCGGCACCGTGTATGGCCCAGGCCCGGGAGCTCCTGTCGGTGTACTAAGATAGGGGTACCTTAGTACCCCAACCTGTGCACGGGCAGTAGCAGCTTCCCGTGGCAGGGCTTACCACGTGCTCGCCAAGAACCTTTCCCGGTCCCTATGAAGTCATTCAAGAACAATGTATATAAGTCAGAAGATCAAGGCCCCGACAAGAGGAGCTTGCCGGGAAGGCCGCACCAGGCTCAAGGTTATCATTTTAGCACAAGACCCTGGCAAGAGGGGCTTGCCAGGAAGGCCAAGGAACCCATACCTCAAGAGATGTCTCGGCGCATCATGCGCCCCGGCAGGACCCGGGGAGCGACAAGCTTTCGGGCCCGGCAAGATCACGACCCCGGCAAGGTGCTTGCCGGGGAAACCTACGCTGTGTGCCCGCGCTCCAGCTCCTCTGCCCACGCGTCGCCCTGGGGCCCTTCCAGGGGCACGTGACAGGCGGCTGTGCAGCCTGGGGCACACGATGGCGAGCCACGGTGACGAGGCTACCGCCGTGGCGAACGGAGAAGCATGGACGGACGCTTTTGGGGGCGACGGCGATGGGCATTTAACGCCCTTGTCCCCCACTGTCAAAGTTAGGTGAAGACCACTGTTCACCCACTGTTCATGCACTATTCACGCACTGTTACAACTACCACCAAATTTACACTTTTAGCCTCCTCTACGTCGACACCTGTCGGTAACCCCTTTGAGCTATAAAAGGAGGCCCATGCACAACGTAGGGGAGGTTTGGTTCGAAAGCTAGACAACTCTCTCGCTCGGTGTAGCTAGCACTGTAGATCTTCAAGCTCCCGAGCCCAAGACTCAATACAACCTAAGCAGGAGTAGGGTTTTACGCGCCCGCGCGGCCCGAACCTGGGTAAAACTGCCCGCGTGTGCCCCTCCATCTGCTCTTCGTGCTCCCTCCGCTCCCTTACCGCAACGTAGAAGGGGCTCCGGTCCCATAGGTGCTCGTGGGAGGACAGTTTCCCCCGACATAGCCTATGTTGGACATGTCGAGATGGGTCTTTATGTGGTTAACTTCTCGAAGCAACCCTGTCGGAGATATTGACCATGGGTTCCCTCGGCGACTACCCTTGGTATTTTAAGACAAATGACAGCCGCTTGGTCAGCAGCGGCCGCCTGCTCCTCGAGCCACCTCCTAGGGTGGCCTGCCCTAGGAGCCGGCTACCAGCAGGCGACAGGGACCCAGCAGGCGGCAACACCAACACCACCAGCCAGCAGACGGCCCCGCACTCCTCCCTCAGGGAACATGCTGAGGGGGGTCCTAGCGTGGTGGGGGCGTGGCTACAGGAGAACATGTCCTTAGAAGATCTATAAGGGTGTGGCTACAGTGGCCGTGTACCTTATAAATATCCCCTAGGCGGCGGGTCACTGCAGCCACGAAGCTCATGACCAAGAAACGGTCAGAGGAGGCCACGATCCCACTACCCGCAAACGGTGGGGCCAGCAGACGGCTGGCCCCATCGGTCAGCAGGTAAGCTCACGAACAAGCAGCCCCTGGCAGGCGGCCATGGGAGGCGGCCGTCTGGTAGTAGACAGCGAACCCCACCCTAGAAGCCCGAGCCTCATCAAGACGACGGGACGGGGCAAGGCGGCAGCGTACGGCGAGGGGCGATGGCACTGTAGCCATCTCCTTCCTGACGAGGCTGTCATCAGCAAAGCATCCCCATAGTGAAAGAAAATCACGAGGGGGCCGCAGGCGGCGGGCCCCAGCAGACAGGCGGCGAGGCCGGCACCAGAAGACGCTGACGGCTGGGGGCCACACCGTCGAGTTTACCACTGTACCCCTGGGGGGTAGGCCTATATAAACCCCCCAGGGTCCTCCATGAGGAGGGGTTGGTTATTAGAAGATCACAAGATAAAACCCTAGATAGAGAGAGGAGGTGAGCTAGCCTTGTTCATCCTCTCCCTTTGGACCTCACAGCTCAAGGAGCAATCTTGTAGCTACTCTAGTGCTATCAGTCATGACGCGGAGCCCCCGCAGAGCAGGACTAGGGGTGTTATCTCTTCGGAGAGCCCCGAACCTGGGTAAGATTCGTAGGCGACCTAACTATCGCTTTATCCCGCTTCCCGAGCCCGGTGACGTTCTTATGACCCCATGCAAGATAAGCCATCCGTTGCCATATGTCGCCCCAAAACCCCGACATTTGGTGCCCACCGTGTGGCAAGGTGTAGTGTCGTCCGGAGACATGTTCTGGACGGGAACCTTGTTCCTTCCTGGCGAGAGTAGCCAGCCCGGCACGCCCGCTGGAGTGGAAATCGGGATGCTTCGCAGCGCTGAGGCTGCATGCGCTGTGAGCGGGCTCGCCGATCTGCTCGGCGCCGCCCGCATCCACGATGAACCCTCTCCGGCGACCGAGCCAGTGGCGCCGGAGAGCTTCCTCGTCGAGCTCCTCGACAAGCTTCACCTCGTCGACGAGCGTGCCTCTGACATGGAGTCAATGGGCTCTTCCGACCCACCAGTAGACATGATCGTAGACCCCGACGCAGGGCCGGACGACTCCTTCCCCGAGCACGGGGAGATAGTCAACAACCCTCTTCCCGTTCTTCTGATCTGCGGCACCATCGGCATCGTCACGGAGGTGCTCGTCACCGATCACGGCGAACCATCATGCAGAATGGGTCCAGACCCGCTCGAGGCCGCTCTGCAGCACCTCGCCGCCCCTGTCGCGGTGGGGGCAGACGACGCGGAGTTGGAGGATCTCCGCGTTTCGCTCCTCGATAGCGCCAACAAACTAGCGGCCTCCCGACGCCTCACCAAAGCTTACCGCCGCGAAATGGACCGCGCCATTTGAGGCACGCCGGCTGCTGGCGAGCCTAGCCGAGCCGGCGCTATCCGCGATCGCGGCGGGCTGCTAGCGGACATGCTGGGGGCCCTGCGGCCTGTGTACCTCACTCCGTCGGAGAACCTAAGGGCTGCCCAGGCAGCAGTCGATGCGATGGGCCACTTAGAGGGAGACGAACTCCGTTGCATGATCCCGCGTGCCCGCCAGCTCCTCGACGCTGCTGCTACGCAGCAGGAGGCCCGTCGCTGGGCGTCAGAGGCGGCCGCGCACGCCGACAACCGCCCCTTTCGGCGGGAGCAAGGAGCCACATCCCGCTCTCCAACAGTCGGCGCGACCAACCGGCGAGACTCAGAGCCCGCTGCCAGCCGCAGCTGGTAGACGCGCTTCACCATCGAGCGTGACGAATACGGCCGCCCAAGGGCCGTAGAACGACGAGGGGAGCAGCCGCTGAAGGAAATATGCCCTAGAGGCAATAATAAAGTTGTTATTTATATTTCCTTATATCATGATAAATGTTTATTATTCATGCTAGAATTGTATTAACCGGAAACTTGGTACATGTGTGAATACATAGACAAAACAGAGTGTCCCTAGTATGCCTCTACTAGACTAGCTCATTGATCAAAGATGGTTATGTTTCCTAGCCATAGACATGAGTTGTCATTTGATCAACGGGATCACATCATTAGGAGAATGATGTGATGGACAAGACCCATCCGTTAGCATAGCATTATGATCGTTTAGTTTAACTGTTATTGCTTTCTTCATGACTTATACATGTTCCTATGACTATGAGATTATGCAACTCCCGAATACCGTAGGAACACCTTGTGTGCTATCAAATGTCACAACGTAACTGGGTGATCATAAAGATGCTCTACAGGTGTCTCCGAAAGTATTCGTGGTGTTGGCATAGATCAAGATTAGGATTTGTCACTCCGAGTGTCGGAGAGGTATCTCTGGGCCCTCTCGGTAACACACATCACAATAAGCCTTGCAAGCAAAAGACTAATGAGTTAGTCACGAGATGATGTGTTACTGAACGAGTAAAGAGACTTGCCGGTAACGAGATTGAACTAGGTATAGAGATACCGACGATCGAATCTCGGGCAAGTAACATACCGTTTGACAAAAGGAACAACGTATGTTGTTATGCGGTTCTGACCGATAAAAGATCTTCGTAGAATATGTAGGAGCCAATATGAACATCCAGGTTCCGCTATTGGTTATTGACCGGAGATGAGTGTCGGTCATGTCTACATAGTTCTCGAACCCGTAGGGTCCGCACGCATAACGTTTGATGACGATCGGTATTATGAGTTTATGAGTATTGATGTACCGAAGGTAGTTCGGAGTCCGGGATGAGATCACGGACATGACGAGGAGTCTCGGAATGTCCGAGACATAAAGATTGATATATTGGACGACTATATTCGGACACCGGAAGTGTTCCGGAAAAGTTTCGGATTTATCGGGAATGCCGGAGGGGGTTACCGGAACCCCCTACGAGAGGGGATGGTCCATAGTGGGCCTAAAGGGAAAGAGAGAGGCAGCCCATAGGGCTGGCCGGCGCCCCCACCTAGGGTTCCTAGTTGGACTAGGATTGGGGGGGGGGCGCCACCTCTCCTATTCCTTTCCCTCTTTCTTCTTTTGGTGAATCCTACTAGGAATAGGATTGCAATCCTATTCCTAGTAGGAGTCCACTCCCTAGCCGCACCAGGAAGGGCCGGCCGGCCTCCCTCCCTTGCTCCTTTATATACGGGGGCAGGGGGGCACACAAGTTGAATTGTTTTAGCCGTGTGCGGTGCCCCCCTCCACAGAATCACACCTCGGTCATACTGTCGCGGAGCTTAGGCGAAGCCCTGCGCCGGTGAACACATCATATCTGTCACCACGCCGTCGTGCTGACGAAACTCTCCCGTGAAGCTCAACTGGATCAAGAGCTCGTGGGACGTCATCAAGCTGAACGTGTGCTGAACGCGGAGGTGCCGTACGTTCGGTGCTTGATCGGTTGGATCGCGAAGAAGTTCGACAACATCAACCGCGTCACTTGACGCTTCCGCTCCCGGTCTACGAGGGTACGTAGACACACTCTTCCCTCTCGTTGCTATGCATCTGGTAGATAGATCTTGCGTGATCGTAGGAAAATTTTAAAATACTATGTTCCCCAACAGTGGCATCATGAGCCAGGTCTATGCATAGATGATATGCACGAGTAGAACACAATGAGTTGTGGGCGATACTAGTCATACTGCTTACCAGCATGTCATACTTTGCTTCGGCGGTATTGTGAGATGAAGCGGCCCGGACCGACATTACGCGTACGCTTACGCGAGACTGGTTTCACCGTTACGAGCACTCGTTGCTTAAAGGTGACTGGCGGGTGTCTGTCTCTCTCACTTTAGCTGAATCAAGTGTGGCTACGCCCGGTCCTTGTGAAGGTTAAAACAACACATACTTGACGAAACATCGTTGTGGTTTTGTATGCGTAGGGCATGTTGTGATGTGATATGGTCAAGACATGATGAGTTATACGGTTTTTGTATGAGATGATCATGTTTTGTGAAGGTGATCATGACGGTGCTTTGGAGATGGAGATCAAAAGCACAAGATGATGATGGCCATATCATGTCACATATTTTGATTGCATGTGATGTTTATCTTATTATGCTTCTTATTTTGCTTAGAACGACGGTAGCATTATAAGATGATCCCTTACTAAATTTCAAGGTATAAGTGTTCTCCCTGAGTATGCACCGTTGCAAAAGTTCGTCGTGCCGAGACACCACGTGATGATCGGGTGTGATAAGCTCTACGTTCAAATACAACGGGTGTAAGCCAGTTTTGCACACGCAGAATACTCGGGTTAAACTTGACGAGCCTAGCATATACAGATATGGCCTCGGAACACTGGAGACCGAAAGGTCGAGCGTGAATCATATAGTAGATATGATCAACATAAGATGTTCACCATTGAAACTAGTCCATCTCACGTGATGATCGGACATGGTTTAGTTGATTTGGATCACATGATCATTTAGATGACCAGAGGGATGTCTATCTAAGTGGGAGTTCCTTAAATTAATATGATTAAATTGAACTTTAATTTATCATGAAGTTAGTCCTGGTAGTATTAGCATATCTATGTTGTAGATCAATAGCTCGCAATGTTTCTCCCTGTTTATTTATCATATGTTCCTAGAGAAAACCAAGTTGAAAGATGTTAGTAGCAATGATGCGGAATTGTTCCGTGATCTGAGGATTATCCTCATTGCTGCACAGAAGAATTATGTCCTTGATGCACCGCTAGGTGACAGATCTATTGCAGGAGCAGATGTAGACGTTATGAACGTTTTGACAAAAGCTCGATATGATGACTACTTGATAGTTTAGTGCACCATGCTTTACGGCTTATAACCGGGACTTCAATAACGTTTTGAAACGCCACGGAGCATATGAGATGTTCCAAGAGTTGAAATTAGTATTTCATACTCATGCCCGTGTCAAGAGGTATGAGACCTCTGACAGTACTTTGCCTACAAGATGGAGGAGAATAGCTCAACCAATGAGCATGTGCTCAGATTGTCTGGGTAGTACAATTGCTTTAATCAAGTGGGAGTTAATCTTCTAGATGAGATAGTAATTGACAAAGTTCTCTAGACACTATCACCAAGTTAGTAGAACTTCGTGATGAACTATAATATGCAAGGGATGACGAGTGTAATTCCCGAGCTCATCACGATGCTGAAATCGGCGAAGGTAGAAATCATGAAAAAGCATCAAGTGTTGATGGTTAACAAGACCACTTGTTTCAAGTAAAGGGCAAAGGGATAGAAGGGGAACTTCAAGAAGAATGACAAGCAAGTTGTCACTCCCGTGAAGAAACCCAAAGCTAAACTCAAGCCTGAAACAAGTGCTTATACTGCAAAGGAAATGGTCACTAGAAGTGGAACTGCCCTAGATACTTGGCGGATAAGAAGGATGGCAAAGTGAACAAAGGTATATTTGATATACAGATTATTGATGTGTATTTTACTAGTGTTCATAGCAACCCCTCAGTATTTGATATTGGTTCAGTTGCTAAAGAGTAGTAACTCGAAGTGGGAGTTGCATAATGAACATAAACTAGTTAAAGGATGAAGTGACGATGTGTATTGGAAGCAGTTCCAAGATTGATATGATCATCATCGCACACTCCCTATACTTTCGGGATTAGTATTGAACCTAAATAAGTGTTATTTGGTGTTTGTGTTGAGCATGAATGTGATTTGATCATGTTTATTGCAATACGGTTATTCATGTAAGTTAGAGAATAATTGTTGTTCTGTTTACATGAATAAAATCTTCTATGGTCATACACCCAATGAAAATAGTTTGTTGGATCTCGATCGTGTGATACACATATTCATAATATTGAAGCCAAAAGATGCAAGGTTAATAATGATAGTGCAACTTATTTGTGGCACTGCCGTTTAGGTCATATTGGTGTAAAACGCATGAAGAAACTCCATAATGATGGACTTTTGGAATCACTTGATTATGAATCACTTGGTGCTTGCGAACCATGCCTCATGGGCAAGATGACTAAAACTCTGTTCTCCGGAACTATGGAGCGAGCAACGGATTTGTTGGAAATCATACATACTGATGTATGTGGACCAATGAGTGTTAATGCTCGCGGCAGGTATCGTTATTTTCTGACCTTCACTGATGATTTGAGCAGATATGGGTATATCTACTTAATGAAACACAAGTCTCAAACATTTGAAAAGTTCAAAGAATTTCAGAGTGAAGTAGAGAATCATCGTAACAAGAAAAATAAAGTTTCTACGATCTGATCGTGGAGGAGAATATTTGAGTTACGAGTTTGGTGTTCATTTGAAACAATGTGGAATAGTTTCACAACTCACGCCACCTGGAACACCACAGCGTAATGGTGTGTCCGAACGTCGTAACCGTACTTTATTGGATATGGTGCGATCTATGATGTCTCTTACCGATTTACCACTATCATTTTGGGTCATGCATTAGAGACAGCTGCATTCACGTTAAATAGGGCACCATCTAAATCCGTTGATACGACACCTTATGAACTATGGTTTAGCAAGAAACCAAAGTTGTCGTTTCTTAAAGTTTGGGGCTGCGATGCTTATGTGAAAACACTTCAACCTGATAAGCTCGAACCCAAGTCGGAAAAATGTGTCTTCATAGGATACCCAAAAGAGACTGTTGGGTACACCTTCTATCACAGATCCGAAGGCAAAATATTCGTTGCTAAGAACGGATCCTTTCTAGAAAAAGAGTTTCTCTCGAAAGAAGTGAGTGGGAGGAAAGTAGAACTTGATGAGGTAATTGTACCTTCTCCCGGATTGGAAAGTAGTACATCACAGGAAATTGTTCCAGTGATTCCTACACCAATTAGTGAGGAAGTTAATGATAATGATCATGAAACTTCGGATCAAGTTTCTGCTGAACGTCGTAGATCAACCAGAGTACGTTCCGCACCAGAGTGGTACGGCAACCCAGTTCTGGAAATCATGTTACTAGACCATGATGAACCTACGAACTATGAGGAAGCGATGATGAGCCCAGATTCCGCAAAATGGCTTGAAGCCATGAAATCTGAGATGGGATCCATGTATGAGAACAAAGTGTGGACTTTGGTTGACTTGTGCGATGATCGGCAAGCCATCGAAAATAAATGGATCTTCAAGAGGAAGACCGACGCAGACGGTAATATTACTGTTTACAAAGCTCGACTTGTTGCGAAAGGTTTTCGACAAGTTCAAGGAGTTGACTACGATGAGACTTTCTCACCTGTAGCGATGCTTAAGTCTGTCCGAATCATGTTAGCAACTGCCGCATTTTATGAAATCTGGCAAATGGATAACAAAACTGCATTCTTTAATGGATTCATTAAAGAAGACTTGTATATGATGCAACCAGAAGGTTTTGTCAATCCTAAAGGTGCTAACAAAAAGTGCAAGCTCCAGCAATCCATCTATGGACTGGTGCAAGCATCTCGGAGTTGGAATATACGCTTTGATAAGTTGATCAAAGCATATAGATTTATACAGACTTGCTGTGAAGCCTGTATTTACAAAAAGTGAGTGGGAGCACTACAACCTTTCTGATAAGTATATGTGAATGACATATCGTCGATCGAAAATGATGTAGAAATTTCTGGAAAAGCATAAAGGAGTGTTTGAAAGGAGTTTTTCAAAGAAAGACCTTGGTGAAGCTTCTTACATATTGGGCATCAAGATCTATAGAGATAGATCAAGACGCTTGATAAGACTTTCGATAAGTACATACCTTCATAAGATTTTGAAGTAGTTCAAAATGGATCAGTCAAAGAAGAAGTTCTTGCCTGACTTGTAAGGTGTGAAGTTGAGTGAGACTCAAAGCCAGACCACGGCAGAAAAATATAGAGAGAATGAAAGTCATTCCCTATGCCTCAGCCATAGGTTCCATAAAGTATGCCATGCTGTGTACAAAACACGTTGTGTACCTTGCCAAGAGTTTGACAGGGAGGTACAATAGTGATCCAGGAGTAGATCACTGTACAGCGGTCAAAATTATCCTTAGTAATTGGATGACTAAGGAAATGTTTCTCGATTATGGAGGTGATAAAGAGTTCGTCGTAAAAGGTTACGCCGATGCAAGCTTTGACACTAAATCCAGATGACTCTAAGTATCAATCTGGATGCGTATTGAAAGTGGGAGAAATTAGCTAGAGTAGCTCTATGCAGAGCATTGTAGACATAGAAATTTGCAAAATACATACGGATCTGAATGTGACAGACCAGTTGACTAAACTTCTCTCACAAGCAAAACATGATCACACTTTATTACTCTTTGGTATTAATCACATAGCGATGTGAACTAGATTATTGACTCTAGTAAACCCTTTGGGTGTTGGTCACATGGTGATGTGAACTATGGGTGTTATTCACATAACGATGTGAACTATCGGTATTAAATCACATGGCGATGTGAGCTAGATTATTGACTCTAGTGCAAGTGGGAGACTGAAGGAAATATGCCCTAGAGGCAATAATAAAGTTGTTATTTATATTTCCTTATATCATGATAAATGTTTATTATTCATGCTAGAATTGTATTAACCGGAAACTTAGTACATGTGTGAATACATAGACAAAACAGAGTGTCCCTAGTATGCCTCTACTAGACTAGCTCATTGATCAAAGATGGTTATGTTTCCTAGCCATAGACATGAGTTGTCATTTGATCAACGGGATCACATCATTAGGAGAATGATGTGATGGACAAGACCCATCCGTTAGCATAGCATTATGATCGTTTAGTTTAACTGCTATTGCTTTCTTCATGACTTATACATGTTCCTATGACTATGAGATTATGCAACTCCCGAATATCGTAGGAACACCTTGTGTGCTATCAAACGTCACAACGTAACTGGGTGATCATAAAGATGCTCTACAGGTGTCTCCGAAAGTATTCGTGGTGTTGGCATAGATCAAGATTAGGATTTGTCACTCCGAGTGTCGGAGAGGTATCTCTGGGCCCTCTCGGTAACACACATCACAGTAAGCCTTGCAAGCAAAAGACTAATGAGTTAGTCACGAGATGATGTGTTACGGAACGAGTAAAGAGACTTGCCGGTAACGAGATTGAACTAGGTATAGAGATACCGACGATCGAATCTCGGGCAAGTAACATACCGTTTGACAAAAGGAACAACGTATGTTGTTATGCAGTTCTGACCGATAAAAGATCTTCGTAGAATATGTAGGAGCCAATATGAACATCCAGGTTCCGCTATTGGTTATTGACCGGAGATGAGTCTCGGTCATGTCTACATAGTTCTCGAACCCGTAGGGTCCGCACGCTTAACGTTTGATGACGATCGGTATTATGAGTTTATGAGTATTGATGTACCGAAGGTAGTTCGGAGTCCCGGATGAGATCACGGACATGACGAGGAGTCTCGGAATGTCCGATACATAAAGATTGATATATTGGACGACTATATTCGGACACCGGAAGTGTTCCGGAAAAGTTTCGGATTTATCGGGAATGCCGGAGGGGGTTACCGGAACCCCCTACGAGAGGGGATGGTCCATAGTGGGCCTAAAGGGAAAGAGAGAGGCAGCCCATAGGGCTGGCCGGCGCCCCCACCTAGGGTTCCTAGTTGGACTAGGATTGGGGGGGGGGCGCCACCTCTCCTATTCCTTTCCCTCTTCCTTCTTTTGGTGAATCCTACTAGGAATAGGATTGCAATCCTATTCCTAGTAGGAGTCCACTCCCTAGCCGCACCAGGAAGGGCCGGCCGGCCTCCCTCCCTTGCTCCTTTATATACGGGGGCAGGGGGGCACCCAAAGACACACAAGTTGAATTGTATTAGCCGTGTGCGGTGCCCCCCTCCACAGAATCACACCTCGGTCATACTGTCGCGGAGCTTAGGCGAAGCCCTGCGCCGGTGAACACATCATATCTGTCACCACGCCGTCGTGCTGACGAAACTCTCCCGTGAAGCTCAACTGGATCAAGAGCTCGTGGGACGTCATCAAGCTGAACGTGTGCTGAACGCGGAGGTGCCGTACGTTCGGTGCTTGATCGGTTGGATCGCGAAGAAGTTCGACAACATCAACCGCGTCACTTGACGCTTCCGCTCCCGGTCTACGAGGGTACGTAGACACACTCTTCCCTCTCGTTGCTATGCATCTGGTAGATAGATCTTGCGTGATCGTAGGAAAATTTTAAAATACTACGTTCCCCAACAGCCGCCTCCTCCCAGGCGGGAGAGGCGCGTGTCTCCTCGGCGTGTTGACCACCCCTCTCTAGCAGGCCGCCTGGGCCGCTGCGAGGGGGTCGGGGAGAACGACGCCCGCCACCTCCTGGACCATCTGGCTCGCTCCCAGACGGTGGAAGAAGAAGATGACCTCGGTCCAGCCTGCTTCGGCCCTCGCATCCGCAACGATCCTTTTCCCAATGGCTTCTCGCTCCCTAGGGACACCCCCAAGTACAACGGATCAGTGAAACCAGAGGACTGGCTGGTGGACTACTCCACGACTGTCAGCATAACCACCAGCAACAGGCGTGTTGCGGTGAAGTACGTGCCCCTCATGCTCCAGGGCACGGCTCGGACGTGGCTGAACAGCCTCAAGCCCAATAGCATCAATGGCTGGCTAGACTTCACCGACGCCTTCACACGCAACTTTACCAGCACCTACAAGCGCCCTCCCAAGCCGCATCAGCTCTCCCTGTGTGTCCAAGGCCCGGACGAGTCGACCCGTGACTATCTGACGCGTTGGGCAGAGCTGCGAAATTCCTGTGAGGGAGTGCACGAGGTACAAGCCATCAAGTATTTCATGGCCGGGTGCAGAGAAGGCACCTTGCTCAATGATACGTCCAAAACGTATCTATAATTTCTGCTTGCTCCATGCCTCTTTTGGGTGATATTGCTATGATATTTATACACTTCCATACACTTTTGATCATATTTGGACCCGTGACTAGGTAGTGACTCCAAGAGGGAATGTTATGCTTGATTGTGGGTTCATGCCCCTCGATGACTAGCTTGAGTGACAGAAACATGAGTCTAGGGGATGTGCTGTTGCCACAAGGGGGAAAACAACGGTGCTTGTGCCCGCGGGTGCAAGGATTGTTTACTTTACGCTAAGTTCTTTTAATGCAGTTGTCTGTTGCTTTGAGTTTACACTATGGGTGGGACTCGCAACTTAATACCAGCGAGTTGTTCTGGATAGATATCTCAAGGTGGATGATTAGTAGTAGATGCAGATGGATTTCGGTCTACTTGCCTTGGCGTACCGCCCATGCTTTGAACCTCTACCTTTCTTGCAACATAGTTAGCATTGGTTTGCGCACATAATTTTGTCAATTGCCCAGTTGTAATTCGTTTCCTCACATAGCTATTTTATCGTCTTTTGGGAGAGAGCCATCACTAGTGAACATCATGGGACCCCGGTCCATATTACCATCACTGATCACATCCGCTATTTACTTTCCGCTTTTACTTACTATTTGTAGCATTACCTATCACCATTATCACTTGCGTTTGACCCTTTGTAAACGACAAGGCCGGAGGGATTGACAACCTCTCTGTACTCGTTGGGAGCAAAGTTATTTGTATCTGTGTGCAGGTCCACGTTGATTGCTAATATCTGGCGCCGTTAGCAGTTGACACCTTCTTGTTGAAACTGGGAGTCTCAGGGAAATCGATCCTTGGTATCTTTGCCAAGGGAAAACTTCCGCTACACTGCATCTCAAACCTTCCACTTGGGGTAACCAACGAGAGGCGAGAAGCCATCACTCAAGCACCGGCTCATGTGCGACGAGCCGGCCATGCTCGATGAGCTGCTGAGCATAGCAGACAAGTACGCCACCGCTGACTCCTCCATGAAGACCGAGCTGCAAGTGGATGCTTCTGGCAAGATGACCCCTCCAACTTCCAAGACGCCGGCAGGAGAATCCAGCCGACGCAAGCAGACCAGCGACTAGAAGCGCAAGGCCCATGCGCCGGCTGCCAACTGCCGGCTGGTGGCAGCGGTCGACGGACGGCAGCCAGAAGCTCAAGCAGGGCCCAAGTGCCAGAAGGGCGGCAAACCGGTGTGGCAGCCGGCCTTCTCCTTCGATCAAGCCTTGGACGCCCCCTACAAGTTCCACAACGGCGCGAAGCCCTCCAACCACACCACACGAAAGTGTCACTGGCTCACAAGGATCGCGAGGGGAGAAGCTCTGCCTCCGCCGCCTGCTGGACAGCCGGCTCCGCCTCCTAATCCGCCGGCTGCTCGTCCTGGCGGCCAGATCCAGGATGAATTCCCAGAAGAAAATGGAGCCTATGTTGTCTTCACCAGCCAGACGGACGATAGGCACAGCCGGCGCCAGCAGCGCAGAGAAGTCAACACCGTTGCCGTCAAAAGCCCAGAATTCATGCACTGGTCTGAAAGGCCTATCAGCTGGAGCCGAGAGGATCACCCGGCTGTCATGCCTTCACCAGGGGCCTATGCCTTGGTCCTGGATGCCACTCTCTCCACTGACAGGCGGGCCTGCCATTTCTCCCGAGCCCTGGTAGACGGCGGCAGCAGCATCAACATCATGTACCGGGACACCATGGAGAAGTTGGGCATCAAAGAGAAGCAGCTTCAGCCTACCAGGACCGTGTTCCATGGCATTGTGCCAGGCCTCTCTTGTTCACCAATCGGCAAGGCCAGGGTTGATGTCCTGTTTGGTGACAAGACACACTTCCGGAAGGAGCCGGTTTGGTTTGAAGTGGTAAATCTTGAAAGTCCCTATCACGTGATCTTGGGCCGGCCCGCTCTTGGAAAGTTCGGCAGTCCTCCATTATGCCTATCTCAATATGAAGATGCCTGGTCCCAAGGGAATAATCACCATAGCCGGAGACTACGAGAAGTCCATTGCATGTGCAACAGCCAGCAGTCGCCTGGCAGAAACCCTTGTTGTGGCTGAGGAAAAGCGCCGTCTGGAGCGGCTGGTGGCGATGGCTAGCGAGCAGCTGGCCATACCAGCCGATCCCAAGGAGGCGGAGCCGCAAGGCTCGTTCCAACCCTCCAAGGACACAAAGAAGATTGCCTTGGACCCGTCTCACCCGGAGCGATTTGCTGTCATAGGGTCAAGCCTAGACAGCAAATAGGAAAGCGATCTCGTCGATTTCCTCTGTGAGAATCGGGATATCTTTGCATGGTCCCCCAAGGACATGCCTGGTGTCCCGACGGAATTCGCCGAGCACAAGCTACACGTGAGAGAAGATGCAAAGCCTGTCAGGCAGCCGCTGCGCCGCATGTCAGAAGAGAAGAGAAGAGTCGTCGGGGAGGAAGTCGTCCGTCTGCTAGCGGCCGGCTTCATCATGGAAGTCTTTTATCCCGAGTGGCTGGCGAATCCAGTCCTGGTGCTGAAGAAGAACAATAAATGGCGCATGTGCATTGATTACACCAGCTCGAACAAAGCTTGCCCTAAAGATCCATTTGCTCTGCCACGGATAGATCAAGTGATTGACTCCACGGCCGGATGCGAGCTGCTGTCTTTCCTTGATGCTTATTCGGGGTACCACCAAATCAAGCTTGATCCAGCTGAACGTCTGAAGACTGCCTTCCTCACGCCGTTTGGGGCCTTCTGCTACCTGACCATGACGTTCGGCTTGAGAAATGCCGGCGCCACCTTTCAGCGTTGCATGCAGAAGTGTCTCCTCAAGTAGCTTGGCAGGAACGCCCACGTTTACGTGGACGACATTGTGGTGAAGACGGAGAAGAGAGGAACCCTTTTGGAGGATCTCCAAGAAACATTTGAGAACCTGCGCCGTTTTCGGATTAAGCTAAACCCGGAGAAATGCGTCTTCGGGGTACCAGCAGGCCAGCTCCTTGGCTTCCTGGTATCCGAGCGCGGCATTGAGTGCAACCCCGCGAAGATCAAAGCCGTTGAGAGGATGGAACGACCGACCCGTGTGCGAGATGTCCAAAGATTCACGGGGTGCCTGGCATCTCTCAGCCGCTTCATCAGCCCGCTGGGAGAAAAGGCACTCCCCCTGTACCAACTGATGAAGAAGACCACTTGCTTCGAGTGGAACGACCAGGTGGATGAAGCCTTCCAGCAGCTCAAGCGACTGCTGTCCACCCCGCCTGTCCTGGCGGCGCCAGCAGACAAGGAACACATGTTCCTTTACATAGCCGCCACCAGCCGGGTGGTCAGCACAGTCATTGTGGTTGAGAGCCCAGAGGACGGCAGAGCCTTGCCCGTCCAGAGGCCCGTCTGCTACTTCAGCGAAGTGCTATCAGCGTCCAAGCAGAACTACCCCCATTACCAAAAGATGTGCTACGGCGTGTATTTTACCGCCAAGAAACTCAAGCAGTACTTCCAAGAGCATTCTGTCACGGTCGTCTGCACGGCCCCGCTTGCTGAAATCATGGGGAACAGAGATGCCTCAGGATGAGTGGCCAAGTGGGCCATTGAACTGGCCCCCTTCACCATCTTCTACCAGCCGCGCACCACCATCAAATCGCAAGCGTTGGCGACTTCCTCGTCGATTGGGCTGAAACCCAGTACCTGCCGTCTGTGCCAGACTCAACCCATTGGCGGATGCACTTTGACGGGTCAAAGATGCGCACCGGCCTGGGAGCCGGCGTCGTCCTCACCTCCCCCAAAGGCAATAAGCTCAAGTACACCCTGCAGATCCACTTTGCCGCCTCCAACAACGTGGCTGAATATGAGGCACTTATCCACGGGCTCCGGATGGCCAAGGAGATTGGCATCCGCCGAGTGCTGTGCTACGGTGACTCAGACTTGGTTGCCCAGCAGTCGTCTGGGGACTGGGACACCAAGGACGCAAACATGGCAAGCTCTCGCTTCCTTGTCCAGCAAATCAGTGGACACTTTGATGGATGCGAGTTCCTCCATGTGCCACGAGCTGATAACATGCAAGCGGACACCTTGGCACGAATCGGTTCCACCCGCCAAGCAATACCAGCCGGCGTATCTCTCCAATGCCTGCGCAAACCGTCTATCAAGCCTTCATAAGAGTCGGAGTCAATCTTCATACCAGCCGACCCCGGGGTAGGCGGCCTCATGGTTTCGGCTGCTGGCCCAGAGACTGTCCCAGCAGGCGGCCACGACACTCCAACTCCAATAGACGGATCACCTACGGCCGCGCCAGCTCCTGGCCCGGGGACTGCTCCAGCAAACGGTCAGGAGACGCCGACTCCAGCAGACGGCTCGGGGACTTCGGAGACACAGCAGGCGGCTCAGCCTAACCCTCCACCTCCCAGCCCAACCACCCTGGTCCCTCTGGCCGATGCAACTGGAGTCTCAGCGCCGTCTTGGGCACAGCCAATCCTCATATTCCTGCTCAAAGGGGAGCTGTCAGCAGAAGAAATTTCGGCACGACAAGTCCAATGCCGAGCCTTAGCTTACACCATTGTCAACAAAGAGCTCGTCAGAAGGAGTGGGACGGGCGTTTTCCAACACTGTGTAGAGGCAACAAAAGGGCTGGCCATCCTGAAGGACATTCACGAAGGAGAGTGTGGCTCCCACGCGGCCTCAAGATCTCTCGTAGCCAAAGCTTTCCGCCACGGTTTCTTCTGGCCGACTGCTTTGGACGATGCCAAAGATTTGGTGAGAAAGTGCAACGGCTGCCAACGCTTCAGCTCCAAGCAACACTTGCCAGCTTCTGCACTCAAGACTATTCAGATCACTTGGCCATTTGCCGTCTGGGGTCTGGATATGGTAGGACCTTTCAAGACTGCCAGAGGAGGCCTGACACACTTGCTCGTGGCAATAGATAAATTCACCAAGTGGATCGAAGCCAAGCCAATCAAGAAACTCAATGGCCCAACTGCTGTGACATTCATTGCAGACATCACAGTCCGGTATGCTATACCGCACAACATCATCACCGACAACGGCACAAATTTTGCCAAAGGCGCACTTGCCCGTTTTGGTGCAACTCAGGGCATCCGGCTGGACCTAGCGTCCGTTGCCCACCCACAGTCTAACGGCCAAGTCGAGCGCGCCAACGGCCTCATCCTATCTGGCATCAAGCCCCGGTTGGTCGAACCTTTGGAACGGTCGGCCGGCTGCTGGGTCGAAGAACTGCCGTCTGTCCTGTGGAGCCTCAGAACCACTCCGAACAAATCCACCGGCTTCACCCCTTTCTTCCTCGTCTATGGGGCCGAGGCCGTCATCCCAACGGACGTTGAGTTTGACTCGCCTCGCGTCACCATGTATACGGAAGCTGAAGCCAAAGAGGCACGCGAAGACGGCGTGGACTTGCTGGAGGAGGCCCGGCTGGTAGCACTCAGCCGTTCCGCCATCTACCAGCAGGGCCTCCGCCGCTATCACATCCGGCAAGTGAAGCCACGCTCCTTCCGCGAGAGAGACCTTGTGCTCCGGCTGATCCAGCGAATAGCCGGCCAGCACAAGCTCTCGGCTCCTTGGGAAGGACCGTTCATCGTCAGCAAGGTACTGGGCAACGACGCCTACTACCTCATCGAAGCCCAGAAGCCAAGAGCGCGCAAGAGAGATGACTCAGGCAAGGAGTCGGAGCGCCCATGGAACGCAAACCTTCTTCGTCGCTTTTATAGCTGAAAGACAGTATGTGTCGTGCTATCTAAAGTTATTTTGAGAATCAGTGGAACCCCGAGGAGTTCTCGGGACTGCCCAACCCTTTATCTATATGATAAGAATTACGCGTGTGAATGATTGTTGTTCACTCCTTCGTCCGGCACCGGAGCCTACCAGATGGCTCGGGGACTGGCCGCCTAGCCCTATGTCTAGGGAATTCTCCTTAAAAAGTCAGACAAGTAATGTGATGGCATCCAAGCCCTCTCCTGTATCCAGTCACAGACTCGCAGAACGCGGCTGTCCGGCTGGCAGGAGCCAAAGGCAAGAAGTGGTGCCCACATGAAAAATGGCTAAGGACAAAAGACATAGGGCTAGCCGGCCCTTAAAACTAACAGCCGGCTGCCGAGCAGCCGGCCAGCTGGTTCTAGGCTTGGCCAGACCGTCTTCCAGAGGGCGAGATACTTGCCCACCCCAAAAACAGCCAAGTCCCTGACCCAGCCACAGAACCACGGAATGGCCGTCTGGCTGGCAAGGCGGCAGTACAAGGGGTCGGCAAGGAGGAAATCGCCACAAGGAACCAGGGCAAGGCTAATCCTAGGACTCGGCACAATTGCATAAAAACGATGCAGCATTAAAAAGAATATTTACATCCAAAAGGCCTTAAGAGCCGCCTTGCAGCAATAACTTACTAAATACACCCAGCGGGTGGAATTGTTCGGATTAACCCTACGAGTCTTACAGAAAGGCAGAAGATACAAACAAAAATCCTAAGGAGTAGCAGGTTGGGTAGGTGGCACGACGGAGCCGGCTTCCGGGGAGGCTGCCTGGCGGGTCTCGGTCTGGCCGTCTCTTGCAGCAGGCGGGGCCGTTACTCCCGGTCCACTTGTTGAGGACTGGTCAGGCTGGCGATTGGCCGCTGGGTCCGCCTCCTGGGAGCTGGTTTCCTCGTTGCTGCCTTCCTCTTCTTCATCACCTTCGCTGGATGCGATCTCCTCGTCCGGCTCTTACGACGCCGCCAAGTCCAGCCCGAAGTTACCAGGCGGCACCACATGGCCCCTGTCATCCAACTCCGGGATGAAGAGGGAGGTGTCGGCGTATTCAGCAAGGGCGGCAGCACGTTGGACGAGCTCCTTCTGCTCCACAGCCAGCTCCGGCTAGGCCTCCGCGCGGAAAGTCTCCAGCTGCTCAAGGCTCGGGCCAAGATACCAGCTCTTGACGAACTCCAGGGCGGTCCGCGCGCCAGCCCTTGCCGCGGAGCCCTTCCATGCCTCGAAGCGCTGGCCGGCCGCCTCCAGCCAGGCGGCCGTCCGGCTGGGGGTGCGAAGCATTGGCACACCTGGCCAGAGGGCGGCCAGGACTTGGGCGACGGCACGCTGCAGCCGGCGAAGAAGACGGCGGACTGGTAGAAGACGCACCCGAATGGCAAGAAGCTCCTCGGCCGGGGTCCTGGGCGCGTTGGGTGCGATTGCCCGGCCCGCCTGGCGCCTCGCAGCACGCTCGGCCTCGATGGCCTGGGTGGCGGCCACAGAGTAGCCTGGGAAGAACTGTGCCAAGACTAGAACAAGGATCAGAAGAAAAGCAAGATGGCTGCTGCAAACGGCGAAAACAAAATAAGAGGATAGACGTCTCACCGTCGACCATGTCTCCAATGGCTACATAGCCGTCTTGGAGAGCTGCCTCCTTCTCGGCCCAATTCGAGCGATCAGTCTCGAATTCGGCCCGGAGAAGGGACTCTGCATCAGACATCTTGCCAAGCTCGGTCTTGTGAGCCGCCGCCTGGTCCGCCAGCTCCTTGGCCAGGCGGTCGCGGTCCTGAGCAGCGAGACCACGCTCCTGCTCCTTAGCGGCCAGCTCTGTCTGGGCCTCGCCCAGCTGGTTGCGGAGATCGGCTGCGACCACTGGCAAGGGAGAAGGAAAAGAACGAAGGTCAGCCGCAAAAAATATAACCTTGGAGTTCCAAGCAGCCTGCTCAGCAGCCGGCTCGGAACTCGGGGACTACACCCAGCGGGTGCGCTGACGAGCCCCCGCAAGGAGAAGAGGAGGCACTCACCTCGGCTGTCTGCCAAGGCAGCCTGCAGCCGCGCCAGCTCCTGGCGATGTGCGTTGTAGGAGGCCACACGGAGGTTGTGGTACTCCTGCAACAAGAAGCAAGATCACATCTGGATGTACACTTTAGAGTTCCAAGCCGCCTGCTCAGCAGCCGGCTCGGAACTCGGGGACTACACCCAGTGGGTGCGCTGACGCACCCCCACGGAAAAAATTGAAGGAATAAAAACAGAGGAAAACGAAACACACTTACCCGAACGGAGGACCGCGTGGCGATGAACTCCTGCATCGCCGTCTGCACGATGTTGCCCAAGGAGTTCATGCGGTCCAAGACGTCCCGCAACGCGACGATCCACGCGCCGCCTCCTCCGGATCTCCAGCTCGATCGCTCCGTGCTGGTCGCCTCGTTCTCCGGCGCAAACAAGCTGGCCCCGCCGACCTCCACCTGCTAGGGCATAGAAGCCGCCCTCGCAAGGCGCCGGCGGACTGGGCCTCGGGGGGCCGTTTGCGGGCCAACCACCAGCACGCCCCCAACCGGCGGCACCTCCGTCCCCACCGGCCGGCTGCCCTGCTCCCTAGCAGGCGGCACGGGGGGTGGTGGCGGCGTCTCCAAGATGACGCATTCGTCTACCCCGTCGCCTGGAATCGGCTACTCGTCAGCAGCCGGCGCCTGGGCGGGTGGCTCCTGAGACCCTGACGCCGGGCGGACGACGTGGCCCGCCGGCTGCTGGGGGCCCTTTCCCCGCTCTCGGACGCGGGCGGCGTCTGCCTCGGCCTTCTTGGCGGTTTCGGCCTCCGCCTGGGCGGCGGCATCGGCCGCCGCTCGCTCACGCTCCGCGGCCTCGCGCTCCGCACGTGCCTCGCGGGCGTTCCTCTCTGTCGCCTCCCGGAGCACGGCAGCAGGATCCACGCGAGGGGGCATAGGAGGGGCATCTGGGCCTCCTACTATAGAGCCCGCTAGCACCCGCGAGAGGGAAAGCGGCGCGCTACACGGACATTCCAAAGAAACAAAGAGTCAAGCAAGAAAGGATCAGCTGTGAAAGAAGAATAAGACACAAAGAAGGAATGAAGGATACTCACCCGGACACGACTGGCCTAGCCTTGGGCTTTTTCGGCATGTTTGCCCTGGCGGCCGCCTCCTGACGCTTCGTGGGGGCGGTTGACAGCCGAAGCTTCTTGGGTGGGGCGCCAGTCCGCCCTGACGAGGACCGCCGTTTCCCGCCACCGGCTATGCCAGATGGCCCCGCCTGCTGGCTGGCGCGGACGGGTGCCTCCTCCATCCCCTCGTCATCATCCGGCCAGCTCTCGAGGCCGCCTTCTGGCTGGGCACCCGATGGCTGGTCCCCGCCGCCCGTCACCTCTTCCTCCTCCATGGCGGCGGCGGCCCCAAGATCGGGGTCGCTCGTATCGCTCTTGGAGCGATCCGGCTCTAGGGGGCGGCCCAGTTGGTTGGAGCCCGACGCCTGCTGGCCTGGGAAGATCTGAGCCGGGTATTAGCACCAGACGGCTACAGCAGCCGGATAAAGAAGAAAGAAAAAAGAAGGACGAAAACTTACTGCGGGCGGCTGGTTGCTGTGGCTGTACAGAGCTTTGCCGAAGGCCCAGCCGGAATCGGAGACTTGGCAGCTGGAGATGTGGTTCACCAGCCGGGCCACCTCCTCGTAGGGTAGGGGCTTGGTGCAGGTCCGGCTGGGGTCCCGGCGCCCGCTCATGTCACAGATGAGGTGAGGCCGGCGCTGCAACGGCAGCACCCGGCGCTCGGCAAACGTCAATAGCAGATCTGCGAAGTCCAGGCCCTCGTCGTCTCTCAGCTCCCGGAGACGGCGCAGGGCGACGGAGGCGCCTTCAGTTAGGGCGATGGGCCGGGTCCTCCAGGAGTCCCGAGGCTCAGCAGGCGGCCCCGGCACCCACTCCGGCAGGCAGATGAAATCTTCCTCGGGGCGACGTTGGAGACGTACAAGTACGTCTTCTGCCATTGCTTCACCGTTCCCATGAGTTTCGGCGCCGGGAAGAAGTTTTTCGCCCCGGTGCGCTTCGCAGCAATGCATCCCCCACAATGAGCGGCCACGCTCTGGATGGCGGTGCCGAGCTTCACATAGAAGAGCTCCGTCCAGAGCTCGATGGTGGGAAGGATGCCAAGATAAGCCTCGCAGAGAACGACGAAGGAAGAAATGGTCGTCACCGTGTTTGGCCTGAGGTGGTGAGGTTGGATGTGGAAGAAGTCGAGGAAGGAGCGGAAGAAGCCGTTCACCGGCAGGCCAAACCCGCATAGAAAGTGCGAGCGGAAGATGACCCGCTCGCCTTGTTGCGGGGCCGGCCTGATCTCAGTCAGTGGCGCCAGGCGCACGGCGACCCTATCGGCCGGCGGTAGCTTCCTCGACCGTCGGAGGACGTCCACATGCTCTTGCAAGACATCGCTGCCGTCCCATTGGCCGTGGCGTCGGGGAGGCGCTGGACCAGACATGGCTCGGGCGGCGGTTCGCTGTGACGGCGATGAGGAAGAGCGAGGAAGAAGATGAAGCATGGGGGAGAGTGAGCGCGAGAGCGGCGCCAGCCCTCTCCCCCGGCCTATATATATGCCCGGGCGACGAAGGCGAGGGGGTGGGCGTGGGCTTAACCGCTCCACGTCCCACACGACCCCCGATTTTCTCGTGCCTAATCCGTGCGCATTAAATGCGCGTGGGAGGGTAATCGATTACCCCTGCCACTGTGGATCTGCGCGGGGCCCGAGGCCCTTAGTGGCGGGCCCCGGCCCACTGTTATGTCCTGTCACGTGCATGGGCTGGCAGGCCGATGCGATAGGACGGTGATGCGTGGGCGCTGCCAACGGTCCGCGGGCCTGTTCGACTGTCCACTGACCAGGCGACGCCTTCCCGCCGAAGATTCTGAGACGGCGATGCGGCTGCCAGGGGCCGGCTCCAGCAGCGCAGAGCCAGCTGTAGGCAGACGGACTCCTTTAGCAGACAAGTCACAGACGACGAGCATGCCTGAGGGGAGAAGCTGCTGGAACCCCTCGACATCTCCAACGCCCGCATCGGAGTTCCACCAGCTTCGGGGACTACTGTCGGAGATATTTACCATGGGTACCCTCGGCGACTACCCTTGGTATTTTAAGACAAATGACAGCCGCTTGGTCAGCAGCGGCCGCCTGCTCCTCGAGCCGCCTCCTAGGGTGGCCTGCCCTAGGAGCCGGCTTCCAGCAGGCGGCAGGGACCCAGCAGGCGGCAACACCAATACCACCAGCCAGCAGACGGCCACGCACTCCTCCCTCAGGGAACACGCTGAGGGGGGTTCCAGCGTGGCGGGGGCGTGGCTACAGGAGAACATGTCCTTAGAATATCTATAAGGGTGTGGCTACAGTGGCCGTGTACCTTATAAATATCCCCTAGGCGGCGGGTCACTATACCCACGAAGCTCATGACCAAGCAACGGTCAGAGGAGGCCACGATCCCACTACCCGCAAATGGCGGTGCCAGCAGACGGCTGGCCCCATCAGTCAGCGGGTAAGATCACGAACAAGCAGCCCCTGGCAGGCGGCCAGGGGAAGCGGTCGTCTGGTAGTAGACGGCGAACCCCACCCTAGAAGCCCGAGCCTCATCAAGACGACGGGATAGGGCGAGGCGACAGCGTACGGCGAGGGGCGATGGCACTGTAGCCATATCCTTCATGATGAGGCTGTCGTCAGCAAAGCATCCCCACAGTGAAAGATAATCACGAGGGGCCCGCAGGCGGCGGGCCCCAGCAAATAGGCGGCGAGGCCGGCGCCAGAAGACACTGACGGCTGGGGGCCACACCGTCGAGTTTACCACTGTACCCCTGGAGGGGTAGGCCTATATAAACCCCCCAGGGTCCTCCATGAGGAGGGGTTGGTTATTAGAAGATCACAAGATAAACCCTAGCTAGAGAGAGGAGGTGAGCTAGCCTTGTTCATCCTCTCCCTTTGGACCTCACAGCTCAAGGAGCAATCTTGTAGCTACTCTAGTGCTATCAGTCATGACGCGGAGCCCTCGCAGAGCAGGACTAGGGGTGTTATCTCCTTGGAGAGCCCCGAACCTGGGTAAGATTCGTAGGCGTCCTAAGTATCGCTTTATCCCGCTTCCCGAGCCCGGCGACGTTATTTTGACCCCATGCATGATAAGCCATCCGTTGGCATATGTCGTCCCAAAACCCCGACAAACCCACTAAGACCGCGACATGTCTAATGGCTAAAGTTGATGTGGGATGGCTTTGGCATCGCCGGTTAGCCCATGTCAATATGAGATCTTTGCAAAGTCTTCTCAAGGGGGACCATGTTCATGGACTAACAAATGTTAGCTTTGCCAAAGATCGTGCTTGCAGGGCCTGCATTGAAGGAAAATTACATGAGACGGCTCACCCTCCCACAACTATCATTTACTCAAAAAGACCCCTAGAGCTCCTTCACATGGATCTCTTCGGGCCTCCATCTTTTGATAGTCTTGGGGGAAGAAAGTATTGCTTGGTGATTGTGGATGATTATTCAAGATACACTTGGGTATACTTCTTCAAGAAGAAGAGTGAGACCCAACAAACCGTCATCAACTTTGCAAATGAAGCTCAACGACAACATGAAGCAAAGATTTTGATGATCCGAAGTGACAACGGCACCGAGTTCAAGAACTACACCTTGGATGAGTTTCTCAGTGATGAGGGGATCAAACATCAATATGCAGCACCATATACCCCTCAACAAAATGGTGTAGCGGAGAGAAAGAACCGGACTCTGATGGACGCGGCAAGGACCATGATGGTAGAATTCAAATCTCCATACAACTTTTGGGCTGAAGCCATCAACACCGCTTGTCATGCATCCAATCGGCTCTATCTCCGCAAAGGCTTGAACAAAACTCCATATGAGATACTTACCGAAAACAAGCCCAACCTCAAGTACTTCCGGGTGTTCGGGTGTAAGTGTTTCATCCTCAAGAAAGGTGTTCGTTTGTCTAAATTTGAGTCTAGAGCTCATGAGGGCATATTTGTTGGTTATGCTACAAACTCTCATGCTTACCGTGTCCTCAACATGTCCAATGGACTCATTGAGGAAACGAGTAACGTAGAGTTTGATGAAATAACGGCTCCCAAGTGGAGCAAAGTGGTACTTGTGATGTAGGTGATGAAATTCCTCCTCAAGCCATAAGAAGAATGGGTGTTGGATATATCCTACCCATTGAGGAATCCCTTGTGGCCGAAGGAGAAGGACAATGTTCCACTCAAGTGGAACCATCACCAACCCAAGACCCACACGCTTCCGAAGAACAAAGTGAAGGCCCTCAACCAGTCGAACAAGGCCAAGTGCAAGATCAATCACAAGATGGTGCGGAGCCACCAAATGATACACAAGGCCAAGTTCTACCCTCTGAGCAAGATCAAGATCAAGAGGAAGCTCAAGATCAAGATCTAGCTCCTGACGTCGCTCAAGATGATCAACTCAGTGCTCCTCAATTATCTCTTGAGGAGCAACTGGAGCGTTGTGCTGCAAAAGTTGCCTCCAGGTTTGCTTCCAGAGAACATCACATGGAGAATATTCTTGGAAGCATCAAAAGGGGGGTAAGCACTCGTAGACAATTAGCTAACTATTGTGCTCACCAAGCTTTTGTCTCCTGTGTTGAACCTCAGAAGGTCTATGAGGCGGTCGAAGACCTTGATTGGTTAAATGCCATGCATGAAGAACTCCATAACCTCGAGCGAAAAAAAGTGTGGCGTCTGGTGCCGAGGCCAAAGGAGAACCATAATGTCATTGGAACCAAGTGGATCTTTAAGAACAAGCAAGATGCTCATGGCATCGTCATCCGCAACAAGGCACGTCTGGTGGCTCAAGGCTACTCCAAGGTTGAGGGTATCGACTACGGTGAAACCTTTGCCCCCGTTGCTCGCCTTGAATCTATTCGTTTGTTGCTTGCCTATGCTTCTCATCATAACTTTAAGTTGCAACAAATGGATGTGAAAAGTGCATTTCTTAATGGTCCTATTAATGAGTTGGTGTATGTTAAACAACCCCCGGGGTTTGAGGATCCCAAGCTCCCCAGTCACGTGTACCAACTCGATAAGGCACTCTATGGCCTTAAACAAGCCCCATGTGCGTGGTATGAGCATCTTACCGAGTTGTTACAAGATCGTGGGTTTGAAATTGGGAAAATCGACCCCACTCTTTTTACTAATAAGGTCAAAGGGGAGTTGTTTGTCTGCCAACTATATGTTGATGATATTATCTTTGGTTCTCCTAACAAAGCTTTCAATGATGAGTTCGCCGCACTCATGACCACACATTTTGAGATGTCTATGATGGGAGAGTTGAAGTACTTCCTTGGGTTTGAGATCAAGCAAAGAAGAGAAGGGATCTTTATCAAAAAATCCAAGTATACTCAAGACATGCTCAAGAGGTTCAATCTAAGTGATGTCAAGCCGGCTACTACTCCAATGCCAACCAAGTGCCAACTTGACATTGATCCCAATGGTAAAGCGGTGGATCAAAAGGTATATCGCTCTATGATCGGATCCTTGCTTTACCTTTGTGCATCTATACCAGATATTATGTTGAGTGTGGGAATCTGTGCACGGTTTCAAGCCTCACCTAAGGAGAGTCACTTTGTGGCAGTCAAGCGAATCTTTCGATATTTGGCTCATACCCCAAACTTTGGCTTATGGTACCCAAGAGAAGCAAACTTCAACCTTGTAGGTTTCTCTGATTCGGACTGGGCGGGAGACAAAGTGGATAGGAAGTCCACTTCCGGAGGGTGCCAATTTCTTGGTTGCTCTCTGGTAAGTTGGTCGTCCAAAAAGCAAAGTTGTGTGTCTCTCTCGTCCACCGAAGCAGAGTATGTGGCAGCTGGCAGTTGTTGTGCTCAACTCCTATGGATGATGCAAACTTTAAAGGATTACGGTGTCACTTGTGACAAAGTGCCTCTTTGGTGTGACAATGAAAGTGCCATCAAGATTTCTCTCAACCCGGTGCAACACTTCAAGACGAAGCATATAGAGATTCGGTATCACTTCATCCGGGATCATATACGGCAAGGAGAGATCGAGCTTCACTATGTCAACACTCATGATAACCTTGAAGATATCTTCACAAAGCCTTTGGATGAAGCAAGATTTCGCGAGTTAAGGCATGAGCTAAATATCATTGATTTGAGCAATGTGGCTTGAGCACGTGCACACTCCACCATACTCTTCATATTGTTTAATCTAGATGTAGGCATGGACATAGGGAGAGTGTTGTTCTCTCAATGAACTCTCTCTTCCCCCATTATGCGTAAATCGATCAAGTCTTTCACATTAGCCATCTTTGATGTACTTGTGCTTCAAGGACGAGTTTTGGTCATGGGCCCAAGGTTAAAATCTTCGCGGCGCCATACCTCTTGACTCAAACACAGGTGGCTTCGGCCACTGCCCTCTCTTGAAGAGGGGTTTCTTGTCTCTTGCTGGTGTGTGTGTGTGTGTGTTGTGTCTTGGTTCTCCCTATTTTTGTGTTTCTTTTCCTTGAGCTAAGCCTTGGTTCTTAGTTGTCGTGGCTTGTTGGGCGGTACTACCGCTGGTGGTGCGCGGTACTACAGCTGTGGGGCGGTACGTGGGGGATATATCGGGGCAGGGGGAGGTTTCTCTCCCCCATACCCATTCACTCGCCCCCCTCGTTCCTATCTCTCTCCAGCAGTTCGTCGCTGCGGGAGGGCTCCGACGGATCTCCTCCTCCGGGGTGTTCCTCTCCCTTTCCTTCGGTGGAGTCGATCCCCACCTAGTCCTCTTGCCATGGATGCCGGTATTGCCCCCGTTCCTCTTCTCCTTTGTCTCTTTTTCAGATCTTGTGTTTTAGGGGCAATAGTGTTTGCATCTTTAGATTTTTGGCTAAATCTAGGCTTGAGTAGGATGGAGAAAGCAACTAGACCGTCTAGATTAGAGTATGGTAGGAATACTTTTGAATTTGACAGGCCGTGTCAGGACCCCGATCCTAAGTCACACCGATCTAGCTGTAACACGTCATATCACTTTGCGGCCTCACGCACGGTAACCCCACGGGTGCCACCTTACCTGGCCCGGGACCGTTTGCGCATTTTGGCACACGTATATGACAGTGTCGCTAGCATCCATATGACAGAGAACCCGGGCCGACATGGCTAGTTATAAACCAAAAGTGGCACTAAATTACAGAGACAGGCATCCATGACCCAGCAACGAACGTGTCGGTCATCAACGTATGAACCCAAGTCGTAGCAAGCTACATGGACTTAAAGGAACAACGCGTGACATTTCCCCTAAGGGACAGACACAGGAACGAAGAAGGACACATGCCGGCCAGCCTACGTGTTCCGAGCAGTAGCAAGCTACCAAGGCTCATTGGAATCACTAGGAGGCATTTCCCTGTAAGATAAGCTACCAAAGGAAAACAACTAGGTGTCGGATCCACACATACCAAGCATTTCAATCATACACGCAATATGCTCAATATGTGCAAATACAACATTGCATCACAACAGAACTCTATGACTCAAAGTACTTTATTTAAAAGGCTCCAAGAGCCATACATAACATATTCATACAGGTAGGGGTCACATGACCCAACACTCAAGTCATACAGTCATACAAGCACAAGCGGAAGCTACATGTCTGAGTACAGACAACTTAGAAAATAAAACAGGCTTGGTGTAGCCTGACTATCTACAAGGCCCTCCACAAGCTCCAGATCACCGTCTGGGTGTCAAGCTACTCGTCGACGTCAACGTCTATGTTGAACCCATCAGCAGGGGCAGGGTTCTCCTCTGCAACAGTTATTAAGCAAACATGAGTACATAAGTACTCAACAAGTCTTACCACAGAACCTATCATACATGCAACATTATCAAAAGGGGGGTAGTGGAGTTTATAGCAGAATGCCAGCTTTGACCTTGGCTAACCTATACTACAACTCTCAACGGATTGCAAGATGTTATTACGAACACGAGTCCTCTAGTCACCACATCAATACACTACCGAGGATCCTCTTCCGTCATCCTACGGAAGGGCCATCCACGGCACTCACGCTTATCTTGAGGCTTTTAGTAGTAACCATCAACTTGTCTATGAACTGTAAGAGTAACCAAGTGGTTCGTACCGCGAACAACGGCTATTCGAATAGATTGATAACCCTGCAGGGGTGTACTTCTTCACACATGTTTTCACCACTTAGCGTCTGCACACGACATGTGCTCGGCAGACTTCAAGCGAAAGCCGACGTGGGTGTAGACCACGACCTAACCAACCACTCAAGTCTCTCGTCCAGGTTTATCGCCTATTTGGGTTCCATCCGTGGGGAGATCCGGCCGGGGTGTCGCTCACGGCCCCAAACGATGTGTACAGGGTTCCCGAGTCACCAAACGGGCAACCGGTACACCGTGCCATGTACCTGTCGCATCACAGCCCACCCCGAGGGTCAGCACTGCGCACGACCTCCAGTAAACTATAAACACCAGAAACTAGTTGCAACTCCTGGACAGAGTACAAGGGCAGTCAATAAGTCGAGCGGGGTCATATTTCAGGGCCCAATGTGTGGTAGTAACTGTAACTTGAATCACACACACAGATCTCGGATCCTATGGACGATTCCAATGAAACAACCCACCATGTACTCCTACATGGCCTTTCATCGATACCTTTACCAAGCGTATTCCACACTTCCTTCTCTTATCGGTAAGATCATTTCACTCTGATCCATCACCCAGATGAACCAGACCAGACACAACTCTAAGCATAGCAGGCAACATAAGTAAATAGCATGGTGGATCACACATCACATGGCTCAATCAACTCCTACACATGCTCGTGGGTTTCAACTATTTACTGTGGCAACGACAGGTCATGCAAGGGAATAGGGTTCAACTACCGCAGCAAGTAGCAGTTCTCGCGCTGTTGCCTTAATGCAGTAAAAGAGAGCAGGAGCGAGGAGATTGGGTTTGTATCGGAATGATCAATGATTGCTTGCCGGACAAGGTAGTTGTCGGGTACTGCTCTTCAACTAGATACGCGGCAGTATCCTCGGGAGCAGGACCTAACACAGGGAATTCCGACGATACAATCATTAACAAACAAATGTAACAATATTATGCATGTTTATGACATGGCAAGATGCATGTGTGTTGGCTAATGCAACTAAAACCAGAAGGGTTTGAACCTATTTGAATCAAGGATTCAAATTGAAGTTCAAACTATTATTTAAATAAGTGCATTATCATGTTTTTGATGTACACAGCAAGTTAACTTGTTCAAACATGCATGAAACCAGTGCCATTAGAAAGATTGGATTTTTCTGATCATTTTTCATATATAAATCTTTTCCATCTGAGCTATGGTTGATTTTATATGATTTTTAGAAGTTTTGGGTATTTTCTGGAATTTCCTGAATTATTATTAAACCTAAAAATCCCAGAAAAACCTTTACTGCGTCAGCATGACATCATGCTGACGTCAGGCAGTCAGCAGGGCCAGTCCAGGTCAAACCTGACCAGTGGGTCCCTCATGTCAGTGTCACAGCTAATTAACTGAGTTAATTAGAGTTAAACTAAAACTAATTAGCTGCCAGTGGGGCCAGGGCCCACGTGTCAGTGACTAAACTAATTAACTAATTAAAATTAAATTAACACCTAAACTAGTTTTGACTTGCGGGCAGGGCCCACATGTCATTGACCCAGGGGTGAAACCCGAGGTCAAAACAGGTCCAACTCGCCGGCGTTTAGCCGCCGGCGAGGCCAAACGCGGCGGCGCGCTTCGGAAAACGCCTACGGTGCACGGCTCGAGCTGCGGTTGGGTGCGTTGGATAGCCCTTGCTGTTGCGCGTCGGATGGAGGTGGTCGCCGGACCTGGGGTGGCCGGAGACGACGGCAACGAGCTCGACGGCGGCGACCGGCATCGAGCGTGTGCGGAGAAACGGCTGCAGGGGCCTAGGCGATGCGTGCGTAGCACCGTTCGCATCTACGTGCTGTGGTGAGTACGTTGGACGGGTGCCGGTGACCAAATGGTCACCGGAGCATCACCGGCGGCGAGCGCGGCGGCGGTGCATGCGGTTGAGCTTCGTGCAGTGTGTTACAGGGCAAAAGGAAGCCAACGGAGAGGGGGAGGAGGTAGCTAGGCTCACAGGGGTTGCAGCGAGCACCGGAGAGAGCTCGGGGGTGGTCGGAGCTGAGCAGAACGGCGAGGGGGATCTCCGCGGCCGGAGTTGGGGAAGAAGAGGTCGGGGGCGTCTCCAGGGCGGGCGAGCGCTCGGGGCTCGGCTTGTTCGAAGCAGTTGAGGACGGCGGAGACGATGGACACCAGGGCGGAGCTCAGGGACGACGGTGGACACGGCTTCTACCACGGTGCGATCACGGCGGCGTCGGCCATGGCGCGGGGAAAGCGGAGGAGAGGAACTGGGGGAGGTGGAGGTGTCTGCGGGGTCGAGGAGGACGTGGACGACCGAACCATCCCTCCAGGACGGCGAGGGGGTGAAGCAAGGCGGCGGGCAGCTGCGTGGCGCGCGGCGCAGTCGCCGTCGAGCACCTGCCTGCCTGCCTGGCCGAGCCAAGCAGCTCGCTGGAGCGGCAGCTGGGCTGGGCCCGCAGGTGGGCTGGGTGGGCGCCAGGTAAGTTCTCTCTCTCCTGTTTTTTTTCTATTTTCTTTTTTGTTTCATTTCTTTTGCAACTTTGTTCATTTAATAAAAATGCCTAAACATTTTTATAACTCATAACACTTGTCATACCTGCTGTATATAATATGAACAGTAGGAAACATTATAGTTTATGATTATTTGAGCATTTAAAATATTTTGTAGCATTTAAATGCCCAAATTCAAATACCATATGATTTAATCCAAAACCCTAGATTGTCCTAGAAAATTGTGCACCATTTTTGGCAGAGGTTTAAGACCAAGGCAGAAATGATGAACATTTTGAAGGGCATTTTGGGTACATTGGAAAATATTTTAGCAAACCCTAGTTGTTAGGGGAGGGGTGCTGGGGTTTCTATTAATCCCATTTCAAGTTTTCTTTGAAAATAAACATGATGCACACTCTAGTCAGGTCCTTATGCAAGGGCTAGCTAGGGATGTGACAACTCACCCCCACTTAAAAGAATCGCGTCCCGAGATTCGGGTTCCTCCGGAAAGAGGGTGGGGTACTCAAGTCGAAGACGATCCTCCCTTTCCCAAGTAGCTTCACTCTCGGAATGATGTGACCATTGAACCTTGAGAAACTTGATATTGTGGCGTCGAGTGGTACGCTCAGTTTGATCAAGAATACAAACGGGGTATTCTCGATATGTGAGATTGTCTTGGAGATCAAGCGTTTCGTGGTCCACCCCGCGGATAGGATCCGAGAAGCAACGCCTGAGTTGGGAAACGTGGAAAACATCATGAACTCTGGAGAGGTGCGGAGGTAGTTCCAATTGGTAGGTAACTTCTCCTTGTTTGGCAAGAATGCGAAAAGGACCGATGTAACGAGGGGCCAATTTGCCTTTGATACCGAAGCGATGGGTTCCCTTAAGAGGAGTAACCCGAAGGTAAGCCTTATCGCCGACTTCAAAAGTCACAGCCTTATGATGACTATCATATTGGCTCTTTTGGCGAGACTGGGCTGTTTTCAATCTCTCACGAACGATGCGAACTTGTTCCTCTGCCTCCTGGATCATATCCGGGCCAAAGAATTGTCTTTCGCCAGTTTCTGACCAGTTAAGAGGTGTTCGACACCTTCGTCCATATAGAACTTCGAAGGGAGCTTTGCCCAAGCTGGCTTGATAACTATTGTTATAAGCGAATTCGGCAAATGGAAGACACTTTTCCAATTCCATACCGAAAGAAATGACAGAGGCTCGAAGCATGTCTTCCAGAATTTGATTGACTCGTTCCACTTGACCACTTGACTGCGGATGGAAGGCAGTACTGAAAGAGAGATGAGTTCCCATAGCATTCTGGAAACTTTCCCAAAATCGGGAAGTGAAAAGACTTCCACGGTCTGAGTTAATCTCCAACGGTACACCATGTAGTGATACTATCCGAGAGATATATAAGTCTGCTAGCTGGCTAGCGGTAATACTCTCCCGAACTGGTAGGAAATGAGCTACTTTAGAGAGGCGGTCGATAACGACGAAGATAGCATTATTCCCTTTCCTGGACCTGGGAAACCCGGTAATGAAGTCCATACCGACTTTATCCCATTTCCATTCTGGAATAGCTAGAGGTTGAAGGGTGCCAGCAGGCCGTTGATGCTCTGCTTGGACTCGACGACAAACGTCGCAGTTAGCAATGAACTGAGCGATTTCTCTCTTCATCCTAGTCCACCAGAATCTTTGACGTAGGTCTTGATACATTTTGGTACTACCGGGATGAATCGTGAGAGGAGATTCATGAGCCTCCTTAAGGATTAATTGCCGTAGATGGTGGTTCTTGGGAACCACTACACGGTTCTCAAAGAAAACAACACCTCGATCATCCATGGAGAAACTTTTAGCGAGTCCACTAGCAATGTTCTCCTGGAGTCGTGATACACCTTTATCACGCTTCTGGGCAGCTATGATTTGATCCATAAGGGTAGGTTTCGCCACCAAGGTGGAAAGGAATCCTCGAGGAACAATGTGAAG
Organism: Secale cereale; assembly: GCA_902687465.1. Taxonomy (NCBI): domain Eukaryota; kingdom Viridiplantae; phylum Streptophyta; class Magnoliopsida; order Poales; family Poaceae; genus Secale; species Secale cereale. The sequence continues at coordinate 856,254,897 of LR738715.1, read as the reverse complement.
GTTAAGCTTACGAAATTCCTCGTGGAGAAGTGGTTGACTTTGTTGTAACATTAAATTGTTACAATATGACTTATGACTTAGTGCATCAGCCATGACATTGGCCTTTCCAGGATTGTAAGTGATTCCTAAATCGTAGTCGGTGAGCAACTCAACCCAACGTCTTTGCCTGAGATTCAAATCCGGTTGGGTGAAGATATACTTCAAACTTTGGTGATCAGTGAAGATTTCACAGCGATTACCAAGGAGGTAATGTCGCCATGTTTTGAGTGCATGGACTACAGCTGCAAGCTCTAAATCATGAGTAGGATAGTTATCCTCATGTGGACGCAACTGTCGAGATGCGTATGCAATCACTTGACGATCTTGCATGAGAATGCAACCTAGTCCTTGACGCGAGGCGTCGCAATAGATTATAAAATCCTTGGAAAAGTCTGGTGGTACTAGTACAGGTGCAGATGTCAGGCGTCTTTTCAGTTCCTGAAAACTGGACTCGAACTGTGGGGTCCACTCAAACTTTTTATCTTTATTGAGGAGTTCGGTTAGAGGTTTAGCAACCTTGGAGAAATTCTCGACGAAACGTCGGCAATAGCTCGCTAAGCCAAGAAAACTCCTAACTTGCTTGACCGATTCAGGGGGAGTCCAATCAAGGACGGCTTGAACTCGCTCGGGATTGACAGCAATACCCTTGCCAGAGATCACATGACCTAGATAGGTTACTTCTGGCAACCAAAATTCACATTTAGAGAATTTGGCATAAAGGCGGTGCTCTCGAAGTTTCGTCAATACCAGCCTTAAATGCTCGGCATGATCTTCCTTGTTCTTGGAGAAAATGAGTATATCATCGAGGTATACCACGACGAATTTATCCAAATACTCCATGAATATAGAATTCATTAACCGAGAAAAGGTAGCTGGGGCATTGGTTAATCCGAAGGACATGACGGTGTACTCATATTGGCCATAACGAGTAACGAAAGCCATTTTAGGAATGTCCCCGCTCTTGATTTTGATTTGATGGTAGCCCAACCTCGAATCCATCTTGGAGAAGACTGAGGATCCAGCGAGCTGATCATACAGGTCGTTGATCCTGGGAAGCGGATACTTATTCTTTATGGTGACCAGATTGACAGGTCGGTAATCTACAACCATCCGCTCCGTTCCATCCTTCTTCTTGACGAAGAGGACGGGGCAAGCCCAAGGGGAAGAACTAGGACGGATGAAACCTTTTTGCAAAGACTCATCGAGTTGTTTCTTTAGCTCAGCTAATTCTAGTGGTGCCATCTTATAAGGTCTCCTAGAGATTGGGACAGTTCCAGGGATAAGATCTATCACAAACTCGACATCTCTGTCAGGTGGAACTCCTGGCAGTTCTTCAGGAAAAACATCCGGGAAGTCACGGACTACCAGGATATTTTCGAGTTCTGGTAGAGGGCTATCATTAAGAGAGTAGAGCTGACGTTCAGCCATTCGAGTCAAGACATTGACTATCTTGCCGGATGGATGTGTAAGTTGAACGGTCCTAGTAAAGCAATCGATTTTGGCATAATGGGTTGTCATCCAATCCATACCCAAAATGATATTTATGTCCGAGGACTTGAGAGCGATTAAAGATGCAAGGAAAACAAGTCTATCGACAAGGATTTCATTTCCATGGCTTACCCTAGAGGTTTGCCACTTTGAACCAGGAGTTTGAATAACCATGGAAGTAGGCATGTCACAAAAAGTCATGTTGTGCAATCGAGCATAGCTCTCAGATATGAACGAATGGGATGCTCCAGTATCGAAAAGAACAGATGCCGGATGGCAGTTTACGAGAAGCGTACCAAGGACGACGTTAGGATCCTCAAAAGCTTCTTCGGCAGAAACATAGTTGACATGACCACGTGCAGTGGGGATTGGCTTGACATAGTTCACCTTGCCGGTTGGCTTACCACGGCCAACGGGTTTTCCTGGCTGATTCTGGGGACAATCACGCATGTAGTGTCCCGGTTCTCCACACTTGAAACATGTCACAGTGGTGGTGCGTGGAGCAAAGTTGGAGGGTGGACCTCCATAGGTCTTAGCAGGTGCAAACTGTTGAGTTGGGCGAGGCGCCTCATAGGATGGCCTCGGTGTATACTTGGGTGGCAGAGCAGTGTTAGGAACCCACACACGGCGCTTGTGAGAGCCAGAGCCGGATGAGGAACCAAGGTCTCTAGTATGCTTGCGGGTGGCCTCGAAGTTGGTCTGGCCTGTCTCAGCACTGATAGCCTTGTTAACCAACTTCTGGAAGGAGGTGCACTCGTGCAGACGTAGATCTCGACGAAGTTCAGGGCTGAGTCCCTTGCGGAACCTCGCCTGTTTCTTGGCATCGGTGGAAACTTCCTCAGGTGCATAGCGTGCCAGATTACCAAACTCACGACTATAGCCATCGGCCCTGGGTGAAATTGCAGAATTCCTCCCGCTTGCGATCCATGAGACCTTCCGGAATGTGATGTTCACGGAATGCCTCACTGAACTCAACCCAGGTAGTGACTTGGCCAGCAGGACGCATAGCTTCAAAGTTTTCCCACCAAAGACTGGCAGGGCCCTCAAGATGGTAGGCGGCGTAGATAACCTTGTCAGCTTCGGCCACACGGGCAGAGTGTAGCTTGTGGGTGATACTACGTAGCCAGTCATCAGCATCCAGAGGTTCAGTGGAGTGATGGAACTTTGGTGGACACATCTTGATAAAATCGTGGATTGACACCACGTCATTCCTCTGACGGAACCCAGTGTTCTGCTCTATGCGTTCCAGCAGACGGTTGGTCTCTCTCTTGTTCCGTTCTGCTTCAAGCATAACTTCCGCCAAAGAGGGTGGCTGGGGCAGATTTCCATCTCTAGCCCCACTAGCCTCACCCTGCTCCTGAGCAGCAGGAGTGTTGCGAGTGTTGACCATCCTAGGAAAACAAAACAACGGTTTAGACAAGGATGGCAAAAATTTGACATAGAAGTGCAGAATGTAATGGATGACACAGAATGCAGAGATGTTCATCCGTACGACATGGTAATATAGGAACTGCTATATATACACCAGTGGTCATACACACCATACAAAGTTTAGTACAAGCCAAGGCTAAAGTACAACTGCGGTGAAAGACGATACATCCCATCAGAGGCATTCCAATCTCCTATACATTATTTAAACTACACCTCCGGAATTCAGTACACACTAAGTCATATTCCACAAGACGCGCAGGACTGTGGAAATACAACTACTACAATACTACTACTACCACGGACTAGCTCAGACATTCACGTAGTAATCCTCGTAAAGATTACCACCGTAGCCTGGAAGTGGTACAGACGGATCTTGGAACTCGCGACCACTCGAAGGCTGTGGACCATAGGCGCATGGATGTGGTCTCGGTCCCGATGCTGGTGGTAACCGACGCCCACGTGGAGGTGTAATACCCCCAACGTCACGCCAATCCATGCGATCAGGCAGACGAGTCCGCACAGGATACAAATCCTGCATGTCCAGATATCCGGCGTGCACAGCAGGTGCAAGCCGTGTCAAAGTAGTCCAGTGAGCGGCTCGAGTGTTATACAGCTCCATTCGGAGGGCACGGACCTCACGGTCCCTATCCTCCAACATCTGAACAGTAGTCTGAAGCAGTGGCTCTTCATGAGCAGCATCAGTATACAGACCAGTGTAGTAGCCTTCCTCTCCGGGGAGTGAGGCTGGCATGTAACAGAACTCAGTGTTCAGCAACAGGGCATGCCTAGCACGGAGAATGGTCATCATCGAATAAGCGGCATCCTGCACTGCCATCTCGATGGTAATCCCGAGTCCATAAGACCAATGGATGGGATCATTAGCTCCGGGATATGAGGGGTATATCCGGACTGTGCAGAAATACTGACTTTGATTGAAATCCCGATACTGTTCCTCCACAGTGTATTCAGGATACCAGCGATAACCGGTCTCAGTGATCACACGAACTAGCATGGCCGTGTGACCGGGCACATTAATGCACCGTGTCAAACGAACCACTTGGTGAGGGATGCGGCCAGACATCTGAAACACGAAATAATGCAAAGGCATTAGTGTTTCTGGAAGAAATCGGGCAGCATAACAACTGTAAATGCTCAAACAAAGATTTGAGACATCATACAAATGATAGCATAGCCACTCAACAATTCCATATCAAGGTTCCGAGTTCAACAATCATCATACTCAAAAGGATAGAAACTGAACTGAGGCTTGAAACCAACAATCCTAAGAGTCTACGGATTAGTAACACGTGAACCTAATAAGGATAAGAGGCCTAGTCCTAAATCCCCGTAGAAAAAATAGACAGACTCAGATCAGAAGGGCATAAGGTAAAGGAGTAAAAAAAGCCTTACGTTCCCTTCCACAATCAATTCCCCTACATATAACTAAGAATTTTTCTAGACTCAACATCGACCAGTTTGGCTTGAGAAACCTACAGGCAGTCCAGCTCTGATGCCAACGCTGTCAGGACCCCGATCCTAAGTCACACCGATCTAGCTGTAACACGTCATATCACTTTGCGGCCTCACGCACGGTAACCCCATGGTTGCCACCTTACCTGGCCCGGGACCGTTTGCGCATTTTGGCACACGTATATGACAGTGTCGCTAGCATCCATATGACAGAGAACCCGGGCCGACATGGCTAGTTATAAACCAAAAGTGGCACTAAATTACAGAGACAGGCATCCATGACCCAGCAACGAACGTGTCGGTCATCAACGTATGAACCCAAGTCGTAGCAAGCTACATGGACTTAAAGGAACAACGCGTGACATTTCCCCGAAGGGACAGACACAGGAACGAAGAAGGACACATGCCGGCCAGCCTACGTGTTCCGAGCAGTAGCAAGCTACCAAGGCTCATTGGAATCACTAGGAGGCATTTCCCTGTAAGATAAGCTACCAAAGGAAAACAACTAGGTGTCGGATCCCACACATACCAAGCATTTCAATCATACACGCAATATGCTCAATATGTGCAAATACAACATTGCATCACAACAGAACTCTATGACTCAAAGTACTTTATTTAAAAGGCTCCAAGAGCCATACATAACATATTCATACAGGTAGGGGTCACATGACCCAACACTCAAGTCATACAGTCATACAAGCACAAGCGGAAGCTACATGTCTGAGTATAGACAACTTAGAAAATAAAACAGGCTTGGTGTAGCCTGACTATCTACAAGGCCCTCCACAAGCTCCAGATCACCGTCTGGGTGTCAAGCTACTCGTCGACGTCAACGTCTATGTAGAACCCATCAGCAGGGGCAGGGATCTCCTCTGCAACAGTTATTAAGCAAACATGAGTACATAAGTACTCAGCATGTCTTACCACAGAACCTATCATACATGCAACATTATCAAAAGGGGGGTAGTGGAGTTTATAGCAGAATGCCAGCTTTGACCTTGGCTAACCTATACTACAACTCTCAACGGATTGCAAGATGTTATTACGAACACGAGTCCTCTAGTCACCACATCAATACACTACCGAGGATCCTCTTCCGTCATCCTACGGAAGGGCCATCCACGGCACTCACGCTTATCTTGAGGCTTTTAGTAGTAACCATCAACTTGTCTATGAACTATAAGAGTAACCAAGTGGTTCGTACCGCGAACAACGGCTATTCGAATAGATTGATAACCCTGCAGGGGTGTACTTCTTCACACATGTTTTCACCACTTAGCGTCTGCACACGACATGTGCTCGGCAGACTTCAAGCGAAAGCCGACGTGGGTGTAGACCACGACCTAACCAACCACTCAAGTCTCTCGTCCAGGTTTATCGCCTATTTGGGTTCCATCCGTGGGGAGATCCGGCCGGGGTGTCGCTCACGGCCCCAAACGATGTGTACAGGGTTCCCGAGTCACCAAACGGGCAACCGGTACACCGTGCCACGTACCTGTCGCATCACAGCCCACCCCGAGGGTCAGCGCTGCGCACGACCTCCAGTAAACTATAAACACCAGAAACTAGTTGCAACTCCTGGACAGAGTACAAGGGCAGTCAATAAGTCGAGCGGGGTCATATTTCAGGGACCAATGTGTGGTAGTAACTGTAACTTGAATCACACACACAGATCTCGGATCCTATGGACGATTCCAATGAAACAACCCACCATGTACTCCTACATGGCCTTTCATCGATACCTTTACCAAGCGTATTCCACACTTCCTTCTCTTATCGGTAAGATCATTTCACTCTGATCCATCACCCAGATGAACCAGACCAGACACAACTCTAAGCATAGCAGGCAACATAAGTAAATAGCATGGTGGATCACACATCACATGGCTCAATCAACTCCTACACATGCTAGTGGGTTTCAACTATTTACTGTGGCAATGACAGGTCATGCAAGGGAATAGGGTTCAACTACCGCAGCAAGTAGCAGTTCACGCGCTGTTGCCTTAATGCAATAAAAGAGAGCAGGAGCGAGGAGATTGGGTTTGTATCGGAATGATCAATGATTGCTTGCCTGACAAGGTAGTTGTCGGGTACTGCTCTTCACTGGATACGCGGCAGTATCCTCGGGAGCAGGACCTAACACAGGGAATTCCGACGATACAATCATTAACAAACAAATGCAACAATATGATGCATGTTTATGACATTGCAAGATGCATATGTGTTGGCTAATGCAACTAAAACCAGAAGGGTTTGAACCTATTTGAATCAAGGATTCAAATTGAAGTTCAAACTATTATTTAAATAAGTGCATTATCATATTTTTGATGTAAACAGCAAGTTAACTTGTTCAAACATGCATGAAACCAGTGCCATTAGAAAGATTGGATTTTTCTGATCATTTCTCATATATAAATCTTTTCCATCTGAGCTATGGTTGATTTTATATGATTTTTAGAAGTTTTGGGTATTTTCTGGAATTTCCTGAATTATTATTAAACCTAAAAATCCCAGAAAAACCTTTACTGCGTCAGCATGACATCATGCTGACGTCAGGCAGTCAACAGGGCCAGTCCAGGTCAAACCTGACCAATGGGTCCCTCATGTCAGTGTCACAGCTAATTAACTGAGTTAATTAGAGTTAAACTAAAACTAATTAGCTGTCAGTGGGGCCAGGGCCCACGTGTCAGTGACTAAACTAATTAACTAATTAAAATTAAATTAACACCTAAACTAGTTTTGACTTGCGGGCAGGGCCCACATGTCATTGAACCAGGGGGTCAAACCCGTGGTCAAAACAGGTCCAACTCGCCGGCGTTTAGCCGCCGGCGAGGCCAAACGTGGCGGCGCGCTTCGGAAAACGCCTACGGTGCACGGCTCGAGCTGCGGTTGGGTGCGTTGGATAGCCCTTGTTGTTGCACGTCGGATGGAGGTGGTCGCCGGACCTGGGGTGGCCGGAGACGACGGCAACGAGCTCGACGGCGGCGACCGGCGTCGGGCGTGTGTTGAGAAACGGCTGCAGGGGCCTAGGCGATGCGTGCGTAGCACCGTTCGCATCTACGTGCTGTGGTGAGTACGTTGGACGGGTGCCGGTGACCAAATGGTCACCGGAGCATCACCGGCGGCGAGCGCGGCGGCGGTGCGTGCGGTTGAGCTTCGTGCAGTGTGTTACAGGGCAAAAGGAAGCCAACGGAGAGGGGGAGGAGGTAGCTAGGCTCACAGGGGTTGCAGCGAGCACCGGAGCTAGCTCGGGGGTGGTCGGAGCTGAGCAGAACGGCGAGGGGGATCTCCGCGGCCGGAGTTGGGGAAGAAGAGGTCGAGGGCGTCTCCAGGGCGGGCGAGCGCTCGGGGCTCGGCCTGTTCGAAGCAGTCGAGGACGGCGGAGACGATGGACACCAGGGCGGAGCTCAGGGACGACGGTGGACACGGCTTCTACGACGGTGCGATCACGGCGGCGTCGGCCATGGCGCGGGGAGAGCGGAGGAGAGGAACTGGGGGGGAGGTGGAGGTGTCTGCGGGGTCGAGGAGGACATGGACGACCGAACCATCCCTCCAGGACGGCGAGGGGGTGAAGCAAGGCGGCGGGCAGCTGCGTGGCACGCGACGTGGTCGCCGTCGAGCACCTGCCTGCCTGCCTGGCCGAGCCAAGCAGCTCGCTGGAGCGGCAGCTGGGCTGGGCCGGCAGGTGGGCCGGGTGGGCGCCAGGTAAGTTCTCTCTCTCTCCTGTTTTTTTTCTATTTTCTTTTCTGTTTCATTTCTTTTGCAACTTTGTTCATTTAATAAAAATGCCTAAACATTTTTATAACTCATAACACTTGTCATACCTGCTGTATATAATATGAACAGTAGGAAACATTATAGTTTATGATTATTTGAGCATTTAAAATATTTTGTAGCATTTAAATGCCCAAATTCAAATACCATATGATTTAATCCAAAACCCTAGATTGTCCTAGAAAATTGTGCACCATTTTTGGCAGAGGTTTAAGACCAAGGCAGAAATGATGAACATTTTGAAGGGCATTTTGGGTACATTGGAAAATATTTTAGCAAACCCTAGTTGTTAGGGGAGGGGTGCTGGGGTTTCTGCTAATCCCATTTCAAGTTTTCTTTGAAAATAAACATGATGCACACTCTAGTCAGGTCCTTATGCAAGGGCTAGCTAGGGATGTGACAGGCCGGTAGTGCCGGATCTGTCCATGGTAGTCGGGAACTGCAGTTTCCCCGCCTCGAGCGGTACTACCGCTCTCTTGGAGCGATACTACCGCTTGGGCGGTACTACCACTTACATATCGTGGTACTACCACTGCTTCCCAAGTTCAAGCATGTTTCTCCATTCTTTGATCTTCTTTTGTTGTGTTCGTTGGCTTATGCTCGCTCCTTTTGGTTGGTTCGCTTGTGTTTGTGTTTGGTTCCAGGTGATGAACTTCCTGAGCATCAAGCTCGCCGTATCAACCCCAATTGTGCAACCTCGAAGCGCTACCGCACATCTGAGTCTGCTGGAGGTTCCTCTAGTGCTCCACCTCCACCTCAACAGAAGAAGAAGTCCATGGCAAAGCCAAAGGGCAAAACTATGACCCAAATGAGTGGCAAGGAGTTCTGGGCAAGGCGTCGCCGCAATCCCTATGAGGTTGATCAAGAACCCAATTTGGTCAACCGTCCGTTCTGGAACCGTTTTCAGTTTGCCGTCTACTTTGATGTGCTCAAGGCAAAGAAGAATCTCTTTGTCAGTGTTCGCTCCATCGACAAGCATTACCTGGAGAAGGATCCTGAGTATTTTGGCGATGCTCTTCAGATGTGCTCTCAGCTTAACATTCTCCAGATCATTCAGTTCAACAAGGACTTTGATGCAGATCTTGTGGCTCAATTCTATGCCACTGTCCATCTAGGGACGGATGAGGATAGAACTCTGACATGGATGACCAATGGCAAATTGTTGTCTGTCAAATGGAAGGCTTTCATGGAATTACTTGGGGTGGAAGACCAGGGGCTTGAGACTCCGGTTGGCTTTCGTCCTCATCAGAACACTACCTCCACTCACAAGCAAGCTCTCTGGCCCTACTGCACTGTGAAGGTCCACCCTGAGACTAAGAAGGTAACATATGAGTTGTCTGCCTATCTGGATATCCTTCACCGCATCTTCCGTGAGACTCTCTTCCCTCGAGTTGGGGTAGGAGGAGGAGGTGAGGTAGCATCATCTTGATCATCGATCACTCTGGCATTCACCGTTGCAGCAGAGGAGGAATAATCAGAGTCTTCAAGAGATGAAGTTCGACGCAAGACAACATTTCTTGCGGGAGTGGTGTCAAACTTGAATCTTTCAGTGAAGCCATCGTCTTGAAGATCTTCTTCAGCACTCAGCAATGTCAAACTCTTCCATGACCTCCGACAGGTTTCATGTGCAACAAAGGCATTCTTGGTGGCAAGGTTGCGGATACGATTGACGTCCACCAAGAGGCTTTGAATTTGACGCTTCAGCTAGTAGTGATGCTTATCCTATTTCTGATGTAAGGCAACGAGAAGTTCTCGGTCATTGAGAACACGAGATCGCTTCCGAGGCCTTTGGGCAATGGTGCTCTCAGTAGCTTCAGTCTGTGCATGGTGAGGTAAGCGAGTATGTCCAGCCAGAGGATAAACACGAGTGACTGCTTGAACTCCTTCAATGGGCTAAGTGAAGCTTTGGTGATCAACATTGTGAAGATAAATAGGCTCTTTGGCAGGCTGTGGGTATATGGCTTCAACTGACATATCAACCTCTGGCAGGAATATGAGATGGTTGTGAGCAGAAGGCTGATAGTTGACAGTAGAATGAAGCTTGATGAGGCGCATGACCCATGGAGCGTAGAACTTAAGTCCAAAGAGATCAGAGCCTGATGCAGCCAACTGCCTGATAAAGAAGTCTTGAGTGTTGAAGCTGATGCCATTGAAAATATAGAAGACCAATGTCTTCATTGTTCCTTCAAGTTTGGCTGATGAAGAGTGTCCTTTGAGAGGCCATAGAGTTCGCCTGATGATATGATATATAGTGCGGGGCAGATACTCAAGGTCTTCGACAAGGAACTCCTTTGGGTACTCAGCATCGCGTGGCAAGGGCTCCATCATGCTCAGCATTTGGCTCATGTTGGGCTCTGGCTTCTGAAAGATACTCTCCAAAGAATCACGGTGATGTCGACAACCAGGTTCATATAGTTCTCCTGGAGTATGCAGGCCAGTTAGCTCAATGATGTCAAAGGCTTTGGCTTCATGATGGACATTTCCTGTCATCCACTCAAGGACCCATGTTTTCGGATCCCTGTTGTAACCGCAAATGTGGAGGGTTGCATAGAATTGCAGAAGCAGCTCTTCATTCCAATGCTCTTTATCAGTCACGAAGTTTAGTAATCCATCATCACGAAAGCAATCAAGGGCTCCTTCAAGGCAAGGCAACCCAGCAATGGCTTCAGTGTCAAGACGCATATGTGGGAAGATGCGCCCTTGATCATAGAGAAAATGTGAATAATAGTTGTGCTGTTGATAGCTCCAGAACCTATCTGATGAAATCCTTGGTCTGGAATTGGGGTTCTTGGTGCTATCAAAGAAGGTGTTGTGCGCAATGAAGCCATTGGCATTGAAGGACCCTGGCGAAGTGGCAGTACCTGGAAACCTGGGCAGTCTTGGCTTTGGCTTCTGAACCTGAGGCATGTGCTCGACGTGGTAATCAAATTGAGGACCAGCAGCAGGCGGGGGAACCAAAAGAGGCCATTTGACAGTGATGAGCTGGCCATAGTTGTATGCTTCCTCGATAGTATATGGCCTTGGAGGCGGAACAGGAGCAGTGGCATTGACTTCAGGCTGCTGATTTGCGTCAGGTGCAGCATTGGCTTCAGGTGCTATCACTTCAGGCACCATATTGAATTCAGGCGCCACATTAGCTTCAGCCATGACAACGTCATTGGCTTCACTGGTGGTGTTGGTGGCCGCCTCAGAATGTGTAACCTCCACTTCAGGAGCTGGAGGGTCGGACACGTTCTCCTCGAGAAAAACTTGGTTGGCAGGGGGTGTGGCAACACATGCTTCTTCTTCTCTTGTTTCTTCTTCATCGGCTGATGCACCCGGAATATCTTCAGCCGCTTTGGCTTCAGACTCAGCGATGTTCACAGTAGGAGAGGCTTCAGGAAACACTTGGCGTGAAACAAATTGGCGCTCATCTCCTTCTGGAACACTTGATAGATTGACTTGTGGCCTTGGTCCTTTAGGAAGCCTACGAAACACTGGCGACGCTTGTGGAGATGGAGTTGGTTGGGCCTCAAAGTCTTCATCGTCAACCATTGGAGTGGTGACCTGTGTTGGGGGAGTAACTGGTGTGTCTTTATCACGTGGGGATTCTTGTGGGTGATCAGCCCATGAGTCATCCTGAGCAATTGGCGTCAATGGAAGACCAATGCTGATGAGTTCGTTGTTCGTGAGAACAGGCGATAATACCATATTATGCTCGATCTGAGGAAGGACTTCATCATCTTCAACATTGTCGTGGTGACCAATGTCTTCAGCTGTGGTGGGGTCAACAGCTGGAATATCTTCAGGAGCCTCTGTGGTAGCAAGCTCATGAACAATCATGCGACATTCTTGTTGTGCAGATGCAGGACGAGCAACAGAAATTGGCTCGACGATAAGGGGCTCTGTGGGAGCAGCCCGGACTTTCTTGGTCTTGCGTTTCTTGGTCGGTGGAGCATCATCAGTGGTGTTCTTGGTTTTGCGCTTGCAGGCTTAAGCTTCAGTGACTTTTGTCTTCTTGAGTTCTGAAGCAACTGTGGGGACCTTAGGCTTCGAGCCTGACATGCTGGCAGGGAAGACAATGCGAGGCTCTTCCTGCCTTGATGCTTTAGCTGGGGCCATAGTTGGCTTCTTCTTCTTGACAGCCATCCTAGGGTCGATGCCAGGACGCCCAAGGGCCTTGCGCTTCTTAGCTTCATTGTATGCTTGAACACACTTGGCAGCCAAAGCCTTTATGCGCTCACGAGAGCCTTTAGCTTCTTCACGCTTCTTCTGAAAGGCTTCCTTGAGCTCATGCATCATTACTTGAAAATTCTGGATATCTTTAACGCTGAGCTTGGCCATATGCTTCTTGAACTGAGCCTTTTCAAAATCAATCTTGTGCTTTCGCTCAACAATTTTCTGAGCAAGAGCTAGCTCAGAAGCAATTGTGCCGTTGAATGAGACGCTCGGGCCAATTGGAACTTGCAGATCATCAAAGTTGAGATTGGGGGTCTCCAACCACTCATCAATGAAGTTGTTGATGACTGCCACGTCAAAGAGAGGCAAGTCATTGAAGATTTCTGCTTCTTGCTTGCTCTTTATTAGTTGCTCAAGAGCGTCATCAGCAAGATCTTCATCACTTGACAGATCAATGGTGTCATTTTCATTCCTCGGAACAGCAGCAGGAATCAGAGCAAAACTGGGGGTGTGCATGGGCTTCTTCTTTAGATTCTTGCTCTTCGAGATGCGAGAGTGATCTTCAGACTGCACAGTTGGTGCAGGTGGAGTAGTGGCCAAAGGCTTCACTCTCGAAGCTGTTGCTGGAGTGGAAGGCTTTGAAGCCTTGGGTTTCTTCTTCTTCTCCAGCTTCGGAGGTGCAGGCGCTTCATCAGAGTCAGTGTCGTCTGCAGGTTGATCCACATCCGCCCCTTGAACCCTTATATGAGTGATGAGACCTTCTAAGTTGTAGAAGGGCCCAACAAGATTTGGTTCAGCTTCGCGTGTGCCATCGGCACGAGGCGCAGAGGGGCCAGGGTTGAAGTCTAATCCCCAAGATTTCTTGTTCTCCTTGGCCGAGTTCTTGGCAAACTGGAGGTTGCGCTTGAACAGATTGTCATCTCGACACCATAGCAATGACGATGGGTCGGCATCAGCTGGTTGTGGCCCACGGACCATGCAAGGATAGAAGCCTTGGGCAATGGCTTCAGCTCTGGACCTGGGTGGAAGATTTTTGTACAGAATGTCTCCCCATGGTCGCTTGATGGCATTCTTCTCAGCATACTCCTGGGTCACAAACCTGTACTTGTACCACTGTTCTGCCCAATATCTTCGAATCCATTGTATTCGAGTTTTTCTCTGATTATAGTCCTCCTCTGGATCAGTCTTGTACATCTCATAGAGGTCAGGAGGCAAGTCACTGGAGGTGTTTCCACGGTGCTGTCTGCCACCCTTCCTAACAGATTTCTCAGTTGCCATGAGATTCAAGCTGAAAGGCTTCAACACTGTCAGAGGCTTCCGTCTGCTGGTCAGACAGGAACTGGCTTCGGGAGAGTTAATGTGTCGCTGCAAGAATTCTGCAAATGAATGCAGACTATGAGAACCAAGGGATTCTCCCACGGACATGTACCTGTGACAGCATTAGAGATGCAAGGGAAGGGAAAGAGGTCATATGCATTCTCAGAAGATTTTGAAGATAAATCAGTTTAGAAGACATTGACCTCATAGCGCGAAGACATTCACTTATATGTTGAGAGTTGGTTCCAGATTTGTACGAATCCAAGAATAGGTACAAGTGAGGAATCTAACTATGTGTGAAGCATATGTGAATGTACTAGGCAAAGTATGAGATGCAGACAGGATAGATCCAAATATGTGGAGGCAGAAACTTCTATTGGTAGAAAGGATGAATCTATCGGATCAAAAAGACGGTAAAAAGAGGGTTTTAATTTACCACACGATGAACTGCTAGATGGAGACGAAGTGGAGGCCGAGCAGTTCGATCTTCCGTGCCCGAACTTGGCGACGGAGGACGCCTACGGCGGCGGCGGAGAAGACGATGTCCGCGACCGGCGTGAAGACGGTGTCGACGAGGTCGCGGCAGCTAAGCGCTTCGTCGCCGGTGTCGTCGAGAGCTAGCGGTGGCGCTAGGGTTTGTCGAGGTGGAGAGGTGGTAGAAGTGTTTTGACTGTGATGGGACGGGCATTTATAAGGAAGGTAGACGGCACAGCGCAATTACGCAGGTGCCCCTGGCGGTTCTCATCTGAGGGACACGTGGTAGACATGTAACACATAGGGAGTTGTTGCATGTTCCCACGCACGCCTGGACTGTCGTGGTGGTCGTTCCGGCTTCTCCGGGTTTCAGGCAATAAGGATTGAGCATTAAAAGCAGATTTAATGTTTGTCTCTGTATCTTCTGCTGACAAGGACGTAGAGAAGACATTCAACGGTTCCAACAGAATGCATATGATTTGGATAGATAGAGTTTGAGGTAGAAAGCATAGAGTGGTTAGGGTCCGATCACATTCACTTAGTTCAAAAAATTCAAATAAGAAGACATAGCTATAAGTGAATGCTGTAGAGGACAGAACACAAGTCTATATGTATATATCTGAGTAAGATCAAATTGACAAAGAGAAGACACATATGAAGATAAATCAAATGCGAAGATTTTGCAAATGTAACGCCAAGAGAAACACTTCAAGCAAAGATTTGGTGCTGGCATTACTGATAACCCTCAACCGTAAGGGATCGAGATAGTCTTCGCGGGTAAGAATAACCCAATTTATTGATTTGACACACGGGGAGCCAAAGAGTATTTATAAGCTTTGACAGTTGAGTTGTCAATTCAACCGCACCTGAAATATACTTACTTGCAACAAAAGATAAATGGTAACCGTGATATGATAGTGATGATAGTGATAGTAAAAGTAAACAGCAAAAGTAAATAGTAAAGGTAAATGGCAAAAGTAGCAACTAGTGGCAAGCAGGATTTAAAACACTGTAGGCTAGGGAGATGGATGGTTGGGCGCTGCATGGATGAGATATATCATGATTCTAACTTGGGGCATGGCACACGGAAAATTAATGATCATCTAGGCAAATATCAAACATTAGGCATGTATCCCGTAGGTAGTTGTGCGTGCTTGCAATAAGAACTTGCACAACATCTTTTGTCCTACCATCCCGCTACGAACGGGGCCAAAAGGAACTTATGGAGATTAAGGTGCTCCTGTCAAAGAGCACCGGAACAAAGCAATGAACTCAATGGATACATGTAATCCTCAAACTACGGACCATCCCCTTTGGTGTCCCAAGCTGTCACTTTTGGGATCGCCGGTTCCGAACCGTAACAGGTGCAAACAACTCATAAGTAGTATCAAGAACACAAATATATTCATGCAAACACATATGGTTCAGATCTGAAATCATGGCACTCGGGCCCTAAGTGTCAAGCATTAAGAATAACAAGTTGAAGCAAAGATGATAAACACCATAGTAGATGATAGGCAACATGCCCCCAACGATCTGACAAACTATTACATGATCTAACTCATCCAATCCCTACCATCCCCTTCGCCTACAGCAGGGGAATTACTCACACATGGAAGGAGAAGTCATGGAGGGATGATGGAGTGGTGATGATGATGACGATGGCGACGATCTCCCCTCTCCGGAGGCCAATTCAGCCTCCAGATTAGCCCTCCCGAAGAAGAACAGAGGGTGGCGGCGGCTCCGCGACAAAAACTGCGAAAAGAACTTCTGATCTGGGGTTTTCTCGTCACGGGTAAAAATATGAGTCGAAGTAGGGCACCAGGGGGCGTGGGGCCCACCCAGGCGACCCCCCGGCGCGGCCAGGGGCTGGGCCGCGCCACCAGGGCGCCTGGGCCCCCCTGGTCCCCCTCTGGTCCCCCTTCTGGCTCCTGGTTCCTTCGGGTGCGTGGATTTTCTGTGATTTTTCGTGGATTTTTCTGAGATACCTAAAAATCCGTTTTCCTGCACACAATAAAACCATACAGGTAGCTCTACTGAAAACAGCGTCAGTCCGGGTTAGTTTAGTTCAAATCATGCAAGAATGACGTCAAAACAATATCAAAAGTGTTTGGAAAAGTAGATACGTTTGAGACGTATCAACTCCCCCAAGCTTAGCATATTGCTTGTCCTCAAGCAATTCAGTTCAACGAACTGGACGCGACAAAGAAAACTTCGACAAACTCTTTTGCTTCATTAGATGTATATAAGCATGTACTACGAAAAGAGTCTAGCAAGTATTGAAACAGTACTATGAGGATAATGCAAGGAGCAATCCTTCTTTCAAGTGACCAATCACAAATACCTAAAAGTAAATAATATATTACTGAAAATCAAGACAAGATCACATTGCACATAGCTTGAGCATATTAGGGTGGTATCTCGCTAGCCTCCATGAGTGAAGCAAAACATAAATGCAGAAACTCCTCCAGAGTTTTAAAGGAGACTAGAACTAAGAATTTCAGAATAAATCATATCACAAGCTTGCAGAAGACAATGTAATACTTTGGGACAATGCACATTACACTCAGAATGACAATTATGCTCTCCTAGTTAGTGCTTTGAAGGAAGAAGGTGGAGACTCTCAAACCGTGGCTTTTGTTGGCAAGGTTGAAAACCCGTGGTCGGAAACAAAAACTAAACATGTACCAGAGCTCTTGGTTTTAAAAACAGAGGTAAAAACGTTTTTTTGAGAGGTGCATATTTCGTCAACGAATGCTAGCAGATAACTCAATCACTTCTTGAGCTGGACAAGTCTCGAGGAACGGCTCCCGCATGAGGACGATCACATCCTCTTAATCTCCTTTGTTTATCACTGCCAAAGTTTTCTGATTTCTCATGAACAAAGCGTGAAGGAGGGTTTGTTTGTTATATTATCTTTTTGAGCCGGGCGCACTCTATGCCAGTTCCTTCTCGTATTAAGGGTTTGCACATTAGACATGCAATCCAGTGGTGAAACTTGTCCAACTTAAAAAAGATCATGAATTAACTACTACTTCCTCATGAGCTAAAACATGGGCACAAAAAGAGAAATGCTTTTGATTAATTTCGAGGTGGTACACGAAAGTCTTCGTTAGGAATGGCAGGTAAATACCATGTATAGGAAGGTATGGTGGACTCATATGGCATAACAGGTTTTAAGGATTTTGGATGCACAAGCAGTCAGTCCGCTTAGTACAGGTGGAGGTTAGCAAAAGACTGGGAAGCCACCAACTAGAGAGCAATAACGGCCATAATCATGCAGAGCGACAAAGCAACATTGAATCGGGCATGAAAGTGATATAACTATTCTAAAACTCAAAGATCATCAAGGCAGAGCAGACTTTTTAGTCTCAAACATGTGTAAGCATGTGCCAAGTCAATCCAGAAATTCTCTAAAGGGAAATACCACCTTAGTATACCGAACTATGAACAATGCAATGCATGTAGATCATTTCGATAACACATTATATACTCTAGTTATTCGAGACTAGCCACAAGGAAAGCATGAACCACTGGAAGAGCATTGTAAACATAGCACTATGTCGCTACAAGCTGGTCTCTAGATCATAAGTACACGCATATGTACAAAAGTAGAAACAAGAAGAGTTCATACCGGTCTTCCTTGTTGCTTCCCTTCAGTCGATCTTCGTCATTACTGCTTGTCACTTGCACGACCGAACGTAGGAAATATAATTAAATGCCATCACGGACTCGAGCTGAACTCTGAAAACAAAGCAAACTAAAGAGAAAAGGAAATATTTTTGGATTATTTCAAAGGTTGAACGAAAGCAAAAGAAAGAGAAAATCTTTTTGTTGTTTTTGCAAAGAGAGAAATAAAGAAGAACGGGCAAAAACTTCGAAAAGATCAAAGCGAACAAAACGGATAATACAATGGAAAAGTGAGAGGGGCACGTACTCCCCCAAGCTTAGGCTTTTGGCCTAAGTTGGTAGCAGCTACTGCCCCAGGAGCCTCCTGCTCTGGGGGTATGGTGGTGAGACCAAGGGTCGTAGAAGGATGCTGGCGCGTATACCGAACTTCTCGGAGTCTCCCACGAGGAAGGGTCCGTACGCCAAGCAGAGGAAGACCCTTCACCAAACTCGGTGGCGGTATCTCCCTGGAAAGGTGGTAACTCACCGTGCTCCTCCTCGTCGGGCACAACCCCCTCCATGGGGTTATGAAACTGATACTGGACCATGAACTCATCGAACTGGACAACATCAAAGGACCATCCGTTCCTGGGAGAAAAATCAAACAAAAGAGGTGCAGGTAGACGGATCTCGCGTTCCGCGGTAGCTCCGAAACGTAAGATATAAACAAGATTATCCAGCTCAGAAGCCATGGTAACAAAGTTATGCCTTTTCATAGCAGCAAGATCAAAGCTTAAATAAGTAAAAGGATTATCATCAGGGTGTGGGGTGCCTCCAAGATGTTCTAAGATAAGTGTGGCATAAATGCCACCATATAAGTCCCCCTTGTTACCGTTCATAGCAAGGCATCGAGCAATTAAGGCACCCAGATTATAATCAGACCTCCCTGAGAGGGCTGCTGCCAGGATAGCAATATCCGGAGCAGAAATGTTGCTCGTGTTGTCACGAGCTAACACCCCTCTAGCAACATAATATGCAAAATACCTGAGGTGAGGAAATAAGATGCTGGAGATCTTCGACCGATGAATATCCCTCGTACCCATGCTGCAGAGAGAGTTAATGACGGTTTTCAGCTCGGAGGGCTGAGTGGCCATCCTAGCCGTCCTCCCAACGTTTGGTACACCTATTATTTCACAAAACCTTCCCAAAGTCATGGTGATAAGATCATTGTAAATTTTAAACTCAATAGCACCTGAATCATGATTATATCTAAAACTGTTAATAAAACTGGAGGTGAGTTTTTGATATTGAGTAACACGGCACGTGACGAGCCGTGTCAAACCTGCATTAGCACAAAGATTATAAAACTCATCCTTAATTCCCGCAGCTTCAAGGAATTCATTGTTGGAAATATGCCCTAGAGGCAATAATAAATTGGTTATTATTATATTTCCTTGTTCATGATAATTGTTTATTATCCATGCTAGAATTGTATTGATAGGAAACTCAGATACATGTGTGGATACATAGACAAACACCATGTCCCTAGTAAGCCGCTAGTTGACTAGCTCGTTGATCAACAGATGGTCACGGTTTCCTGACCATGGACATTGGATGTCGTTGATAACGGGATCACATCATTAGGAGAATGATGTGATGGACAAGACCCAATCCTAAGCCTAGCACAGATCGTGTAGTTCGTATGCTAAAGCTTTTCTAAATGTCAAGTATCTTTTCCTTAGACCATGAGATTGTGCAACTCCCGGATACCGTAGGAATGCTTTGGGTGTACCAAACGTCACAACGTAACTGGGTGGCTATAAAGGTGCACTACAGGTATCTCCGAAAGTGTCTGTTGGGTTGGCATGAATCGAGACTGGGATTTGTCACTCCGTGTGACGGAGAGGTATCTCTGGGCCCACTCGGTAGGACATCATCATAATGTGCACAATGTGATCAAGGAGTTGATCACGGGATGATGTGTTACGGAACGAGTAAAGAGACTTGCCGGTAACGAGACTGAACAAGGTATCGGGATACCGACGATCGAATCTCGGGCAAGTACTGTACCGATAGACAAAGGGAATTGTATACGGGGTTGATTGAATCCTTGACATCGTGGTTCATCCGATGAGATCATCGTGGAGCATGTGGGAGCCAACATGGGTATCCAGATCCCGTTGTTGGTTATTGACCGGAGAGTCGTCTCGGTCATGTCTGCGTGTCTCCCGAACCCGTAGGGTCTACACACTTAAGGTTCGGTGACGCTAGGGTTGTAGAGATATAAGTATGCGGAAACCCGAAAGTTGTTCGGAGTCCCGGATGAGATCCCGGACGTCACGAGGAGTTCCGGAATGGTCCGGAGGTAAAGATTTATATATAGGAAGTCCTATTTTGGCCACCGGAAAATGTTCGGGATTTTTCGGTATTGTACCGGGAAGGTTCTAGAAGGTTCCGAAGTGGGGCCCACCTGCATGGGGGGACCCAAATGAACGTGGGTAGTGGGGGCAAGGCCCCACACCCCTGGTCAAGGCGCACCAAGATCCCCCCTTAGAAGGAATAAGATCATATCCCGAAGGGATAAGATCAAGATCCCTAAAAGGGGGGATAACAATCGGTGGGGAAAGGAAATGATGGGATTTCTTTCCCCCACCTTTGCCAACGCCCCAATGGACTTGGAGGGCAAGAAACCAGCCCCCTCCACCCCTATATATAGTGGGGAGGCGCATGGGAGCCGCACCCCAAGCCCTGGCGCCTCCCTCTCCCTCCCGTGACACATCTCCCTCCTCCCGCAGCGCTTGGCGAAGCCCTGCTGGAATCCCGCTACTTCCACCACCACGCCGTCGTGCTGCTGGATCTCCATCAACCTCTCCTCCCCCCTTGCTGGATCAAGAAGGAGGAGACGTCCCCGCTCCGTACGTGTGTTGAACACGGAGGTGCCGTCCGTTCGGCGCTAGGATCATCGGTGATTTGGATCACGACGAGTACGACTCCATCATCCCCGTTCTCTTGAACGCTTCCGCTCGCGATCTACAAGGGTATGTAGATGCACTCCCCTTTATGCTCGTTGCTAGATTACTCCATAGATAGATCTTGGTGATGCGTAGGAAATTTTTTGATTTTCTGCTACGATCCTTAACAGTGGTATCAGAGCTAGGTCTATGCGTAGTATCTTGCACGAGTAGAACACAAAGTAGTTGTGGGCGTAGATCATGTCAATTCTCTTGCCGTCACTAGTCTTATCTTGATTCGGCGGCATCGTGGGATGAAGCGGCCCGGACCGACCTTACACGTACTCTTACGTGAGACAGGTTCCACCGATTGACATGCACTAGTTGCATAAGGTGGCTAGCGGGTGTCTGTCTCTCCCACTTTAGTCGGATCGGATTCGATGAAAAGGGTCCTTATGAAGGGTAAATAGAAATTGGCATATCACGTTGTGGTTTTGGCGTAGGTAAGAACCGTTCTTGCTAGAAACCTATAGCAGCCACGTAAAAACTTGCAACAACAATTAGAGGACGTCTAACTTGTTCTTGCAGCATGTGCCGTGTGATGTGATATGGCCAAAAGGACGTGATGAATGATATATATGTGATGTATGAGATTGATCATGTTCTTGTAATAGGAATCACGACTTGCATGTCGATGAGAATGACAACCGGCAGGAGCCGTAGGAGTTGTCTTATTTATTGTATGACCTGCGTGTCACTGAATAACGCCATGTAATTACTTTACTTTATTGCTAAACGTTAGCCATAGTAGTAGAAGTAATGTTTGGCGAGACGACTTCATGAAGACACGATGATGGAGACCATGATGATGGAGATCATGGTGTCATGCCGGTGACGTTGATGATCATGGAGCCCCGAAGATGAAGATCAAAAGGAGCAAAATGATATTGGCCATATCATGTCACTATTTGATTGCATGTGATGTTTATCATGTTTTACATCTTATTTGCTTAGAACGACGGTAGTGAATAAGATGATCTCTCACTACAATTTCAAGAATTGTGTTCCCCCTAACTGTGCACCGTTGCTAAGGTTCGTTGTTCCGAAGCACCACGTGATGATCGGGTGTGATAGGTTCTAACGTTCGCATACAACGGGTGTAAGCCAGATTTACACACGCGATACACTTAGGGTTGACTTGACGAGCCTAGCATGTACAGACATGGCCTCGGAACACGGAAGACCGAAAGGTCGAACATGAGTCGTATAGAAGATACGATCAACATGAAGATGTTCACCGTTGATGACTAGTCCGTCTCACGTGATGATCGGACACGGCCTAGTCGATTCGGATCATGTATCACTTAGATGACTAGAGAGATGTCTATCTGAGTGGGAGTTCATTAGATGAACTTCATTGTCATGAACAATAGTCTAAGTTGTCTTCGCAAATTATGTAGTAGACCAATAACTGCGTTGTAGCTCCCTGTTTAATACGATCCTAGAGAAAGACTAAGTTGAAAGATAATGTAAGCAATAATGCGGACTGGGTCCGTAGTCCGAGGAGTGTCCTCACTGCTACACAGAAAGCTTACGCCTTTGATGCACCGCTCGATGTGCAAACCCCTACAACGTTGTCTGTGGATGTTGTGAACACCTGACAGACACATCCTGATAACTACTTGATAGTTTAGTGCACCATACTTTACGGCTTAGAATCGGGATTCCAATGACGTTTTGAACGCCATAGAACATATGAGATGTTCTAAGAGCTGAAACTGGGATTTCAGGCTCATGCCCGTACTGAGAGGTATGAGACCTCTGACAAGTTCTTTTGCCAAAAGGATGGAGGAGAATAGCTCAACTTGTGAGCATGTGCTCAGAATGTCTGGGTGCTAAAATCACTTGAACCAAGTGGGAGTTAATCTTCCAGGTGAGATAGTGGTTGACGAAATTCTCTAGACACTATCACCAAGCTGCTAGAACTTCGTGATGAACTATGACATGCAAAGGATGAAGATGATCCCGGAGCTATTAGCGGTTCTTAAGACCGCAAAAGTAGAAATCAAGAAGGAGCATCAAGTGTTGATGGTTTAACAAAGACCACTGGTTTCAAAAGGGCAAGGGCTAGAAGGGAAACTTCATGAATGGCAAACCAGTTGTCGCTCTAATGAAGGAACCCATGGTTGAACCCAAACCTCGAGACTAAGTGCTTCTATTGTAAGGGGAACGGTCACATGGTAGCGGAACCACCCCAAATACATGGTAGATATGATAGCTGGCAACTTCAACAAAGTATATTTGATATACGTGTTATTGATGTGTACCTTAGTAGTACTCCTTGTAGCACCTGGGTATTGGATACCGGTTCAGTTGCTATTATTAGTGACTTGAAGCAAAAGCTACGGACTGAACGGAGACTAGCTAAGGGCGAGGTGACGATGTGTGTTGGAAGTGTTTCCAAGGTTGATAAGATCACCATCGCACACTCCCTCTATTTTCGAGATTAGTGTTGAACTTAGATAAATGTTATCGGGTGTCTACGTTGAGCATGAATATGATTAGATCATGTTCATTGCAATACGGTTATTCATTTAAGTCAGAGAATAATGGTTATTCTGTTTACATGAATAATACCTTTATGGTCATGCACCCAATGGTTTGTTGAATCTCGATCATTGTAATACACATGATGATAATATTAATGCCAAAAGATGTAGAGTTAATAATGATAGTACCACTTTCTTGTGGCACTGCCGCTTAGGTCATTTTGGCATAAAATGCATGAAGAAACTCCATGCTGATGGATGTTTGGAGTCACTTGATTTTGAATCGCTTGACACATGCGAGCCATGCCTCTTGGGCAGGATGACTAAGATCCCGCGTTCAGGTACAATGAAACGGGAAAGTGACTTGTTGGAAATCATACATGCTGATGTGTGTGATCCAATGAGAATTAAGGCGTGTAGTGGATATCGTTATTTTCTCATCTTCACTAACAATTTGAGTAGATATGGGTATATTTACTTAATGAAGCAAAAGTCTGAAATGTTTGAAAAGTTCAAGCAATTTCAGAGTGAAGATTAAGAATCATCATAACAAGAAGATCATGTTCCTACGATCTGATCAAGGGGATATTATCTGAATTATGAGTTTGGCAATCACTTAAGACATTGTGGAATTGTTTCGCAGTTGAAGCCCCGTGGAACACCACAGCGTAATGGTGTGTCCGGACATCGTAATCGAACCTTATGAGATATGGTGCGATCTATGATGTATCTTACCGATCTACCGCTGTTATTTTAAGGTTATGCATTAGAGACAGCTGCACTCACTTTACATAGGGCACCATCTAAGTCCGTTGAGACAACGCCGTATGAACTAAGGTTTGGCAAGAAACCAAAGTTTTCGTTTCTCAATGTTTGGGGCTGCGATGCTTACGGCTTCAGCCGGAAAAAGCTCGAACCCAAAGCGGACAAATACATCTTCATGGGATACCCACTGGTAACGGTTGGGTATACCTTCTATCTCAGATCCAAGGACAAAAATGTTTGCCGCTAAGAACGGGTCCTTTCTCGAGAAGGAGTTTCTCTCGAAAGAATTGAGTGGGAGGAAGATAGAACTTGATAAGGTTTTTCGAACCCTCACTTCAACCGGAGTGTAGTGCAACACAGAAAGATGTTTCTGTGGAACCTACGACTGTTGAAGAGGAAACTAATGATAGTGATCATGAAGCTCCAGATCAAGTTGCTATCGAACCTCGTAGGTCGACAAGGATATGTACTACTCCTGAGTGGTACGGTGATCCTGTCTTAGAAGTCATGTTGTTGGACAACAATGAACCTACGAACTATGGAGAAGCGATGGTGGGCCCATATTCCGACAAATGGTTAGAAGCCGAGAAAGCCGAGATAGGATCCATGTATCAAAACAAAGTATGGACTTTGGTGGACTTGCCCGATGATCGGCAAGCCATTGAGATAAATGGATATTTAAGAAGAAGACGGACGTGGACGGTAATGTCACCGTCTATGAAGCTCGACTTGTGGCGAAGAGTTTTTCACAAGTTCAAGGAGTTGACTACGATGAGATTTTCTCACCCGTAGCGATGCTTAAGTCCGTCGGAATCAAGTTAGCATAAGCTGCATTTATGAAATCTGGCAGATGGATGTCAAAACAAGTTTTCTTACCAGTTTTCGTAAGGAAAGGTTGTATGTGATACAATCAGAAAGGTTTTGTTGATCCTAAGGATGCTAAAAGGTATGCTAGCTCCAGCGATCCTTCCATGGACTAGAGCAAGCATCTCGGAGTCGGAATATACGCTTTGATGGAGTGATCGAAGTTTTTGGGTTTATACTAAGTTTGTTAGAAACTTGTATTTACAATAAAGTGAGTGGGAGCACTACAACATTTCTGATAAGTATATGTGAATGACATATTGTTGATCTGAAATGGTGTAGAATTTCTGGAAAGCGTAAAGGGTTGTTTGAAAGGAGTTTTTCAAAGGAAGACCTAGATAAAGCTGCTTACATATTGGGCATCAAGATCTATACAGATAGATCAAGACGCCTGACAATACTTTCAAAAGAACACACACCTTTGACATGATTTTGAAGGAGTTCAAAATAGATCAGTCAAAGAAGGAGTTCTTGCCTGAGTTGTAAGGTGTGAAGTTGAGTAAGACTCAAAGCTTGACCGCAGCAGAAGAAAGAGGAAGGACGAAGGTCGTCCCCTATGCTTTTGTAATAGGCTCTATACGATATGCCATGCTGAGTACCGCACCTGATGTGTGCCTTGCCAAATGTCTGGCAAGAGGGTACAAAGGTGATCCAGGAGTGGATCACCAGATAGCGGTCAAAATTATCCTTAGAGGAATAAGGAAATGTTTCTCGGTTATGGAGGTGATAAAGAGTTCAACGTAAAGAGTTACGTCGATGCAAGCTTGACACCTATCCAGATAACTCTGAGTGGAGATACCGGATACGTATAATGGAGCAACAGTTTGGAATAGCTCCAAGTGGAACGTGGTAGCAGGATCTACGATATGACATAAAGTTTTTGCGAAGTACATAGGGATCTGAATGTTGCAGACCCGTTGACTACAACCTCTCTCACAAGCATAACATGATCAAACCCAGAACTCATTGAGTGTTAATCACATATTGATGTGAACTAGATTACTGACTCTAGTAAACTCTTTGGATGTTAGTCACATGGCGATGTGACCTGTGGGTGTTAATCACATGGCGATGTGAACTAGATTATTGACTCTAGTGCAAGTGGGAGACTGTTGGAAATATGCCCTAGAGGCAATAATAAATTGGTTATTATTATATTTCCTTGTTCATGATAATTGTTTATTATCCATGCTAGAATTGTATTGATAGGAAACTCAGATACATGTGTGGATACATAGACAAACACCATGTCCCTAGTAAGCCGCTAGTTGACTAGCTCGTTGATCAACAGATGGTCACGGTTTCCTGACCATGGACATTGGATGTCGTTGATAACGGGATCACATCATTAGGAGAATGATGTGATGGACAAGACCCAATCCTAAGCCTAGCACAGATCGTGTAGTTCGTATGCTAAAGCTTTTCTAAATGTCAAGTATCTTTTCCTTAGACCATGAGATTGTGCAACTCCCGGATACCGTAGGAATGCTTTGGGTGTACCAAACGTCACAACGTAACTGGGTGGCTATAAAGGTGCACTACAGGTATCTCCGAAAGTGTCTGTTGGGTTGGCATGAATCGAGACTGGGATTTGTCACTCCGTGTGACGGAGAGGTATCTCTGGGCCCACTCGGTAGGACATCATCATAATGTGCACAATGTGATCAAGGAGTTGATCACGGGATGATGTGTTACGGAACGAGTAAAGAGACTTGCCGGTAACGAGACTGAACAAGGTATCGGGATACCGACGATCGAATCTCGGGCAAGTACTGTACCGATAGACAAAGGGAATTGTATACGGGGTTGATTGAATCCTTGACATCGTCGTTCATCCGATGAGATCATCGTGGAGCATGTGGGAGCCAACATGGGTATCCAGATCCCGCTGTTGGTTATTGACCGGAGAGTCGTCTCGGTCATGTCTGCGTGTCTCCCGAACCCGTAGGGTCTACACACTTAAGGTTCGGTGACGCTAGGGTTGTAGAGATATAAGTATGCGGAAACCCGAAAGTTGTTCGGAGTCCCGGATGAGATCCCGGACGTCACGAGGAGTTCCGGAATGGTCCGGAGGTAAAGATTTATATATAGGAAGTCCTATTTTGGCCACCGGAAAATGTTCGGGATTTTTCGGTATTGTACCGGGAAGGTTCTAGAAGGTTCCGAAGTGGGGCCCACCTGCATGGGGGGACCCACATGAACGTGGGTAGTGGGGGCAAGGCCCCACACCCCTGGTCAAGGCGCACCAAGATCCCCCCTTAGAAGGAATAAGATCATATCCCGAAGGGATAAGATCAAGATCCCTAAAAAGGGGGGATAACAATCGATGGGGAAAGGAAATGATGGGATTTCTTTCCCCCACCTTTGCCAACGCCCCAATGGACTTGGAGGGCAAGAAACCAGCCCCCTCCACCCCTATATATAGTGGGGAGGCGCATGGGAGCCGCACCCCAAGCCCTGGCGCCTCCCTCTCCCTCCCGTGACACATCTCCCTCCTCCCGCGGCGCTTGGCGAAGCCCTGCTGGAATCCCGCTACTTCCACCACCACGCCGTCGTGCTGCTGGATCTCCATCAACCTCTCCTCCCCCCTTGCTGGATCAAGAAGGAGGAGACGTCCCCGCTCCGTACGTGTGTTGAACACGGAGGTGCCGTCCGTTCGGCGCTAGGATCATCGGTGATTTGGATCACGACGAGTACGACTCCATCATCCCCGTTCTCTTGAACGCTTCCGCTCGCGATCTACAAGGGTATGTAGATGCACTCCCCTTTATGCTCGTTGCTAGATTACTCCATAGATAGATCTTGGTGATGCGTAGGAAATTTTTTGATTTTCTGCTACGATCCTTAACATTCATCACATGGAAACGTCATTGCACGTGCTGGACTTGTGTCTTCCAAAAACTCCAGGGGCACATGATCTTCATTATAGCTCACCCTAGCAGTCGAGGGTGAAGCTGCGGCTCTAGTAACTCGATCGGAGTGTGCAGGCCTCCTCTTCTCAAGCCACCCTTTTGCCCTTCCTAACAAACTCATTTCTGAAATTTTTGGCAATTTACAAAAACGAGGATTAAAACAAGATGAGTTAAGGCAAACTACTCAACTCACTCGCCCAAGGCATAAACTTGCATCAAAACTTGGAAAATAACTTTCTACACATGCATGCAAGCTCATCTATACAGCACCAAGAACTACTAAATATTCACAAATGAAGCCACCAATCAAAAATCTAATTGGAGGGGTGGAGGAGTCACATACCAGGGAGTATTTGTTCAAAATCTCAGCTCAAATGATGGGCTGTAGAGAGAGATCGAAGAATCGCCTCCAAGAACAGCAAGAACACAAGAACAAGTGCAGAACTCGCGTTTT
The DNA here is from genome assembly GCA_902687465.1 of Secale cereale. NCBI lineage: Eukaryota > Viridiplantae > Streptophyta > Magnoliopsida > Poales > Poaceae > Secale > Secale cereale. Next base: position 856,226,639 of record LR738715.1, on the reverse strand, counting down.
TGGAGAAAAAGAGAGAGGGAGGAAGAAGACATACCTGGAGGGGGGCCATGTGGGCCCCAGGCGCCCTATGGGCGCGGCCAGGGGCTGGGCCGCGCCAGCTGGCCGCCTGGGCCACTGGTGGGTCCCCTGGCTGGCCCCAGGTCCCTCTGGGTCTCTCCCGTCGTGGAAATTTTTATTTAAATTTTTCTGGAATTTTTCTGAAAACTTCACTGTTGAAAATTTTTCGAAGTTCAAAAAGCTGCGAAACTCTCTGAAAACTTGAAGTAGTGAGTAGTATTGTGAAGCTTCAAAACATAAATACTTGGTACAGCAAGTAGGACAAAAACTAAAAACAAATGAAAACATAACAAGCTCAACTTTTTATCTATATAAAACATGTTTACTAGTAAGGTTGATCAAGTCTTACCAACAAACAGGCGATATATAGAGCAAAAAGTCTCACCTCTCACGAAGTAATCACTGAACCTTTACCTTGATGGACATTGTCCCCACCATGATAGTTTTGTATTTGTGAGGCACATGTAGTGGACAATCCCATTCTCCAATCTTCACGGTCTCGATATTTTCTATAGAGTTGAGGCCATGCCTCCTATCGATCTTCTTTGGAAAATATACCGTGTGTTCTTTATCATTCACATGGAAGGTAACCTTCCCTTTATTGCAATAAATAATAGCACCTGCGGTGTTAAGAAAAGGTCTACCAAGAATAATGGACATGCTCCCATCCTCGGGCATGTCAAGCACAACAAAATCAGTAAGAATCAAACAATTAGCAACTTCTACGGGAACATCCTCACAAATACCTATCGGAACGGCGGTTGACTTGTCAGCCATCTGAAGGGAGATATCTGTAGGAATTAGTTTCTCTAAACAAAGCCTCTCGTAAAGAGAGAGAGGCATAACACTCACTCCTGCTCCAAGATCTCATAAAGCAGTTTTGACATAATTATTCATTATGGAGCAAGGAATGGTGGGTCTACCTGGATCACCGAGCTTTTCAGGAATCTTGCCACTGAAAGAGTAGTTAGCAAGCATAGTAGATATTGCTTCATTAGGAACTTTTCTTTTATTAGTGACAATATCTTTCATATATTTTGAATAAGGAGGTAACTTAATAGCTTCAGTCAAAGGAATTTGAAGAAAAAGAGGTTTAATCCACTCACAAAACTTATTGTAATGCTCTTCTTCTTTGGATTTGATGGACTTACCTGGAAAGGGCATGGGTTTCTGCACCCATGGTTCTCTTTCCTTCCCATGTTTCCTTGCGATGAAGTCTTCTTTAGTGTACCTCTTACGTTTGTCAGGTGCTTCTTCTTCTTGAACTTCAGGCGGATCATTCTTCTCATTATCCTTACCTTCAGGTTCAGCACCGTCTTCAGTCTCAGCATCGGAGATAGAAACACTGTTTGGATCAATAGTTGGCTCTTCATCTGCAATAGGATCATTAGAATTGTCAGCCTCCTTATGTTTCTTCTTTTTCTTTGGAGAGCCAACACTTTCTTCTTCCTGCATTTGAGAATCTTGCTCGATTCTCTTCGGATGCCCCTCTGGATGGAGAGGATCTTGAGTGCTAGTTCCTCCTCAGGTCTTAATCCCAAAAGCCTGCAAATTATCTTGTTTGGCATTGTTAGCAAGCAAATCTTTTTGCACATTAGAAATTTAGTCAAGCTGAGTTTTAACCATATGAAAATGCTTCACAAGACATTGAACATCATTAACTGTTCTACCTAGAACATCAAGCAAACTTTTGATAGCAAGGGAATTATCATGCAACTGACTTTGTATCCTCTCATTAAAATGATTTTGTTTCATAATAAAATTATCAAACTCATCTAAACATTGATCAGGAGGCTTACCATGAGGGATGTCACTTGCGTTGAAATCTAAAAGAGAGTGTACTTCTACCATAGGAGGGTGAGTGGTAGGCTCACACAGCTTCTCAATAGGGGGTAGATTCTTCACATCTTCAGCTTTAATACCTTTCTCTTTAATAGACTTCTTTGCTTCTCGCATATCTTCGGGGCTTAGAACAAACATGCCCCTCTTCTTTGGTGGTGGAGGTGGTTCAGGGACGGACCAATCTTCATGATTTTTGGCAATCCTGCCCATCAAATCTTCTGCATCTTCCGGCGTCCTTTTCCTGAAAACACAACCAGCACAACTGTCCAAATAGGACCTGGATTCATCAGTTAAACCAGCATAGAATATATCGATTAATTCGTTCTTAGGGACTTCATGTCCTGGTCTAGCCCGAATCAGACCGCAGTATCTCCCCCAAGCTTTAGGGAGGGACTCATCCTGCAACTGTTTAAAGTTATAAATGAAGGAAATATGCCCTAGAGGCAATAATAAAGATGTTATTTGTATTTCCTTATATCATGATAAATGTCTTTTATTCATGCTAGAATTGTATTAACCGGAAACTTAGTACATGTGTGGATACATAGACAAAACAGTATGTTCCTAGTATGCCTCTACTAGACTAGCTCATTGATCAAAGATGGTTATGTTTCCTAGCCATAGACATGAGTTGTCATTTGATCAACGGGATCACATCATTAGGAGAATGATGTGATGGACAAGACCCATCCGTTAGCATAGCACTATGATCGTTTAGTTTTACTGCTATTGCTTTCTTCATGACTTATACATGTTCCTATGACTATGAGATTATGCAACTCCCGAATACCGTAGGAACACCTTGTGTGCTATCAAACGTCACAACGTAACTGGGTGATCATAAAGATGCTCTACAGGTGTCTCCGAAAGTATTCGTGGTGTTGGCATAGATCAAGATTAGGATTTGTCACTCCGAGTGTCGGAGAGGTATCTCTGGGCCCTCTCGGTAACACACATCACAATAAGCCTTGCAAGCAAAAGACTAATGAGTTAGTCACGAGATGATGTGTTACGGAACAAGTAAAGAGACTTGCCGGTAACGAGATTGAACTAGGTATAGAGATACCGACGATCGAATCTCGGGCAAGTAACATACCGTTTGACAAAAGGAACAACGTATGTTGTTATGCGGTTCTGACCGATAAAAGATCTTCGTAGAATATGTAGGAGCCAATATGAACATCCAAGTTCCGCTATTGGTTATTGACCGGAGATGAGTGTCTACATAGTTCTCGAACCCGTAGGGTCCGCACGCTTAACGTTTGATGACGATCGGTATTATGAGTTTATGAGTATTGATGTACCGAAGGTAGTTCGGAGTCCCGGATGAGATCACGGACATGACGAGGAGTCTCGGAATGTCCGAGACATAAAGATTGATATATTGGACGGCTATATTCGGACACCGGAAGTATACCGGAAAAGTTTCGGATTTATCGGGAATGCCGGAGGGGGTTACCGGAACCCCCTACGAGAGGGGATGGTCCATAGTGGGCCTAAAGGGAAAGAGAGAGGCAGCCCATAGGGCTGGCCGGCGCCCCCACCTAGGGTTCCTAGTTGGACTAGGATTGGGGGGGCGCCACCTCTCCTATTCCTTTCCCTCTTCTCTCTTTTGGTGAATCCTACTAGGAATAGGATTGCAATCCTATTCCTAGTAGGACTCCTTCCCTAGCCGCACCAGGAGAGGTTGGCCGGCCTCCCTCCCTTGCTCCTTTATATAAGGGGGCAGGGGGGCACCCAAAGACACACAAGTTGAATTGTTTTAGCCGTGTGCGGTGCCCCCCTCCACAGAATCACACCTCAATCATACCGTCGCGGAGCTTAGGCGAAGCCCTGCGCCGGTGAACACATCATATCCGTCACCACGCCGTCGTGCTGACGAAACTCTCCCGTGAAGCTCAACTGGATCAAGAGCTCGTGGGACGTCATCAAGCTGAACGTGTGCTGAACGCGGAGGTGCCGTACGTTCGGTGCTTGATCGGTTGGATCGCGAAGAAGTTCGACAAAATCAACCGCGTCACTTGACGCTTCCGCTCCCGGTCTATGAGGGTACGTAGACACACTCTCCCCTCTTGTTGCTATGCATCTGGTAGATAGATCTTGCGTGATCGTAGGAAAATTTTAAAATACTACGTTCCCCAACAAAAACAATATGTCCCTAGTATGCCTCTACTAGACTAGCTCATTGATCAAAGATGGTTATGTTTCCTGGCCATAGACATGAGTTGTCATTTGATCAACGGGATCACATCATTAGGAGAATGATGTGATGGACAAGACCCATCCGTTAGCATAGCATTATGATCGTTTAGTTTAACTGCTATTGCTTTCTTCATGACTTATACATGTTCCTATGACTATGAGATTATGCAACTCCCGAATACCGTAGGAACACCTTGTGTGCTATCAAACGTCACAACGTAACTGGGTGATCATAAAGATGCTCTACAGGTGTCTCCGAAAGTATTCGTGGTGTTGGCATAGATCAAGATTAGGATTTGTCACTCCGAGTGTCGGAGAGGTATCTCTGGGCCCTCTCGGTAACACACATCACAATAAGCCTTGCAAGCAAAAGACTAATGAGTTAGTCACGAGATGATGTGTTACGGAACGAGTAAAGAGACTTGCCGGTAACGAGATTGAACTAGGTATAGAGATACCGACGATCGAATCTCGGGCAAGTAACATACCGATGACAAAAGGAACAACGTATGTTGTTATGCGGTTTTGACCGATAAAAGATCTTCGTAGAATATGTAGGAGCCAATATGAACATCCAGGTTCCGCTATTGGTTATTGACCGGAGATGAGTCTCGGTCATGTCTACATAGTTCTTGAACCCGTAGGGTCCGCACGCTTAACGTTTGATGACGATCGGTATTATGAGTTTATGAGTTTTGATGTACCAAAGGTAGTTCAGAGTCTCGGATAAGATCACGGACATGACGAGGAGTCTCGGAATGTCCGAGACATAAAGATTGATATATTGGACGACTATATTCGGACACCGGAAGTGTTCCGGAAAAGTTTCGGATTTAACGGGATTGCCGGAGGGGGTTACCGGAACCCCCTACGAAGGGGGATGGTCCATAGTGGGCCTTAAGGGAAAGAGAGAGGCAGCCCATAGGGCTGGCCGGCGCCCCACCTAGGGTTCCTAGTTGGACTAGGATTGGGGGGGGGGCGCCACCTCTCCTTTTTCCTTTCCCTCTCTTCCTTCTTTTGGTAATTCCTACTAGGAATAGGATTGCAATCCTATTCCTAGTAGGATTGCAACCCTAGCCGCACCAAACAAGGGCCGGCCGGCCTCCCCCCTTGCTCCTTTATATACCGGGGCAGGGGGGCACCCAAAGACACACAAGTTGAATTGTTTTAGCCGTGTGCGGTGCCCCCCTCCACAGAAACACACCTCGGTCATACCGTTGCAGTGCTTAGGCGAAGCCCTGCACCGGTGAATACATCATATCCGTCACCACGCCGTTGTGCTGACGAAACTCTCCCGTGAAGCTCAACTGGATCAAGAGCTCGTGGGACATCATCAAGCTGAACGTGTGCTGAACGCGGAGGTGCCGTATGTTCGGTGCTTGATCGGTTGGATCGCGAAGAAGTTCGACAACATCAACCGCGTCACTTGACGCTTCCGCTCCTGGTCTACGAGGGTACGTAGACACACTCTCCCCTCTCGTTGCTATGCATCTAGTAGATAGATCTTGCGTGATCGTAGGAAAATTTTAAAATACTACGTTCCCCAACAATAAATTCTTTGTAAAGCAGCATGTTGCATGTGAGCTGGAAAGTACTTATCAACAAAAGAGTGAGCTAAGTCTTGAGGACTCTTAATGGAACCGCATGGAAGCGAATCATACCATGCTTTAGCACCTTCCTTCAAGGAGAAAGGAAGAAGCTTGGTGATATAAAAGTATTGTATCTTCTCATCTGTGGTAAACAGGCCACCCAACTCACCGAGTTTAGTCAGGTGTGCAATAGCATCATCATTTTCTCTGCCATAAAAGGGGTCAGCTTCAACCATAGGTATAAGTGAAAGATCAACAGAGAAATCATAATCAGGATCATCAATGCATATAGGAGATGTAGCAAATTCAGGATCAGGAACTGTTTTGTTCTTCAAAGAGTGTTTTTCAAATAGTTTCTTAATAACTTCAGGGTCAGAGCCAGAAAACTCTGTCAGTTCCCTGCATAAATCTTCATCAAGCATATAGTAATCATCATCAAGGAGTCTCTCCTTGAGTTTACTCAAATCAGGATAATCATAAGTTTCACCAATAGGGTAGCGACTAACAGGAATTTCAATTCCAGACTTTTTAGCAGCAGCAGCAATTTGTTTTTCAAGAGCATAACCAAGTGAGCTAATATCATCAACAGTAGTAGAAGCATCATCAAGAGTATCGGACATAGTAACTGATTCAGTAGGAGCATCATGTGGTGGTGGTGAGGCAAACTTACTCATAACAGAAGGCGAATCAAGTGTAGCACTAGTGCTCAGAACAGTACCTCTTCTTGTAGTAGATAGTAAGATCGGAACATTGGGGTCTCCTTTCTTGCCCATAGTGGATGAAGTGCAGCAGGTAGGATACTTCAAGTAGACTTGTAAATATTGCTATGCTCCCCGGCAACGGCGCCAGAAAACGGTACTTGATAACCCTCAACCGTAAGGGATCGAGATAGTCTTCGCGGGTAAGAATAACCCAATTTATTGATTCGACACACGGGGAGCCAAAGAGTATTTATAAGCTTTGACAGTTGAGTTGTCAACTCAACCGCACCTGAAATATACTTACTTGCAACAAAAGATGAATGGTAACAGTGATATGATAGTGATGATAGTGATAGTAAAAGTAAACAGCAAAAGTAAATAGTAAAGGTAAATGGCAAAAGTAGCAACTAGTGACAAGCAGGATTTAAAACACTGTAGGCTAGGGAGATGGATGGTTGGGTGCTGCATGGATGAGATATATCATGATTCTAACTTGGGGCACGGCACACGGAAAAGTAATGATCATCTAGGCAAATATCAAACATTAGGCATGTATCCCGTAGGTAGTTGTGCGTGCTTGCAATAAGAACTTGCACAACATTTTTTGTCCTACCATCCCGCTACGAATGGGGACAAAAGGAACTTATGCAGATTAAGGTGCTCCTGTCAAAGAGCACCGGAACAAAGCAATGAACTCAATGGATACATGTAATCCTCAAACTACGGACCATTCCCTTTGGTGTCCCAAGCTGTCACTTTTGGGATCGCCGGTTCAGAACCGTAACAGGTGCAAACAACTCATAGGTAGGATCAAGAACACAAATATATTCATGCAAACACATATGGTTCAGATCTGAAATCATGGCACTCGGGCCCTAAGTGTCAAGCATTAAGAATAACAAGTTGAAGCAAAGATGATAAACACCATAGTAGATGATAGGCAACATGCCCCCAACGATCTGACAAACTATTACATGATCTAACTCATCCAATCCCTACCATCCCCTTCGCCTACAGCAGGGGAATTACTCACACATGGAAGGAGAAGTCATGGAGGGATGATGGAGTGGTGATGATGATGACGATGGCGATGATCTCCCCTCTCCGGAGGCCAATTCAGCCTCCAAATTAGCCCTCCCGAAGAAGAACAAAGGGTGGCGGCTGCTCCGCGACGAAAACTGCGAAAAGAACTTCTGATCAGGGGTTTTCTCGTCACGGGTAAAAATACGAGTCGAAGTAGGGCACCAGGGGGCATGGGGCCCACCTAGGCGACCCCCCGGCGCGGCCAGGGGCTGGGCCGCGCCACCAGGGCGCCTGGGCCCCCTGGTCCCCCTTCTGGCTCCTGGTTCCTTCGGGTGCGTGGATTTTCTGTGATTTTTCGTGGATTTTTCTGAGATACCTAAAAATCCGTTTTCCTGCACACAATAAAACCATACAGGCAGCTCTGCTGAAAACAGCATCAGTCCGGGTTAGTTTAGTTCAAATCATGCAAGAATGAGGTCAAAACAATATCAAAAGTGTTTGGAAAAGTAGATACGTTTGAGACGTATCAGTTACCCACCGCATAGGAAGTATTAGACCCAGACACAGCGCACAATTATCGTGGCGCTCCGAAGTCAAATTCCGCGTTAATGTATTCACACTCAGAATGTAAGTCTTCATTGATTGAAGATATACTTTACTGCGTGTGTTGCACATCTAAGTCATCAACATGCATAAGTGTTAGGATATGTGCCTGATTACAGGACATTCGAGGATTCCAAGATATTTAGCTCACACCGCAACTTGCAAAACCTTTTCTCATCCAAGGGCTTTGTGAAGATAACTGCCAGCTGCTCATCAGTGTTGACGTGTATGATATCAATATCTTCCTTCATGACATGATCTCTGAGAAAGTGATGACGAATTTCAATGTGCTTTGTCTTCGAGTGCTGAACTGGGTTGTTGGCAATCTTGATGGCGCTTTCATTGTCACAATAGAGTGGCAAATGCTTCAGATGGAGACCATAGTCCTTGAGAGTTTGCTTCATCCAGAGAAGCTGAGCGCAGCAAGATCCAGCAGCAATGTATTCAGATTCAGGAGTGGAGAGTCATACACCGTTCTGCTTCTTTCAAGACCAACAGACAAGTGATCGTCCCAGAAAGTGACATGTGCCTGATGTAGACTTGCGATCAACTTTGTCACCAGCATAATCAGCATCTGAGAATCCAACTAGATCAAACTCTGAGCCCTTTGGATACCATAATCCTAGTGTTGGGGTGTAAGCCAAATATCGAAGAATTCGCTTCACAGGTAAGTGATGCGATTCCTTTGGTGCCGCTTGGAATCGAGCACACATGCAAACACTAAGCATAATATCTGGCCTAGATGCACATAAATAAAGTAAAGAACCAATCATGGAGCGGTATACCTTTTGATCGAAATCTTTACCATTGGCGTCGGGACTCAGATGACTTTTAGTTGCCATAGGCGTCATGTATCCTCTGCAGTCTTGCATACCAAACTTCTTCAGGCAATCTTTGAGGTATTTCTCTTGAGATATGAAGATGGCGTTGCTTTGCTGATGAATTTGAAGACCAAGGAAGAACTTCAGCTCACCCATCATGGACATCTGATATTGCTCTTGCATTATGTGAGCGAACTCATCACTGTATCTTTTGTCAGTGCAGCCGAAGATAATGTCATCCACATAGATTTGGCAAACAAACAGTTCACCATCATATGTCTTCGTGAAGACTGTGGGATCCAAGGAACTAGGTTTGAAGCCGTTGCTCTTCAGGAAGTCTTTGAGTGTGTCATACCAAGCACGAGGGGCTTGTTTGAGGCCATACATTGCCTTGTTGAGCTTGTATACCATATCAGGATGTTTTGGATCTTCAAAGCCAGGTGGTTGTGCAACATACACTTCTTCTTCAATCTTGCCATTGAGAAAGGCACTCTTCACATCCATTTGATACAGAAGGATGTTGTGATGGTTTGCATAGGCTAGCAGTATGCGAATAGCCTTGCAGGAGGAGAATAATACTCATAAGAATAAGCAGAAAAGTTCTTTGTTTTGTGAATATAGCGGTTTGAGGAAACGCGCTCATATTCATGGGTCTGAGTACAATTTTCCTACAAAACATTGGCGTTAGGGTGGCTCAGGTGAGTCCTCTGTCTGTATGAAGCCTTAGGACCGTATGAAGCCTTTGGTCTGGGGTTTGTCTTCTTCCCTGGTGGTGTCATGATGACATTTACTGGAAGCTTCTCAAGACAACTTTTGGGAACCCAGATCTTCTTCATAGGTGGCCCGTTTCTGCAGTTAGTACCAATATACCTGGCAAACACTTCATCATTCTGATTCTTAAACAGTTTATAGTTTGCATCAAAGGATTCATCAATGATAATAGGATTAGCACAAGTGAAGCCAGATAAGGTAGACGGATCCACTGAAGGTTCCTTTGCAGCAACCCATGTGGTTTTGGGGTACTGCTCAGGCTTCCAGTATGAACCATCAACATTCATTTTCCTCTCGAACCCTACACCCTCTTTCCTAGGGTTTCGGTTCAGAATCTGCTTTTTGAGGACATCACATAACGTCTGATGCCCTTTGAGGCTTTTGTACATCCCCATTTCAAGCAAACTCTTCTACCTAGCATTTTCATCAACAATAGTAGTGGTATCCTCAGCAGAGGGGTTAGTTACCACATCAGCAGTTGAAGATATTGCGACAGTAGCAGTAGTAGAACATTCAGCAACAGATGTAGCGTTATCACGCTCAATGCATTTTAGGCATGGTGGTTCAAATCCTTCCTGAGCGGAGCTGATCTGTTGAGCGCGGAGTGACTCATTTTCTTTTTGAAGATCTTCATGAGCCGCTTTCAATTTCTCAAGTACTTGCTTCCTTTGAATATAATCGTAGGAAAGCTTTTCATGAGTTTTTGAGAGCGATTCATGACGACTTTCAAGTTCCTCGTACTTAACATGAAGATTTTTTATATCTTCAATTAAGGACTGAGAACGGGTCATTTTCGCGTCCAACAGGTCATCGCTTTTGTCTAACAGTTTTTGAATATGTTCCACAGCTTTCTGTTGTTCAGTGGCAATTTTAGCAAGTGTTTTGTAGCTAGGTTTGGATTCACAATCGGAGTCATCTTCACTGGATGTTTGAAAGTAAGCATCGCGTGATTTTACCTTGGCAACGCGTGCCATGAAGCAGTAGGTGGTAGCGGAGTCGTCGTTATCATCATCATCAGTGTTGGTGACGGAGCCATTGTCTTCAGTGTTGAAGATGGACTTGGCAACGTAGGCTGTGGCTAAAGCCAGACTTGCAACACCAGAATCGTACTCCTCCTCAGACTCCACCTCCGCTTCTTCTGAAGCATACTCCTCCTCTAAATCCATCTCCTTGCCAACAAATGCACGAGCCTTGCCAAATGAATTCTTCTTGTGTGATGAATACTTCGATGAAGACTTGGAAGAAGACTTTGAGTATTTCTTCTTTTTCTTGCCATCAGAATCATATTCCTTGCTCTTCTTCTTCTTCTTCTCATTGTCCCATTGAGGACACTCAGAGATGTAGTGACCAGGTTTCCTGCACTTGTGACATGTTATCTTCTTGTGGTCATGGGTAGAAGCTTCATCATTTCTTGAGCTGGATCGTGAAGACTTTCTGAAGCCTTTCTTATTAGTGAATTTCTGGAACTTCTTCACAAGCATGGCAAGCTCCTTTCCAATGTCTTCATGATCACCGGAACTGCAGTCAGATTCTTCTTCAGATGAGGAAACAGCCTTTGCCTTCAAAGCGCGAGTTCGGCCATAGTTGGGACCGTAGTTGTCACGTTTCTCAAATAGCTGGAACTCATGTGTGTTGAGCATCTCAAGTATGTCAGACGGATCGAGAGTCTTGAAGTCAGGGCGCTCTTGAATCATCAGGGCAAGGATGTCAAATGAGCTGTCAAGTGATCTCAGTAGTGTCTTGACGATTTCATGCTTGGTGATCTCAGTGGCGCCAAGTGCCTGAAGCTCGTTTGTGATGTCAGTGAGGTGATCGAATGTGAGCTGGACATTCTCATTGTCATGTCTCTTGAAGCGATTGAAGAGGTTGCGAAGGACACTGATCCTTTGATCTCTCTGGGTTGAGACGCCTTCGTTGACCTTGGAGAGCCAGTCCCAGACTAGCTTCGATGATTCCAGAGCACTCACATGACCATACTGTCATTTGGTCAGATGACCACAGATGATATTCTTGGTAGTGGAATCCAGTTGAACGAGCTTCTTGACATCAGCAGGGGTGACACCTTCACCAGTCTTGGGAACGCCGTTCTTGACGACATACCAGAGGTCAACATCAATGGCTTCAAGGTGCATGCGCATCTTGTTCTTCCAGTAGGGGTATTCAGTGCCATCGAAGACGGGGCACGCAGCAGAGACTTTGATTATCCCTACAGTCGACATAGCTAAAACTCCAGGTGGTTAAATCGAATCACACAGAACAAGGGAGTATCTTGCTCTGATACCAATTGAAAGAGCTGTATATCGACTAGAGTGGGGTGAATAGGCGATTTTTAGGAAAGTCTTCAAAACATGGAAGTTTCGAAGACAAACGATAGAACCGATCCTATTTATATGCAGCGGAAGGTAGACTACACTAGACAAGCCATAGTCAAGTATTCAATGAAGTGAAAGTATGAAGACTAATAACAGCTAGGCAGTATGGATCAGGATGGAAGATTGTATGAAGCCAGTTAGAACAAGTAGTCACACAGTGAAGTCAAACAGATAAGGCAAGCAGGCAATGACTTCACAAAGACAGACAGTGAGTAAAGAGAAGGAAGGGATAGAACCAGTTGCTTGGGGAAGACAGTGATTTGTTCGACCAGTTCCAGTTGCTGTGACAACTGTACGTCTGGTTAGGGAGGCTGAGATTTAACTCAGAAGACCGCGTCTTCACCTTATTCCCCTTGAGCTAAGGACACCCAGTCCTCGCCCAATCACTCTGGTAAGTCTTCAAGGTAGACTTCCAAACTTTCACAGATTTCGTTCATCGGCGATCCACAATGACTCTTGGATGCTCAGAATGCGACGCCTAACCGGTTGGAGGATTCACAGTCCTCAAGTGTAACAAGTCTTTAGATCACGCGGACAGAAAGACTTCAATGATGCCTAACACTCTTTGGCTCTGGGTGTTTGGGCTTTGTCGTCGCAAGGATCTCTCTCTCAAATGCTTCGGAGGTGGGTTGCTCTCAAACGACAAAAGCCGTGTACTAACTCTGAGCAGCCACCAATTTATGGTGTCGGGGGTGGGCTATTTATAGCCACTAGGCAACCCGACCTGATTTGACCGAAATGACCCTGGGTCACTAAGGAACTGACACGTGTTCTGTCGTGGAATTAACACGTCAGATGTCCGGATTAACGGACTTTAGGTGTGGAGCCGCGCATCTATGTAGTAGCTTGAGAGGGGTTGAGCGAAATCGAGAGACGTGATGCAAGACAAAGGTTTAGACAGCTTCGGGCCTCGGGAAACATCATCCGGTAATAACCCTACGTGCTGTTTGAGGCTAGATCTCATTATCATCCTCGTGGTGTCGCCGGTAAACCGGCTCTTTATGTCTAACCCTCGAAACTTGTCTCAACTTCTCCTCTAAAACTTCTCCCTCTTTGGGGAGCCCTGCCCCTCCTTATATATGTTGAAGGGGCGGGTTACATGTAGAGTCCTAGTAGGATTAGGATTGCTTTATTACAAGGAGTCCTAGTCTTGCTTCCTTTGTAGGAGAATATCCCTTGCGCTTTATTCATAAACCGGCCCACCATACATGAACCGGCCTTCTGGGCCTTGGGCCTTGTCATCCATGATCCACCTGCCGGGTTCCAGTGAGTGATATTATTCCGATAGGTTGCTTGTAAATCGTCTGGTTAGGACGGACCGCTAGTGAATCACCAAATGTAAACCGTCTCAAGTAAACTACCAAGTCCGGCCGGGTCATAATTCCGGCCGGTTCATACCGCGGGGTATATCCCCGACATTAGCCCCCAAGTTTAGCTTGGATTTATCCATGGTAAACTTATGCTGCAAAATAACCACAAGAACAAATTTGATAGGTTGTGCTCCGGGTTAAGAATTCTTGTAAACCAGCACTTGATCATCTTTTAAGTCCTTGTCTTTCCTTCTTCTACAAAATCCGGGTCAATAGACCAACTTCATAATCAACTTGCTTGTAGGAAAAATATTGCAAATAAAGAATCTATTTGACTCAGTCTTCAATGCTCTGATTTGACAAAAATATTGGTCTTCAAATATTCAATTGATATCCAGCCGGCTTGAAGATGCCGGCTTATGATTACCACCATTGCCGGGTTATAAAAACTGATAATTCCAGGTCATGACTGTTTATAAATGCCGGGTTATGATTGTTGCCAACGCCGGGTTATGATTAATCTTCCGGACTTACCCAAAACTGAGAATTTGAGGATGTTCCTCCTTTATATGCATATTACCTGTAGCCCCCAAGTCATAAGAGGAAAATATAGTGATATCTTAAGACTTGTTTGAATATAATCGTTGCAATCTTGAAGAAATCCAGATTGTTTATCTCAGTCACTAGTCAAAACTGAATATTCCACATATGTAGCCCCCAAGTGCCGGGTCATTATGTAATAATGAGCAGGGACTTTGTATATACTTCATTGAAAATAGCATTGTATAATGTGACTTCCATCGTGGGGTTTGAACCCACGTCCACAAGGTTAAGAGCCTTGTGCTCTACCAACTGAGCAATGGACCCTTCAATATAATGGATTAATACTTGTGTACTTTGAATTGTTGACAGGAGCGATTGGTAGCCCCCAAGGGCCGGCTCAATATGATGTGATGAGTCGGGTCTTCAATAAAGTGAACAAAAAATGACTTTGCATTAGCCCCCAAGTGTCATGGTGCATGCTTGCAGCGACATGAGACTTGTGTATTTGATGTAAACTCAATTTGAATAATGTAGCCCCCAAGTGCCGGGTTGTATGCCTGCAGCAACTCGGGACTATTCCTTTGTAGAATAAATCACTTCCATCGATGAAATAATATCCATTGCGCTTAAAGCAACTTTGAAAACCTTAATCATAATACTGGTTATTGATAACCATAATAAAAATCCAACCATGTTGGCTATTTGAAGATTTGAATAATATAACCCGGTTTGAAAAACTGGTTCCAGTGATATTTGATCACAACCAGGCCGTATTAATAAACACCGGTCATTATTTACCATCATATACTGGCAACTTATAGTCAAAAACCAGGCCGGTTTAATAAGCACCGGTCATTATCTGTTTCTGCATAAAACAACGCTAAAAGATGTCCTGGCGGTTTACCACCGGACGGATTATATTGCTCACAAAATATATCAAACAAGTGTCTGTTTATACCAAAAATAACTTCATACCTGTGATTAAATATGCTTGATATTCTTAATCTGGCGAACATTGTTATTTCCGAGGAAGCTCTTGGCTCCGTTGGGGCGTACCCAATTATTCCGGGTTTACAAGAACTACCGGTTTAAATAATGCTGGAGCTCTGTGTCCAGACTTTTGAAGATATGTGGTCAACCTTGAAGTTGTCCACTCCGGATCAAAGAACCATAAAACACAAATACCAGAAATACAAGTTTGCAAATAAAAACCATGTAGTCGAGGCTTTTTGCGAGCTGCCAGGCTCCAAAGCAAGGTTCAGCCAAGCAATGGATTCGGATACGATCCATTGAGCTTATGGTTCGGATACGACCACATGAACCGGACCACAGGGGCTAAGCTAGGATTCGGATACGATCCTGCCCCCTGCTGGCCCAGAAACTTAGCCAAGCAATGGATTTGGATACGATCCATTGAGCTTATGGTTCGGATACGACCATACAAAAAGTTTGGGTATGTTCTCTTTGGTTCGGATACGACCTATGTTTAAACAGGAAGCCCGTCAATAAGTTTGGGAATGTTCTCTTTGGTTCGAATACGACCTATGTTTGAAAAGGAAGCCCGTCAATAAGTTTGGGTATGTTCTCTTTGGTTCGAATACGACCTATATTTGAACAGGAAGCCCGTCAATAAGTTTGGGTATGTTCTCTTTGGTTCGAATACGACATATGTTTGAACAGGAAGCCCTTTAGTAAATGTAGACATAGGGTACTTACATGGGAGTTGCATTGTGAGGCAAAACCTTCTTTGGTCCCTTATAGAATTATCCTGCATAGAAAAATAACTTGATCAAAGCATCGTGTTTTTCTTGATGATCATGATATATATCAAGAGAAGTAGATTTAGATGGATATCACCTGATGTATTTGAACCGGTATGTTGAATCAACCGGATCACAGGGCAGACAGTAAAACGACCGCAGCATCCGAGGTTGCACAGACACATGAACCGGCCGCGGTATTGTAATCCGGCAGAGATGAGCAAGTTGTCCCCCGCGTTGTAAACCGGCGCGGTCGCGAGAGACGGCCACGGCGTTGTAAGCCGGTGCGGTCGCGAGGAACAGCCACGGCGTTGTAAGCCGGCGCGGTCGCGAGAGACGGCCACAGCGTTGTAAGCCAGCGCAGGAGTCCGTTGAATAACGACGTCCACTTGTGTCGAATGATGTTGGCGGGCCTCCATCTCCGCGGTATAATATCGCTTTGTAATGAATGATTTTTCCTGCGTATAAAATACAGCAGGGCGAGGTATTTTTGCTCGGATGAATTAATATGTATGAAAAATAAATGCGATAGATATCACCTGATTCGCCTGGAGAACAGATGAGTTGGTTGTTGTATTGTAAACCGGTGTGGTCGAGCGAGTTAATCGTAGGCGCGGGCAGCGTCGTGTTAATGTATACCGGACCGTGAAAACGGCGGCGTGCACTTATCTATTGGCGAGGAGGTTGGCCGCAATGTTGAAGACCAGCGCGTATGGACACGTAGCCGGCGCAGGCACGAGAATTGGCCATGGCATTTAAACCGGTGCGAGCCTCATATGTATGATGACACCTTTGTAGTATACTTCGCCCTGCGTAAATAATATTGCACACCAAAGCAAAGATAAACTGTTTTTTTTTACAAAAATAATATGCGCTAAATAAACGGATTTGGATGGATATCACCTGATTTATTTTTAGACACTAGATGATCCACCCGAAGAGCCAGCGCCAGATGGTAATTAACCAGATATGAAGCCACATAGCAACTGTAGGTTTGCTGATATCTCCATATAATAGAAGGACTCGGGGAATTATCTCGCCATGCCCATAGCGTAGATCAAAAAACCCGTAGACGGCGGCAGCGGCCCGCAGCTGGTGATGCGAGGCAAATGACTCGGAGATGTACACGACGCCGGTTTGCAGCCACGGCTTTTACTCTTTCTCTGGGTCGCAGTTGACTTGTAGAACCCATGTCCGTGTAGCCTCAAAACAATTTCAACAGTGACAACGGGTCACTTTTGACCACCGGTCCGCACCGGCATCTACAGAAGAAATACTCAGATCGCTTGCAGCAGCGTATAGGAGCATCCTCAACTGGACTATTTCCTCAATCCATGTGTCCACAGAAATTTTTGCTGTCTTTTTCTTCTTCAACGGCGTACAGGTCGTTCTATGGCAGAGGAGGAACATAGCCAGGGAGGCTCGGAGACGCTTGGTCTGCGCCAGAGACGGGACCACAGCAGCGACAACCGCGGTGGTAATGAACGGGCGTGAAGGACGAGGGCCGCCGGTCGGCGATTTTAGACAGGGCCGGCCTGCGGCGGTTCAGCGTGGAACCAAGACGAGGATAGAAACTTGTGGGCGACCTGGCAGGCAAGCGGTTCAGCTTTGAAGACGGCCGGCAGCGGCGGCTCACAGGCAGAGGATGCAGCTTGGGCGGTTCATGGCCGTAGAGACGGCAGCTTTTTTTGTGATTCAACGGGGTGGCTCGGAAGACCGGGCTCATGGGGCAGCTCCAGCGATTCCGAGCAACGGCGGAGTGAGGCGGTTCACGGCAAGGGCAGCTCAAAGTGGCAAAGCGGGGCCGATTTGACGTGGTGGTGGCGGAGACTTGGCCGGGGCGGCTTGAGGAGACCCCTGGCGGGTCGCAGTGCTAGCAGGGTATCGCAGCCGTGAGTCGGCGCGGCTGTCGGTGAAGAGACCCAGAGTAAAGCAGGGGCTCGCGCACGGCTTCGGGTGGATCATCGCGTGACGGCAGCTGCGGCAAAGGGTCGGCCCAAGGCACGGCAGGGCGACTCACAGGCTTAGAGGCGAGGCCGTTTTGAAGACGGTCGGCAGCGGCTACTCCAGGGGCGGGTGGCTTGCCAGAGGAGGCAGCCACTCACGGATGCAGAGACGGCCACGGTAGGATCACCGGATCGGTTCACGGGCGGAAGCAGGTTCCAACGGCGAAGGCCTCGGCAACAGGGTTCAATTTCGTACCCCGGTCCAAGTCCCTTTCCGGGTCGTATATGTCGAGGCAGAGCCATAGCCGTGAGGAACGACAGCGCGCTGGTGAGCCCGCAGCGGCGGCTTGAGGCGATGGAGATGGTTCGCAGCAGGCGAGGCGGGTCACGGCAAGGCCCGAGCTGGGCGGTTCAGCAGAGGAGCACCGCAGGCGCGGCGGCGCGTCAACGAGGTCAGCCTGGTGATATAGGTACACCGGCGGGTTGGAGAAGAATGGCTCAACAACGGGGCGGACCACAGCGACCCGGAGGTGACTTGGCGAGGCAGGGTCCGGGTTGGAACCGGAGACATGCGACTATGGGCGGCCCTTCGCGGTCTGGAGGCGAGGCATGGCGGATCAGCGCTTAATACCACGGCGGAAGCGGTTCGAGGTCGGATCAACCCGGCCTGGACGAGGCGACTCCGATCCAGAGGCGTGACCATGGCGATTTGAGGCGCTAGATCACAACAGAGACGGCTCAGCAGGGGCCAGCTCAGAGGCCGGGCGAGGCACAGCTCGGCGGTTGAAGGTGCGCCGGTGAGGCCTGGCCATGGAGGTCACGACAGAAGTGGAGACAGCCACACCGAAGACGCAAGGGCTACGGCGTGTCCACGCCGTTCAGGTAAAGCCGTGATAGTTGTAGCTCGTTGCAGAGGTGCGCGAGGGCAACCCGGAGTCCGTATCCTCCTTGGCCGTGGATAACTTTCCTTTTTTAACAATTTATACCGGTTTGACTCGGATATGGGCATGACTTGATACGCCCGCTACAGTCGACGAAATCGATGTGTTTTTCATCTCGGCGGATTGCAAGTCGCCACAGTTGACATTAAACTCCACAGATTGTAAATCTAAACTGATGAACTTAAAGCTTGAAGCTGATAGTGGTCTTTCCAAGCCGGCTTTTCTTTATCCGGAAAACTGTGAACTCAACACCACGGTGCGCTGGCCCCACAGTGGGCGCCAACTGTCGTGGAATTAACACGTCAGATGTCCGGATTAACGGACTTTAGGTGTGGAGCCGCGCATCTATGTAGTAGCTTGAGAGGGGTTGAGCGGAATCGAGAGACGCGATGCAAGACAAAGGTTTAGACAGCTTCGGGCCCCGGGAAACATCATCCGGTAATAACCCTACGTGATGTTTGAGGCTAGATCTCATTATCATCCTCGTGGTGTCGCCGGTAAACCGGCTCTTTGTGTCTAACCCTCGAAACTTGTCTCAACTTTTCCTCTAAAACTTCTCCCTCTTTGGGGAGCCCTGCCCCTCCTTATATATGTTGAAGGGGCGGGTTACATGTACAGTCCTAATAGGATTAGGATTGCTTTATTACAAGGAGCCCTAGTCTTGCTTCCTTTGTAGGAGAATATCCCTTGTGCTTTCTTCATAAACCGGCCCACCATACATGAACCGGCCTTCTGGGCCTTGGGCCTTGTCATCCATGATCCACCTGCCGGGTTCCAGTGAGTGATATTATTCCAGCAGGTTGCTTGTAAATCGTCTGGTTAGGATAGACTGCTAGTGAATCACCAAATGTAAACCGTCTCAAGTAAACTGCCAAGTCCGGCCGGGTCATAATTCCGGCCGGTTCATACCGCGGGGTATATCCCCGACATGTTCCAACGGTCAGATTTCAAACACACGCGGCAACTTTACTTGGGCTACAAGTAAAGCTGACTCATCCAGCTCTGGATAAGATTTGCTCTCATTGTCTTCGCTCGAAGACATAGGATTTGGTTGGGCATCACTTCAGTCACTCTGACTTTGTTCACTTGGACCCCACTTAACAGTACGGTGGTTCCTATGACTCAACAAAGAAGAAAAGGAAACAACGAAACATCTAAGTCTTCGCGCTTCATAGTCTTCACACAATGTCTTCTCTTGTCACAGTCTTCAATATGAATATCTTCATATACCACCATTGTCGTCAATGTCTTCACACATTTTTAGGGGTCATCTCCGGTAGGTAAACCGAATCAATGAGGGACTACTACCTGTGTTATCCTGCAATTCTCACAAACACATTAGTCCCTCAACCAGGTTTGTCGTCAATACTCCAAAACCAACTAGGGGTGGCACTAGATGCACTTACAGGGACGCATTTATGGCCCACAAGAAATTGGAAAAGAGTAAGCAGAAGTCAGAGAGAAACAAGAAAAATGTTGCGAAGAAGAAGTATCACCATCACACGGGGTCAGGTGGCTACCTCAAAGCCCGGTCATTGTGGGCCAAGGCCGAGAATTACCTGCTTGCTAAAGGGGTCGAACCACAGACATTACACTGGCCAGACCGTTCAAGGACTTGGTTCTTCGGAGTTGGGGGAACCTTGGACCCTGTAACAGGGAAGTGCGTTTGGACGGAGGAGCAACTTGCAATACCCATCAAGAAGCTTCAGTTATATATCGAAGCAGCGCAGCAAGGGACGTTCGTTCCCGACAGAGAGAACGACGAGCTCACAATGGCCCTCGGGAATCCTGAGAACCCTGGACGGACACGAGGCACGACAGGCTCCCTTTTGTGGAAGGTTGGGTTTCCCGACGCAGGCGGTTACAAATGCCGAGAGAGGAAGAAGAAAGTGGATGAGAGCACTCTGCAGGCGCTGCACGCAAGAGTAAAAGCGCTAGAGGACGAATGAGAAGTAGCTCACAGCAAGCGACCTGTCGAAGCTACCCCGAGCTGCCTGCTGAGGAGCCTGTCTTCACGGCTCCTGCTAGCTACCCCGTGGATGCTATCACGGATCTCAACATTGCCACCTTATGATGCAATGGCTGCAATTCAAAGTCAAGGCGGCTGTAGGCTCTGTTTTTCCTTCTGAACCCGGCACAACTTTTCACTGTCATCCAGTTCCAGAAGGATATGCTAGGGTGATGGTGGATCAAATAATGGAGTGTTTTGAGGATCTCGAGCTTAACCACCCTACCGGTGAAGGGGAGACTCGGCTGGGTTCTTCTCTGAAGACTCCATACCTATGGCGGAAGGACCTCATCAACCTTGTGAACAGGACGCCTTCGGCGAGTCAGTGCACTCCGCCTCCTCCTCCGGCAAGGGATCAGCGCACTCCGCCTCCATCTTCGGGTGATCAGGCGCGTGGCGGCACTCCGCCTCCTTCTCCGCCTGCGCCGACGCGTCCGAGCAGCCCGCCTCCTCCTCCGCCTCATCAGCAAGGCGTGCAGAGAGCCGCCGACGCTCCGGCTGCTCCGGCGCGTGGTAGCACCCCGCCTCCTCCTCCGCATCGTAAGCAACAAAAGGAGGCAGCCGCTGGGACTGCTCCGGCGTCTAGCAGTACAACCAGAGGCAGGAGGCAATACATATACGGTCCATCTCTCGGGCCCTTATAGAAGTTACCATACAAGAGGACCGACGAGGAGAACGCGTCTATCTGTAAAGCCGAAGTGAAAGACTTTTTTGCAAAGAAACCTTCACCTCCAAAGTAGAAGATAGATCCGGTGAGAGCGAAGCGCACTATTGATGCCCTGAAGAAACCACCACCGTCTCCACCGAAAACCAACTATGAGCGCACTATTGAAAAGTCATATGTCGAAGCATCGCGGTCGGGAAGTACTTGCAGTGATCACATGTTAGCACAAAGAAAAAGTGGGAAAAATCCCCAGCTCGGCGAACAAGAGAACCAATCGTGCCCCCCGCTCAAGGTGCCTAGCTACATCGTCCCTAATCATCCGAGGATGGTGCCCGGTACCAATCTTGCAGATTACCTGACCGATGATGTAGTTCTTGATGTGTTAGAGGTGGATGATCACAAATACCGGTACGGGAAGCCTCTCGTCAAAGATGTCATAACTCTAACCACGATGATGCGAAGATTGCATGACTGGTACATGGATACCTGCAGAGACTCTGGTGGCCATGATACTCTGATGCTGAAAGTTAAAGAGGACCACCACCTTGTTGGAATTGATATGTTGTCTATTACATTTGAGGAGTTCTTCCAGTTTTTCAATCAGAAGGCCCTCGATAAACCAACAATCACTTGCTTTATATAGCTCAGCTCTTCATTGCAAGTATATATAATTATCCTCACTATATTATGCAGATTGAAGATCGTCGAATGTAGAAAAGCTGATATCTATGATATTGGCTTCATTAACACAAATCTCATAGATGGATATCAGGTTAAACTTCATGCCAAAGAAGCCGAGGCCAACTTGCTACAATCGTTGATAATAAATCAAAACAAAGATAAAATACTCTTTCCTTACAACTTCCAGTGAGTGTTATTGTCTTGTGCATATTCGATTTCCTTTAATTATATATTACTCGAGGTTATAATAATTAATGTAATTGATGAGTTATATGCATGCGTGCGCAAGTTCCACTATATTTTCCTAGAGATTAAGCTTGAGGAGGGACTAGTACCCGTCTTAGATTCGAGACGAAAAAATCCCGAGACCTTTGCGGACATGTCTAACATGCTCAACAAGTAAGTTCAATTGTTCATTACCGCATCATATCGGCAACTTTGTTCATCTCCTGATATAAAGTAATTGTTTTCTTTCTCTCGCAAGGTTTGGAAAGAATTCACCAAAAAAGTTCTGGCACTGCCGCGGGAACTGCGATGGATTTACCCGAAAGTAAGTACTACTAGCTAGCTAGTTCTGCGCATCTCCCGTTGACTCTAGCTATACTTTCATCAATGTCCTTTATAATGCTTCATTATCAGTTTGATTGACCTCTATTTCTCGTAAAGTGCTTGTGGCAGGAAGCCGGGAATAATTACTGTGGATACTACATCTGCGAGTTCATATACAACGCGACGGCCAAGAATAGGCGGGGCTACTCTAAAAGACAATTTGATGTGCATAAGCAAAAATATTCATAATTTTATTTTATTACCATCATTTCTGTTGAGTTTAATTCATATATATGTATTGACCCCCTTCTTCAAATTAGATGTGGCAGATGCGGGATGAACTCCTACCACAAGATCGCATACGGGCAATTCAAGAGGAATTGACGGGATTCTTTCTTGACCACGTCACAAATAAAACCGGAGAATACCATCTGAAAGTTGAGTTAAGATGTTAGGGAATTGTAAGAGATCTTATATTGTATGTATGTAGCCAGTAGCGTCGGATAGATATACAGAAACTTGTTGTTCGACCAATCTCTCTCGGAGAAGGAGAGAGGTCGATCTTCTGTACTTAATGGTTTCCTTCATTTGCTTACTAGCTAGCTAGTGTGTCGAGTCCTCCAATCTATACATATATAGTACGTAGCGTCGACCAAGTACGGAGATAAGAGAGGACACTTCTCTCTATATTAGCGGGCTAACACAATATATGAAACCCCTAAATTAAC
>LR738715.1:856192064-856203496 GCA_902687465.1 Secale cereale | reverse complement strand
CCCCCCCCCCCCTTCAGAAAACAAAAACAAAAATCCTAGCCACTGTACTGCTGACGCGTGGAAGCTTATTTGTCCCAGTTGGTGCTACCAACCGGGACAAAAGGCCCCGCTGCCTGGGCAAGCCGCAGTGACCACGAGGAGGCCCATCTGTCCCGGTTAGTATAAGAACCGGGACAAATGGTCTACGGCATTTGTATCGACCATTTAGTCCCGGTTCCCCAACCGGGACAAATGGCCCTTACGAACCAAGACAAATGGCTCTTACGAATCGGGACAAATGACCCTTTTTCTACTAATGCCCTACTGCTTGCATGGTTTACATTTCATGCAAACGGGAGCGCCAAATAGTTATCCACCTTCAATTAATAGATTGGTCGTTACCAAAAGGGTTTTGTTCACACGTGATGTTGTGTTAATGCGGTAAGCCTACCTTCAAAGTGACCATATGTGTCGATGCACATGTGCGCAAACATCAGTAATTGGTGCTTGTATCTGTTCAAAAATAATGATGCTCGTCGAGTGTGTGAACATTGCATATAATGCAACCTAGAAAATCTAGGGTTTCCATGATTATTCTTTTTCATGCAAGATTTGGAAGGGACATAATATGGGGGTTCCAATAACCTAAGTCATATGTCTTCCATCATCATGCAAAAGATTACAGAAGAACTTGATGTTTGGTTCGGCTGATGCTTGACATATTTCTATTTTACCGAACAACCATAACATGTCATTTATTGGCAAAGGCGTCAAATGAAATTCACGGGCATATTTTCCTAGAGTTGTTTTTTTTTGTTAATAGCACGTAATTAGGATAATAATGTTGTGCATGAGTTGTATGAATATAACAGTCCCAAGGAAATGGAAAGAATGGTGGTCGGAGGACCCCTAAGCAAAAAGGGTAAAAACTAGAATGATTTTGATTTTAAGTTGTTATTTTCCCCCATTTGTTTAGTCATAGGGATGTCACACTATTAAGGTGCGCAGAAAATAGAGTAGGTGGAGATGAATTTGGGATTCAAATTGACCAAACTCCTCCTAATAGAAATTGAGCACCACCAGGCTAGCTAGTAGCACGCGTAAACAAGGAAAACATCGATTACGCTTTACATCGTTGGGCATGGAAACCAAAATGGATACACAACGGGGATATATCTAGCTGAGAAGACAGCCTACACCACACCACTAGTCTGCTTGCTAGTATTGACCTCATTGAATTAGCAGACATGGCCGCCAACACTAGTTCATTGCAGCACGCAAAGGAAGCTGTTATGCCTAAGCACATCTTCTGCATCATCCTGGATCCCCATGAGTTGGCGGTTGACTAGTCCAAAGTCATTGCATTGTCAAAGGCAGTGACACGTGTGGAACTAGAGCCTGTGAACAATGCTGCCCTCGTCGTGGCCCATGGCGGGAATAAGATCGTCTCCTCCAGCGCCAAGGAAACATAAAAGCTACTGCTCCATGATCCTATTAACTGTTGATTAAATTTTATATTGCTCAGTGACGAAACAGTAACATATACACCACCGAGCTATATTAGTGGAGGATTATGAGGAGTTCACAATTTTGTGTTTTCTTTTTTAAATGATAGTGCATATATTTCCTTCCTTGCGAATGATATCACATCAGAACGGTCTCTATTCCACCTTGGTTGTCATCCCTCTAGGATTCAGATTGTTTCCTATGTATTTTTATTCATAAAAATATAGACAACTCTAGACATGGGGGCACTATGGATAGTCCAGCACTTCGTTTAAAAGACAACATGGCAAAATCCCATGACATGAAGATTTAGTCTGATGGGCCTAATAACGCTCTAATTTCACACCATCCAACGACTAATAAATTCCCACAATTGATGTTGAACACAAGTTACACACCATGTACTTTTCTTAAAATTCATTAACTTTTTTGACACACAAACATTTCCTAAATTTGTGTTTTTGTTCAAAAATGGGCACACTTTTGAAATTCCAAAAGATCTTTTTTAATTGTAAACAATATTTCGAAAAAGAATATTTTTTGGTATTCCAAACTATTTTTAAAAATTCTGAACAGGCTTCAAAAAGAACAATAAAGTTCAGAAATGAGAAAAAATGAATTAAAATATAAAAATAAAAATAGGAAAGCAAAAAAATGGTTTAGGCCTTCGCCCAACAAGGTGACCGTATCGCTCCCGGCTTATGTTAGGCCAGCCCAAGCATTCACGGATTTAAAAGAAGTTCATCAATTTTGATAAAAATATGTTCACATATTTGAAAAACTAAATCATGGGCTTTAAAAAGTTCATAAACATTGGAAACAAAATCTTGAATTTAGAAAAAAGTTCACATATTTGGAAAAAAGTTTTACGGATTTGAAAACAAAATTCATGAATTTAAGAAAATGCTCACGAATTTGAAAGTTCACAAATTTAAGAAAATAATCATGATTTAAAAAATGAAAAAAGAAAGAGGAAAAAGAAAAGGCGGACAAAAAACAAACAAACAACGATATCTTCACACATCACATCCAACCTTGTATTATGATGAGGATATAGAGATATCTCCTCCGCTGATATGCATTGTTCAGGAAATCGGTAACTGGTACCTGCCCGGCCTACTTGGGAGTAGCGATTAATCGGTGAATCGGTCTGTCAACTGGATTAATCGGTTAACCATTAATAGATAGATTAAATAGAAACTTGCCAACATATATCTAGTTTTTTACGTATTATACCAGACTCTCGTGTTCTCAGCTATATAATATACCAAATATGCTACTGTTTGGTCGAATCCTAGCTATTCAGGCGTGAGAGCGGGGTTAGAGGGGTTACGTGCCAAACTTTTGGGTTTTAATTGCCCACAAGTTAATGGGCCAGCAGCGATTGATCGGCCAAATGATGGATTAATTGGTCTTACAGGCTAATTAGTCGGCCTGATGTGCCAATTAATCGGCCTGACAAGTAAACACAACGAGTAGGTGTTATTCGATTCGGCCACCCTACGAGCAGCGATTAACTGGCCCGTTAACTGATTAATCGAATGAATTTTTGAACAATGCTGATGTGTTTAGGAGGTGTGCTGAAGCAGAAGTGCGAAGAAAATATGATAGTACGTGGACCCCAGGTATGAGTTGAGTGGATAAACTACTCTCTAGTTAATTCGAATAATCATGAGTGGACATGGTGGCACGCGCGGTGGGTATCAGGCCCGCTCATTTCCATGTGATTCGTGCCATCCTTATACGACTGACATGTATACTGAGATCCATGCAAGCGGTATAGCAGGAGTATTACCTACGCCCTGGCCAGTAGATGGCCCACAAGTCAACGTCAGGCATTCAAACGAGCAGAGCCTTAAGGCTGGTCCCAATGGGTAGGAACATAAGGTAGTAATATACACACTTAT
The DNA here is from genome assembly GCA_902687465.1 of Secale cereale. Classification (NCBI taxonomy): domain Eukaryota; kingdom Viridiplantae; phylum Streptophyta; class Magnoliopsida; order Poales; family Poaceae; genus Secale; species Secale cereale. The sequence goes on along the minus strand of LR738715.1, from coordinate 856,200,104 downwards.
CTAGACTATGTTACTACCTCCACAGTGGGTAGGAACATGTAGGTAGTGTCATGCAACGATGCATTTATTAGCTTATAGACTCATTGTTTCTTGAAGTGTGTGATGTTCCGGTAACTTAGCTAGTTACCACAAGCACCTCACTCTTCATTAAATATGCGCCACATAAGCAACGTTGTATTGAAATATGTGATGTTACTCCTAAGTTCCACCCCATTGTGACCAGCCTAAGTATACGTCAATTATGCCGGGCTTGCACAACCCAGGAACCCCCTGTAGCCCATCAAGTCAGCCAAGAAGTAATTAATGCAAACATTTCAGGGTTTATTGTCTTTGACATCACCCAACGGATACCCCTTGGCTTATTTTAAGAAGTGTGTCTGATTTTGATTGTACCGAACTTATTCTTTTAAAATGAGAGAAACATGTTTCTTGACAAGGAGTTGAAGTTAATTAAAGTAAAATTAGTTTTATAGAAGAGCGAATTTTTTAGAAGAGTGCACGGTTACCGATATCTAGCGAATGTTTCAATCTTCTTTTCTAAACGAGTGAATTATAAAAGAGTGAAATGTGTTGTATTAAACGGGTGAATCGCTGTTTTGTTTTCAAAATGATTGAAATTATTTGTCTTGAATTGATTGAAACGAGTGTAATATGTTTTGTGAAACAAGTGAAATCATTTGTTGAATTTTTTTTTTGAAATTCTTAGTTTGAAATGACTGAAATCTGTTTTTTAAGGAGTGGAACGAACGACTGAAATATGTTGTTCTCGGAGAGTGAAATCGTTCTTTTTTAATATGTTTGCAATTATTTATTTGAATGAAGTGAAACGAGTGGAATCGGTTTTTTGAAATGAGTGGATGAGTATGTTGTTTTAAACGAGCATAATAGTTTTTAATGATTGAAAATATTTGTTTGAATAGAGTGAAATGGGTGAATTATTATTTTTGAAATGAATGCAATAAACGAGTGAAGTAAGTCATTCTAAAAAAATATTGAAAACATTTGTTTGAATCGAGTAAAACGAGTGGGATATTTTTTTGGAAGGAGTGAACTAAACGAGTGAAGTGTGTCATTCTAAACTAATAAGAAAATCATTTTTGTAAATGATAGAAATTATTTGTTTGAATTAAATGAAGTAAATGGAATCTGTGTTTTGAAACGAAAGGAGTGCAATTGTTATGTCTGAAAATCTCAAAATCAGGTTAGGGGCCGTTTCCGGTGCTTATTATTCGCTTGTCATGCATCGCTGCTCTCATTTTCCTGCACGCATGGGGCAAAAGAAGGATATGTGAGACTAAGCTGATAGACAAATTCTAACACATGATACAAAGTGGCCAGCTTGGTAAGCTACCATAAAAAAATTCCAATAATTTTTTTTCTAACACATGGCATAATCAAATCATCCCATTTAACTCCTTAAACTTTATCATCAAGGGCTACATATTTGTTATCCACCCTTTGATGTTTAACCTCAAATCCTCAGCTGAGTCAACCAGATTTGTTCTTGGAATAGCCTCCACAGAATCCAACCAATCTGCGAGTTTGTCGGTTTGGTCATCTCCGGTTACCTCTCGCACGGTGGCAAGCCTCCCCGAATGGCTACAAAAATAGTCAAAGCTAGGAAAACAGGCAACTCCCACGCGCCCTAGCACCCCGATCAAGTACTCTCTCCCAAAAATACGGACATGCTAGGGGACGAACATGACGGATATAAGTCAGTGCGTTCGTGCTTATATACCCAAGAAGAAAATGGCAGGATCAAGCTCAGTGTCAATACGCTAACCTATGCATCTCCGCTTGTGCCCTTCTTGTTCTTCTGCTTATCCACAGGACACAGCTTGAAGAAGAGCTAGTACAGTGCACCACCAGGGCCGGGCCGGCAAAATACGGGGCCCTGTGCGAAACTAAAAAAATGGGCCCTATCTCACACAAAAAATGAACTAACGAGCTATTATAATGTATATATATCTTGAAAAGAATTATAATGTATATAATATAATCGAATAATCGCGAGTGGACATGCGGCCACGCGCTGCCGAAATCCGCACCGCATGCCCTCTCGTGATTCGTGCAACCTGAATACGCACAAGTTGTATAATGCTTCCAGCCTCTCGTATAATACTCTGATAATGGAGCATTAAGTCCATGTTGGCGAAGTTCAAACATGCCAGTGCCAATCAATCCCCCCACCTGCTCTGCAAATCATAAAGCCTCCCAGCAAGCGGTTGAATGCGCCATCAATGCAACAGCAGGCATGCATGGCAGCTCTCCTTTTCCCGAGAGAAATCACAGAGAGGTTTTAGATAAGCTCAAGCTCGATGGATGTCCGGGAAAGAAACAGTGTTACAGCACACAAAACTTACCTCCTAACCCATGTTACCCATCCCACCTTATCATCAAGCGCTATGTATTTGTTCTCTGCCCTCTCAAACTTTTCCTCGTCTGAAACCGTAATACCTGGTCCTCAACGAACATCTGCAGAATCGAAAAAAAAATCTGCAAACCTGTCGGTTGAGTCATCTTCGGCCACCTCCCGTAGGAGGGTGAGCAGCCCCGAATGGCTTCCCAAAACCACGGAATCTGACTGAAAATCAAACTCAAACGTCTCGCTAGAAGTCCCATATCCAGAACCAGGCCCCAAGAACTTTGTCATGCTGCAGGGTAGTGTGAGGCAAATGAGAGATGATGTGCGCTCGTACGACAAGGAAACACACGCATCAGCATGGATTTCGATGTGCTAATCTGATCTCCGTCTGTGGGAACCCATCTCGGCACAGTTATTTCATCGCCTGGGCCAGGCATGTGAGCCTTGTATTCGTACAGTCAATTTAATGAGGCCTGGTCCACTAGTGTGGCGTATACCACGGTGTATTCGGGCAAGCTGGTAATTAACGCGTCGTGTATTGCGAAAGGCCTATAAAAAGTAGCAATCGCGAGGCGCTAGCGGACGACCGGGATTTCGGCAGCGCGTGGCTGCATGTCCCAAAAATTCATGTCCATAATATAATGTCTTATAATAACAATTGGACATGTAAAAGAGTCATACCTATCCAACTCTCGGTTGCTATTTATTTGAACATCTTCATTCTTCTAGTATTCTTCGGAATGAAATCTTCAATGATATCCTCATAATAAATCTTCTCCAACACTTCACTCTCAAGTGCTATTGTGATCAAATCATTGTGTCTTTGCCGTGTCATAGTAGTACGCATATGAGACTTCAATAGCTTTTATTTAGAAAACTTCCTTCTGCCGATGCAATTGTCACAAGAATCGATCAATAGAACTTGATATGAAATTCTTGCATTGGGAAAACAATCATGCCGCTTTGAAAAATTCAGAATTTCAACAGGTCCGATATTTTCTTTTGGCTTGAAATTTTAAAGAAACTTCAGCTCAACAAATGGATCAATGGCATGAATATCAGATTGTTTATCCTCATAAGGGCAGCCTCAAGATTAACACAAGAAGATTTCAAATCATCCTTATCCAATGAACGCAATATTTCAACGGTAAATAAGAAACCAAATATTTTCTGATCACCTTCATATCAAAACTAACGAAGTAACAATCCCTGGCCCTAGTTAATTAGAAAATTATGCATTAGGAATAAGAACCGAAGTTAATTGAAAAGAAGAACTCGCTAAGAATCTGGAGACTTGAGTTTGTCGTGGACGAGTCTGAAATTTGAGAGAGAAGGCGAGAAAGGCAACCGCGGCAACGGCCTGTCACCATGGATCCGAATTCCCATAATCCGATCGATCTAATGAGTAATGACCAGGGACGCGACGACCAGCCGGCCCTGGCGAGTGGTGATGAGACGAGCAGCCGGCCGACGAGCAGCCGGCCCTGGCGAGTGGTGATGAGACGAGGCGACGGGCGACGGGCGACGTGAAGAGGCGAGGATTTTTTTGAAAAATCACCGAGGGGGGGGGGGGGAGCTCCCCACAAGAGGCGAGGATTCCTTTCCTCACGACTAGACGAGACCAGGCGAAGTTTCCTGTAGCATTTTTTTTAATCAGGGGAATCCCAATTCCTGTAGCTATAACAGATCGAGTACGAGTAGGACGTGGTCACCTGGAGTTCACTCGATGGCCTCGTGCACTCGTCGCTTGCTCCAGCCCAACTCCAGCGCAAGCAGCGAGCAGGCCAGGTAGTGTTTTTTTTCTCTATTTAATACTAGGCCTATGGATTAAATTTGGGCCCCCCAAAATTTTGGGCCCTGTGCGGGCCGCACTTTTGGGACCACTGTGGGCCCGGCCCTGTGCATCACGTCCAGAGCAGTTATGACCGACCAACCCTGCAAGCTAGTATTTAAAATGTTCAACATCAAGTCCATCAGCAACATTTACTCGATAAGTAATTGCAGAGAAGTTAATGAAGAGAGGTTTGGCTGTATCCAGCTTCATTTAAGATGCCCAACTATCAACTCATATACATGTATTGTCGAATTAACCTATCGTAGTGTCCAGGTATTCATTTAAGCGCTATATTAAGTGTTAATCTCAAAGCATGTATGGACCGCCGGGATATCATCTTCGCGTGGAACTATGTCCCAAAAATCCGCGTCGCTAGTTAATTCTCCTTTAAAAAAAACTCTGTAGTTTAGTTTTGACATTCTTGTTCGTCTGCCATCGAATTATTCGATGGAGCATGGTTGTATTCCCTCCAGCTCCACAGTTCAATTTCTTCAAGTTGGCTGATTCCACTTCAACTTAAAATATTTTGAAACTTTATTCCCATCGACAACTTTCAGGCACCAACCGCAAAAAGTCTCCGTTTTCCTCCGAGCTGAGAAGCCACTAAAATTACCTGTGCAGGCGGCGTAATACTCTAGCGACTATCATGGCGGCGGCGACCACCGGTGCAAGTCATCCGCCGTCAATCGTGCGCACGAGCGCGGCGGATGATCCACGGCCCCTGCCGCACGTCGTCCTGCTGGCCAGCCCCGGGATGGGCCACCTAATCCCCCTGGCCGAGCTCGCGCGGCGGCTCGCGGTTGACCACGGCCTCGCCGCCACGATCGTCACGCTCACCAACCTCTCCGACGCGGCCGCCGACGCCGCCGTGCTCTCCTCCATGCCGGCGTCGGTCTCGGCCGCCGTGCTGCCCGCCGTCGCGCTGGACGACCTCCCGCCGGGCGTCGGCTTCGGCACCTTCATGTTCGAGCTCCTCCGCCGCTCGCTCCCTCACCTCCGCGCGCTCATGGGCTCGGTGGCCGGCGGTCCCACCGCCGCGCTCGTGTGCGATTTCTTCGGCACCGCCGCGCTCCCTCTCGCCGCCGACCTTGGCGTCCCGGGGTACGTCTTCTTCCCCAACAGCTTCACCTTGATCTCCGTCATGCGCCACCTCGCGGAGCTCCACGAAGGCGCCGCCCCCGGCGAGTACCGCGACCTCCCGGAAACGCTCCGGCTCCCGGGCTGCGTGCCGCTGCGCCACGCCGAGCTGCCCGACGGGTTCCGCGACCGGACCGATCCTGTCTACGCCTACCTCGTCGAGGAGGCGCAGCGGTACGGCCGCGCCGACGGCTTCCTGGTGAACAGCTTCAAGGAGCTGGAGCCTGCCGTCGCGGAGGCGTTCGACCGGGACGCCGCGGCCGGCGCGTTCCCGCCGGTGTATCCCGTCGGCCCGTTCGTCCGGTCAAGCGGCTCCAGCGAAGAAGCTGACGAGCTGGGCTGCCTGGGGTGGCTCGACCGGCAGCCGGCGGGGTCGGTGGTGTACGTCTCCTTCGGCAGCGGCGGCGCGCTGTCGGTCGAGCAGACGGCCGAGCTGGCCACCGGGCTAGAGTCGAGCGGCCACCGGTTCCTCTGGGTGGTGCGCATGCCAAGCCTGGACGGGAACAACTACGCCTTGGGGGCCGACGGTAGCGACGACCGGAGCCAGGACGACCCGCTGGCATGGCTTCCCGAGGGCTTCGTGGAGAGAACGAAGAGCAGGGGCGTCGCCGTGGCCGGGTGGGCGCCGCAGGTACGCGTGCTGGCGCACCGGGCGACGGCGGGGTTCATGTCGCACTGCGGGTGGAACTCGACGCTGGAGAGCCTGGCCTCCGGCGTGCCGATGATCACCTGGCCGCTGTACGCCGAGCAGAAGATGAACGCGGCCATCCTGACGGAGCTGACAGGGGTGGCGCTGCGGCCGGCGGTGAGCCGAGAGGACGGATTCGTGGCGGGCGAGGAGGTCGCGGCGGCCGTCAGGGAGCTCATGGAAGGGGAGAAGGGAAGAGCCGTGCGCCAGCAAGCCAGGCGGCTTCAGGAGGCGGCGGCACGGGCGTGTACGCCGGAGGGGCCGTCGCGGCGGGCGCTGGAGAAGGTCGCCGGCAAGTGGAGGGCCGGGCTTCGCAACGGGGACTGACAGAGTGCATGTCTCTAGCGAAAATATGTTTCGTACACATACGACTGTCTACTATATTTTGCGTGGATAATCTGATGGTATTGATATTTTTACTTAGAGTTTGTCTATATCACATCTAGATGTGAGATATTATCTCATATCCAACTCTCTTACTCTTAGATTCCCTCACCCTTGATTTTTTTTAAAGTCTCCCGTAGATTTTCTTTTGGGTCTCTCTACGTGTCATCTAGATGTGAGATAATATCTCACATCTAAGTATGACATCATCAATTATTTGTGACGTGTTTGTTTGTTTATTTGTTTTTGTCAGGATCGCTAACATCGCTCTCACGTACCGCCAAGTTGGGCTCGCTCTCACGTAGCTAACGTCCAGCCCAAATGTTTGCTTCTGTCATGATCCTTAGTCCAGCCCATCACTAACGTGGCTCACAACTCCCACTAGGGCTGCTCCAACAAAAACAACGATCGTGAGAACAACAATCGGTTGTACCTTGCATCACACTAACCTCCAGAAAAAACACAAAAATCATGTACGTCCCCAAAAAGCAACTACGTTGGCATTAAAGATATTTTATTCTTCTTTTCAAACGATGAAAGTGCATACCGGTAAAAAGCTTGCATTTTTTAAGTAAATATTTTAATAAAAGTTGATGAATTTAAATATTATGCACTACTTTGAAAAATGTCCATGAACCTGGCGAGTACAAAAAATGTTTGCGACTATAAAAAAATGAAGAATCTGAAAAAATACTCATGAGATCCAAAAATATTTGTGATTTCAAAAAAAATCATAAGTTCAATTTTTTTGTGGATTCAAAAACTGGTCGTGAATCTAGAGCCCAGTTGTGAGTCACAGATGATCGACTTGCAATTGAGGTGGCAACAAAAAACTTCAAACACCGGAACATTTTTTGAAAGCATGAACATCCTATGAAAACGCTTACATTTTTGGGATTTGCGAACAATTTCTAAAAGGAGAAAAAATGTTTCAAATATCGGAACTTATTTAAAAAAACATGAATATTTTTCAAAGTTGCGGACATGTTTAAGAAACACGAACCTATTTTGATATTTTAGATTTTTCTAAAACAAACAAATTTTGGGAAACAAACATTTTAAAAAAAAAACAAACAATTTTTTTTTCAAATCTTATACACTTGTTTTAGCAAAAATGAACATTTTGGAAAACTGTGAATTTGGTAAAAATAAAAAAGAAACAATAAATGAATAAGAAAAAGAAAAGAATAAATTTCAATTTTTTGAAAAAGAGAAAACAGAAAAAGAAAGACCAAAAAGGAATGAACAAGGAAAAAATTGTGAAGAAAACAAACAAACAAGACGGATCCTAGGTAATTGTGCCGACCCATTTGCAATTTGCTCGCTACTCGCCTTGTGCGAAATAGCGGCACTTCGCCGCAGTGACTGGCGTATCGAGAGGTGGGCTTGCAACCGACACGACACAACATCTATGGGCCCACTTGTGAGTGAATGGTTTTGCAACGGGGTTGGAAATAAGTACATGCCAAGTTGCGATTCGAGGGCGGGCTTGCAACCCGGAAGACAACAACACCTATGGCCCCAATTGTGAGTCCTGGGATGGACTTACACGTCGGACACCACTTACTAGTCGAGGAATGAAGGAGGACTTGCAACCGCGACAAAGAGAAGTACGGGCCCAGTTGCGAGTCG
>LR738715.1:856161612-856191944 GCA_902687465.1 Secale cereale | reverse complement strand
AAGAATAAAAAGTATGGGCCCGGTTACGAGTCGAGAGCAGACTTGTAACGAGGTTGAAAACAACTAGGAGCCAAGTTGCGAGTCTGTGGGATTGGCTTATAAGTGGGAAAGACAACAACACATACGGGCCCAATTGTGAGTCGAGAATTGAAGTGCAACTGGGATGAAACAAACTACGAGCCTAGTTGCGAGTTGATGGCGGACTTGCAACTCAAACAACTACAGAAAACTAACATATCATTTATGATTCGAGGATGGACTTGTAATTGGGACAATAATAAACTACAAGCCCAGTTGCGTGTCGAGCGTGGATTGGGACTTGTATCTGGGATGAAAAACAAAATACATGTCCAGTTGCAAGTCGGGGGTGGACTTGCAACTGGGGTGAAAACAAAACAACACCCTCCCAAGTTGCGAGTCGAGGATGGACTTGCAACTAGGCTGACAGAAACCCCTAGTTGTAGGTCGAGGGTCTAATTGCAACTACTATGCAACAAGAACAAAAAACAACACCCTTCGAGTTGCGAGTCGAGGGTGGACTTGCAACTAGGACAATTACAAAAGTACACCCTCCCGAGTTGCGAGTACACAGTAGACTTGCAACTGGTGCAATTGCAAACTACATCCCTCGAGTTGCAAGTCGGTGGTGAACTTGCAACTGGGGTGAAAAGAAAACCACACCCTCCTGAGTTGCGAGACGAGGGTGGACTTGCAACTGGGCCGACAGAAACCCCTAGTTGCAGGTCGAGGGTCTAATTGCAACTACTATGAACTAAGAACAGAAGACAACGCCCCCAAGCTGCGAGTCGAGGGTGGACTTGCAACTAGGGCAACTACAAAAGTACACCCTCCCGAGTTACGAGTACACAGTTGACTTACAGCTGGGGTGATTACAAACTACATCCCTCGAGTTGCAAGTCGGTTGTGGACTTGTAACTGGGGTGAAAACAAACAACAAACAACACCCACCCCAAATTGCAAGTACATGGTTGACTTGCAATTGGGCGATTACAAACTACATCCTTCGAGTTGCAAGTCGGGGGTGGACTTGCAACTGGGGTGAAAACAAAACAATACCCTACCGAGTTGCGAGACGAGGGTGGACTTGTAACTGAGCCGACAGAAGCCCCTAGTTGCAGGTCAAGGGTCTAATTGCAACTACTATGAAACAAGAACAAAAAACAACACCCCGAGTTGCCATTCGAGGGTGGACTTGCAACTAGGGCAACTACAAAACTACACCCACCCGAGTTGCGAGTACATGATTGACTTGCAACTGGGGCGATGACAAACTACATCCCTTGAGTTGCAAGTCGGGGCTGGACTTGCAACCGAGGTGAAAACAAACAACAAACAACACCCTCCCGAGTTGCGAGTTCATGGTTGACTTGCAACTGGAGCGATTACAAATTACATCCCTCGAGTTGTAAGTTGAGGGTGGACTTGCAACTGGGGTGAAAAAAAAAACAATTCCCTCCCGAGTTGCTAGTTGAGGGTGGACATATATGGGCCCATGTGAAAATAAATGTGGGATCATGACGACACAAAGCAAACGAGACAAGTGGACGCGCGACAAAAAAGAATAAGCTGACATAGGCGTGTATGATCGAGTTTGTGTGAACGTTAAAACAAACAAATCAGACAATTATAGCCGTAGATGAGCTAAAACTCATCTTGATTATATTTAGCGAATCTGAAAACGAAAAATCTAGTTACACTCCTCTCTAGCTACATGGTCAAAACCAAAAATAAAAGAAAATTATGAATAGAATGACACGTGGCCCTCCAAAAAAACCAATACACAAATATAATAACGGCCCACGAATAAATGTCATATCGGGCCTCACTGCTTCACGAGGGACAAACAGAAAACACGACGCAAAGATAAAGAGCATCACTCAGAAGCACGTATCTAATGATATACGAGTTAGATGAAACATTGTTAACCCTCATTTAGATGATAATTGGCAAATCAATCCGGAACAGGACCCAGACCACGCCGCGAAAACGGCCTAACTAAAGACGCACGCGCGAGCAAGTCGACAAGCACCAAACACACGATGCGACACAACACGTGACAAAATAACCCACAATCAAGATTTGCAGGACATTTTAAACGAATATATGACAGAGTAAAACTAAGTTCATGAATTTTAAACGAACAAAAAGAAAGATTGAAAAGATGAAAATAGAAAATATAAATACAACAAAAGATCATGAATTAAAATAGTTCAGGATTTAAAATAAATAATAAAATAGAAAATAATACAAAAAAGAAAAAAACAGAAAAAAAAACAAATACTGGGAATCAAATGGGGGCGTACAAGCAAATGAACTAGGACTGAGTGTAGCACATACTTGTAAATGGAAATAGAAAAAGGAACCGAACCTCCACTAGCAACGACCCAGCGTAGACCTGCTTGTGAAAACCAACAGAACCTCGCACTAGCAACCCACACAGGGAGACAACGCACTAGCAACGACGACAGCGCACGAGACAACGCGGCACGAGTGAGCGCAGCAGCTAGACCATCGTGTTCTGCACAAATATTAAAGACAGACAATCTAACGGCTCTAAACTTAGATGTGAGATAGCTATTTTACATCTAGATGTGAAATAGCAAACCTGTTTTCTTTTTTGTCTCTAAAGATGAGGGAGTTAGATGTGAGATAGATATGAGATAATATCTCACATCTAGATGTGAAATAGCAAACATGTTTTACTATACTCTCACGGTCCGAAATTACTTATCACATGCATATATGTATCTAGACATATTTTTATTTCTACATACATTCATTTTTATCCATTTCTGTGAAAGTAATTTTGAGCCAAGGGAGTACTCTAGTGACCTAAAACGTCTTATATTTCTTAGAGGGAGTAATATATATATATATTGAGATTCTGGAAATGAAATATGGTTCATTTCAAAGAACGGGTACTTTTGGATCACGGTAACTATAATTGTAAAAGTAGGAATATGGAAGAGGACGCTAAAACAACTAGTAGCAGGCAAAATCACATAGTCGATACCAGGTCATTACAAAATGCCAGGCACTCCAAAGATGATGGTCCCACCCATTTCGGAAGAACTGTAATGGCGATAAAGAAAATACCAAGCTAGACCAAAATGGATGTCCAAAGTCCGCAGCCCAATAGTTTATTGGTACTTTTCGTACCAGAGGCCAGACCTCCATTTTGGCCTGCTTGGGAACTCTTTCCAGAGAGTATTTATTTTGCGTGGCACAACATATAAAATACAATTATTATTATTTTTACTCAAGAAGTAGAACCAGAAAGTGCTCAAATTATCAGAAAGCATGGAATGAGGAAAATCAGGTCTTGTATTTGTGGAAAAAAAAGGTCTTGTATCACATCAAATTCAGATGAGAAAAAAAAACCTTCACAACTGCTACTCCTACTAGTATTTGTCTTAAATTTGTCTAGATACGGATGCAATATGGATCAGAGGAAGTAACATTTTTTGTTCAATGAAAGCATATAAAAATAATTTGAAGATTATCAGCATGTTGAAGGTCAATAAGGAGTTTCATTATTAGGCATTTCTTGATTAGAGAAAGAAATTGCATAAGATGACCGAAAATCTGGTTAGCAGAATTAAACCGAAAAACAGTTCCGAAAAGGCCAAGAAATAAGATGATTAAACATGGTTTCCATGCCGGTTTTCCAGAGACCTCAATCCACCTTATTTAGCCATACTAATTTCCCATATATATATCCAACTATGACATGGTGATAATCTTATTTCGCTACAATTCTGACACGTAACCACAGTGTAGACAGGGAAAACAAGAGGATAATCAGGAACCAGCACACATGCATCGAATAATTTCTGTATTGGAGCCTGCTTTGTTGAAGTTCAACCACATAACTGGTTTGCGCAATTGTACAGCCCCACGCTTATTCACAGTAGTTATGTTTTCAGTCATTGCCCTACAAAGGAACAAACATGAAGTTACAAGTTCAATCTGATGTATGAAAGTTGGGGAACATGTTAAAAGAAACTCACCGTTATGTTTACCATCTCTGAACTGTGCATTCTTCGATGACTTGAAGGTTTCCAAGAATTCTATACCCTTCTGCAGTTCAAGTTTCCGCCTTGCCTTGTCCCACTTGTGCTCCGAAGCTAAGATCTCAATGATTCGGGGTAATGCCCTCCCTGCAGCATCTGTGTCAAGAAAGGCAAGCCGGCATCTCCTTGCAACAAAGTCAACTGCAGACTCGTAGTACTCGTGGCGAGCACAATATGCTACTTCAGCTTCTAAGAATGGGTATCCGTGAGCAAGCCGCTTTCCCAAGCCTTCATTCTGGAAAATGAAGCCATTAACAGATAATGAGGATTTGGTATGGTAACCACAGATTTATAGTAGAATAAAACAAGCCTGGGTTGCAGTTGCATTATGATGAAATATGTATACAATCAGCAAAGGTACATTGCATAGTTGAACACCACCATTATATACATTCATGCTGAATAGTTGACATCCATTGAGGATAGCTACGCAATCCCAGATAGTCAAAAGTCAGCACAAGAAATGTATACATGGGCAGCTCATATGAAAGAGAACCGAGTGTAATATGTACAAATCAAATATTAAAATTCCATATAAAACAAGGGGAAGTGACTTTAGAAATGCAAGAGATGCACTTATACAAACAACTCAAAAAGGGTCAACAATTGTAGGTTATCAGTACAATTTCAATGGAAATACCGAACTAGTTCAGAAATTTAGAGTCAAAACAGAAATTTATTTGGCATCACTAAATTTCAGAGAATCCTGAACATGGATATTTAAGCATCGTTAGCTATGATGTATTCGCTATTTATTTAAGGAAAAGACTAAGTGCATTTTCCAAAGAACACACAAGCAAATCAACTATTTTAACATCACGTTGTCACCCTTGTGCTGTTCACGGGAGAAAAAAGTGAAGAACCGTAGGAAGATACAGCTCATTCATTGCGTGCAAAGCATGGCTGCTCAGGGAACCAACAAGTTGGAGAGCATCAAGTGTGTGTGTGTACAAAATGGTGTGTCAGCTAGGGCGTTGTGCAAGCAGGTCTTTGAATGTCTGGTGATTAAAAACCAAAAACTGAGACGAAATTTCTCCTTCACATCTTCCTTGAGCATTCATTACTTACTGAGCGGGCCTCATGTTAGTGTGACATCCTACCAGATTGATGCCAACTACAAAGACGTTAGCCAGTTCAGAAGTTGAGACCTCACTATGCGTCCAATGAACATTCGACTTTGTAAATTTTTAATGTGGTAATGGTGTGCAGATATCTCATGCACCTGCATGATGCAATGATCAACATAGGAACACACCAAACAGATGGCCATATTGTGCATGATTATATTGCGTTTATGTTCCTGAATATTCTAATCTGAAGTAAATAAATACTTCCCAGTAGGTACTCATCTTTGAGGGTTGAATTAGAGAAGGCAAAATATAACTTCTCTTTCCTACTTGCTACAACATAGCTTGCGTATGTAAGTTGCTATTGTCGAGGGACACAAACCTGGGCAATTGCAGCCACTCTTTCAGCCAAAGTTCCATATGCATGTGACAGATGTTTCGATACAGCACTGTCCATTGCACCTGGAATAACTTTGCCACCGTATGTCTTCTTCATTCGCTTATAATTCTGAGCAAGCACGGTAAAAGATGTAGGATCCCATCCATATCCACCAATAATATGCAAATGATCAGTCACGCAGCCATTTGCTGCTTCAAATTCCTTGACTTTATTGTTGCATTAAGAGCATCTTCAGCCATGCTGAATAAACAAGCTCATTAGCATACAGCAGCATAACCTAAACATATGCTGCACCCAAATAGCCTACCATCCCATGCTAGTATTAGCGAGTATTTAACCAAAAACTACCACATTTCATCCAACCATGCCTAAAAACTACCACTTCACAAATTTGTACAGAAAACTATCATTTTTCGATTAATCATTGACTAAAAACTACCATGTGTGAAAAGTGTCCGATTTGGCTAGTTTAAACCTGTTTATGACAGGTTGGGCCCACTCGCCAGAACTAGAAAGTCTACTCTGTTAACTTTGACCGTCAACCTGTGGGGTCCATGTGTCAGTTTTATCTTCTCCACGACCATATTCCCTGTCACTCGGGTCCAGAGCGCGCTGCCGGCTTGGGTTAGCTCACCGTCGTGGCACCCTCCTCTCCGAGGGCTGAAACCATGTCTAGGAGCGCCACCTAGCTGCACCGCATCCTACTGGCAAAGGAATCGGCCCGGAAGCCCCCGAATCGCCTCCCTCAGTTCGTGCTTCTCCGCCTCTGGTGGACCTCGACCTCGCCGGATTCGCCGCCTTAGAAAGCCTCTGGCCCCTCCCTCGACCTTCTCGAGTGAGTGCTCCTAAAGTGGCGCTCGTCGTCGTCCTCGAGCTGTTCATCCCCGAGCCATCTTGCCCGCGAGCACACGCTCCGGGAGCCGCCGCCAAGCCGGAAGCTCCCGTCCTTCCCCGCCTCTCATGAGCCTACATGTTGCTGGTGATTCCTAGAGTTCCCTTCCTCTGGCTCCGTCGGCCGCCGCAATCGAATCAACATCTAGCTCATGTACCTGTACGTGCGCATCCGGCCGGGAAGAATCAATGCACCTGCTTCAGAGGTTAGCTTGGCTAGTTTGTACGTGGTGGTTTTCTCGGCCAAGAGCATCGTTCAGGTGCTAGCTTCAGTTCACGGGATCCCTAGAGGTAAGCTTCAGTTCACGGGAGATGCAGCGGCGACTACGGTCGCGAGGAGGAGGAGCCATCGGTCTGGTGGGGACACCGGGTCGAGGATGGTGCGCCGTCGGGATCTAGGAGGTCGCGCCCTCGCAGGCCATCAAGTCTGGCGAGGAGCTCCGGGACGGCCTAGGCACGCGCGCGGAGACGGGGACTTCCGCTGATCTGATCTAGATCCTCCACAGAGAAGATAGAACTGACATCTGGGTCCCACATGTTGATGGTCAAAGTTAACGGAGTAGACTTTTTTAGTTCTGACGAGTGGGCCAACCTATTATAAACCGGTTTAAACTGACTGAATCGGACACTTTTCACACATGGTAGTTTTTAGTCAATAATTAGTCGAAAAGTGGTAGTTTTTGGCACAATTTTGTAGAGTGGTAGCTTGTAGGCACGGTTGGACGAAATGTAGTAGTTTTTTGTTAAATACTCAGTATTAGCAGGCAGCCTATGCATTAAGCCCCGACGAAAAAAACATGAAGTACTAACGCAACAAATGACGGTCCAATTAATTTCCCACAATAATTATAAAAAACAATGTACTACATACATGGTCATCATGGTATGTATTGGGGATAAACAACTATCAAAATATGAATGATAGTAAATCAGGCAAAAACTTGAGTGAGCCAAACCAGTTTAATTTATCATGTGTACACAGCAAAATTAGCTACTGTGGAATCCTTTACCTTCTATACGTTGTCCATTTTCCACCTGTGATTGCTATTAGCCCTGGGTAGTCTTCAAATACAACATGATCTCTAGAAATACTTTCCGTGTTCTTTGCTGATGGATCCATGGCCAATGGGTGAATACCACTCCATGCAGAAAGAACATCTGAACGCCTCACCTGATATGGACAATGAAATTATTTCCCCTTATCCCTTGCTTGGTTGGAAATTCCACACAATGAAAAATATGAAAATACAACAATAACAAATATACAAAAAGGACTAATGGTAGGCACATGGCTAGTATTACAATACAAAAGAACATGAATGCACAACAATGAATCAATGATCAAAGCAGTGCAGGGCAAAATAACCCAATTACAAACACTTTGGAATCTACTGAGTTAGGCAATGCATGATTTCAGTACTGAAAATTGGGTAGGCACTGCTTAACTGAAACGTTACTTATTGCTGGAAGATTGATATAGAACATTGAATGCACCGCAGAACCCTAGACATGTGCAGTTTTTCATAGCTCGTGAATGGGCAAATTAACTTTTCCTCAAGAAATATATAACATTCGAGAGTTCACCAGTGCATCCTAGGTTTCTAACAAAGGGAGCAGACTCTAGATCGAATATCATGTATAAGGTCTAGCTTGAGCATGTCACCCGCATACTCAAGCATAGAATCCAGCAGGCGTAAAGAAGAGTTTAGAGTGATGGAAAAAAACCTTTTAATAAAGGTTACACATATGCTAGTACACGAACCTGAACATTAAGATAATCACATATTGCATCCAATATGAACTGTATTTCATCTGCATGTGGTTCAGGAAGCATTGTTATTGCTGTACTAGAATCAGTTGTCCCAGCAACCGTCCTTCCCAACCATGGCAGCATGAATACAACTCTACCATCTTTGGTCTTGGGGACAATTAACCCCATCCCTTCAGGGGAATAATAATCAGGAAGTACAATGTGCACCCCACTGCTCGGAGCGATCATGGGTACTACGTCACTGTTAGCCATCTTCCTTACAGAATCACAGAATGCTCCTGATGCATTAACAACCACCTTTGCAAATGCGTCGAATTCCTTACCTGACAGACAAAGCCAGAAGTTAAGTAACTACGTAAGATGACTGCATAGCTATCTAGATGAGCACAAAAATCCCAGATGATAATGCCACATTACAGAAAGTACTGTCAAGTAAAAAATACAAGGATATAATCCAATTAGCACAGTATGCTCTTGCCCTTATTCGGGCTTAACAGATTACCTGTTGACTTGTATACCATAAGTTAACTACACTTTTATGGTAGAGCACAAGAAAGTTCTATCGGTGCAACTACCACTATTTGAGTGTTGAGACTAGAAACTACTACATCATTTGATAATTAAAATTTATTCACATTCTCGTGGTCTACATGCTTAAGATACCAAGGACAACTGCCGCTCCCGAAATCCCAAGGGGAAGCGGTCGGCGGTGAAGTGATGAACTTCGGTGGCCCCTTCCCTTTTATTTACTATTAATCTAGCTTTGTTTTAGTTAATCGATGAATTCCAGCGGCTCTTTTAGGTCAGACTGTACTAAGTTTAATATGTTGGATATGCTATCTTCTATAGGTCGCATGTTGATCAACTTAATTTCATCATGTTGCATGCTTTTGTATGGATTTGGGGGCGGATATTTGGAGATCGCGGTTGTGGACAGGGAGAAATTGGGGTATCCAGTCACTATCCGCGGACATATACGGGTCCAAATTAGGCAACCGTGGTTGTAGATGCTCTTAGAGAGGGCCGTTCTGGATCTGGGGTGCACATGCACCCTATAAACCGTAAATTTAAATAAAGAGCAAATAAAATTTAAAAATTCTGAATTTTTAGATGTTCTTATTAGTGTAACAAGCGTGCTTGACAATGTTCACGCGGAACGGGATGACGGTGCTTCGTCGGTGAAAATACAAAAATAAGTGTAACATTCGGAGATAACATTTGTTGTTTGACTTGTATTTTTTTTGCACATATCAAAATATTTAATCTTTCGTCCTAAAAACTTGCAGGTAGCATTTTGGTGTGACAATGAATACATATAGTATTTTTCTAATTTTTTTTACATTCGTAGAAACATTTTCGATAGGATGCTTCCAAGAGCCGAATTGGATTTCCGAAGCTGTTAGTGCTAGTTTAGTTAGTTTGATACCCAGTTGCGGTTGGCTGTGTGTGTGCTCGATTAACTGGAACGAGGGAGTCGATCTGGCGTTGTGTTGCTGTACACGTGGGGTCTGTATTAACTCACTGGCGGACTGCGGGGTGGAGCGTGTTAGGAATTAATTAATTAGCTTAATTAATTGTTAATCTATGCTAATGTCGGTGGCCATGTTTGGCAACCGCCTCCTTTGTAACCGCCTTGTAACGAGGGTATAAATACCCCAATGTTCAATCAATGAAACAACTGTTCCATCATTTGCTCCTCTCTCTCGTTTCTCTCCAAACACGTTATCAGCACTCGCTCTACCGAGAGCGAGAAGGCCACAAAGCAGAGACGCCTCTCGATTGTGCTCTAGCCCTATAGCGCGATGGCCACCGGCGGGCGCGAGACGCCACAGCCCTCGTCCGGCGGCGTGGTCACCCGCACATAAGCACCACACAAGGCGCCCTCCCACGCGGGGTGATGCGGCCTCGCTCCTCCCGGCGGCGCGGACATCATCAGCAGGATCCTTCCAGTCGTCGGCGGCGGCAGCCAACGAGTCAAGCACGAACGCCTTAAACGGCGTCAGCACACAACGACTGCCTGAACGAGCATCGGAAAATCAATCAGGAAACACAAATTCCGTTTAATTTTTGTTCTTCCTGTGATCTGAAGATTAATTGCTTTTTCTGCCGATAGTATGTGGACATGGTGACTGAATAGATGACTGAAGCATCAAACGGAAGAGATCCTTGACCAAGGAAGAAAAAGTTTTAATCAAGAAAGAACCATCCTGTCAGCAAGAACAACAAAAGAACGAAGAATAAGAGAAAACATAGAAGGACAATCTCTTCGATTTAGTGATGCAAAGAGAAAAAGGTATCATGCGTACTTCAGTTTTCTTGCACTGGATCAAGCGGTCACCAACACCGCCAGCGCCTCGGCTGCTCATCGACGGGATGCAATGCCTGGAGCGCACACGGCGATGCATATGAACGGCTGGGGCTGGAAGAGGCAGTACGGCGACGCGACGGCAGCGCCCTCAGGCGCAACGCGTGACTGCGGCCTCGGCGCGGGCCGCCCAACGCGTGACCGCGGCGACGCCCGGCGCGCACGCGCATGGCGAAACACGCCCTCAGCCGCGGCTTCCTCCGTCACAAGGCAAAAGGGCGGCGTCCATCCAACCGCGGCGACGCTCCCCGGCAACTACTTCACCGGCGTCAGCGGTTAATGCCCGACCGCACAAGAGAAAGTGGGGATTCTTATCCTCTCGGCCATCTTGCACTTGAATCCTAGTGGATGTATTTATTTACGTACAAGTCCCTGGGCTTCTCTATTGAGCCATCAGGCTTGGTTCAGTCTTCAACACTCTAGTTGTCTGGTTGTTACTCCATCTACATTTTTGCCTCAGCATTCTCCATACTATATCATCATTTTAATAAAACAACCAAGTCTTGCAATTGAAACTAAATTTTCTTGCAAATCTTGATGCAATTCAAATATAAATTATAATGTGTCATACTTATTATGACCAACCCAAAATTTATTTGTGAATTACAAGGTATTGGTGGCATCTACTACATTATTTGCAGATTATCCATCACTACTGTGAGGTCTACATCTTGTCATTTGAACAAGATGACTACCTTCGAAGTGCTCTTCCAAATATTAATATTAAATGTGACTACCTCAAGATATCATAAGGTAATATTGGAATCTACTGCAACAGTTTGCAGACTATCCCCTATTACTGCAAGGTCTACATCATGTCACTTTGACAGACGATTACCTTCAAAGTGATTTTCTTAAATATAGCATAACATAAGGTAATAGAGATATGAACATCTACTGACAAAAGTCAGACTATGTTTTCTATTACTGCGAGATCTACACCACATCTGGTGACTATCTTCAAAGTGTTATCCTATGTAAATTGAGGTCTACACATATGGGTGTATAGCATCAACTATCATAAAACTTGCTCATCTGAAGCAATTTTTGTTGTTCATTAAAATTATTTACTCTCATAGTAAATATTATTCATGCACAATACCTATATGCCAAAATGGTATTTTTGTGCTAACATCAACTATTCAAGCCTCATTTTGCTTGAATAAATCATGGAACATTATGTAAATATTTTCATAATATGATATTTACCTTCTATTACATTAGCAAATCACAAGGCACTGAAGTCTATGTCACTATTTGTGATTATATTGTCGTCCACCCATCAAGGTGGATATCATAATTTATAGCGATGATCAAGTGTTTTCAAACACTGTTGCAAGATTCACATCACATTGTGGTTGTTATTTTCATAGTGACTAACCAATGTTAAACTTGCAAAGTCTATGTTTTGGATGTGACTCTAAAGTCATACTTTTCTTAAGAAAGAAGTCCAAAACACTAGCAACGTTTTCATCGCATGCCCTATATTGTAGGCTACACCCATGTTCACTAAGGATCACCTTAGCCATGATTGCACTAGATTAGATAATTTCATCCATAATATTTTTACTCTCATCAGTAAACTAAATAAATGCATGAAAAGAAAATCCTACATCACAAGGTGCATATGCATTTTATATATCATCAGCTTCACTTAGTTCTCAAACTAAGCGTATAATGGATGAGTAATTATTTATCCTTGAGTATTTCCCTTAAGAGAAACATGCTGCCATGAGCACATCGGGAATGATCACCCACTAATTTTCAAGACCTCAAGTCTATCACAACTTATAATTCTGTTACTTATAAAATCAACTTTAAGTTTAGATTTTGTGATCAAACATTGTCATATGTAGATCCGGTTGAGAAGCCCTTAGTACACTTTACATCCTCTTATGATGGTACTACCATTTCCATGGTAAAGAAACATATAATTTCTTAGAATCACGAGATTCACCCAACGGGTGCTATACCATCATTTGAGATCTTGCTAGTACCGAATACTATGCAATTCAGTGGCGAGGAAATATAATCATGCGGACTTCAAAGTAAAGTGGAGTCTAAAGGATAACCAAATACAGAATTATCTCTTAATAGGGAATCGGTCATTTTCAAATGATCACAAAGACAACTCTCAAGTTTGTCAAATGTGTGGTTATACAAATATCATACGTATGATTACCAAACCCTCGAACATATGGCCAAACCACACCACAAATTTATTAAAAGGCAAATAAATTATTGGGATAAATTTGATATTTACAAACATGCTACCAGAAAATATTTTGGTAAGTGATCAGAAGGAGGACCAAATCTGGTGAGATAAAATGAGAATCATCTCATTTGCTTTCAGTAAATATAAGAAACCTCGGGTAATCTCCTAATTATCCCAAAATACCATTAGCCTATACTTGTACTACTACATATAGTAGGATGTCGAATATTATATTCCTCAGATATAATATTTGATAAATTTGAATGTATGATTCAATTCGTACTCAATATGTTGCGTACGTAATAATTTTCTAAATCTTAATAAATGAAACATCTGTCTTCATAGCCTTAACCATCCTGGTTTGGGGATGATTAGAAAATTATTGACAAGTCTGTTGGTCAAAACTAACAAGTTACGAAATTCCTAAAAATCATCAGATTTCATATGCACCACATGTACCATTGGGGAATTTGTTTTAAGGCACTCTCACCTTAAAATTCTAAGCAGGACACTTATTCTTCCTTGAACACATTCAAAAGATATGTCTGGATTGCTTAACCATTGTCTGGGATAATTTAGATACTTCATGGTACTCATATACACATTCATAAAATGTTTTTAAGTGGGTCTCTTATCACACACAACCATGCATGATCTTACTAAAAACAATTGCTCAACTTATCAAAGTAAGAGAAATTCTCCTGAAAACAGGATCTATAAACCCATTCAACTGAACAATGTTGTTGAACTCATTTAATGGGCATTTTTTGCATTAAGTACTTTATGTACATAGCCAGAATGGTTTAGCTAAATTTCTTATCAAAGAGAGTTAAATGAATTAGATGACCACTTTTAAAGAATTGTAAATTTACCAGCCTCTTGCTGGACACATACGGCCTTACACACCGTAAGTATGATTTAAATCATACCAACTGCATATCATACTACTTTCCCCTTGTAGTTAGTACGTGGAAATCAACAAAGTATTTCTTATCTGTGATAATTCGGTTACATGCCGATATCACCACTCCAGCGTACATCAATGGGCACTCACGAAAATTTGGGATCTATGGGAGGAATAACAATTTATCCGTCAATCAAAATTATTCATAGCCCGTATGCTGATTGCATCAGCAATAAGGATAATTTCCGGCATTAGGGGGAGACAAGTACCACAAAGAATGCCGAGAAATAAATTACAAATGTTATTGACATTCTATCCTTATATCCACGTACTCAAAGAATCTGAACAAAAAGTTTAGAGAATCATATATTTGCAACACATTGCAAATCTGCCACATACATTTATTGATTACAAGGAGTCACTAAATTCTATATTCCTGCAGTAAAGTATCAGAAAGAGTGGAGGTACCTGATAAACCACTCTTCTCCCCAAATGAGAGCAAGAGAGGGAGAAAACCTGACAAGACGAGATATAAGTTCTCATATGCTTCCGCGGAAACAAAGGAAATCAAATCCTCAACCAGTAAATGTAATCCAACATCAAGTTGAAAGACACCTCATTGGATGCTCATCATCCAAAGCCCGACATAAATGTGCACAAATGTTTTGGTGCTGGGACATCGAAACACCTTGACTTCCTTGTTGTAGGAAATCATAAGGAGTTAAAAGGAATAGATACATTTCCACAAATTTCACCGATTCCACCAGAATCATATAACATAAAGACTACATTTGTCGACATATATTTCTTCTCAAATTGCTAAACCTTTTGGGCCCTGAACCAAAATCCATGGTAGAGTGCCTCTTGCTCTCATATTGGTTCACATAAAAGGAAGCAAGTGATGAAGAATAACACTCGCTCTACAAATGAGTGGTATTTACCGCAGTAATACCTACTACTCTTAAGTGTGTTCCACATGGAATACTAAAAACTTCTCATTCATAGACAAAGTCAATGAGGTGGTGAGAAAGCGAGGCTTGTAGCAAATGGGTTCACGCAGAGACCCGACATCGATTACGATGTAACATACCCTCTTGGTATGAGTGGAATTATGTTTCGATACTAAATATCACTGGCGATAAAAATAATAATATTATCCATGCAGTTAATGGATGTAGTGACTACATAATCATATGGATCACTCATTTCGGATATCTATATTAAAGTCCCTGAAGGGCTTACAATTCCGAATCCAAAGACAAATTGCAACATGTTTTTGTGTAAAACTTCAAAGTCACTCTATGACTTGAAATAGTCGAAATTCATATGGTACTACTGACTAAATGAGTTCCTTCTTCAAAAGGATTACTCGAATAATGATGATTATTTACATGTTTAATTAAGGAATCAATTTGATTTCCTTTCATCACCTAAGTGTATATTGATGACCTCATCATCAATGTCTATACAAGACCTAAACATACACAAAATCATCTTAAGACGGAAAGTTTGGATTCAACCAAATTTAGCTTAAGGTTACAACTTGAGCATTCTCTCAAGAATACATATTAGTCTACATATATCCAAAACATATATGAGAAGTTCAATGTGGATATATCATACCAACAAAAGCTATATGGTCGATATGAGCAATATTAGTTTATATCTCAAGTTTACAATAAATCTTGGATAATTCCATCAGGAAAATCAAGATATGACCATGGTATGATATAATGGTACTGGCTCCTTATTTGATCCCAACAAGGTCATACAAATGACTGAATTGATGGAATAGCTTTCTTATGGAAGTCGTCAAAATGGACTTTTAAGGCTACTCCCACTTATCATTATGACATAATTGCTTTATCTTAAAATATTGCAAAATACACATGGCTCAGTAAAATGATTAACCACACTTTAAAATCATGTGGTCGAGATTCATCAGAATCACATAACTTGATTTATCAAGATGCTTCCACTTGTGTTACTCCATACCTACAAGTTATATGAAGAGCAATATCATAAAGCACATTGCTCAAAAATTACTTATCCTTGCGAATTATAGAAAAGTGAGGAAAGAACTTGCAAATAAAATAGTGTGAAAATCCTACAGATTATTCACAATGTCATGATCATATCAATGAAATTGGTATGAGACATCCTTCGGATTACTAAAGTTCAGGGGGAGTAATCTCCAAAAGTATAACCTGTTTACAATCATCAGATTGCATATATTGTACTCTTTTTCCCTTCATGAGTTTTTCCCTAATGGTTTCTCATTAAAGGTTTTTAATGAGACAATATGAACACAAGTGCCTGTATATGTCATATCATTTTCTCCTTATATTTTTCCCACCGAGTTTTAAAGGAGTTTTCAATGGCATATCAGATTGCACTCTTTTCCCTTATGAGTTTTCTCTCAAAGTTTCTCATAATGGTTTTTAATGAGGCAATATCTTCTCAAAGATCATATGTCATACTTTCTATTCTCCCTATTGGGGTTTTTAAAGGAAGTACTGAAGACATATTTATTGTTCTCTAAACTCAAATATGAGTTTTCTCCTTCTACAAAGGTTTTTCTCAATTGAGTTCTCATGAGACAATAATCATTATATGTTGTATCATTTTCTTCTTATTTTCCCACAGGGATTAAAGGAGTTTTAACAACATATCAAATACTATTCTCCTCATATTTTCCCCACAGGGTTTTTGGAGGAGTATTTCTCAAGATGAAGATGATGAACATTCAAGGCAAATACATACTATGAGGAGACTATCGGGATGGCATATATTCACAAAGAGAAGCATTGATTAGGGGGAGTGTTAGGAATTAATTAATTAGCTTAATTAATTGTTAATCTATGCTAATGTCGGTGGCCATGTTTGGCAACCGCCTCCTTTGTAACCGCCTTGTAACGAGGGTATAAATACCCCAATGTTCAATCAATGAAACAACTGTTCCATCATTTGCTCCTCTCTCTCGTTTCTCTCTAAACAGAGCGTTCACTCTAGTACAAACGCAGCAATGAGGCCGCGAGTAACGACGCGACGGCCGGCGTACATGCTTGGTTCTTTCAGAATGGGATCCCCTTCCGCCCTTTACTTCTTTCGGCCGGCCGAGGCCAGGCAGCTGCACCTGCCAGTCCTTGTGTGCCCGCCTCCAGAGCTCGTTCACTGTCGCTGCTGCATGCCTCCCCTCCGGTCCAGTCCAGCCGGCCAGTAGCTAGCTAGCTACCCGTAGCGTCTTAATTTCTAGCTAGCTGCAGCCCCATGGCTCTTCACTGCATCCTGTTGTGCTCCTGCGCGTAATGCATGCTGCCGCGTCGGCAGCAGGAGCTAGCATAGTTGAGAACCACAAAGGTGACCACGTCGATGATGCCACTGCTGGAAAGAGCTGGTAGCTAAAGCGACGAAGGCAGATGGACTGGCGGGTGTGGTGGCAGCGGAGGGAACATGAAGCCAGACTAACTCCCAAAGTCCCTGAGAATCTTAGCGGCGAGGGCCAGCCCCAACCAGATCCCGCATGTGACGATCCTGGATAGTGCAAGAATCAACATCAAGAATGACACGACAACCAAAATCAATAAGCTGACTCGCGGAAAATAGGTTCATTGTAAGGCGAGGAACATGAGAAACATCTGGAACATGAAATGAAGTAGTTGAAAGAGTGCCCCGACTAGCGACAAAAAGAGGGGTACCATCAGCAGTAAGAATATTAACAGGAAAATCGAGAGATCTAAGAGAGGACAAGATAGAAGAATCAGAAGACATATGAAATGAAGCTCCAGAATCCAGAACCCATGGGGATGTACCTGACTGTGTAGACGGTGATAGCTCAGCAGTAGAAGCACCAGTCATAGAGCCTGCGGTACCTATCGAAGAACCAGAAGCAGCAAGTAGACGCTTAAGCTTCATAATATCCTGCTAAGTCAAAGACACAATAGACGACGTCGAGGAAGAAGCATGAGTCCCTGAAGAGGAATTGCGCTCCCTATTGCGCATATCACGCTTCTTCTTGAAGCAATCTGAGTCTGGGTGACCATCCCTGTTGCAGTAGCTACAATGAGAATGAGAGCGGCCCTCACGAGAGCGACCCTCACTACCCAAAGGAGTGGGTAGTATTGGCGGATCACTGGAGCGAGAAAGTGCTGGTGGAGCAGCAGCTCGACTAGCGAGCACTGAGGGAACCTGAAGCAGACCAGCACCACGAAGGCGAGTCTCCTCGGCACGAAGCTCAGAAAGCACCTCCGAGATAGGAACACGACCACGAGCAAACAGCTGAGCACGTCGAGGATCAAACTCTCCACGGAGCCGCGATAAGAACTCATAGACGCGCTGAAACTCCAAGTCTGACCTCACAGTCTGGCAACATGGGCAAGTGCCACAGACAGCATTGCGAAGGGAGTCTAGCTGGCGCCAGATAGAAGAACTCTGAGTGTAGAACTCATCAATAGTAGAGTCTCCCTGCTGAAGAGCATGCTCCTGACGGACCACACACAGATAGAGAGCATCACCAGAGGGTTGATAACGATGACGAAAATGAGTCCACATCTCAAAGACAGTACTGAGGCCCATAAACTCAGAAGAAAACTGATGTAAAACACTGGAAGTGAGGACAGCCGCAACACGAGCATCATCATCACACCATTGAGTGTAAGCAGCCAGATCATCACGATAAACGGAAAGAGCATCCGAATAATCCAAAACCTACCGGTCATAAGAAGCAGCCGCATCATCAGCAGCAACCCTGGCTGCAGCTCTATCAGCATCAGAAGCATCTGCGGTAAGATCCTGTGGCATCGGCAGTGGGATAGGAGCCACAAGAGGGACTGGGCGCGAAGGACGGGGAACTTCGCCGGAAAGAACACCCCATAGACGAAGGCCACGCATGTGAATGCGCATAAAAGCAACGAACTTAGCATAGTTAGCCCCATCAAATATCACGAGGCAGCGAGGGATGGCGACATAGCCCGATGATGTGGAAGACATGATGCTCCTTTTCTGTCTACCTCTCTCTGCAAAGACAGAGTACCACAATCAACTTGCTGAAGAGAGTCGACCGAACACCAAACCAAACCAGTAGCCACAAATCGCATACCACCAAAATACCAGCAGACACACACACACACACACACGAGCAACCTCGAGGTCAGAAGAAACAACAGCGGCAAGCGGATGAATAGCAGGCCAGAAGAAAACCGCTGGCTAAAACCTCAACCTCCAGGCGTTGGCGGTGGAGAAGGTCTTGGTGCCCGGACCGAGAGGCGACAGGGGCCGGCGGAGAGATTCCCGAAGCCGCGGGTCGGGAGGAGACGATTCCCGACGGAGAGGATCCTCCCGGCGGTGGCGGTATCCTCGGCGACCTCGAGGCAATGGCTGGCGGAGAGGATTCTGGCCGCGGGTCGGGTGAAGGTGGTGTCCTGCAGAGAAGATTCCGGGGCCGAGGGCCGGAAGGAGGTGACTGCAGGCAACGAAGATCCCTGGCCAACGAACCACGACGGCCTGTGTTGAGGTGGTCATAATCTAGGAAAGCGGCTGCCGAACGTGGAGTTGGAGACGACGGGCTGGTAGGTGAAGAAGGATCGGGTGAAGAAAGGGATGGTGATTAGGAAGGAAATTGATCTGGAGATGCAATCAATCCAGCGACAGATCGGAAAGAAAATCCAATCACAGCACGAGATGCAGCGTGCAATGGAAACTCTGAACCAGGCTCGATACCATGTTGAGATAGTGGGAATAATAGAAACCATCTCATATCGAAGGCCAAAACAGGCAATATATATACAGTACAAAAGGCAGTAATAGGAAAAGCCAAAAGGCAGTAATACGAAAGGCCAAAGGCCATCTGCACTATAACTCTAACAGTGTGTACATATCTGCAGCAATACTTCTGCTTCGGTAGACCCCCCCCAAACACAAGGACGGCCGAGATTGCCTAATACCTCTTCATAACGAAGGGCATGATGGGCATTATTTGAAAAAGAGGGCTCCCGCCCGTCCGCCGGTTAAAAAAAAAAGTATACGTATACGTATACACGCCCACCCGCTCGATGCCGCCCGCGTCGGAAAAAAAAAAAACCCTAACGACGTGCCGCGCATGCAGACGTGCCCCCGGTCTGTCGCTCCCATCGCCCGCACGTCCCACCAATCGCGCCAGCCGCCTGATCGCCTGCCGGACGCAACCGCCTGCCGCCGCCTCCTCGGCTGCCGCGCCACCGCTGCCGTCTTGCCTCCTGCCGGACGCAACCGCCTGCCGCCGCTGGTCGCCGGGTCAAATCGGCGCGGATGCCCACGCCGGCCGCCCGGTCAAACGGCGCGGATGCCCACGCCGCCGCCTGCCCGCCTTCCCGTCATTAACCGACGCGGATGTCCACGCCGCCGCCTGCCCGCCTTCCCGTCATTAAACCGACGCGGATGCCCACGCCGACTCCCCGCCTGCCCGCCATTAACCGGCGCGGATGCCCACGGCGGCGTCCCGCCTGCCCGCCTCCCCGCCCCGTCGCTATATAAACCCCCGACGCTCAACCCCGACGCCCATCCCAGCCCCAACCGTCCCGCCGCCCACCGCATCCCAGACCGCCGGCGACCTCCCCCTCCCCCTCCTCGGCGGCGATGGCGTTCCACCGCGGAAGCAGCAGCACCGCCGGCGGCAACGACGACGACGACAACCCCGGCTCCTGGCCGACGAGCCTCGGCATGGCGGAGGCGGAGGAGCTCCACCGCTACTGCCTCCCTGTCCCGCCGGGGTGTCGTCTTCCTCGGAACTGGCGGATCAACAAGGACGGCTATGCGACGCCGGGCCCCGGCGCGACGGAGGAGGAGCTGCGGAGGCACCCCGGCGGCCGGCACAACATCGTCGGCCGCCGCAACTTTTGGCGCGGCAAAGATTTCTGGGAGGTCATCGCGGCCTTCCGTCTCGCGGCGGCCGGCGTGACCCCAGACCTGACGGGCGCCAGCGGACGTCTCCGCGCCCCTCCCCCGGAGCCCGCGAACCGTCGCCGCCGACGCGCCGGAGGACCCGCGCCCCCCGCAGCGGCGCCCGCGCCGGCCGCCCCCCCCTCACCGCCGGAGGTCGAGGTGCCGGCGGAGCAGGTCGTCCTCCGTGAGGACGGCGACCCGGAAGACACTCCGGGGTACCTCGTCGCCGTACGGGCTTCGGAGGCGGCGGCGGCGGCGGCTGCTGCGACGGCGGCCGCAAGGGAGGCCGCTGAGGTCGCGGCCGCAATCGCCGCGGCAGACGCGGCCGAGGCGATGGCGGCGCAAGAGGCGGCGATAGCGCCGCCGGGGTGGCAGCAGCTTCCGCCGGAGTGGCAGGACCCGGCGGCGGCGGCGGCGTGGCAGGACCCGGCCGCGGCGGCGGCGGCAGACGAGGAGGACGACGGCATCGACTGGGACGGCCTCGCAAACAGCAGCGACGATGACGGCGGCGACGGCCAAGTCGTGGTGGACCTCCTCGATAGCGACGAGGAGTAGTTTTTTTTTTAAGTTAATCTCGTTATGTCGTTTTAATCCTAAGATCTAGACTTTATGTATGAACTTATCTGTATGGAGTTGGGTCGTTAATGTAAAATATCTTATCTAAGTTGAATGAAATTTGGTACTTTCTATTTCCGTTGAGATAACTGATTCGATTATAGTAGTCCCGCACCTTCAGAATACGTGTAGAGGTACTATGATAATAGCCCCGCACCGGCACAACGGAAACGTGACTGCTACAGTAGGTCTACGTGATCGCATGGATGAAATGACACAAATTTTGGCGAGGTTTCCTTAAACAGAGAAGCACGTTGCGTCACGTTCGGGCAGTGTTTTAGGGTTTTTCGGCTCGGAAAACCGTAGAAAACGCACGTGACGTCGAAAAATGCCGAAAACTGTCATGCATGCTTGTCATGATGCCTGTAGTACGTGGAAAAAGTTAGGGGCCGTTTGGTGCAGTCGGAAAAGAGAACCTAGTTGAGGGTAGCCCTACCGGCATAACCTAACAGGTGCTGGTTGAACTGGGTGTACGTGATCGCATGCATGCAACGTAACCAAAATTTGCGAGGGCGTGTGGATGGGCAATGCAGGCCCCCACGCAAGAAATGAAGTAAATCGGACACCGAACGCACGTTGCGTCACGTTCGGGCAGTGTTTTAGGGTTTTTCGGCTCGGAAAACCGTAGAAAACGCACGTGACGTCGAAAAATGCCGAAAACTGTCATGCATGCTTGTCATGATGCCTGTAGTACGTGGGAAAAGTTAGGGGCCGTTTGGTGCAGTCGGAAAAGAGAACCTAGTTGGGGGTAGCCCTACCGCCACCTGTGACCGCCGCGCTCGACGCGACCCGACGCTGCTCCCCACCTCGACTTCGCCATACCCCCCATCCGCCGAGGTAAATTTTTTACCATAATTAATGTTCAATCATCATCTTTCGTAGAGATGTAGTACGAGCTAATATTTTTGCTGCTCATATTTGTAGTGATGGACGAGTACGCAGACATATTTTGTTCAGTTGAGAAGTGGTGTTTGTTGGTCAGCAGACTTAACTCTAGGCAGAAAAAGCGTTTTGCAAGCACTGCATTAGAAAAATTGTTGTTGATTCCCAGTGTTCTCATGCGAAAGTGTTTGCTGAAATTCATAATTAAATCATATGATTTGGAAAGAAAAAAATTCATTATGCCATCAAAAAACGGTGCGATATCATTGCGCAGTGAAGATGTGTTTGACATTTTTGGGCTTCAGAACAAGGGCAAAGATGCCATGAAAGCGCTAGGCAAAGGGGGGTTAAAGTTGAAGGTGAAAGTGCCAAGTCGTTTTGTAGATTCCAATACGGGTCAAATGATGATAGACCAGCTGATTGAGCACATCGTTGCCAGTGGTACATACGATGATGATTTCCTCCGTAGAATTGTTCTGGTTCTTTTAGGCACTGTTCTTGCACCACACTCCACGAAAGAAGTTCCTAATGCTTTTTACAAGTTAGTGGAGGATGTGGAGGCAATCAAAGCATTTAATTGGAACGCGTTCACTTTACGCATTTGCATTGATGGCATCACAAAGACCCAGTCAGATACTACAAAATTTACTTGGCCGGTTGGAAACCTTGCCCTCCTACAGGTAAATCTTACGTTATATAATTGTATAATGCGAGTTATATTTTCTAAGAAAACGTTTGCTAATGTACTTCATGTTTGTGCAGTACTTGTTTTGGGAGAAAGTGCAGCCACTGGAGTTAGAGACATTTGATCCACTAGCTCATGAATATCCGTTGATGCTTAATTGGACAGAGGATGAGGCTAAGAAGCGTGACGCGTACGACACGTCATACGGTCGTGGTAATGGGACGGTATGTATTACTAGTTCGTACTGCATGCATTAATGTGACTATATAAATGTAGAGGGAATTAATTTGCTTTGCTCTGTGACAGATTGATGACTTGATAAGTGAGAAGTACAGACAGAAATTAATCGCTCAACAAGGAAAAATTGCGGAGGAAGAATTGGAGCCGGAAGAGCGAACATGTCGTGTCTCACGAAGAAAAGATAATAGAGATGAGGCTTCCTCGAGCAGGGACGTCACAGTAGATCAATTAATGAAATGCATGAAAGATATGCAAAAGGAAATTAGTCTTCTCCCTGGAAAATGTGCTGAGGTAACGAGTGAAGTGTATTTTAATTTACATGAGTTTACATATTCATATTGTTCGCATGTAGATAATGTTATCGATGTGTCATTGCAGATAGTACTCCAGAAGCTGTTGAAGAAAGGTCTTGTCTCCAAGTCAAACATGGGGTTTCGTGATGAGGTTGAGTTTGTGGAGAATACTGAAGAGTGGGTGGACAAGTATGGTCCATCAAAATACTGGACAGATGTAAAATCAACTCCTGCAAAAGAAGATATGGACAACGGGTTGGAGGCATCCTTCACCACTGGAAAAGAGAAGAAGTTGAGGAGTGATAAAGGTGTGCATCTCAACACACCCGGTACAGGAGATGAAGGCGACCCCTTCGTGATCGAGGAGAATGGTAATTCAACCGACCCATCTCTAGCAACGGTAGACACAGCTGAGTTTCCAGCTCTTACCGCAACCCCCAAGCATATCAATACAGTGTCAGACGGGTCTAGCGCGGATAAATCTGAGGAGATTAGTATGGATAGTTTGAAGACCCTTATTAAAAAAGCTCAAGTAAAAGGCAATAAGGAAAATGATGGGAAACGGAAGAGGAAACAGTCAAAATACTATCGTTCACCGTACCAGCAAAACGGTGGACGCAAACGTCGAAGGAAAAGTAAGTGCTAGGTAATTTATTGTTCGAAGATATTTCTGTTCTTGCATGCACACTTTATGAACTCATTGTTGTTTATTATTTTAGATTTGTTTGGCGTGAGAGCTGTACTGGTTAGTACCGATTACATTGATGAGGAACACATAGAGGCTGCTAAGATTTATGTCCAGACACTAGCATCCTCGGAGAAGCTTTGTAGGAAAACTGTTGTGCACATGACGGGCATTGGTGGGGAGACATGTACATCTAATATGCTTGAAGCCATTATTTCAAAACAGTGGTTACAGGGCGCTGTAAGTATTGACATTAATTTATGAAGTTGTACATGTCATTTGTATGTATTACCTAATAGGCGTATTGTTGTTATGTTATTTTCAGGTCATCAATAGTTATTGCAACCATATGCAGACACATCATCCTCGTGCTGACCGTCACATAGTATCATCTTGGGTGTCACACTGGCTTATTCTTCGTGGTGATGGGAAGGTTAAAAACTCTAAGAAGCATTTTATGGAACATTTCACAAATCAAAGTAAAATGGTGTCTAGAGTTACTGAAGAGTATTTCGTTAAAGATAAGGTATTTAACTTTACTATATTCTTTTGTACTACATAATTATTCGTGGGTACACTAACATAAAAATACTTTGTTGTAGGCATACTTTGCTTTTCATGTGCAAGAAAATCATTGGATAACAGTTCTTATGCACAACGAGAAAAAAGAGTTTCAAGTCTTAGACTCTCTTGGTGACTGCAGCGAGACAGTTCTTACAAAAATTGCTAAGCTGGTAAGCATACAACTTCACGTAAACAAAAATGTAGTTATGCGACACGTACTTCATATGAATTTCAAATTTTATTTTCAGAGGGCTGAGATAGCTAAAGATACGATTGAGGTGAACTCCATTATTGCAACGGAACATCCTGACGTATCTTCCTGGCCTATAAAGGAATACCCTATGCCGTTACAAACTGACAGGTACGTTCGCAATGAGGTATACAGATGTACTTGTTTGATCCATGAATAACACAACTCGTGCTGTCTTGCAGTGTCTCTTGTGGTCTTTTTGTGATCAAGTGCATTGAAAACTGGGACGGAGATGACTGGATATGTGAGTTTGACCAACAAGTTATTAATTCTTCAAGGGAACGCATTCTAGCTGAAATACTTTTCTCGGAATGCAACACCATGGAAGTAGTGAAAGAGAAGATTCTCAAGATCATCGAGAACAAACGAGTATGAGGATGGGGTGTTGGCTACTATCTTTAAATAAACGTGCCGTTGTCGGCACTAGATAATGTTTTATTCGTAGTAAGAGATATTTTTATTGTAATGCTGCATGGTTTAGCATGTTCCGCAACTAAATAAACATGTCGTGAACGGTATTTGCTATATTATTTATGTGGGTGTCACTCTTGTATGCATCATTGGCTGTTATTTTTAATACACTTTTGCTTTTTTTTGAATCTGCACGACGGCTGTGTTTAAGTGAAAAACACAGCTTACGTATATTTAAAAATAAAACTAACATAAAAAAAATATGCCCGACCACCGCAACGGGCCCACAGTGGCGTCCATATCACACCCAAATCAAGCCCGAAGGCGACTCGGGCGGCTGAGAGAGCCGCTAATAGGCCCGAAACGAGGTCCAACGGGGCTGCGGGCGGTATAGGAGAGGAGCTCGATGGAGGGGGCGGAGGCAGCTATTTAAGCCGGTCGTCGCGTCCCCCGGCTTCCGAGGTGGGACTAAATTCCCTCGACGCGTCGCGCCCCGTGCTGCAAGCGGTCACCAGGCCGGCTGACCCCCCCCGGCCAGCCCAGTTCGGCCCACGTCGCCTTCCCCGGCCCACGCCCGCTACCGTCGCCCAACGGAAGCAGCCGGCTATAAGTTTAGTCCCACCTCGCCCGCCGAAGGTCGTCAAGACCTGTTTATATACGACTGCATACGCATATAAGAAAACAGTTAGTAATAATGTTTAGTATATGTGATTTGACTACTGCCTAATTATTATTATTATGATAATTAGGGTGTAATGAAATCATGTATATTAAATCTCATTATTAGCTGTTTTTTTAATTAATTAATTTTTTATTATTTTATTATTTTATTTTTAAATGAAAAATATACGGATAAAAAAACAAAATAAAAGAAATAAGAAAAATAAAATAAAAAAGTAAAAAAAAGTAAACATAAAAAATAAAATTTTAATAATAAAAAAAGACAGCTAATAATGAGATTTAAAATACATGATTTGACTACACCCTAATTGTCACAATAATAACAATTGCGGTGTAGTCAAATCATATATTTTAAACAATATTACTAACTGTTTTTCTTATATGCGTACGCAGTCGTATATAAACAGGTGTCGACGACCTTCGGCGGGCGAGGTGGGACTAAACTCGTAGCCGGCTGCTTCCGTTGGGCGACGGTAGCGGGCGGGGGCGTGGGCCGGGGAAGGCGACGTGGGCCGAACTGGGCTGGCCGGGGGAGTGGGCGGCCTGGTGACCGCTTGCAGCTCGGGGCGCGACGCGTCGAGGGAATTTAGTCCCACCTCGGAAGCCGGGGGACGCGACGACCGGCTTAAATAGCTGCCTCCGTCCCCTCCATCGAGCTCCTCTCTTATACCGCCCGCAGCCCCGTTGGACCTCGTTTCGGGCCCATTAGCGGCTCTCTCAGCCGCCCGAGTCGCCTTCGGGCTTGATTTGGGTGTGATATGGACGCCACTGTGGGCCCGTTGCGGTGGTCGGGCATTTTTTTTTATGTTAGTTTTATTTTTAAATATACGTAAGCTGTGTTTTCACTTAAAGACAGCCGACGTCCAGATTACAGCACATAGCAAAAGCGTATCAAAAATAACAGCAAATGATGCAACAAGAGTGACACCCACATAAATAATATAACAAGAGTGACACCCACATAAATAATATAGCAAATACCGGCCGCATTACAATAAAAATATGTCTTACTACGAAGAAAACAGTATATACTGCCGACAACGGCACGTTTATTTAAAGCAGATAATAGCCAACACGCCATCCTCAGACTCGTTTTTTCTTCATGATCTTGAGAATCTTTCTTTTACTTAAAAGCTTCTTCTCTACGCCCAATTCCTGAACAAAATATGAACAATATGACTGAGAAAATATTTTCGGTGAAATCAAATTGGCAAGATAACCAAAATAAGAAAGTTGCAACTCACTTCTCATTCTTCTTACATGTAGCCTTGTTATGACCTGGGAGACCACACAGACTACATAAAGGACCACTTTTCTTCTCTGTAAAATCTTTTGGCCTACCATTCTTCGTAATATCGGGGCCCCCCTTTGACCGGCCCTTCTTAGGTGCACCCTTCGTCGAAACTTTTTCAGGATCACCAATACCAGGTTGCACTTGGTGCGCCTGATTTGCCACCTTCTTAAGCTTAGCGTACCTCCTACTTCCTATAAGTTCCTCCTCTGAAATCTTTTTCTGCGCAATTATGGAGTTCAGAGCCTTCATCAACTCATCAAACAAGAATGGATCATTTGCTGCAACATGAGCAGCTTCCGCGGTTTTTATGGTTATTTCACTATATCGTTCTCTCTCCAATGGTCCTGACCAACCCCATCCAAACATATCACTCTTCCGTTGCACAGGCAATCCATCTCTCGCATTTTTCGACAGCCGATGTAGGACACAACATTTTGGTATCTCAGTTATGTTTAGATGATGAAGAACAAATAGAATGTGTTTGCATGGCAGCCCTTTACGAACCATCCTAAGACAACTGCATGTTATAGTTTGTTCTGAGTTACCTGGTTCATAAACAACATTGTACCTGAATTTGTGGTTGTCCTTCCATGTCACCATGAATGTCTGACGCTCAATTCCCACGAGCGTCTCAAATATCTCCAGCTGACCCATCTTATGCAAATCATCTTGCAGTATGTAGAAATTAGCAGGTGTGAATACTTTGGCTGCATGCTCCTCGAGGGCCTTATATTCAGTAACTGACGGCGGTAATTTCTGACGTGCCTCGTGGTCATCGTACGCCTCGTTCTCACGGAGGCGAACTATACAGTTCTCATAATGCACTACCAAATCAACTATTGTCATACCGTAGTCCAGGTGAAGGTGAAGGCAGGAGTTGAGGCTTTCGCTTCTCTGGTTACTTCGCATACCAAGGAAAAAGCCATCTGAAAGATATGAAGCTGCCCAAAGTGTTCTCTTTCTGTACATCCTGTTAAGCCACTCTTCTGTTTTTTCCGTCTTCCGCTTAACATAGAAAGCGGTCCATCTCTGCTCAAAGTTCGCCTGAGAGGTGGCATAGTACAAGAGCGATCTAAACTCATCCAGTGACTTGTAGTGCAGGTGCCGCTGCATATTTTTTTCAATATGCCAGGAGCAAAGACGATGTATGACATCTGAAAGAACAGACCGAATAGCCCGGATCATTGCCGCGTCGCCGTCTGTGATTATGGACTTTGGCTTCATCTGACAGTTTGCTTTCAGAAAAGTCTGCAGCAGCCAAACGTATGTCTCTTCGGTCTCATCAGCAATGATAGCACAACCAAACACTGTGGTGCAACGGTGGTTGTTAACTCCAACAAAGGGGACGAACGGCATGCCATATCTGTTCATTTTATAAGTGCTATCAAACACTACCACATCTCCGTAGTCCTGATAGTCCCTCCGCGACTGTGCATCGCACCAGAACATACTCTTCAGTCGCCCTTCCTTGTCAAGCACATACTCAAAAAAAAACTCAGGGTCCTTCTCCTTTCTGCTCCTCATTATGCCAACTGCTGTCTCAGCATCACCCTGTGCCATAAGCTTCATCTTCTCTCTGCAACATAAATTGTAAATGTCCCTTCTGATAAGCCCACACTTATCGTACGAACCATATCTGCTGATGAAATTGTCCATTATTATATGCTTTCTTATCCCGGCAGCTTCCATCACCAATATCTCGGCCCTCGTGCCATATCCAATCCGCCGGTGTGACCACAAAAAACAAACCTCATCGGGCGGAGCCATCATGTGGTTGTGATCATCAACGAATGACGCGACGAACCAAACGCCACGCTCTCTGTCCAGCTTCACCACCATATGTGCACCACAGTCGCAACGAGTCTCCGGTCTAAGCCTCCGCTTGCGGCCCTCCATGGTTATGAACTTGCTCTGCCTTCTCCCTGCCCTGGAGCAAAGAAACCGCCGGTACCGAATCATTCCTGAAGCACCTCGTTTCACCTTCTGTTTCCTGATGCTGAACCCGTGCTCTTTAGCGTGATTGTTGTAGAATATGTATGCATCCCCTTGCGATCGGAAGGTCATAGCCATGACCTTCCAATGTGTCTCCACCATCTTCTGCTGCCTTCGAGCCTCCTGAATGTCGATCCCTCCCTCATCCTGATCATCACTAGGATCATATGACTCCTCCTACAAAATTCAGTTAAAAATATATAAGTCAACTAATACCATTTAATTAATGCTGTTGATCGATATACATCAACTATGAACTAACCTGGCTCAAGTTATCTGCGAATGATTCCTGAAAACTATTTTGCACATTGTGTACATCCACATCTTCCTGCAAATTTGTACACAAAAATAAATAGTTAGGCATGCCATACTTTGCAAAATCAAAAAATAAAAGCAACGGTTATGCCACTTACGTTTTCACTATTTGCGCCATGTTCATTATTATCAAAATCCTCCGGAGGTAAGATATCATATGACG
Organism: Secale cereale; assembly: GCA_902687465.1. Taxonomy (NCBI): domain Eukaryota; kingdom Viridiplantae; phylum Streptophyta; class Magnoliopsida; order Poales; family Poaceae; genus Secale; species Secale cereale. The sequence continues at coordinate 856,162,249 of LR738715.1, read as the reverse complement.
AGATGGAATCATTGTCGCTGCTGTCATCATCTTCGTTCAAATTATTGATATCAGTTTTAGTCACCTTATCAGTATCATTCTTCTCCCTCCCACATGCGGATTCTTCATCCATGTCAACACGCCTACCTCACAGAACTGCAGAATATCGTGTGTTAGGTCTACTAGGTACATGAGGCGCTGCGGCGGGAGGTTTTGATGAACCCTAAACTAGACCTAACTTCTACGCATCATGCCCGCCTCATGCCCGCTAGGGTTTAGATGACAAACCTTGGCCCGCGGTGTAGACGACGCCGGCGATCGACGACGGCCTTCAGGTGGCGACGTGCACGACGAGCAACCGGCGAGGGGCGGCGTCCACGGGTTATCAGCGGCGGCGGACGGGGGAAGGACCGAGGCGATCGGCCACTTTGCACAGCGGGCGGGCGTTGACGTTCAGAAGGCGGCCAGGACGTTGGGACGGCGAGGGCGGCGGCGGTCCGGGGGGAGGACGGCGGCGATCCGCGGCGGCGGCGCTCCGCGGCGGCGGCGATCCGCGGCGGCGGCGATCTGTCCCTTGGAACGGCGGGCGGGCGTGCGAACAGATGGGGCTGGCGAGTAGACGGGGCGGACGTAGATTGTGCAACTGCCCTTTTTTTTT
>LR738715.1:856145194-856156545 GCA_902687465.1 Secale cereale | reverse complement strand
GGGGGGGGGGGGGGAGTAGGAGTGGGTGAGCGAGAGTGAGCGAGAGTGCGAGTGGGTGACTAAGCACCTGGTCGGGATGGCGCACTCTAATGGCCGTCATCATGCGCACCGTCAGCCTCGGGCCGATAAAAACCTGACGGGTGGGCCTCACGTGTCATAACCATGCTTAAACTGTAACGATTCAGCCACTAGGGTCTTTTGGAACAGCCCACCACTTTTCTGGTAGTTTTTTGAAAAATAAAAAAACAATAGTGTTTACGACAATAGCCCGTAATGTGGTAGTTTTGTGCTATTCAGTCGCCTGCAGAGTCACCTCGGTGCATTATAGGTCATGAATCCCGAGGCCGCCTAGGGAGAGAGGGCGGCAAACACGCAACCAGTTGACTCGCCACTGCCCTCCACATTCATCCTTGTAGAGCGCCCATAAGAAGCCGCCGATGATCCGGTTAATCTTCGTGAGGATGAATTTGTGTAGGACAATCGCCATGAGAAAGTATAGGGGCATGGTGCAGAGAACATGCCTGAATAGCTCTAGCCAATCCTCGAGGGATAGCATGGAGCCGAGCTAGGTAGAGTACGATCAAGTATCCCGGCGGCTGATTGTTAGCTATATGTGCATAGCTAGCTTAGCTTGCTTGAGTCAAAGGAAAGATCCATCCAGCTGCGTGTGTGCCTGCTTAGTACTTGTGTGCGTACGTACGTCTCCAACTACATATAGTTTGTGGACGGTCGGTGTTGAGTATAATGTTCATTACGAAAAAAGAAATAGATTATGATTTGTTCTGGCTTGTCTTATACTTCAAGTAGATCGTTGTACTCCTATATATATGCCCACGAGGCTCAAGCAATACAACGACTATTCCACCAAACATCTCTCTCCCTTCTAACATGGTATCAGCCTAATCGATTCTAACCCTAGCCACCGTCGCTTCCGCACCGCGCCTCCCCGGGGCGGATCTTCATGATCGCCGCCGGGGGCCGCGCCGACCATACCTAGAGTTCGTCCGCCGGTCATATTGACCGGCTGTCCTAGAGAGTCTTTTCCCGAGCCTTTGCTCTGGGTTTTCTCTCTCTCGTCGGTCATCTTGATCGGCGGTTTCTTTTTGGTTTTCCGATCTAAGATCGGTTTGCGTCGCCCGCCGTCGCCGTCGACCTCACGTGCCTCTATTCCGACTTCGGCAGCGACTGGCTGGCTACTTCACCAACCCGTTGGCCTCGCGCGACAGGAGGCCTGTCAAAGCAGCCGTCCGCGCGCCGGCCCGCCCGTCGCCCTGCGCTGGCCGTCACCGCCCTGCTCCGACCAGGACACCTGCGACGGCCAATCATAGCCGTCGTTCACGCGCCGGTCCGCCCATCTATCCACACCACCCGCCATCGTCGTGTCTGCACGGCGGCCCTACGGTCTACCTCGCCAGCCTCGTCCTCGGCTACATCAGGCTCGTCGGCTGCCTCAACTCGGACTCCGCTGCTCCGTTTGTCGCTCGGGTCTCGTTGCCCAGGCGCCGGCGCTGCTTTGGCAGCCCGGGTGCTCGTGCTGACGTCCCATGCCGTCCGCCGCCGCTGGCCTCATCCAGGACTTCGCCGCCACCACGCCTCCATCGAGCGGCGTCCCCGACCTCACGCGCGATCGGCTTGATCACCCGCACGCCGCCGCGATCCGCCTAATCTACGCCGCGCGACCAACCTGGCCCGTTGGTTGCGCGCGCCTCCGCAGGTCCCGTGAAGATTATCTCGAGTTCAGCGCGCCCCTCCGCCGATCGAGCAACGGGCTGCCGCCGTGTCGCCCCGTCGGGACGCGGCTGCATCGACTCGTGCTTCGCCGCTGTGTCCCCCCTTCGGGCCGTAGTGCCGCGATACAACGGTCCCCACCGCCGCCCCGAGACCGTCCCCGCGGTTGCACCGACTCGCGAACCGTCGTTGCGTCGCCCCTTCGGGCCGCAGTGTCGCGGCCCGCGGTCCCCTCCGACGCCCCGAGGTCTTCCCGCCGCCGCCCCGACCCGCCTGCCGCCGCTGCGTCGCCTCTTCGGGTAGTAGTGCCGTGGCCCGCGGTCCACTCCGCCGTCACCGCGCATTGGCTTCCCGTGGTATGCGCCGCGCCATCTCCCTTGGTGCGGGAACGTCACCGTCTGCGCCGGTCTTCGTACCGCTGTCAGGGTTCTTCGTCTACTTTGAGCACCGCCGCCGCACTCCTAACCTAGCCGCCGCCGCCGCCGACAGGCCGCCGCCGCCACTCTTCTTTGGCCGCCGCCGCCGCTACCTTCGTAGCCACCGCCGCCGCCCGTCCACCCCCCTTCGTCTTCGTCCAAGCACCAGCCCGTCGCAAGCGTTGCCGTCATCTACCCCGACCACTTCGTCTACTCCGACCACTGTTGGTGACATCGGCCCTGCGCCGATGGACGCCGCAATCGTCGTCGAGTTCTTCTCAGCTGGCCCCTCCGACTTCTCCGACATGGCGTACAGCTCGTGCAGGTCCCTCGTCTACGCATGCCCGGTGCTGGCAACACCGATGAGTGCCTTCATCCACGACGTGTCCCCGGGCCTGGCAAGCCTGGTCGGCGCTTCGTCAACTTCGTCTTCGTCCGTCTATGCATGCCCAGTGCTGGCAACACCGGTGCGTGCCTTCGTTTACGATGTGTCCCCGGGCTTGACAAACCCGCCGCGACGCGTCGTCAACAACATCTTATTCCCGGCGCACCACTATTTCGACACCACAGCGCCCATGCTAATTCGGCGCCCCCTTGCACCCGCGGCTCCACGGCGACTTCCTCGACACCGGCTACCCCGACTCAACATCGACCATGGTATTCTTCGCACGGCAACCTCGACAACGGCTACACCACCTACGCTCTCGGCTACATCGAAAAACGGCACAAAGGGCTACCGCCTGTTTGAGCAACCTCGTCGGTTTCCACTCCAGTCATGACTCCGCGATGCGTCGACCGTTCCGACTGTGTGGGGGGGGGGGTGTCCGTCTCCTTGCCTTCGGATTCTTCTCCAGTCTCATCGCCTGCGTCGCTACCGTTGTGACTGCAGGGGGATGTTGAGTATAATGTTTATTAGGAAAGAAGAGATAGACTAGGATTTGTTCTGGCTTGTCTTGTACTCCAAGTAGATCATTGTACTCCTATATATATGCCCACGAGGCTCAAGCAATACAACAACTATTCCACCAAACATCTCTCTCCCTTCTAACAGTCGGAAAGTCTCGACCTGACCACAAGCTGCGTCTCGTTGAAGAGTACACGGCGAGTTGGGACCTACTCTAACAATTGGTGTTAGTGCTTGGTCGATATGTCTACCCCATGGCTCGAGTTTGTGCTCATGTTGAGCAGGTCCTTATGATTTGTTCTTCTTTTTTTCCTTTCAGGCTTTAGATTGGTTCCATCCCCAATGTTAGTGATTTATTAGATATATGCTAGTTTAGTTGATTTGCTGGTGACTTTCTAAGATCAGCTGGCTCATGTTACTGATAGATTAGATCTTCATTAGTTTAGTTGATTTGCTTTGACTTCATTTTGTTTAGTTGTGTAGCTATTTTGCTTGTCGGGTTGTGTTGTCCTGTTGAGTAAATCCTAATTTTGCTTCTTTTTTGTGTTGACTTATCTATAACGCTAGTTTTTAGGTCTAATTTTGTGAGATTGTTGTTGTGATAGTGAGCTTTTAGGTCTTATAATGTAAACATTTTAGTTTTATTGTTGAGTAAACCCTAAAAGGCCCTTTTTTTATCTTAATCCATTTTAATTTGTGGTGTACGGCCCTTTTTTTTGTTTTAAGCAAATTCTAATTTGTGTTGTATATGTAAATCCTAAAATTCCTTTTGATTAGTTGTATTATTCCAGTAGATATCTTGTAGTTTATCTTTATTTATTTATTTCCTATTAGATGAATCATTACTTGTTGTTATTGTTAGAACATCTGCAATAGAAGATGTTGATGTAAAAATACATAACTTTTGCATCTCCAGAGCCCCAAAACAATTCTCCAGCGGATGATGTAGATGCAAAACAAAAAAAATACATCTTCGTTTCCTTAAGATGTAAACTACAACACTTCATGGTGCAAATATACATCTCCACCTACAGGAGATGTATATTTGCCAGCTGCGCGCCAACCGTCAACTGCCGTTTCCTTTCACTTCCCTCCCGTCTTCCTCCCACCTTCCGCTGCACCGCCGCCGCTGCCCGCCCACCACGCACGCCGCCGGCGCCTAGTGCCAGATCAGGCCCTGCCGTCGGCCCCGCTGCCGGTTCCGACACCCCCTCCGCCGTCGGCCGCTAACCGATGCCACGAATCGGTGGTGTTTTTCTCCTCTTCTCCCCGCTACCGATTCTTCCCCGCCCTGCTGCTCCTCCGCCGGCCCTAATCCGTCGCCACCCCACCACACCTCCAGCCCTCGTGTTTCCGCCGCTCCCGCTACCATTCGACCTTGTCGCCACACGATTCGCCCCACGACTCTCCTATGTCGGCCAAAAGCCATCGCCGCCCCCCCACCAACGGCCACAACGCCCCTCCCCATCGCCGCATGCACACCACCCCCGCCCTATCGCCACCCCGCCCCGACCCGCTGTCGCCATGCTTCTGAGGAAGACCTCGAAGAGCAAGATAGGGTTCTTCAGCGTGAGGGCCCTTTTTTGCATCTCCATTTGTATTTTCTATTGGAGTTGTTGTTTTACATCTTCAATACACACTAGTAGAAAACAGGGCATTGGTCCAGGCATGTCCAGCCCATTAGCCCCGGTTCAATCTAGAACCGGGTCCAATGGGGGCACTGGACCCGGTTCGTGAGCCCAGGGGGCCGGCCGGGCCACATGGGCCATTGGTCCCGGTTCGTTTGGACCTTTTGGTCCCGGTTGGAGCGACAAACCGGGACCAATGGCTCTTCGTCCTGGCCCACCACCATTGGTCCCGGTTGGTGATATGAACCGGGGCCAAAGACTCCCCTTTAGCCCCGGTTCGTAGCACCAACCGGGACCAATGAGGTGCCTATATATAACCCCTCACTCAAGAGCAGAGCTCACTGCTCTGTTTTTTTTCTGGCCGAGGGGGAGAGGGGTTAGTGGTGCTCTAGCTCACCTCCTATGCACACAACGTATTCGGTGGAATGCCCGAGCCACACTAGTTAAGCTTTTCTCCTCTCGAAGCACTATTTTCTCCGAGATTTGTCTAGGTTTAGAGGTCCGTCACGTCCCGTCCCCGTCTTCGCCGCCGTCGATCGCCCCCGCCGATCTCGTCACCGGCACCACCGTGGTGAGCCTCTTGTTATGTCCATGCTTTTCTTACTTTTATTATTGCTTGTTATTATTGCTTTAGATAGATATTTGTCTAATTTTCTTACGTTTATTATTGCTTGTTATTATATAGTGCGATGGTTTTGATATCCGCCCACGTGGGCCCTTGTCCTGTCTACGATTCAGATGTGGTATATTATCTTTAATTTATAACTATTTGTTTTAGTGTTTATGATAGTTATGCCGACCAACCTGACATGCATAGATGTTTTATTATGTCTAGGAGGTAGTTGAACCGGAAATTCCAACCGACCCTCTTATGGAGAGGTTAAATTTAGTTGAAGAGGAAAACATTTCCTTAAAGAAAAAATTGGAAAAAATGGAGGACGAGAAGATGGAATTGGAGTTGCATGTTGCGGAAGTCATCGATGATCACAATATCAAGATGGACCCTATTGTCGAGAGGTTAAATTTAGTTGAAGAAGAAAACAAATTCTTGAAGGAAAAAATAAAAAAATTGTGGACGAGAAGATGACATTGGATTTGCATGTTGCGGATGTCGTCGATGATCACAAGATCAAGATGGATGCAATGCGGTTGAAGATTAAAAAGATTAGAAAATATGCCATTCATACCGAGGCTTGGTATCATTATGCCGTTGGATCAATTGTTACCTTGGTTGCGATTATGATCACATTTGTTTTCGCATTTAAAAGTTTTACATAGTTTCGATGTGTATGGAGAGCTATATGTTGTTAGATGAGAACTATATATGTATGTACTTTGGTTTTAATGTGATGATGAACTTTTATCCATTTGGTCACTTAATTATCTATTTATGATGTTCTGTAATGGTTTTTGACACACTTAATTATATATAATGCACGCAGATGAACCGGCAATGGATGTACGGTGACAGACACACCTCCGAGTACATTAAGGGCGTGCATGAGTTTCTAAATGCGGCTAAGGCAAACAAGCATAATGGTTTTATGTGTTGTCCATGCACTAAATGTGTGAATACGATGTCTTACTCTAACCGGAAAATCCTTCACTCCCACCTGCTTTACAAGGGTTTCATGCCACACTATAATGTTTGGACGAGGCACGGAGAAATAGGGGTTATGATGGAAGACGGCGAAGAAGAAGAGTACGATGACAACTATGTGCCCGCTGAATACGGTGATGCTGCAATGGGGGGAGCTGGTGAAGATCAAGAGGAATTAGACGATGTGCCCAATGATGCTGCAATGGGTGAAGCTGCTGAAGATCAAGAGGAACCAAATGATGATCTCCGCCGGGTCATTGTCGATGCACGGACACAATGCGAAAGTCAAAAGGAGAAGCTGAAGTTCGATCGCATGTTAGAGGATCACAAAAAAGGGTTGTACCCCAATTGCAAAGATGGCAACACAAAGCTCGGTACCGTACTGGAATTGCTGCAGTGGAAGGCAGAGAATGCTGTGGCTGACAAAGGATTTGAGAAGCTACTGAAAATATTAAAGAAGCTTCCGAAGGATAACGAATTGCCCGAAAGTACATACGCAACAAAGAAGGTCGTATGCCCTCTAGGATTGGAGGTGTAGAAGATACATGCATGCCCTAATGACTGCATCCTCTACCGCGGTGCATACAAGGATCTGAACGCATGCCCGTTATGCGGTGCATTGCGGTATAAGATCAGACGAGATGACCCTGGTGATGTTGATGGCGAGCCCGCCAGGAAGAGGGTTCCTGCGAAGGTGATGTGGTATGCTCCTATAATACCACGGTTGAAACGTTTGTTTAGAAACAGAAAGCATGCCAAGTTGATGCGATGGCACAGTGAGGATCGTAAGAAAGACGGGAAGTTGCGAGCACCCGCTGACGGGTCGCAGTGGAGAAAAATCGAGAGAAAGTACTGGGAGGAGTTTGCAAAGGACGCAAGGAACGTATGGTTTGATTTAAGCGCGGATGGCATTAATTCTTTCGGGGAGCAGAGCAGCAATCATAGCACCTGGCCCGTGACTCTACGTATGTATAACCTTCCTCCTTGGATGTGCATGAAGCGGAAGTTCATTATGATGCCAGTTCTCATCCAAGACCCTAAGCAACCCGGCAACGACATTGATGTGTACCTAAGGCCATTAGTTGAAGAACTTTTACAGCTGTGGAATGGAAACGATGTACGTGCGTGGGATGAGCACAGACATGAGGAATTTGACCTAAAGGCGTTGCTGTTCGTGACCATCAACGATTGGCCCGCTCTCAATAACCTTTCAGGACAGACAAACAAAGGATATCACGCATGCACGCACTGTTTAGATGACACTGAAAGTATATACCTGGACAAGTGCAGAAAGAATGTGTACCTGGGCCATCGTCGATTTCTTCCGACCAACCATCAATGTCGAAAGAAAGGCAAGCATTTCAAAGGCGAGGCAGATCACCGGAAGAAGCCCACCATGCGTACCTGTGATCACGTACTTGCTATGGTTAATGATTTACACGTAATCTTTGGAAAGGGCCCCGGCGCACTAGCTGTTCCGAATGACGCTGAGGGACACGCACCCATGTGGAAGAAGAAATCTATATTTTGGGACCTACCCTACTGGAAAGACCTAGAGGTCCGCTCTTCAATCGACGTGATGCACGTGACGAAGAACCTTTGCGTGAACCTGCTAGGCTTCTTGGGCGTGTATGAAAAGACAAAAGATACAGCTGAGGCACGGGAGGACCTGCAACGTTTGCACGAAAAATACGGCATCCCTCCGAAGCAGTTTGAAGGTCCTGCCAGCTATGCTCTTACGAAAGAAGAGAAAGAAATCTTCTTTGAATGCCTGCTCAGTATGAAGGTCCCGACTGGCTTCTCGTCGAATATAAAGGGAATAATAAATATGGCAGAGAAAAAGTTCCAGAACCTAAAGTCTCATGACTGCCATGTGATTATGACGCAACTGCTTCCGGTTGCATTGAGGGGGCTTCTATCGGAAAACGTCTGATTAGCCATTGTGAAGCTATGTGCATTCCTCAATGCAATCTCTCAGAAGGTGATCGATCCAGAAATCGTACCAAGGCTAAGGAGTCATGTGGCGCAATGTCTTGTCAGTTTCGAGCTTGTGTTCCCACCATCCTTCTTCAATATCATGACACACGTCCTAGTTCATCTAGTCGACGAGATTGTCATTCTGGGGCCCGTATTCCTACACAATATGTTCCCCTTTGAGAGGTTCATGGGAGTCCTAAAGAAATATGTCCGTAACCGCGCCAGGCCAGAAGGAAGCATCTCCATGGGCCATCAAACAGAGGATGTCATCGGGTTTTGTGTTGACTTCATTCCTGGCCTTAATAAGATAGGTCTCCCTAAATCGCGGTACGAGGGGACACTGAATGGAAAAGGCACGCTTGGAAGGGACTCAATAATATGCAGGGACGGATATTCTTGGTCTCAAGCACACTACACAGTTCTACAGAACTCTACATTAGTGACCCCGTATGTCGATGAACACAAGAACAGTCTGCGCTCCAAACACCCGGAGCAGTGCGACGACTGGATTACATGTGAACACATCAGGACTTTCAGCAGTTAGTTGGAAACACGTCTCAGAGGTGACAACACTGTTTGTGATGAGTTGTACTTGTTGTCCAGGGGACCATCTTCGACTGTATTGATTTACAAAGGATACGAGATAAATGGGAATACATTTTACACGATTGTCCAAGATCAAAAGAGCACCAACCAAAACAGCGGTGTCCGCTTTGATGCAACAACCGAGAGGGGAAAGGACACATATTATGGTTACATAGTGGACATATGGGAACTTGACTACGGACATGATTTTAAGGTCCCTTTGTTTAAGTGAAAATGGGTCAATCTGTCAGGAGGCGGGGTACAGGTTGACCCACAGTACGGAATGACAACAGTGGATCTGAAAAATCTTGGATACACTGACGAACCGTTCGTCCTAGCCAATGATGTGGCACAGGTTATCTATGTGAAGGACATGTCTACCAGACCGAGAAAAAGAAAAGATAAGGAAGCGAATACATCATACGATGAGCCAAAGCGCCACATAGTTCTTTCAGGAAAAAGGGACATCCTAGGAGTGGAGGGCAAGACAGACATGTCTTAAGAATATGAAAAGTTTCATGAAATTCCTCCCTTCAAAGTCAAGGCTGACCCAAGCATCCTGATAAACGATGAAGATTATCCATGGTTACGGCGCAATAAGCAAATGACACAAGCGAAGAAAAAGTGAAGACTTTTTTCGGCAACTATTATGATGATACCATGCCAACTATGTAACAAACGAGTATGATACCATTGTCCGTTTGTACTATTCAAATTTGCACTAACAGAAAGTTTGTAATTGGTTTTACCAGAAAGAATTAAAAAATAAAGCAAAAAACAAAAGAAAATAAATAATGCAGAAAACAAAAAAACTTGCAAAAAAATAATAAATAGCAACAATAAGTATTTCATTGTAAGTAGAAACAAAATAAAATAAATAAAGCAACAAAGAAAACAAATAATTTCAAATTTAAACTATTCAAATTTGAATACTACTTGCACTAACAGAAAGTTTGTAATTGGTTTTACCAGAAAGAATTAAAAAATAAAGCAAAAAACAAAAGAAAATAAATAATGCAGAAAACAAAACAAAGACACTTGCAAAAAAAAAATAGCAACAATAAGTATTTTGTTGTAAGTAGAAACAAAATAGAATAAATAAAGCAACAAATAAAATAATGAAAGTTTATAATTTTTGTGACCTAAAAGAAAAAAGAAATCACTAAAACACTATAAGTATTTAGTTCTAAGTAGAAATGAAAAAATAAGTAGAAAAAAAGTAAAAAAAATGCCACCTATTGGGCCAGCACGGCCTGAATACGACTAGAAACCCAACCATGGGCCAGGATTCAGGCCCGCAGCAGGCCCAGTAGGCCCACAGGCATTGCACAGTCAAATTAGGCCCGTAAGCCTGCACTTCAGATGAGTTCGAGAGGAGAGAGGCAGCGCAGCTTATAAACTGGTGCTGGCCTCTCTCAACTAGCGAGGTGGGACTAAACTTCCCACCGCACCGCGCCAGCAAGGCCTTTGGTCCCGGTTGTTGGCACCAACCGGGACTAAAGGGTGGTATTAGTCCCGGTTGTTGGCATCAACCGGGACTAATACACCCCTTTAGTCCCGGTTGGTGGCACCAACCGGGACTAAAGGCCCCTCCTTCCCGCCCTTTGTGCTGCTGAAAAGGGACCTTTAGTCCCGATTTGTGGCACCAACCGGGACTAATACGCCTCCTATATAACCAACACTTGCGAAAATTTCTCCTTCCCCGCCCCCGACGCCTCCTCACTCTGCTTCGTCCCCGCCCCCGTCGCCCCGTCGCCGTCGCCCCCAACGCCGCCCCGTCGCCGTCGCGTCATCGCCCCGCCCCGCGCCCCCGCGCCGCCCCGCCCCGCGCCGTCGCCCCGCCCCGTCGCCGTCGCCCCGCCCCGTCGCCGTCGCGCCGCCCCGCCCCGCCGCGCGATGTGAGGGTTTTTTTTGTTTATATATAGTTGTTGTATATATATAGTTGTTGTTTATATATATATATATATATGTGTGTGTGTGTATATGTGTTATGTGTATATAGTTGTTGTATATATATTTTGTATGTGTATATATTTTTTTTCTTAGGAATTTGCTAAATATATATGTTAAAAATGTTTTTTTTCATAGAATGTTTTTTGTTTATATATAGATAGTTACAATTGTGATGTATAGTTGCTGTATGTGATGTGTATGTGATGTATATATATGGAAAAGAAGGATAGGAAAGAAGAAAAAGAAGGATAGGAAAGAAGAAAAATAATGTTTTTTCATAAAAAGTTTTATACATGCAAAAGTTACAAATTTAGAAAAAGAAGGATAGGAAAGAAGAAAATAAGAAAGAGGAAAGAAAGAAGAAGAGGAGAGGAAGAAGAAGAGAAATAAATAAGAAGTATTTTTCTTCTTCTCTATTCCTTTCTTCTTCTCCTTTTTTTTCTTTTTTTTCCTTCGATCTTCTCCTCTAGCGGTTCATTTTTTCTTCTTCTTCCTCTTTTTTTTATCGGATACGTCGTTGTCGATATACACCCTCCCCGATAACTTCGACATTAGGGGGG
>LR738715.1:856120765-856130980 GCA_902687465.1 Secale cereale | reverse complement strand
AAAGGGGAGCCCCTCACATCGCGCGGCGGGGCTGGGCGGCGCGACGGCGGCGGGGCGCGGCGGCGCGACGGCGGCGGGGCGAGGTGCGCGGCGCGACGGCGGCCGGGGCGCGGCGACGGCGCGGGGCGGGGCGGAACGGGGTCGCGGGGCGGGGCGGCGGCGACGAGGCGGCGTCGGGGGCGACGGCGACGGCGACGGGGCGACGGGGGCGACGGCGACGGCGACGGGGCGACGGGGGCGGGGAAGGAGATGGAGGCGTCGGGGGCGGGGAAGGAGAGGAAGAAGGAAACTGCCCAAAATTTCGCAAGTCCTGGTTATATAGGAGCTGTATTAGTCCCGGTTGGTGGCTGAAACCGGGACTAATACACCCCTTTAGTCTCGGTTGCTGCCACCAACCGGGACTGATGGTCCCTTTTCAGCAGCCCAAAGGGCGGGAAGGAGGGGCCTTTAGTCCCGGTTGGTGGCAGCAACCGGGACTAAAGGGGGGTATTAGTCTCAGTTTCAGCCACCAACCGGGACTAATGCCCCCCTTTAGTCCCGGTTGCTGCCACCAACCGGGACTAAAGGCCTTGCTGCGGTGCGGTTGGAAGTTTAGTCCCACCTCGCTAGTCGAGAGAGGTCTGCACCAGTTTATGAGCCCCGCTGCCTCTCTCCTCTCGAACTCCTCTTAACTGCAGGCTATGGGCCTAAACTGACACTGCTTTGCCTGTGGGCTTGCTGGGCTTACTACGGGCCTGAATCCTGGCCCATGGTTGGGTTTCTAGTCGTATTCAGGCCGTGTGGGCCCAGTAGGTGGCATTTTTTTTATTTTTTTCTTTGTTGCTTTATTTTTTAGTTTTGTTTCTACTTTCAACAAAATACTTACTGTTGCTATTTTTATTTATTTGTTTTCTTTGTTGCTTTATTTATTTCATTTTGTTTCTACTTACAGAAAAATACTTATTGTTGCTATTTTTTTTCAAGTTTTTTTGTTTTGTTTTCTGCATTATTTATTTTCTTTTGTTTTTTGCTTTATTTTTTAATTCTTTCTGGTAAAACCAATTACAAACTTTCTGTTAGTGCAAGTAGTATTCAAATTTGAATAGTTTAAATTTGAAATTATTTGTTTTCTTTGTTGCTTTATTTATTTTATTTTGTTTCTACTTACAATGAAATACTTATTGTTGCTATTTTTTTTTTTTTGCAAGGTTTTTTTTGTTTTCTGCATTATTTATTTTCTTTTGTTTTTTGTTTTATTTTTTAATTCTTTCTGGTAAAACCAATTACAAACTTTCTGTTAGTGCAAATTTGAATAGTACAAACGGACAATGGTATCATACTCCTTTGTTACAAAGTTGGCATGGTATCATCATAATAGTTGCGGAAAAAACTCTTCACTTTTTCTTCGCTTGTGTCATTTGCTTATTGCGCCGTAACCATGGATAATCTTCATCGTTTATCAGGATGCTTGGGTCAGCCTTGACTTTGAAGGGAGGAATTTCATGAAACTTTTCATAATCTTCAGACATGTCTGTCTTGCCCTCCACTCCTAGGATGTCCCTTTTTCCTGAAAGAACTATGTGGCGCTTTGGCTCATCGTATGATGTATTCGCTTCCTTATCTTTTCTTTTTGTCGGTCTGGTAGACATGTCCTTCACATAGATAACCTGTGCCACATCATTGGCTAGGACGAACGGTTCGTCAGTGTATCCAAGATTTTTCAGATCCACTGTTGTCATTCCGTACTGTGGGTCTACCTGTACCCCGCCTCCTGACAGATTGACCCATTTGCACTTAAACAAAGGGTCCTTAAAATCATGTCCGTAGTCAAGTTCCCATATGTCCACTATGTAACCATAATATGTGTCCTTTCCCCTCTCGGTTGTTGCATCAAAGAGGACACCGCTGTTTTGGTTGGTGCTCTTTTGATCTTGGACAATCGTGTAAAATGTATTCCCATTTATCTCGTATCCTTTGTAAATCAATACAGTCGAAGATAGTCCCCTGGACAACAAGTACAACTCATCACAAACAGTGTTGTCACCTCTGAGACATGTTTCCAACCAACTGCTGAAAGTCCTGATGTGTTCACGTGTAATCCAGTCGTCGCACTGCTCTGGGTGTTTGGAGCGCAGACTGTTCTTGTGTTCATCGACATACGGGGTCACCAATGTAGAGTTCTGTAGAACTGTGTTGTGTGCTTGAGACCAAGAATATCCGTCCCTGCATATTATTGAGTCCCTTCCAAGCGTGCCTTTTCCAGTCAGTCTCCCCTCGTACTGCGATTTAGGGAGACCTATCTTATTAAGGCCAGGAATGAAGTCAACACAAAACCCGATGACATCCTCTGTTTGATGGCCCATGGAGATGCTTCCTTCTGGCCTTGCGCGGTTACAGATATATTTCTTTAGGACTCCCATGAACCTCTCAAAGGGGAACATATTGTGTAGAAATATGGGCCCCAGAATGACAATCTCGTCGACTAGATGAACTAGGACGTGTGTCATGATATTGAAGAAGGATGGTGGGAACACAAGCTCGAAACTGACAAGACATTGCGCCACATCACTCCTTAGCCTTGGTACGATTTCTGGATCGATCACCTTCTGAGAGATTGCATTGAGGAATGCACATAGCTTCACAATGGCTAATCGGACGTTTTCCGGTAGAAGCCCCCTCAATGCAACCGGAAGCAGTTGCGTCATAATCACATGGAAGTCATGAGACTTTAGGTTCTGGAACTTTTTCTCTCCCATATTTATTATTCCCTTTATATTCGACGAGAAGCCAGTCGGGACCTTCATACTGAGAAGGCATTCAAAGAAGATTTCTTTCTCTTCTTTCGTAAGAGCATAGCTGGCAGGACCTTCATACTGCTTCGGAGGGATGCCGTCTTTTTCGTGCAAACGTTACAGGTCCTCCCGTGCCTCAGCTGTATCTTTTGTATTTCCATACACGCCCAAGAAGCCTAGCAGGTTCACGCAAAGGTTCTTCATCACGTGCATCACGTCGATTGAAGAGCGGACCTCTAGGTCTTTCCAGTAGGGTAGGTCCCAAAATATAGATTTCTTCTTCCACATGGGTGCGTAACCCTCATCGTCATTTGGAACAGCTAGTGCGCCGGGGCCTTTTCCAAAGATTACGTGTAAATCATTGACCATAGCAAGTACGTGATCACCGGTACGCATGGCGGGCTTCTGCCGGTGATCTGCCTCGCCTTTGAAATGCTTGCCTTTCTTTCGACATTGATGGTTGGTCGGAAGAAATCGACGATGGCCCAGGTACACATTCTTCCTGCACTTGTCCAGGTATATACTTTCAGTGTCATCTAAACAGTGCGTGCATGCGTGGTATCCTTTGTTTGTGTGTCCTGAAAGGTTACTGAGAGCGGGCCAATCGTTGATGGTCACGAACAGCAACGCCTTTAGGTCAAATTCCTCCTGTTTGTGCTCATCCCACGCACGTACACCGTTTCCATTCCACAGCTGTAAAAGTTCTTCAACTAATGGCCTTAGGTACACATCAATGTCGTTGCCGGGTTGCTTAGGGCCTTGGATGAGAACTGGCATCATAATGAACTTCCGCTTCATGCACATCCAAGGAGGAAGGTTATACATACATAGAGTCACGGGCCAGGTGCTGTGATTGCTGCTCTGCTCCCTGAAAGGATTAATGCCATCCGCGCTTAAAGCAAACCATACGTTCCTTGCGTCCTTTGCAAACTCCTCCCAGTACTTTCTCTCGATTTTTCTCCATTGCGACCCGTCAGCGGGTGCTCTCAACTTCCCGTCTTTCTTACGGTCCTCACTATGCCATCGCATCAACTTGGCATACTCTCTGTTTCTAAATAAACGTTTCAACCGTGGTATTATAGGAGCATACCACATCACCTTCGCAGGAACCCTCTTCCTGGCGGGCTCGCCATCAACATCACCAGGGTCATCTCGTCTGATCTTATACCGCAATGCACCGCATACCGGGCATGCGTTCAGATCGTTGTATGCACCGCGGTAGAAGATGCAGTCATTAGGGCATGCATGTATCTTCTGCACCTCCAATCCTAGAGGGCATACGACCTTCTTTGCTGCGTATGTACTGTCGGGCAATTCGTTATCCTTCGGAAGCTTCTTCTTCAATATTTTCAGTAGCTTCTCAAATCCTTTGTCAGCCACAGCATTCTCTGCCTTCCACTGCAGCAATTCCAGTACGGTACCGAGCTTTGTGTTGCCATCTTCGCAATTGGGGTACAACCCTTTTTTGTGATCCTCTAACATGCGATCGAACTTCAGCTTCTCCTTTTGACTTTCGCATTGTGTCCTTGCATCGACAATGACCCGGCGAAGATCATCATTTGGTTCCTCTTGATCTTCAGCAGCTTCACCCGTTGTAGCATCATTGGGCACATCGTCTGGTTCCTCTTGATCTTCACCAGCTCCCCCCATTGCAGCATCACCGTATTCAGGGGGCACATAGTTGTCATCGTACTCTTCTTCTTCGCCGTCTTCCATCATAACCCCTATTTCTCCGTGCCTCGTCCAAACATTATAGTGTGGCATGAAACCCTTGTAAAGCAGGTGGGAGTGAAGGATTTTCCGGTTAGAGTAAGACATTGTATTCACACATTTAGTGCATGGACAACACATAAAACCATTCTGCTTGTTTGCCTCAGCCGCATTTAGAAACTCACGCACGCCCTTAATGTACTCGGAGGTGTGTCTGTCACCGTACATCCATTGCCGGTTCATCTGCGTGCATTTATATATAATTAAGTGTGTCAAAAACCATTACAGAACATCATAAATAGATAATTAAGTGATCAAATGGATAAAAGTTCATCATCACATTAAAACCAAAGTACATACATATATAGTTCTCATCTAACAACATATAGCTCTCCATACACATCGAAACTATGTAAAACATTTCAACGCGAAAACAAATGCTATCATAATCGCAACCAAGGTAACAATTGATCCAACGGCATAATGATACCAAGCCTCGGTATGAATGGCATATTTTCTAATCTTTTTAATCTTCAAACGCATTGCATCCATCTTGATCTTGTGATCATCGATGACATCCGCAACATGCAACTCCAATATCATCTTCTCGTCCACAATTTTTTTTATTTTTTCCTTCAAGAATTTGTTTTCTTCTTCAACTAAATTTAACCTCTCGACAATAGGGTCCATCTTGATCTTGTGATCATCGATAACTTCCGCAACATGCAACTCCAATTCCATCTTCTCCTCCTCCATTTTTTCCAATTTTTTCTTTAAGGAAATGTTTTCCTCTTCAACTAAATTTAACCTCTCCACAAGAGGGTCGGTTGGAATTTCCGGTTCAACTACCTCCTAGACATAATAAAACATCTATGCATGTCAGGTTGGTCGGCATAACTATCATAAGCACTAAAACAAATAGTTATAAATTAAAGATAATATACCACATCCGAATCATAGACCGGACGAGGGCCCACGTGGGCGGATATCAAAACCATCGCACTATATAATAACAAGCAATAATAAACGTAAGAAAATTAGACAAATATCTATCTAAAGAAATAATAAAAGTAAGAAAAGCATGGACATAACAAGAGGCTCACCACGGTGGTGCCGGTGACGAGATCGGCGGGGGCGATCGACGGCGGCGAAGACGGGGACGGGACGTGACGGACCGCTAAACCTAGACAAATCTCGGAGAAAATAGAGCTTCGAGAGGAGAAAAGCTTAACTAGTGTGGCTCGGGCATTCCACCGAACACGTTGTGTGCATAGGAGGTGAGCTAGAGCACCACTAACCCCTCTCCCCCTCGGCCAGAAAAAAAAACAGAGCAGTGAGCTCTGCTCTTGAGTGAGGGGGTTTATATAGGCAACTCACTGGTCTCGGTTGGTGCTACAAACCGGGACTAAAGGGGTGCCTTTGGTCCCGGTTCATAACACCAACCGGGACCAATAGTGGTGGGCCAGGAGCAAGAGCCATTGGTCCCGGTTTTTAGCTCCAACCGGGACCAATAGGTCCAGACGAACCGGGACCAATGGCCCACGTGGCCCGGCCGGCCCCCTGGGCTAACGAACCGGGTCCAGTACCCCCATTGGTCCCGGTTCTAGATTGAACCGGGGCTAATGGGGTGGACCAATGCCCTGTTTTCTACTAGTGTATTCGATTCGGCCACCCTACGAGCAGCGATTAACTGGCCCGTAAACTGATTAATCGAATGAATTTTTGAACAATGCTGATGTGTTTAGGAGGTGTGCTGAAGCAGAAGTGCGAAGAAAATATGATAGTATGCGGACCCCAGGTATGAGTTGAGTGGATAAACTACTCTCTAGTTAATTCGAATAATCATGAGTGGACATGGTGGCACGCGCCGTGGGTATCAGGCCCGCTCATTCCCATGTGATTCGTGCCATCCTAATACGACTGACATGTATACTGAGATCCATGCAAGCGGTATAGCAGGAGTATTACCTACGCCCTGGCCAGCAGATGGCCCACAAGTCAACGTCAGGCATTCAAACGAGCAGAGCCTTAAGTATAAGTCAATTATGCCGGGCTTGCACAACCCAGGAACCCCCTGTAGCCCATCAAGTCAGCCAAGAAGTAATTAATGCAAACATTTCAGGGTTTATTGTCTTTGACATCACCCAACGGATAACCCTTGGCTTATTTTAAGAAGTGTGTCTGATTTTGATTGTACCGAACTTATTCTTTTAAATGAGAGAAACATGTTTCTTGACAAGGAGTTGAAGTTAATTAAAGTAAAATTAGTTTTATAGAAGAGCGAATTTTTTAGAAGAGTGCACGGTTACCGATATCTAGCGAATGTTTCAATCTTCTTTTCTAAACGAGTGAATTATAAAAGAGTGAAATGTGGTGTATTAAACGGGTGAATCGCTGTTTTGTTTTCAAAATGATTGAAATTATTTGTTTTGAATTGATTGAAACTAGTGTAATATGTTTTGTGAAACAAGTGAAATCATTTGTTGAATTATTTTTTTTGAAATTCTTAGTTTGAAATGACTGGAATCTGTTTTTTAAGGAGTGGAACGAACGACTGAAATATGTTGTTCTCGGAGAATGAAATCGCTCTTTTTAATATGATTGCAATTATTTATTTGAATGAAGTGAAATGAGTGGAATCGGTTTTTTGAAATGAGTGGATGAGTATGTTGTTTTAAACGAGCATAATCGTTTTTTAATGATTGAAAATATTTGTTTGAATAGAGTGAAATGGGTGAATTATTATTTTTGAAATGAATGCAATAAACGAGTGAAGTAAGTCATTCTAAAAAATTATTGAAAACATTTGTTTGAATCGAGTAAAACGAGTGGGATATTTTTTTGGAAGGAGTGAACTAAACGAGTGAAGTGTGTCGTTCTAAACTAATAAGAAAATCATTTTTGTAAATGATAGAAATTATTTGTTTGAATTAAATGAAATGAGTGGAATCTGTGTTTTGAAACGAAAGGAGTGCAATCGTTATGTCTGAAAATCTCAAAATCAGGTTAGGGGCCGTTTCCGGTGCTTATTATTCGCTTGTCATGCATCGCTGCTCTTATTTTCCTGCACGCATGGGGCAAAAGAAGGATATGTGAGACTAAGCTGATAGACAAATTCTAACACATGATACAAAGTGGCCAGCTTGGTAAGCTACCATAAAAAAATTCCAATAATTTTTTTTCGAACACATGGCATAATCAAATCATCCCATTTAACTCCTTAAACTTTATCATCAAGGGCTACATATTTGTTATCCACCCTTTGATGTTTAACCTCAAATCCTCAGCTGAGTCAACCAGATTTGTTCTTGGAATAGCCTCCACAGAATCCAACCAATCTGCGAGTTTGTCGGTTTGGTCATCTCCGGTTACCTCTCGCACGGTGGCAAGCCTCCCCGAATGGCTACAAAAATAGTCAAAGCTAGGAAAACAGGCAACTCCCACGCGCCCTAGCACCCCGATCAAGTACTCTCTCCCAAAAATACGGACATGCTAGGGGACGAACATGACGGATATAAGTCAGTGCGTTCGTGCTTATATACCCAAAAAGAAAATGGCAAGATCAAGCTCAGTGTCAATACGCTAACCTATGCATCTCCGCTTGTGCCCTTCTTGTTCTTCTGCTTATCCACAGGACACAGCTTGAAGAAGAGCTAGTACAGTGCACCACCAGGGCCGGGCCGGCAAAATACGGGGCCCTGTGCGAAACTAAAAAAATGGGCCCTATCTCACACAAAAAATGAACTAACGAGCTATTATAATGTATATATATCTTGAAAAGAATTATAATGTATATAATATAATCGAATAATCGCGAGTGGACATGCGGCCACGCGCTGCCGAAATCCGCACCGCACGCCCTCTCGTGATTCGTGCAACCTGAATACGCACAAGTTGTATAATGATTCCAGCCTCTCGTATAATACTCTGATAATGGAGCATTAAGTCCATGTTGGCGAAGTTCAAACATGCCAGTGCCAATCAATCCCCCCACCTGCTCTGCAAATCATAAAGCCTCCCAGCAAGCGGTTGAATGCGCCATCAATGCAACAGCAGGCATGCATGGCAGCTCTCCTTTTCCCGAGAGAAATCACAGAGAGGTTTTAGATAAGCTCAAGCTCGATGGATGTCCGGGAAAGAAACAGTGTTACAGCACACAAAACTTACCTCCTAACCCATGTTACCCATCCCACCTTATCATCAAGCGCTATGTATTTGTTCTCTGCCCTCTCAAACTTTTCCTCGTCTGAAACCGTAATACCTGGTCCTTGACGAACATCTGCAGAATCGAAAAAAAAAACTGCAAACCTGTCGGTTGAGTCATCTTCGGTCACCTCCCGTAGGAGGGTGAGCAGCCCCGAATGGCTTCCCAAAACCACGGAATCTGACTGAAAATCCAACTCAAACGTCTCGCTAGAAGTCCCATATCCAGAACCAGGCCCCAAGAACTTTGTCATGCTGCAGGGTAGTGTGAGGCAAACGAGAGATGATGTGCGCTCGTATGACAAGGAAACACACGCATCAGCATGGATTTCGATGTGCTAATCTGATCTCCGTCTGTGGGAACCCATCTCGGAACAGTTATTCCATCGCCTGGGCCAGGCATGTGAGCCTTGTATTTCGTACGGTCAATTTAATGAGGCCTGGTCCACTAGTGTGGCGTATACCACGGTGTATTCGGGCAAGCTGGTAATTAACGCGCCGTGTATTGCGAAAGGCCTATAAAAATTAGCAATCGCGAGGCGCTAGCAGACGACCGGGATTTCGGCAGCGCGTGGCTGCATGTCCCAAAAATTCACGTCCATAATATAATGTCTTATAATAACAATTGGACATGTAAAAGAGTCATACCTATCCAACTCTCGGTTGCTATTTATTTGAACATCTTCGTTCTTCTAGTATTCTTCGGAAAGAAATCTTCAATGATATCCTCATAATAAATCTTCTCCAACACTTCACTCTCAAGTGCTATTGTGATCAAATCATTGTGTCTTTGTCGTGTCATAGTAGTACACATATGAGACTTCAATAACTTTTATTTAGAAAACTTCCTTCTGCCGATGCAATTGTCACAAGAATTGGTCAATAGAACTCGATATGAAATACTTGCATTGGGAAAACAATCATGCCGCTTTAAAAAATTCAGAATTTCAACAGGTCCGATATTTTCTTTTGGCTTGAAATTTTAAAGAAACTTCAGCTCAACAAATGGATCAATGTCATCAATATCAGATTTTTTATCCTCATAAGGGCAGCCTCAAGATTAACACAAGAAGATTTCAAATCATCCTTATCCAATGAACGCAATATTTCAACGGTAAATAAGAAACCAAATATTTTCTGATCACCTTCATATCAAAACTAACGAAGTAACAATCGCTGGCCCTAGTTAATTAGAAAATTATGCATTAGGAATAAGAACCGAAGTTAATTGAAAAGAAGAACTCGCTAAGAATCTGGAGACTGGAGTTTGTCGTGGACGAGTCTGAAATTTGAGAGAGAAGGCGAGAAAGGCAACCGCGGCAACAGCCTGTCACCATGGATCCGAATTCCCATAATCCGATCGATCTAATGAGTAATGGCCAGTGACGCGACGACCAGCCGGCCCTGGCGAGTGGTGATGAGACGAGCAGCCGGCCCTGGCGAGTGGTGATGAGACGAGGCGACGGGCGACGGGCGACGTGAAGAGGCGAAGATTTTTTTGAAAAATCACCGGGGGGGGGGGGGGGGGGGC
>LR738715.1:856076557-856120687 GCA_902687465.1 Secale cereale | reverse complement strand
CAAGAGGCGAGGATTCCTTTCCTCACGACTAGACGAGACCAGGCGAAGTTTCCTGTAGCATTTTTTTTTTAATCAGGGGAATCCCTATTCCTGTAGCTATAACAGATCGAGTACGAGTAGGACGTGGTCACGTGGAGTTCACTCGATGGCCTCGTGCACTCGTCACACTCGTCGCTTGCTCCAGCCCAACTCCAGCGCAAGCAGCGAGCAGGCCAGGTAGTGCTTTTTTTCTCTATTTAATACTAGGCCTATGGATTAAATTTGGGCCCCCCAAAATTTTGGGCCCTGTGCGGGCCGCACTTTTGGGACCACTGTGGGCCCGGCCCTGTGCACCACGTCCAAAGCAGTTATGACTGACCAACCCTGCAAGCTAGTATTTAAAATGTTCAACATCAAGTCCATCAGCAACATTTACTCGATAAGTAATTGCAGAGAAGTTAATGAAAAGAGGTTTGGCTGTATCCAACTTCATTTAAGATGCCCAACTACCTACTCATATACATGTATTGTCGAATTAACCTATCATAGTGTCCAGGTATTCATTTAAGCGCTATATTAAGTGTTAATCTCAAAGCATGTATGGACCGCCGGGATATCATCCCTGCGTGGAACTATGTCCCAAAAATCCGCGTCGCTAGTTAATTCTCCTTTAAGAAAAACTCTGTAGTTTAGTTCTGACATTCTTGTTCGTCTGCCATCGAATTATTCGATGGAGCATGGTTGTATTCCCTCCAGCTCCACAGTTCAATTTCTTCAAGTTGGCTGATTCCACTTCAACTTAAAATATTTTGAAACTTTATTCCCATCGACAACTTTCAGGCACCAACCGCAAAAAGTCTCCGGTTTCCTCCGAGCTGAGAAGCCACTAAAATTACCTGTGCAGGCGGCGTAATACTCTAGCGACTATCATGGCGGCGGCGACCACCGGTGCAAGTCATCCGCCGTCAATCGTGCGCACGAGCGCGGCGGATGATCCACGGCCCCTGCCGCACGTCGTCCTGCTGGCCAGCCCCGGGATGGGCCACCTAATCCCCCTGGCCGAGCTCGCGCGGCGGCTCGCGGTTGACCACGGCCTCGCCGCCACGATCGTCACGCTCACCAACCTCTCCGACGCGGCCGCCGACGCCGCCGTGCTCTCCTCCATGCCGGCGTCGGTCTCGGCCGCCGTGCTGCCCGCCGTCGCGCTGGACGACCTCCCGCCGGGCGTCGGCTTCGGCACCCTCATGTTCGAGCTCCTCCGCCGCTCGCTCCCTCACCTCCGCGCGCTCATGGGCTCCGTGGCCGGCCTCGGTCGCACCACCGCGCTCGTGTGCGATTTCTTCGGCACCGCCGCGCTCCCTCTCGCCGCGGACCTCGGTGTGCCGGGGTACGTCTTCTTCCCCAACAGCTTCACCTTGATCTCTGTCATGCGGTACCTCGCGGAGCTCCACGACGGCGCCGCCCCCGGCGAGTACCGCGACCTCCCGGACACGCTCCGGCAGTCCGGCTCACGGGTTGCGTGCCGCTGCGCCACGCCGAGCTGCCCGACGGGTTCCGCGACCGGACCGATCCTGTCTACGCCTACCTCGTCGAGGAGGCGCAGCGGTACGGCCGCGCCGACGGCTTCCTGGTGAACAGCTTCAAGGAGCTGGAGCCCGCCGTCGCGGAGGCGTTCGACCGGGACGCCGCGTTCCCGCCGGTGTACCCAGTGGGGCCGTTCGTCCGGTCAAGCAGCTCCAACGAAGAAGCCGACGAGCTGAACTGCCTGGGATGGCTCGACCGGCAGCCGGCGGGGTCGGTGGTGTACGTCTCCTTCGGCAGCGGCGGCGCGCTGTCGGTCGAGCAGACGGCCGAGCTCGCCACCGGGCTAGAGACGAGCGGCCACCGGTTCCTGTGGGTGGTGCGCATGCCAAGCCTGGACGGGAACAACTACGCCTTGGGGGCCGACGGTAGCGACGACCGGAGCCAGGACGACCCGCTGGCATGGCTTCCCGAGGGCTTCCTGGAGAGGACGAAGAGCAGGGGCCTCGCCGTGGCCGGGTGGGCGCCGCAGGTGCGCGCGCTGGCGCACCCAGCGACGGCGGGGTTCATGTCGCACTGCGGATGGAACTCGACGCTGGAGAGCCTAGCGTCCGGCGTGCCGATGATCACCTGGCCGCTGTACGCCGAGCAGAAGATGAACGCGGCCATCCTGACGGAGCTGACAGGGGTGGCGCTGCGGCCGGCGGTGAGCCGAGAGGACGGATTCGTGGCGGGCGAGGAGGTCGCGGCGGCCGTCAGGGAGCTCATGGAAGGGGAGAAGGGAAGAGCCGTGCGCCAGCAAGCCAGGCGGCTTCAGGAGGCGGCGGCACGGGCGTGTACGCCGGAGGGGCCGTCGCGGCGGGCGCTGGAGAAGGTCGCCGGCAAGTGGAGGGCCGGGCTTCGCAACGGGGACTGACAGAGTGCATGTCTCTAGCGAAAATATGTTTCGTACACATACGACTGTCTACTATATTTTGCGTGGATAATCTGATGGTATTGATATTTTTACTTAGAGTTTGTCTATGTCACATCTAGATGTGAGATATTATCTCATATCCAACTCTCTTACTCTTAGACTCCCTCACCCTTGATTTTTTTTAAAGTCTCCCATGGATTTTCTTTTTTGTCTCTAAAGATGAGGGAGTTAGATGTGATAATATCTTACATCTAGATGTGAAATAGCAAACATGTTTTACTATACTCTTACGGTCCGAAATTACTTATCACATGCATATATGTATCTAGACATATTTTTATTTCTACATACATTCATTTTTATCCATTTCTGTGAAAGTAATTTTGAGCCAAGGGAGTACTCTAGTGACCTAAAACGTCTTATATTTCTTAGAGGGAGTAATATATATATTGAGATTCTGGAAATGAAATATGGTTCATTTCAAAGAACGGGTACTTTTGGATCACGGTAACTATCT
Organism: Secale cereale; assembly: GCA_902687465.1. Lineage (NCBI taxonomy): Eukaryota > Viridiplantae > Streptophyta > Magnoliopsida > Poales > Poaceae > Secale > Secale cereale. The sequence goes on along the minus strand of LR738715.1, from coordinate 856,117,754 downwards.
TTACCTAATAATAATAATAATAATAATAATAATAATAATAATAATAATAATAATAATAATAATAATAATCTTTACCTAATAATAAAGCACGGAACGAGTTTGTCGGGTTCATCGTCACAATACGCTTTCTTCTCATGTCATAATACGCTTTTATGATTTGTATAAATAAAAACTTACATTGCACCTTGACTCCTTTCGTTATTGATTAAAAGGAAATCCACCTTGACTCCTGTTGCCGCACGAGATGAAAAAAATCACAACCTCTTCCCCTTGCAGCCATCATCCCATCTGCCCTTCCCGCAACAACTGCGTGCGGGCACTAGCGTTGCGGCCCTTCTCCATGCCATGAGCTTCGAGGAAGTCGGGGCTGAAAGCTGGATTCCTCCTCCCTTTCCTTCCTTGGACACGGCTGGGTGGGATCCTGCCACACATCATGTCATCATCGTTTTCCTCCTCTTCCTCTCCGGTCCACTACCACAAGGTCGTCATCGCGGTCAGAGCCTCCTCCCCTTCTGCTCGTGCCATAGCTCGGGTTCTACTGGACATGGCCGAGGTCATCCCTGGCGCCGTCGAGGTGGCCACAGTCGGGTGAGGTTTGCGCCAGAAGCGTTCCCGTCGTGGTGGAGTGGCTTACAATGAGCATGGACTCCGACAACCACGGCAGGGTTCCTCCCTGAGCGCGGCCAACACGATGGCTGGTAGGTGGACACAGTCTGGTCCGGGGTGTCCCTCACCGATTCCCAGACGATCCTCTTTTCCCACACCGGACCGGCGAGGCAAAATCTCGTTCGAACCGACATGCACGGGGAGGTTGGGCTCGACGCCATGGTTGCGGTCTGCAGCATGCGTGCGTGTAACCTGCACAGAGTGGTCGTGGTCGCCTTGTGCAGTGTGTGTGAGTGCGTGTGCGCCGCCGCTGGCCGTTGCTGTCCCGCGTGCCACACTAAATCCTGTTAGCCCCAACTCAAACTCACTCGAGGTCTGTTAGCCCCAACTCAAACTCAAGCGAGGTAGAAAGATATTCGTTTGAATCGTTAGATCAGATCCCCCAGAAGCTGCAACACGGACGTGCAAAGCTAGCCTTAATCAGGCAAGCACACACCTTAATTGATGAACAGTGCATTTGGACATCCACGCCTGAATGACGAAACTGAACTTTAACAGCTCATCTCACGAAACTGAATTTTTAAGAAAGTTTGACAGGAGCTGTTAACTTACATTGCCGGGCCATCCATAGGGCGTCGTCCTTGGTGTCAGGGGTGATCGCGAGCGCGGGACGAAGTTTGAGAGCTTGGAGCGGAAGCATGCATTGAGGACGTTGCTGCTCTTGAGATTCTTGTGCACATAGGGAGGGTCAGTGTAGTTGTGCAGGTAGTGAAGCCCGCCTTCCACGTCCAGCGCGACATGCACGCGTTGGCTCCACCGGAGCACGTCGCCGCCATGGACGTGCAACGCCATACTTAAGGAACTAGAACACCACTCAAGGTTCACCTTGATGGCAGCGCCCGCATCGCGGGGCACGCCCTTCACGGTTGTCATGTTCTCGATTGGTGGGTACGTACCAACTTATTCCAGTTCATACATCGGTGATGGTCAAGGCTTGGGTTGTCCAAGTACAACATTGTGGACATGGATGGCGACCTGAAGGTATCATGCTTCCCGTGCGTCATAGTGTGTCTCTACCTCAACAAAGAGCAGCATCCCGAGCTCATGCCAGGGGCCGCCTCTCCATGGCCGGAGGGGGAGGAAACGGGCGACAGCCCCGGTGGCAGTTCTCGGTCTGCTTGGTCGGACCTGGCGAAATCCAGACCGGACCGCTGGTGATTCCAGGCCGAATTATACAGACCGGTCTGGCCAAATATGCCATCGGGCTGGGACCGTTTGGTCTGGTCCTTAGCGGGCCGAAAAGCCAGCTCGGCACGTCCACCCTAACTGGCACTATCACGTCCAACTACCACAAGTGAATCCAAGTTTGTGCTATACGTTACTTAGTTTTCTTATTATATATATACAAGATCTGTTTTTTTTTAATGTTGTTAGAAGTATTGTTGAGACATGCATCATCAAATTTGGGATTCTCCAGTGAGGAAGCACACGTGTGAGCTTTGCCGTTAAACATTATACTCACTTCTAGGTGTTCAAATTCTTGTCTAATAACTTGGTACCTATTGTGTGCTTCTAAAGATTTTCCTTTTCTTTTATTCCTAAATTCTCAACTATAAAACTTGGGTTTTAACCTTCTATATAGAATAGTTAAAGCGAACCATAGAGTCCTACTGGCATGAGCTACTAGAGGATTTTGATCTTTGGATACCACTAGAATTATCACACACTGAGCATGATGATAAAACTGAGAATGAACCAGAAGGTTGTTTGTCTGCCATTCTCTTCGTTAATTATGTTTTACGAATCTCAACACCTCTGTGTGTCAACTCCGTGTTACGTTTATAATTACAGAATATCTTTTGAATTGCTCAAAGAGATCAGGCTAAGAATAAGAGATAAAGCTGCTCCACCTTTGCATCCACAATGCAATACTGAGCTACATGCATGCTAAGTATTGTGGCACTGCTGTCGAATTGTGCTTAACGCAAGAATCTCCCGCTGTTTGTTGTGAAGCATGTCTAGTCCAGGCTAAGAATCTCAAGTCAGGTGAGTGAAGAGTAGTATATTGGTATTATTGTGCATCAGAGTTCCATTGTTAATTTGTTATTCACCAGATAAATATGAGCTTAAACACCAGGAGTATTGCTTAAAACAGGCAAGTCTGCTTCTTTTGCAAGTCTATCTAATCATATTGAAGCTATTGCCCTAACCTTATTTTGTTTGGATTGGTGTCAGAATTATCATACTCTTCCCGCCTCATGGATTTGCTCCTGATTTTATAATGCATTTCGTATATTTGAAATAAAATATTTTATTGTTTAGTTAGGAGTACTTTATATGTAGAAAGAGGAGAGAAAATGGTGTTTATGAATAGTCGCTGGTGATTTTTAATAGAAGCAACAAGACATAGGCCATAAATGTACATGTGTCCTTACTTTATGTGAATGAGGAGAAAAACCAGTGATTATGAATAGTACAAACAAAATACCGGTCATGCTTGTATGTATTACCATTCTACATGTAGCGCAAATGCAATGTCCTAATAGTTTGAACAGCAACAGAGTCGAGCGGTTATAATTCTTGAAAGTTTAAATCATCTCTCTCCTGAACCCGAGTGTTCAAGTGCATATTTTATTTCTAGCCAAATTCTCTCTATTATTGTGTTGAACTTTTTAGGGAAGGCGACAAGGAGCTCGTGGCAGCCATGTCATGCCTACTCGTGCGCTCCCTCGACTCGCCGCCAACATCGCCGGTGGTGCCGCAGCTGTGCAAGAATTGTTGTGGGGTCCAATGCACTGGCGCTGAGGATGGTTGATTGTCAGACCGAAGGCCAAGATGCTTGCTTGGTGTGTACACGTGATGTTTTTTCTCCCCCGTTGCAACGCACGGGCATGTTTACTAGTCTATACCTAATAATAAAGCACGGAACGAGTCCGTCGGGTTCACCGTCACAATACGCTTTCTTCTCATGTCATAATACGTTTTTACGATTTGTATAGACAAAATCGTAATATAAATGAGGTGGTACTAAAATGCAGGGTAATCGAGGTGGTTTTTCTTTTCGCAAAGTCTAGGAGGTTCGTAACCTTTTTTCGCCTCGTGGCCCAGGCCCATGCTGCCTAGCAAAGGAGGCAAAGAGAAAATCATCCGTGCTCAGGATCAAAATCTCCAGTTGTGAACCAGAGAAGATTCGACTTTATATTAGATAGTACCACCTCGCTATTATACATCATATTTCACCGATATATATATATATGTGGGCAATCTGAAAGCAACAAGCCGCCTTAAGAATCAAGGAAGAAATTAACGAAAGAGAGGACAGGCTCGAGGGCATCTATCGACTAAATAGAACAGGTTTGGCACATCCAGCGTTGACAGCGGGGGGATCCTGACGATGGCTGCGTTCCTCCCCCGTGGAGGTCAGAGGCGGGAAGCAAAAGGAAGGAGGGGCGGGGCCGGAGGCCACCGAGCGACGCGCCGCCGAACCTCCCGAGCGCCAGAATAGAACGAGGTGGAGGCGCGAGGCGTACATGTCTGATGTCGCTTGGGCTGCATCGCTAGCAGCCCTCACCGGAACCCGACGGCGTTGGGCTGCGTTCCTCCCCCATGGAGGTCAGAGGCAGGAAGCAAAAGGAAGGAGGGGCGGGGCCGGAGGCCAACGAGCGATGCGCCGCCAAACCTCCCGACTGCCAAAATAGAACGAGGTGGAGGCGCGAGGTGTACCTGTCTGATGTGGCTGAGGCGGAGGTGAATGAAGCAAAAAATAAGGCATAAGCAGGTTCCACCTCCCGTAAGCATTTAGCCCGTATTTGATTTTTATGAGCCGGTTGATTTTTTTAATCCTTTCCTATTAAACAAGAGAGGAAAGGCACGATGCATCTTTCTTTTGAGCAAATGCACAATGCATCTTTTTTTCTTTTTTTTTTCGGGGTAAAGGGAGTTTATATTAATCAAGAGCCGGCAAGGTCATCCCTACACAAGTTCGTAACATCGTCCGGGCCAGAACGGAGCCAAACAACAGTATGCGCCTCCGTTCGACCAAAGTACGCATGACTAACTTCATTTTTCTCTCGAGGAATATGCACTACTCGACACTCCTTTCACCCATTAATCTCTTACTTCAGCCACGGCCATGGCAGAGCAATCTTGGCCCACGGTATTGACGAGGCGACCTGCCTGTGAGCTGTCACACTCGACTAACACCGGCAACTCTGTCCACTGCAAGGAGAGGGCGATGCCCTCCATCACCCCGGCGAGTTCAACATGGAGGGGGCCCGGGCAAGACCACAGCGTACGACACGCGAAGAAGATGATAGACCCTTCATGGTCCCGAAGTAACATCCCTGCACCGGCGGTGCCGTTCTCCGAAGAAAAGGAGCCGTCGACGTTGAGCTTGGTCCAGCCGGGTGGAGGGCGGCTCCACTTGCCGACGGTCGTGGGGGGCGGCCTCACATGCAATAACGGCTGCTCGGCCCCCGCCACCTGGACGGTCATCTTCCCCTGTCCCAATCTTCTTGCGGGAATTGCTGAATGCCAAGCAAGGAGACGACGTAGCTCTAGAGGAACCGGCGAGACAACTCCACCGGCGGCGCTGGCTTGTCATGAACTAGCTCGTTGCGCACGAACCAGCACCGCCAAAGTAGCATGAGCCGTCGCAGGCGATCCCCTCGTTACACTCCACCAGGAGGATTAGAAACCACTCCGGTCCAGTGTTAACAACAGACTCAATATCCGGGATGCGCCACACCTTCGACATAGATCGCCATAAGTGAACCGCCCTCGGGCATCTGCAAAACACATGGAAAGTTCACGATGCATTTATCTGTTATAGAACGGCAGAGAGTATGGGAGAGACCATCAGGAGATAGCATCATTTTTTCTTGCATTTGGGCCAAGCCCAAATAGTGAAAAAAAATAGAACTGAAATATAATCTTGGAAATCAAATAATCTTCAATAATAAAAAAACTACATAATCAAAATCATTGAATTCAAATGTTTTGATAAGTCTATAAAAAAACTTTAAATGAATTACACTGTATGTTTCTTGCTAAGAGATTGTTTCATGCATCACTATTCTTTCATCCGATGGCACTGCAGAGCTTAATATTTGTCGATAAAGATGTTGGGGTGGCCTCTTCACATCAAACATTTCATGATCCAAAAAACTGCAACCTGTGGCAACACACACACTCATATGTATCTTAAAGAGACAAGGGTAAACTTATCTCAACGTTTATCAGAGTTGGATAAAAGTAGCATGCAATGGCACGTGATGACGTGAAGTATGTTTTGCTATTTTTTTCCGCCCGTTGCAACGCATGGGCTTATCATTTGATTTCATGATTCGTGTTCTGCTTACGTAGGGATTTAATTTTCCGCATTCATGTTGAATAGTGACATGTACAAGTTGTACGAGCACTCTCCTGCTATGGTTATTAGGTTAGGGCCGGATGTTTTTCTCCTCCCGTTGCAACGCACGGGCATTTTTGCTAGTACCTAATAATAAAGCACGGAACGAGTTTGTCGGGTTCACCGTCACAATACGCTTCTTCCCGTGAAAATTTACGCTTTCACCTATATTATTTTCCATATCCGAGGTGGTACTAATTCTAATTTTGGGACCTCTTTGTATTGTTTCGGCCGAAAGAAAGTAGCCCACCACGCCGCGAACCTGGCCCAGGAAGGAGGCCCACCCCGCCGCGGAACAGGCTCTAATGGGAGGCACTCTATGACGATTCATCTTTAAGTGAAAAAAAAGTTCGACAGACACCTCTCTCTCCCGCACGAGAACCCGAGACACCCCGGCGCTAGGGTTCCCTCCGCCGCTGCTCCCCATCCCTCCGCTCCCAGCAACCCTCGTCACCTTCTCCTAACCCCAGTCGTCGTCGTAGTACCTTGCCGTTGGTCCGGTGCGCGAGGGGAAGGAGCCATGCGAAGCACCAGGCTGTTGGAGGCGCGGGGGAGGAGGAGGAAGACGAGGCAGCAGGATGATGAGGGGAAGGAGCCATGCGAAGCACCAGGCTGTTGGAGGCGCGGGGGAGGAGGAGGAAGACGAGGCAGCAGGATGGTGAGGGGAGGACGCGAGAGGGCGGCCGCAGCGGAACGGGAGGACCACTCCTCCTCCTGCGACGACGACAATGAAGGGCAGAGGACCATCCAACTATGTTGCTGCAGATGATGGAATTGGAGAGGCGACTTTGATGAGAAGGCCGATGGACTGAGAAACTACAGATGCGGCGACGAAGGCCATGGAGACTACTCATCCTTAGTCCAGAATCTTGGCAGACCGTCCGCCCACACGCCTCCTCCTTTGGGGTCCGGCAAGCGGCATCGGCGGCCACGACGAATCGGCACGTGTGCGGCACTCTGCTTCGGTTCAGGGGCTACAGACTATGCCGGATTGGCCACCGGCCCAAAGGGGACGCGCGGACGTCCTGGTCCTGCTCCTCCCGACCAAGTTGATGTGGCGCGGGGCGGCGGCCTCAGAGCCTGCGGTGTACGCCTGTTGACGGGGCTCGGGGTGGCTGTGGCTGAACATCACATCTCCTCCTCTTGTCCTCATGCTCTCTGCTTTGTGTCATCTTATCTCTCTGATTCTTCTTTGGCCACATGTGCAGGTGTTTGAGGCAGGAGCGGTGATTAGCATCGGCGAAAGTACTCTGCCCACATCCTGTTTGATGTTATGCTATGACAGATTGGGAATTTTCAGATCCAACTCTTACTACTATTTAGATATTCAGAATGAAAAAACAAGTGTATCTGATGTCGGATCTGCACCTAAAACAAGTGTACATGATGTTCCAAGCTGTCCGTGTTGATGGCCGAAGAGTAGGCGAGGGTCCACTGTTCATTTGATTTCGTGGGGATTATCCAGAACAATGCGATCAGAATTGAAGCCAATCCGATCCAGGTGAAACAGAAGTTGATAGATTATTCCGGAGACGAGGTGATATATATATCAAGCGGAAGTCTGTGTGACTCTGCCTGTATGTTGTCAAGTTGCAAATAGCCTGGTTTTATCAGTTGTTGCTTGATGAGAGACCAACCAGTTTATGCCTGACATTTGTGACTCTACATTTAATGCAGTACAATCGAGAGCTCACGGCATCAGGTACGCTTTAGATACAAAAACTCTCGCTCAGTTTAGTTCCCGTGTAGTGTTAAATTCTGGTGAACTATATTCGTTACAAATGGTAAGCTAAAGCAGATTTAAAAAGATGATAAATTTGCTCAAACCACGTTCAGTTTCAAAACTGACCTGAAGCTGCACTCAATGGCCCTATGGATCCTCTCTTTTAAAGAATCTACCTGTTTGTTGCCATTTTGTGGGACTTATAGGAAGAAGACATGAGGTGGAGTACTTCTTAAGATAATCCTACTCAATGCATACTAGAAATTGCTATTTGAAAAAGTTGTTCTGAAGTGACTCTTCAGGGCTTGGGAGGTTGTCAATTTTTGTGTACATGTTACTGTTGTATACTACTAATACAAATTTTGTAGTGTACAAGGGGTCTGCGGTAGTTTCATAGTAGCGAATAAAGAATGAATCAAATGTGATTGATTTACTACTATACCTAAATTAGTTACATATATTGCATCTTGTAGATTAATTCTTGGTCAACTAGGTGTAGTTGATTTTTCGGTTTTCACACACACTTATCTATTTACATAATGTGGTCATATGTTTCATTTTGTGGCTAACCATGTGAAAGTATGTGGTTCAAACCGATGCTGTGGCCAACACAGATAGTAGCAGTCAAGACAATGACTTTTTGGACGAAGAAGAGTGACTTCATGCAAGGTACTAACTTGATTCGTGAGGACTGCTACCATATGCACACAGAGTTGTTCAAGATTTTTTTTGAAGGTTGAACATTTCTCTTGGGAAGCAAATCTTGTGGCCCATGAGCTTGCTAGGGAAACCAAATTTACTTCTCCTTGAATTTTGTTGGATAATCCACCTAAATAGCATGTACCTTTATTAGTTAATGATGTAATAATCATTGAGTAATAGAAATATTTTTTTGTAAAAATAAACTTATTACTGGCATAGTGATTTTGCAAATTGATGGTTGAACTGAATACTTCGATTTTTTCCTTTTGGTCTTTCCTCCCTGTGTCGATCCCCTAGCAGATATTTGTCTTACCTAACCTTTTGATGAAATCAGGAAATGAGTTCCAATATTGGTGTGACGAGTCCCTTGACTAAAGAAGGAGGAGGACGTCAAGGGAGGCATGAGCCGGCGGTGGCAGCATGAGCCATCACGACGCATCGCTGGGAGGCTCCGGGCGGGGGGCATGAGAGGTGTGACACAAGTGAGGAGGCGAACTAGAGAAGATGAGTAGATCGAGATGGATCATACAAGGATGAAGGGATGTTATAGAGCCGTTAGCCGACGGTGCTAATTTCCTGTGTGTGTCGATGTCGGTTGCCATGCAGTAAATGAAGAGTGCGTGTATGCCTGTGGCACCCTCCATTTTCATATTTGGAGTCCACACAGGCTGGGTGGCCGAGGGGAAGAGTGAGCGATTTTTTGTTTCCGTTTTCTTTGCCTGAGTAGGTGTGTGAGGACTCCTCCCCCCTTGGTGATTTTGGTGATGGTGGTGGATGGTGGATTCTTTTTCTGCGGGATGGTGTAATATACATAGAAAATTTTCTGAGCTTCTATTTTACATGTGATGATTCATAATTCCATATAGGCATCAGGGGTTGGGTCGTTGCATGCAGAATATGACCATATTCATATCTTTTTAAAACATATAACCCCCTTCGTTCTTAAATATAAGTCTTCTTAAAAATTTAAATATGAACTATATACGAAGTAAAATGAATGAATCTACGTTCTAAAATATATCTATATATATTCGTATGTTCATATATTTGTATGTAGTCCGTATTGAAATATTTAAGAAGGCTTATATTTAAAAACGGAGGAAGTATTTCATGTTTTCACTTTTCAGACAGATGGATGGATAATGTCAGTGTTCCGAGAAAAAAAAAGATGGTGGGCACCTACCAACCAAGTTTTTTTATGTGGACAATGCGAATGAGTTTTGCTCACACAACGTCAATTTTTCTTCCGTTGCAACGCACGGGCATATGTCCTAGTAATAATAAAGCACGGAACGAGTTTGTCGAGTTCACCGTCACAATACGCTTTCTTCTCATGTCATAATACGCTTTTGCGATTTGTATAGATAAAATTTCTTTATAAACGAGGTGGTACTAATAATTTGGGGATGTCCTATCTATATCTATACCTACTATTAAAAGAAGGTGATATTCTTGGTTTGGTCTTCTTAATTCGGTCCGTTGTAAAAAATTACGCACATCCCTGGCACGTACGCATCGCAAGCTTCTCGTCCGATTCAGCGCATGCACGCGTACCCCTTTTGCTAGCGTGGCTATTTTTAGTTCTTTTGTCCCAGATTGCCTCAATCTCATATCGGCCCATGGACCAAGACTGGTGGGCCTGGAAATCCTCCTACGGCCGTAGCATTATCCCAATCTCCTCCATGGCGCCTGTGCTGTGACCTAGGCCTGCTTGGCCGCCGGCTGTATGGGGGGACTCTGATGGGTGAGGAACCAAGGACAAAGGGAGCTCGGCAGGCAAGGAATGATGGATCTGTGAGAAGAAGGGAGCTCCATTATAAAGAAAACGAAACTGGGAGATAAAAGGATTATGGGTTATCCTGATGGCTGTTGGTAGTAGCAGGGATGGTAAAAATAAATCTGCGCCATGTCCTTTTGATGGCTGCATGAAGGAGCTGAAAACCCCATTCAAAAACGGAAGGAACTGAAAACTCTAGCCTGGTCCATCTGTGTGCGAGAGAGCAAAACCAAGTTTGGCAGGCGGTGAGCAGGTGAGTGTAAGATGTTACAACACCAGATTGAAATCTGGTATTCAATCAGTCTTCTATCACGATTGCTTCAGTGGGCGGTTTAAATTACAGACTACACTACAAGAAAATGTATTATTAGCGACCACAGCTATTGTTATCAAGCATTTTGGTGCCTATAGATATACTAATTGCAACCAGTTTTGTACAAACGCGGTTACTATAGGCACATGTCTAGCTACTTTTATTCGGACTTTTTTACTGAAGTTGCCCACTATTTGTTACGTGAGGATCAACAAAGTTAGATCTTTGTGGGCATGGTGAATTTCCTTTTTGTTTGCATGTGTTACACGTACACTTAATTAGTATGGTCAGATTAGGTAAACTGCACACAGTGATTTTAGATGATCTGACAGAGAACTTTTAAGTGGATCAAATTATCTGTATAGTTAATCTATTTTAGAGATGAACATAAGAGCACATGTAACTCTAATCTATTTTAGAGATGAACATAAGAAAAGGTGCGTCAAGCCCGACACGTGAGAAACAGTTAATCCATTTATTTCCATCTACCGTGAAAGAGGCAAATATACAAGAAGAGGATCCGTCGACATATAGACTTCCAAATCTTCGGTTCAAACAACAACAGTGGACATGATTCATTATCTCGTCAGCTCAGGGACGTTATACTCACCCGCACCAAGGTCACCAAGAATGCAGTGAAAAAGATGATGAAGATACTGGTCACGATGGGATGCGGCCACCATGGTGATAGTACACAACTGGGATTCACGACAGAGCTGAGGTGGATCCATGGCAGGATCATAAGCAATTGTGCATGTCATGTCGATGTACACGATGCAGGGAGCAACGACACAGTGAGGAAGCAAAAGCATGCATAATCCTTTCATGTTTTCTTCCTCGTCAGTTTTCATGGCGGTTATGTTTTAATAGTGTATCCCCGTTGCAACACACGGGCAATTTTCCTATTTTTTTAATTTCTCTACCTAATAATAAAGGGAATAGAGTTTATGTCATCCGGCAAAGAAAATAGCCCCGAAGTTGCGATAAATTACCCACCATGCCACCCATAAGTACAGAAAATGATTTGATTTTTATTTTCAGAAAGTCGCCGTCGCACTGAGTTCTTCAGATAGGTGATTCACATATAAATCACATATACATGAGTGCTGGTTGACACCTCGCTACTCTACATTAGAGACCAGAGTAAAATACCCGGCTTCCACACATTTTCCCTTCCTTTTATCACGTGTCGGGCTTGACGCACCTTTTCTTTGTCTTTTACCTTTTCTCAGTTTGTTTCCCTTTTCCTTCTTTAAATTAATTCAGAATTTTCAAAATTTAAAATTTGGAGTTTACAGAAAAATGTTCAACAAATCATAAAAAGTTTGTGAATTCAAAAATATTCAGAAAAACATCAAATTTTCTCAGATTCAAAAGTGTTGGTGATTTTACAAACTGTTCACAAATTATAAAAAATAATGATTTAAAAAATGGTCGGGAAATAAAATCATGTTCATGCTTTTAAAAAACTAACCATGTATTCGAAACATATTCGTGAATCTGGAAAAAAAATGTCCATGAAATTTATAGTTTGTTCACAAAATAAAAAAAATCATAAATTTCAAAAAAAATTCCCCAATTTATATAGAAATCATCGATTCAAAAAAATGTTGAGTCAAAAACTGTTCATGAATTCGAAAACTATTCATGCATTACAACAAAACAAATGCACGTAAACAAAACAAACGTTCGTGATTTTTTTTAAATCCAAAAGTCCAAGAAAGAACTTTGTCGATTCAAAAAACTGTTTTCCGATTAAAAAGTCTTTAATATATAGGATTTGATTATTTTTTTGAAAATCCTTATATGTCTAAGCATTGGGAGTAGTTTGTGGTTGATGAGATTTTTTTTTTAGTTTTGAACATTCCCTTGCGTAACATAATGACAAGTGTGGTGTGAAGTAGCAAGTTCATAGCCTTGGGATTTACCATGTCAAATGCATTGTGATCACGTGGACGTCGCTACCATCATCGGGGAGGGTGAGAGAAAAGATAAGTGGTAAAATGGTGAGCATCCGTGTTAAAATAGAGGACGCTCATATGTCGTGGTATTGAGTCAAACTTATTAGGCTAACACAGATTTTTTTGGTCTCCCGTTGCAACGCACGGGCAATTTTCCTAGTAATTGTAAAAGTAAGAATATGGAAGAGGACGCTAAAACAACTAGTAGCAGGCAAAATCACATAGTCGATACCAGGTCATTACAAAATGCCAGGCACTCCAAAGATGATGGTCCCACCCATTTCGGAAGAACTGTAATGGCGATAAAGAAAATACCAAGCTAGACCAATATGGATGTCCAAAGTCCGCAGCCCAATAGTTTATTGGTACTTTTCGTACCAGAGGCCAGACCTCCATTTTGGCCTGCTTGGGAACTCTTTCCAGAGAGTATTTATTTTGCGTGGCACAACATATAAAATACAATTATTATTATTTTTACTCAAGAAGTAGAACCAGAAAGTGCTCAAATTATCAGAAATCATGGAATGAGGAAAATCAGGTCTTGTATTTGTGGAAAAAAAAAGGTCTTGTATCACATCAAATTCAGATGAGAAAAAAAAAACCTTCACAACTGCTACTCCTACTAGTACTTGTCTTAAATTTGTCTAGATACGGATGCAATATGAATCAGAGGAAGTAACATTTTTTGTTCAATGAAAGCATATAAAAATAATTTGAATATTATCAGCATGTTGAAGGTCAATAAGGAGTTTCATTATTAGGCATTTCTTGATTAGAGAAAGAAATTGCATAAGATGACCGAAAATCTGGTTAGCCGAATTAAACCGAAAAACAGTTCCGAAAAGGCCAAGAAATAAGATGATTAAACATGGTTTCCATGCCGGTTTTCCAGAGACCTCAATCCACCTTATTTAGCCATACTAATTTCCCATATATATCCAACTATGACATGGTGATAATCTTATTTTGCTACAATTCTGACACGTAACCACAGTGTAGACAGGGAAAACAAGAGGATAATCAGGAACCAGCACACATGCATCGAATAATTTCTGTATTGGAGCCTGCTTTGTTGAAGTTCAACCGCATAACTGGTTTGCGCAATTGTACAGCCCCACGCTTATTCACAGTAGTTATGTTTTCAGTCATTGCCCTACAAAGGAACAAACATGAAGTTACAAGTTCAATCTGATGTATGAAAGTTGGGGAACATGTTAAAAGAAACTCACCGTTATGTTTACCATCTCTGAACTGTGCATTCTTCGATGACTTGAAGGTTTCCAAGAATTCTATACCCTTCTGCAGTTCAAGTTTCCGCCTTGCCTTGTCCCACTTGTGCTCCGAAGCTAAGATCTCAATGATCCGGGGTAATGCCCTCCTTGCAGCATCTGTGTCAAGAAAGGCAAGCCGGCATCTCCTTGCAACAAAGTCAACTGCAGACTCGCAGTACTCGTGGCGAGCACAATATGCTACTTCAGCTTCTAAGAATGGGTATCCGTGAGCAAGCCGCTTTCCCAAGCCTTCATTCTGGAAAATGAAGCCATTAACAGATAATGAGGATTAGGTATGGTAACCATAGATTTATAGTAGAATAAAACAAGCCTGGGTTGCAGTTGCATTATGATGAAATATGTATACAATCAGCAAAGGTACATTGCATAGTTGAACACCACCATTATATACATTCATGCTGAATAGTTGACCTCCATTGAGGATAGCTACGCAATCCCAGATAGTCAAAAGTCAGCACAAGAAATGTACACATGGGCAGCTCATATGAAAGAGAACCGAGTGTAATATGTACAAATCAAATATTAAAATTCCATATAAAACAAGGGGAAGTGACTTTAGAAATGTAAGAGATGCACTCAAAAAGCGTCAACAATTGTAGGTTATCAGTACAATTTCAATGGAAATACCGAACTAGTTCAGAAATTTAGAGTCAAAACAGAAATTTATTTGGCATCACTAAATTTCAGAGAATCCTGAACATGGATATTTAAGCATCGTTAGCTATGATGTATTCGCTATTTATTTAAGGAAAAGACTAAGTGCATTTTCCAAAGAACACACAAGCAAATCAACTATTTTAACATCACGTTGTCACCCTTGTGCTGTTCACGGGAGAAAAAAGTGAAGAAGCGTAGGAAGATACAGCTCATTCATTGCGTGCAAAGCATGGCTGCTCAGGGAACCAACAAGTTGGAGAGCATCAAGTGTGTGTGTGTACAAAATGGTGTGTCAGCTAGGGCGTTGTGCAAGCAGGTCTTTGAATGTCTGGTGATTAAAAACCAAAAACTGAGACGAAATTTCTCCTTCACATCTTCCTTGAGCATTCATTACTTACTGAGCGGGCCTCATGTCAGTGTGACATCCTACCAGATTGATGCCAACTACAAAGACGTTAGCCAGTTCAGAAGTTGAGACCTCACTATGCGTCCAATGAACATTCGAATTTGTAAATTTTTAATGTGGTAATGGTGTGCAGATATCTCATGCACCTGCATGATGCAATGATCAACATAGGAACACACCAAACAGATGGCCATATTGTGCATGATTATATTGCGTTTATGTTCCTGAATATTCTAATCTGAAGTAAATAAATACTTCCCAGTAGGTACTCATCTTTGAGGGTTGAATTAGAGAAGGCAAAATATAACTTCTCTTTCCTACTTGCTACAACATAGCTTGCGTATGTAAGTTGCTATTGTCGAGGGACACAAACCTGGGCAATTGCAGCCACTCTTTCAGCCAAAGTTCCATATGCATGTGACAGATGTTTCGATACAGCACTGTCCATTGCACCTGGAATAACTTTGCCACCGTATGTCTTCTTCATTCGCTTATAATTCTGAGCAAGCACGGTAAAAGATGCAGGATCCCATCCATATCCACCAATAATATGCAAATGATCAGTCACGCAGCCATTTGCTGGCTTCAAATTCCTTGACTTTATTGCTGCACTAAGAGCATCTTCAGCCATGCTGAATAAACAAGCTCATTAGCATACAGCAGCATAACCTAAACATATGCTGCACCCATATAGCCTACCATCCCATGCTAGTATTAGCGAGAGTATTTAACCAAAAACTACCACATTTCATCCAACCATGCCTAAAAACTACCACTTTACAAATTTGTACCAAAAACTATCAATTTTCGATTAATCATTGACTAAAAACTACCATGTGTGAAAAGAGTCCGATTTGGCTAGTTTAAACCTGTTTATGACAGGTTGGGCCCACTCGCCAGAACTAGAAAGTCTACTCTGTTAACTTTGACCGTCAACCTGTGGGGTCCATGTGTCAGTTTTATCTTCTCCACGACCATATTCCCTGTCACTCGGGTCCAGAGCGCGCTGCCGGCTTGGGTTAGCTCACCGTCGTGGCACCCTCCTCTCCGAGGGCTGAAACCATGTCTAGGAGCGCCACCTAGCTGCACCGCGTCCTACTGGCAAAGGAATCGGCCCGGAAGCCCCCGAATCGCCTCCCTCAGTTCGTGCTTCTCCGCCTCTGGTGGACCTCGACCTCGCCGGATTCGCCGCCTTAAAAAGCCTCTGGCCCCTCCCTCGACCTTCTCGAGTGAGTGCTCCTAAAGTGGCGCTCGTCGTCGTCCTCGAGCTGTTCATCCCCGAGCCATCTTGCCCGCGAGCACACGCTCCGGGAGCCGCCGCCAAGCCGGAAGCTGCCGTCCTTCCCCGCCTCTCATGAGCCTACATGTTGCTGGTGATTCCTAGAGTTCCCTTCCTCTGGCTCGGTCGGCCGCCGCAATCGAATCAACATCTAGCTCATGTACCTGTACGTGCGCATCCGGCCGGGAAGAATCAATGCACCTGCTTCAGAGGTTAGCTTGGCTAGTTTGTACGTGGTGCCGTGGTGGTTTTCTTGGCCAAGAGCATCGTTCAGGTGCTAGCTTCAGTTCACGGGATCCCTAGAGGTAAGCTTCAGTTCACGGGAGATGCAGCGGCGACTACGGTCGCGAGGAGGAGGAGCCATCGGTCCTGGTGGGGACATCGGGTCGAGGATGGTGCGCCGTCGGGATCTAGGAGGTCGCGCCCTCGCAGGCCATTAAGTCCGGCGAGGAGCTCCGGGACGGCCTAGGCACGCGCGCGGAGATGGGGACTTCCGCTGATCTGATCTAGATCCTCCACAGAGAAGATAGAACTGACATCTGGGTCCCACATGTTGATGGTCAAAGTTAACGGAGTAGACTTTTTTAGTTCTGACGAGTGGGCCAACCTGTTATAAACCGGTTTAAACTGACTGAATCGGACACTGTTCACACATGGTAGATTTTAGTCAATAATTAGTCGAAAAGTGGTATTTTTTGGCACAATTTTGTAGAGTGGTAGCTTGTAGGCACGGTTGGACGAAATGTGGTAGTTTTTTGTTAAATACTCAGTATTAGCAGGCAGCCTATGCATTAAGCCCCGACGAAAAAAACATGAAGTACTAACGCAACAAATGACGGTCCAATTAATTTCCCACAATAATTATAAAAAACAATGTACTACATACATGGTCATCATGGTATGTATTGGGGATAAACAACTATCAAAATATGAATGATAGTAAATCAGGCAAAAACTTGAGTGAGCCAAACCAGTTTAATTTATCATGTGTACACAGCAAAATTAGCTACTGTGGAATCCTTTACCTTCTATACGTTGTCCATTTTCCACCTGTGATTGCTATTAGCCCTGGGTAGTCTTCAAATACAAATGATCTCTAGAAATACTTTCCGTGTTCTTTGCTGATGGATCCATGGCCAATGGGCGAATACCACTCCATGCAGAAAGAACATCTGAACGCCTCACCTGATATGGACAATGAAATTATTTCCCCTTATCCCTTGCTTGGTTGGAAATTCCACACAATGAAAAATATGAAAATACAACAATAACAAATATACAAAAAGGACTAATGGTAGGCACATGGCTAGTATTACAATACAAAAGAACATGAATGCACAGCAATGAATCAATGATCAAAGCAGTGCAGGGCAAAATAACCCAATTACAAACACTTTGGAATCTACTGAGTTAGGCAATGCATGATTTCAGTACTGAAAATTGGGTAGGCACTGCTTAACTGAAACGTTACTTATTGCTGGAAGATTGATATAGAACATTGAATGCACCACAGAACCCTAGACATGTGCAGTTTTTCATAGCTCGTGAATGGGCAAATTAACTTTTCCTCAAGAAATATATAACATTCGAGAGTTCACCAGTGCATCCTAGGTTTCTAACAAAGGGAGCAGACTCTAGATCGAATATCATGTATAAGGTCTAGGTTGAGCATGTCACCCGCATACTCAAGCATAGAATCCAGCAGGCGTAAAGAAGAGTTTAGAGTGATGGAAAAAAACCTTTTAATAAAGGTTACACATATGCTAGTACACGAACCTGAACATTAAGATAATCACATATTGCATCCAATATGAACTGTATTTCATCTTCATGTGGTTCAGGAAGCATTGTTATTGCTGTACTAGAATCAGTTGTCCCAGCAACCGTCCTTCCCAACCATGGCAGCATGAATACAACTCTACCATCTTTGGTCTTGGGGACAATTAACCCCATCCCTTCAGGGGAATAATAATCAGGAAGTACAATGTGCACCCCACTGCTCGGAGCGATCATGGGTACTACGTCACTGTTAGCCATCTTCCTTACAGAATCACAGAATGCTCCTGATGCATTAACAACCACCTTTGCAAATGCGTCGAATTCCTTACCTGACAGACAAAGCCAGAAGTTAAGTAACTACGTAAGATGACTGCCTAGCTATCTAGATGAGCACAAAAATCCCAGATGATAATGCCACATTACAGAAAGTACTGTCAAGTAAAAAATACAAGGATATAATCCAATTAGCACAGTATGCTCTTGCCCTTATTCGGGCTTAACAGATTACCTGTTGACTTGTATACCATAAGTTAACTACAGTTTTATGGTAGAGCACAAGAAAGTTCTATCGGTGCAACTACTACTATTTGAGTGTTGAGACTAGAAACTACTACATCATTTGATAATTAAAATTTATTCACATTCTCGTGGTCTACATGCTTAAGATACCAAGGACAACCGCCGCTCCCGAAATCCCAAGGGGAAGCGGTCGGCGGTGAAGTGATGAACTCCGGTGGCCCCTTCCCTTTTATTTACTATTAATCTAGCTTTGTTTTAGTTAATCGATGAATTCCAGCGGCTCTTTTAGGTCAGACTGTACTAAGTTTAATATGTTGGATATGCTATCTTCTATAGGTCGCATGTTGATCAACTTAATTTCATCATGTTGCATGCTTTTGTATGGATTTGGGGGCGGATATTTGGAGATAGCGGTTGTGGACAGGGAGAAATCGAGGTATCCAGTCACTATCCGCGGACATATACGGGTCCAAATTAGGCAACCGTGGTTGTAGATGCTCTTAGAGAGGGCCGTTCTGGATCTGGGGTACACATGCACCCTATAAACAGTAAATTTAAATAAAGAGCAAATAAAATTTAAAAATTCTGAATTTTTAGATGTTCTTATTAGTGTAACAAGCGTGCTTGACAATGTTCATGCGGAACGGGATGACGGTGCTTCGTCGGTGAAAATACAAAAATAAGTGTAACATTCGGAGATAACATTTGTTGTTTGACTTGTATTTTTTTTTTGCACATATCAAAATATTTAATCTTTCCTCCTAAAAATTTGGAGGTAGCATTTTGGTGTGACAATGAATACATATAGTATTTTTCTAATTTTTTTTACATTCGTAGAAACATTTTCGATAGGATGCTTCCAAGAGCCGAATTGGATTTCCGATGCTGTTAGTGCTAGTTTAGTTAGTTTGATACCCAGTTGCGGTTGGCTGTGTGTGTGCTCGATGAACTGGAACGAGGGAGTCGATCTGGCGTTGTGTTGCTGTACACGTGGGGTCTGTATTAACTCACTGGCGGACTGCGGGGTGGAGCGTGTTAGGAATTAATTAATTAGCTTAATTAATTGTTAATCTATGCTAATGTCGGTGGCCATGTTTGGCAACCGCCTCCTTTGTAACCGCCTTGTAACGAGGGTATAAATACCCCAATATTCAATCAATGAAACAACTGTTCCATCATTTGCTCCTCTCTCTCGTTTCTCTCCAAACACGTTATCAGCACTCGCTCTACCGAGAGCAAGAAGGCCACAAAGCAGAGACGCCTCTCGATTGTGCTCTAGCCCTGTAGCGCGGTGGCCACCGGCGGGTGCGAGACGCCACAGCCCTCGTCCGGCGGCGCGGTCACCCGCACATAAGCACCACACAAGGCGCCCTCCCACGCGGGGTGATGCGGCCTCGCTCCTCCCGGCGGCGCGGACATCATCAGCAGGATCCTTCCAGTCGTCGGCGGCGGCAGCCAACGAGTCAAGCACGAACGCCTTAAACGGCGTCAGCACACAACGACTGCCTGAACGAGCATCGGAAAATCAATCAGGAAACACAAATTCCGTTTAATTTTTGTTCTTCCTGTGATCTGAAGATTAATTGCTTTTTCTGCCGATAGTATGTGGACATGGTGACTGAATAGATGACTGAAGCATCAACCGGAAGAGATCCTTGACCAAGGAAGAAAAAGTTTTAATCAAGAAAGAACCATCCTGTCAGCAAGAACAACAAAAGAACGAAGAATAAGAGAAAACATAGCAGGACAATCTCTTCGATTTAGTGATGCAAAGAGAAAAAGGTATCATGCGTACTTCAGTTTTCTTGCACTGGATCAAGCGGTCACCAACACCGCCAGCGCCTCGGCTGCTCATCGACGGGATGCAATGCCTGGAGCGCACACGGCGACACATATGAACGGCTGGGGCTGGAAGAGGCAGTACGGCGACGCGATGGCAGCGCCCTCAGGCGCAACGCATGACTGCGGCCTCGGCGCGGGCCGCCCAACGCGCGACCGCGGCGACGCCCGGCGCGCACACGCATGGCGAAACACGCCCTCAGCCGCGGCTTCCTCCGTCACAAGGCAAAAGGGCGGCGTCCATCCAACCGCGGCGACGCTCCCCGGCAACTACTTCACCGGCGGCAGCGGTTAATCCCCGACCGCACAAGAGAAAGTGGGGATTCTTATCCTCTCGGCCATCTTGCACTTGAATCCTAGTGCCCTAATATAGCCCCCGGCTTACATGGTATATAAGCCGTGTGCCCAATGAAAACACTAGGCTTGCATTTTTGCATATTTTTTGCAACCCATGACATTTACATGAAAATGGTTTAAAATGATTTTCAATGCATTTATCTTTACTATTTCATTATTACATCTTTCTCACCCATTTTCTTCCGACTAGTTTTCATGGGTCTTATTTTTGAAACCCTGAATTTAACGCCACTTCAATAATTTGATGGCCTTGTACTCTTCCAACCCCCTAGCGTACCCATATTAGGATCACATGCAAAAGTCACTACTGAAAATTCACTCTATGCAGAGTGCTTGGCTATTCGCCGACAACCAAAACACGGGCACTCGGCAAAGCGAAGTAAGACGATGGCCGGGCCAGCCCCTCCCTCATCTGCACAAGGCCTACACATGCCACAAAGACAAAAAATAGGATTTTCCATGCCACTTTTGGGCAAGATTTCATGTGGCGCCTTGCAGATCTGCAATTTCCAGCATTGAAACCCTAGTAGTGCAATAAATGTCTCAAATATTGCAGACGGGTCCGAAAAAATGCATGGGCTAGGCACATGTCATTCGATGGCCTCCTTTGAGAGCACGAGAAGTTTCGAGGCCAAAGGAGCAACATGACCTGCACTTCCTTCACAAACTCGACATGTTCCCTCCCAGTACCCACAGACTACCTCGGAGATGGTGTAGTTTACAAGAGGCTCCGCGGAAGGCTTGTTTGGAACGCGCCCAAACTTTTACCATAACCTACAGGGGCCATGTGATGACGTTGTGCCACCTCCCGAGGGTTTCCGGCATCATACACTTCTCCGAGGATTCAAAACGGTTGGAGCAGGCATGCTGCCAAGGTAATTTCGCCCCCGGTGGGTGGGACATCCCCTCCCTCGACTGCACAAAGCATGTGCATGTCGAAAAGACGTCACATAGGATTTTCCATGCCGCTTCGGGGCAAGATTTCATGTGTCGCCTTGCAAATCTACAAATTCCGACGCTGAAACCCTAGCAGTGCAATAATTGTCTCAAATATTGCAAGCGTGTCCGAAAAATGCGGGGGCTGGCATGTGTTATTCGATGGCTTCCTTTGGGAGCACGAGAAGTTTCGAGGCCAAAGGAGTAATAGGACCTGCACTTCCTTCACAAACCCGACACACTCCCTCTTAGGACCCAGAGACTACCTCGGAGATTGTGTAGTTTACAAGCGGCTTCAGGGGAGGCCTATTCGAAACGTGCCCAAACTTTTACCACGACCTACAGGGGCCATGTGATGATGTTGTGCCACCTCCCGAGGGTTTCCGGCATCATGCAATTTCCCGTGGATTTAAACTATTGTATCATGCATGCCGCCGAGGTAATTTCGCCCCCGGTGGCTGGTCCTGCCCCTCCCTCGTCTGCACAAGGCGTACACATGTCGCAAAGACATCACATATGATTTTTCATGCCGCTTCTGGGCATGATTTCATGTGCCGCCTTGCAGATCTGCAATTTTCGACGTGAAACCTAAGTAGTGCAATAAATGTATCAAATATTGCAAGCGGGTCCAAAAAATGCAGGAGCCTGCCACATGTCATTCAATGGCCTCCTTTGAGAGCATGGCATCATGGTCAACCCCCTTAATTTGGATGCCTGTCAAAGTAGTACTGGACCTAGCGGGCCCCATCTATCAAGGTTTTGGCCGAAAAACATACAGGGGGAGTCGAAAAACCACCGCCACTTGCTTATGGCCCAATGTTGATATGACATGTCACAATGACCTAATATATGTATGAAATATTGAAATAAAGGAGGATTTCATTTCTAAAAACAATGAAATAAAATACAATAAATAACATGGTCCATGTGGTAAGCAACCTCAAAACAAAACAAAAATGAAATACAGTAAAAATTGAGAAACCAAAAGGGAAATACTTTCTGTAATGAAATAAAAAATAAAATAAAATAAATGTAAACCGTGTGTGGCACCAAGATACTCGGCTTACCCTCCGTCAGTGCGCAGAAATCGCGGGACTTCGCGAAATAATAGGCGCGCTCAACATTTGCCCCCAAATCCTCTGCCGTCACTAGTCTCCCCCCGCGCCTCCCCCTCCACCCAAATCGCCGGTGCCCACACTGCCGTCTGCACCGACCGGCCACCGCGCCGCCACCCCCACCCTTCTCATGCAGCAGATCCACATCCCCTCACCCCGCCGAGCATGAGATCCCCCGAGCAGGCCCTCCCACCGGCCGCCGCCCCGCTGCCCCTCGCCGTCCGCTAGGGTTGAGGCCGCCGGGCCACCTTCCCTCCGCCGGCAGCGCCTCCGCCTCTCATCGCACATGTCGCCGGCGCCTCTACCCCATACGCAGCGCCTCCGCCTCTCCCTCTCATGCCGTCGCCGCCTTTCCATGTTGCTGTACGCCGTCGCCTCTCCGTCTTCAAGATCTCAGTTTTACTCCACTCCAGCGGCTGGATCCGAAGCGCGGCGGCTCGATCCAGCAGCTGCGGCACGCCAGTCCCTCCTCTCCAACGCCAGCAGCTGCGGTACACCACCCCCTCCTCTCTCCCTCAATGTTGCTCATCCCCGACATGATTAATCAGATTTAACTTGGCCACAGGTGCCTAGCCGCAACAGAGCAGGTTCAAGCAGCACCAGTAGCAGTAGCTTCGCCTTGCTCTCTTCTTCTCCTCTCTTCAAGCAGTAGATCGAGCGAACAAAACAGGTTCCCCTCTTCTCCTCTCTTTCTCTGTTTGATGCAGGCACACCCTTGAACTTGATTTGATGTTTTTTTTCGAATTGGACTTGTTTTGATTTGGCAGGCACCAACGAGAGGTGGGCGAGACGAGATGTAGCATCTCTGTACTGATGCTCACATTGCTCAAGTAAGTTAACACTGAAATTCAGTTCACTTTCTTAAATTCAGTTTGGAGTAAAATTCAGTTGGGAGTAGGAGTAGTGATGCCGCTGCTGTAGTACTGAAATTCAGTTTGGAGTAGGAGTGGTGTGTTGCACTGAAACAGGGAGTACAAATCTCTAGCTTTGCATGCTTAGTTAACTTATGAAAAGATATGGCAGTAGTACTTGTATCTATGCATATTTGAGCACTCGAGGAGTACTTCAAAATGGAGTAGCTTAATTCACTGAATTTGAGTATTCTTGGATTACTATTGTACTGAATTTATATGACTCCATATTCACTTTTCTTGGAGTAGATAACCAAGTACAGTACATATAAATTCAGTTAGTGCTCCCTAAATTCAGTATATTTTGAGTGTGGAGTATAAGTGTACTGAGTACTCCAGAATATAGTGTACTCTAGTTCACCAGCTAGTGCTTCAGTACTTTTTTCTGCAGGATTACTTACTCCTACAGGTCTGCAAGATTATTTAACTGAACATTTATAGTGCATATAAATTCAGTTAAGTGCTCTGCACTTTTCTGAATTTATATGTACCTAGGAAATAAGAACACCGACATCAGATAACAATGAGCTATTGATTTACTACATTACTCACCTGAACATGGCATCCATAGAACCTCCTCCCATTGTTAGCACCTTCGAAAGCAACACACTTCCTAGGCATCATCTGGTGCAGAGTGCACTTGACAACTTCCTCCATGGGAGCACCACACCACAGTGGCTCAAGGATGATGTCAGGTGTGTCCTACATGTAGTACAAGGTAGATCAGACAACCAATGCATCCAATACTTGCAAATTCATCAAGCACATGCTAAACCTAATCCCTTAACCAAAGGAATCTAGTCATACAAAGGTGCATATCATCAACCCTAATTCCCAAATCGATTGAACCCTAACCCTAACCCTAAATAATGGCAGAGGGAGGAGGGTGAGACTTACAAAGTACTACATGTCCATCAGGTTCCCCCACATGTTGTGAACTCTCATCTCCATCATTCTAAGAAGGCATCCTGGCCGGTGACGAGGAAGGGAGGTGGTCGGCGACGATGGCGAGCTCTCGTGTAGGGGAGAACAGAGCAAGGGGGGCGGGGAGTGGGAGTGGGTGAGCGAGAGTGAGCGAGAGTGCGAGTGGGTGACTAAGCACCTGGTCGGGATGGCGCACTCTAATGGCCGTCATCATGCGCACCGTCAACCTCGGGCCGATAAAAACCTGACGGGTGGGCCTCACGTGTCATAACCGTGCTTAAACTGTAACGATTCAGCCACTAGGGTCTTATAGAACAGCCCACCACTTTTCTGGTAGTTTTTTGAAAAATAAAAAAACAATAGTTTTTACGACGATAGCCCGTAATGTGGTAGTTTTGTGCTATTCAGTCGCCTGCAGAGTCACCTCGGTGCATTATAGGTCATGAATCCCGAGGCCGCCCAGGGAGAGAGGGCGGCAAACACGCAACCAGTTGACTCGCCACTGCCCTCCACATTCATCCTTCTAGAGCGCCCATAAGAAGCCGCGGATGATCCGGTTAATCTTCGTGAGGATGGATTTGGTGTAGGACAATCGCCATGAGAAAGTATAGGGGCATGGTGCAGAGAACATGCCTGAATAGCTCTAGCCAATCCTCGAGGGATAGCATGGAGCCGAGCTAGGTAGAGTACGATCAAGTATCCCGGCGGCTGATTGTTAGCTACTAGTGGTTGGGGCGCGCCCGTGGCGCGCCGCCTGAGCGGAAGCTTGGGCGGTGCCAGGTAGACGTGTCCCTTTCATGCTGCTCTATGTGCTAATCAACTTGCTTTACGAAGGAATTCATTTAAAACAGAGGGGGAAAAGCAGAACTGAGTATATACACATAAAGGTGTTGCTATAGCCCTGCTATTAACAGGCGCATGCAAGCCTGATGAGTGTCAGTCTTAGAGATTACATGCAATAGGGTAAGTTGTAGGTGCTCAAAAGGAAGCGACAGCAGCATTCATCATGTCATAGGGAGATGTTGAGCTTGGTCCCGATGTCCCTGATGGCAGCCCGGGTCCTCTCGATGGCAAACAACTCCACACTGTTGGCGTCCGGAATCCTCAGTTGCGCGACCTTCTTCTCGTAGGACAGCCTGACACGCTTCCTTGCGCGCAAATGTGTTCTATTTCATATCTTTGGCTTGGCTCGTTCTTTGGACTTCTAATGATTATACAAATTCTTGGAGAAGCAAGTGTACTCGATTGAACGTACCCTGACTTTAGGCTCTCCTTGTGCCTCTCGAAGAGCTGGAATGGCTCCGGCGAAGCTTCACAAAGGCCAACTTGCTCGTCGCCATCGTTATCCTCAACATCCCCTCTCGGAGCAGCTGGTTTAACTGACTATGTACAAGATAGTAATGATCAATCTACAGTCTACCTTCTACTTATATTCATTGTTTTAAATAGCGCGCTATAGCGTTTAGAAAAGGTCTTGCACTAAGGGTCTTTTGTCCAACCACATGAGCAAACATTTTAAATAGCGCGCTATAACACCGCTATAGCATGCTATAGCATTTAGAAGTGGTCCGCCGCTAAGAGGCTTAGCGCGCTATTTAAAACTTTGCTTATATTCCACGAATATGTTTTCTCAAGATAACAAAAGCATTACCCTTAATTTGAGGCCATCTCATTTTGTTTCAGAGCTTCTATATGGAAGAGCCAACAATTAGGAACACCATTGTGGTACAACAGCCTATTGCTTGGCCAAAACATCAAATTACAGTTTCTCTGACGAAAAAGTGCTCACATCTTAAGCCAAAGCTGCAATACGAGCTTCCCAGCTTTCTCGTCCTTGGATAGCCCCCTCCTGACCTGAGAAATCACCCAAGCATTACCGAACCATGCCAAGACCTTGAAAGAGTATACCCATGTAATTACCATCAGATACATAATACATTACATACAAAGATAAACCGCACCCCTACTCACTTGTTATTAGCCAGCAGACATGTTGTGTGCACCCCTTTTCTGCTCTTTTTGGTTAGCTTGTGTTTGGTCAGCTTGTGTGTACACATCTGCACCAATGCATGGAACAGTTTATCAATGGCAATCTGGAACATGAGGAGCTCGTCTGGATCCAATAGCTTCAACCCTCCCAAACTTGCATCAAGGTATAACATGTGATTGCTAATAAAAATTCAGATCATGGTACTATTTCAATGGCCTACGCATCAAAATTAATTTCTTGAGAAATTTAAAACACCGTCCCTTCCATAAATGTTAGTACAATCTGATGCTCATACAAATATACCTGCTCTTATGACTGGATAGATCAATAAGAAAATGTGTGTGAAAATTAAATAGACAAAAAATATACACCGACTATTTGCATTTGACAACATTTCATGAAATTATGATTCAGAAGGGAGGGGCATCCTAGCATGTATACCAGCCATGGTGTGAATCAGCCAGTCTTGAACACATGGATGGGCGCGCCGGCATATATACCAGCCATTTCTACCATGAGGAATATGTTGAGAAGAGCTGAACCTCGACATTTCTGAAGCAGGCGCGTCATACTTAGATCAAACAGAACAAAATGAAGAACAGGCACACAAAGTAGTAGTATTCCTAAACTAAAACTGAGCACATTTCTTAATAGCAACAGTTTCCACTGTCTGCAAACATTTAGCGTGCAAAACGATCACATTAAGATTATATCAGACACAAGCTATATGTAGACACAACATTGGTAGATAGATAGTCACAAGAATATGTGTTATGGCTACATAGAATATCTTCTCTGGCTATATAAAAAGGATGCGACAAACCCACCCTATCCTACCAGAAAGAGATGCATAGTAGTTAGCTTAATACAGGAATACAAAAAATGCCTTTAGAGTAGATTCATGTGAACCAATAAGAGAGCTCACTGCCTAACAAAACATAGACCAGCCTGAAGTTGTTGCAACTAAGGTGGAATACAATACCAAATGAAGAATGAAATATATGTAGAAAAGATGAAATATGTGGTCTGATCAATGACCTGTCCCGGTGTCTTTTTATCTCAAACTTGAAAAACAACCATGTGATGCATGGCCATCATAAAATTAATACCTCCATCAATCCAATCTTTGAAGCAAAAGGACACCCTGCCCTATCCAAGGAACATAATAAGTTTTAACTCTCGCTAGATTCAAGATACCCAACATATATGAACTGTCGTAGATACTTGTCTAAGAAGATGAATTCCATTTACACCAATTCAGTGATGCAATATTTAGTCATTCAAAAACAAGTTGCTTATTTTATTTCAAAAAAATATAAAAACTTATACGAACAAACAAACAACATATGCTACTTGAATATCAAGGAGTCTAAGAGCATACTTGACCACAAGTCGAGAAAACCTCAGCAAGCTTCTATTTAGCATCCTGCAAATCAATGAGGAGTTTTGGGGGTTAGTGAATTAATAACAAAACTAAAAAGGATATAATATAACAACTCATTCTCTTCGATATTCTCACATGTTGATCAATGTTTGGGACATAGACAGTTCGCCGTAATCTATCCTCCCTATCAGTTTGCCCTGGTTGAAGACATTCCTTCTCTGTAATCACAGAACAATGCGGCTGATTAATATAACCAAGAAAGAAGTGCTGCCCTCTAAATCCCTGATATGGTGAAATGGAATGTGAAAACCCTTCCCGGAGTGGCAAGTAAAGTCCACCGGCGTTGTGGATCCCTCTTGTGGGGCATTGTAGATTTGTTATGGAGAAAAGGTGAAACATCTCTTCATCACACAGATCATACCAGGTCAGCGAGTTTGGGATGTAGAGAACCTAATTGATAAGTAGGAAGGTTGCAGCGTGCATGCATCTTCTGATTCCAAACTGACAAGGCACACTAGATCTTCAAATCATGAGGATCAATAAAATTGGGCCACAATTGAATGTTCAGCCAAAAACCTGAAGTTCTGACACTTGCAAGCAGGGGTAGTGCTCTGTTTCAAGTGACCACGTGACATATGCGAGCGAAAGGAAAATTACTCACTCAGCGCTTGCAACTGCTCCTATGATGCCATCGGCAGGTAAAACCGTTTTATTCCCAAATTTTATCGTGTCTGAATCCATGTGAAGCATGCCCTTGCATCTCTGAATAAAGACATGCAATTTCCAATGCATAAGTCATTATTTCTATAAACGTACAAAAGAACTAAATAGAAACTAAATTATATCTTACTAGTTGGTTCAAATTGTCATGTTCCTCCACAACTGAAAACCTGGTTATCTTCTCAACGTCCTTTCCCAAATTATCCCAGCTAGCAAGTCCTTTACAAATTCTATACATATCTATATAAAGAGAGGTCAAGTCGTATGCATCAGAGCAAATTTATACGACCTATAATGCAATCTAGGAATACTAAGAAACTTCTATAATCTTGAACTTGTTTTACTTCAGGGTGGTCAAAGTCGTATTGGTAGTTTCTTTCTTCCTAGTGAGATGACTGATAAATCATAATGGTCAGACCTATGCTTCCCTACTTGAATAACGTTGGTGTGACGCTGATGGTTACTTTTATTTTTATTCACTGTGTCTTTACAATTCTCGTAATTTGTATGCTCTTTCAGATTTCATATACATATAGAAGAAAGACTGTATGGTGCTACCACTCCTAGTACATGAAAAGAACAGTGGTTTAAGAACATAGTCGAAATTCTACCTTGCCTAAGGTGAGATGGGGATGGGCGTTGTAACTCCCGTCCAGAGAGACTCGCAGCAGGAAGGCCTCGTGGTGGAGTGAGATCCTGGGAGGGGAGTCCAGCTACGCCCTGAAGAAATACCAGCCTGCATACTAGAAAAAAGGCAGTCAAAATTCTCAGGTCCGAGAAAATCGACCTAGTATAGGAAGCAACGGATTGATGGAGACATGTTGTGTTACTGCTGCTTGCAGGGTTTGCAGGTCGCTGCTGCCTCCTTGGCACGAGCCATGGTGCCACCTTAGCCCGCGCATGAGAAGAACCATGGTTTAGGTTTACAACAGGACGAGGAAGAGTAGTCGTGGGAGCCGATTCCGTGGGCCCGACAGAGGGCGACTCCCCGACTCGATGGGGATGTGAAGCAGTGGCAGCCGCCGAGCTGCTGCGGCACGGCCGATGCCATCCTTGCCTCTCCAACGGTAGTGGGACAGGGACGGGCGCTGCTTCCCGTCCAGGACTCAGCTCTCATCCACCAATCGCCGCCACCGCGGGGGAGTTCAGATCCGGAGAAAATGGCGAGCGGAGGCGTCGGCCGCGAGCTCTAGCCTCCAGACCGACGACACGAGGAGGGGAGAAGAATGACGTGCGGAAGCAGGGGCTTGGAGGTGGAGAGGTGGGAGGATGAGCACGCGGGAGGGAGAGCGTGCGGCGGCGGGACTGGGGAAACGATAGTCTAGGGTTTCCATCGCTGGTCCTTATATCAATGCATTTCCTTTTTCTTTTCTCTCTCGTTCGGCACAGTAAAACCACCACAGTAAAAGACAGGTGAAGGCAACCAGCGAGCGCCATTGTGGCCACTATTAATGGGTTGTACTAGAGGTTGGGGCGCGCCCTGGGCGCGCCTCCTAGCCGTACATGTGCGTGCAAGTCTAGCTTTCATAATTCTGAACGTGCTTATTCGATCCAGAGAAGCACAGCCACCATAGATAAGCTACAGATGTTGATGAGAAAAGTGCACATCCGTGCGTTGTCAGATAGACAACCGTACTTTCCACTGATTTTTAGCTTTAATTGTACAACACATGCATGTACAGTCGACACATACTTGAATTAATGACAGTAATACAGAAATAATCCATTAGAGGTGGAAGTATATTAATCTTAGGGGGGTGGCAGCAGGTTACATACCATGGTTGTCCAAAAATGAATCAAACTTAGCAAATAAACAAGCAATCTAAAGACGATGTATCTACCAGATGCTCCACACTATGTTGTTGTATTTCAGCCACAAGACATGCAGCTGCAGCTTCATCTGCACGCTCCGCCAACCCCATCGTGCCGATGCTCGCCTTCATCATCGCCTGCTCGAGCAGCTCCTCGTCTGCTTCATCATCAGATCGCCATCGCAGTAGAGCCCTCGATGCAGCCCACAACCTCTCACGATAGCTGTGGAAGATGTAGCAGCCATCACCATTCCGGCTTGTCATAGTGCAGCCACCCGTTGGGACTGCCTTCGGCCACGCGACTGTGCCAATGTCTTGAGCAGACAGAGGCAGCATCGGCATTCAAGCTCAGTTCTACATCAAATGACATCGTTGCCCACCAAATCCAGCAAGAAATTAAAGTGTGGATGCCGCAAACTCCGTGAATCCAAACTTGCCATTAGTGTGTTGTAGATCCATGTGTTCGATAAAGGGAAATAACAGACTGAGCACAAACATGATATAAAGTTCGTCACTGCAAATTGGAGTCCATGGCCCTGTAATTTCAAACGGCAGATTCACCACAGTTATAGAAGAATTTTTTGAAGCCCATCACCTTCGTCGGAGAAGTTCTTCAGACTATGCCCCCGCTCCATGCAGAGCAAGCAGATCTGGAAATAACAGAAAGATATCACAGTTGCTAAGAGGTAGTGAAACCGAAATCTCAGCTTGGTAATGCACACTTGCTGACAATCTTGGCTGAGAATGACAAATTTGCTTTAATACAATCACAAGTAATAACAAACAACATAGAAGACATCACAAGGAGATGATCGAGCTATTCTAGATCTTACGGGCATGAATACTACAAAATGGGTGAATCTTGTAACATATAACTTCAACAGTTTGTTGAATATTTGAGAACCAGGCAAGATTCCTACGCAAAAGGGGCTTCAAACACCTAACTTGGCCAAAAAGGACAGGAAAGGCAACTAAGTAAAATAAACAAAGGACCAAACAGTTCGAGATCAACTGCTTTCCACTCATAGACCTAGTGGAAAATAATACCAGCGCGTGATCATCCAACAGAGCAGCACAATCACCAAATAACTCCAAGGTGCTTCAAATGGGGATAGAAGATTATGCCTAATAAACATATCCATAAGATTGCACATCCAGATCCCAGAACATCTGGAGAAATTAAATATTTGTTGCATCAAATTTTTACGGTTTCGAGAATGTGACAATCCATGGGTTCATCAGAAAGAACATAAATAATACTTAGATGTATGCACGGTGCATTACTACTAATATAAAAGAATTAGGCTTCGATTCCCCTTTCTCTTATCCTACGTTAGCAAATTTTGGGTTAGGATAAAATCATGGGTTTTCCCCCAAAATAAAATAAACAAGCCCAGTATGAAAGAAATCATTAGAATTCAAGCTTATCAGACAATCAGGCACTTCCGTTGGCATGTCAACAATCAGATTGAACAAAACCTACGGTCCTCAATTTTCCCTCTAAAAATGTGTAATGTTAGGAAAGGGAAAACAAAATGGTATGCAAATTAGCACCCAGAAAATTCATAGAAGCAATGAAGCAAATAGGAACAATAAACTTCATGTGTAAAATTCATCTTGAGACCGCTATACTTTCCCCAAGAGCCAGAAAAGCTAGAGTCATATCACACAAACATTTAGGCAAGCAAATTACTTTGACTTAATCAATTTCTTTGCATATATGGCATAAAGGCATCTATAGAACAAAACTTGATGATGTTAGTTTACCTTGCCAAGCTCATCAAATCCATCTAACTGATTAAGAAGCTCCATCACCGTCCGCTGGATCTCACGGTCATTACTGGTTCCTCACTAAATCATGTCCTACTAATTGCATCGATTTAATCCATGAAGATAATGCATGGCTAGAAATAATAATTTGAAGAAGATGAAACAAAATTTGTGGGCAGCATAAATAAACTAAATGGTGATATAAGTTCAAAGATCTAAGGAATGCACTTGTACTTATATTCAGATCGGTTGGATTTCTTCTTGTTGGGCAAAACTGATACTGAGATCTGAAGTTTAATATTTTATAGTGTTGGGCCGGAATATAATTAGATGGCGCAACATCTCAGTCAAGGGAACTATTAAGTCACAGCTTGCATCTCAGCAACACTAGATGCATAACCATCTTCCACCATGTGTGGCTTAGAGATAATAAAGGAATTAAGATTAAGACCAATTAGCTTTGCAAAAAGAAAGCCGGAGCAAAACTTACTTGGTGATCGTGTGCATAGCTGAGCATTTATCTGATTAAACGAGCACTTTCTCCAATATATTTGTCAATTATAGCACTTGACAGAATCTGGTTTTAGACAATAAGTCAGTGTAATGTAATACTCGCATAATGAAAAAACCAAGTACCATCAATCAAGTGAAAACAACACCTCCAAAAGTTAGCATCAATGTTACTGGCGATAGCCCTTGCTAATACTGCCTTCCCGGTTCCTGGTGGGCCATAGAGTAGAACACCTTAGGAAAAAGTTAAACAAACATACACTGGCTCCCAAAATCACAGCAGGCATATCTTTACCTCTTCAACTTGCAGAAATAAAGTGGATCCTAAACACATTTGTTGTTGAATTTACCTTTCGAATCCCAACACCAGCATCTCCCCGCCGACCCGTCTTCGTATGGCGACGGCGACTCTGGCGACTCCGAGACCTCGGACAGCGGCGTGAACGGCCCGTGGGCACCGGGTCTCCTCTACCTGACGGCCTTGTGGCGGCTGAGGCGCAGCTGCGAGCCACGAGCTCCTTCAGACGAGGGGAGAGGCGGTCAAGGAGGAGGGGATGGTGGAGGGCTGGAGCTCGGCTATGAGAGAGGAACGGGGAGGACAAGGCGCAGGAGAAGTGGCGGATACGGCGGCGCCGGGGCGCGGAAGAGCGATGCGGAAGCGGCCGCGGCGGAGGTTGCGTGCAAGAGAGCCGAAGAGGAAGGAGCCTCGCACTCTCTTTCTCCCCAGATCGGATGAGGCGGCGAGGACGATAGAAGAGAGGAGCCGCCGGCTGCGTTGGCGTGCGGTGCGCTCGATACTGGAGGAAGTTGCCTCGAAATTTCCTGGGCTGATTAATTTCCTTTCCTTTCACCTGCGACAGTAAATCTGTCAACGTGGCATAGGCGACGAGACGCCCTTACCGCGACTGTTAATATGTGCATACCTAGCTTAGCTTGCTTGAGTCAAAGGAAAGATCCATCCAGCTGCGTGTGTGCCTGCTTAGTACTTGTGTGCGTACGTACGTCTCCAACTACATATAGTTTGTGGACGGTCGGTGTTGAGTATAATGTTCATTACGAAAAAAGAAATAGATTAGGATTTGTTCTGGATTGTCTTATACTCCAAGTAGATCGTTGTACTCCTATATATATGCCCACGAGGCTCAAGCAATACAACGACTATTCCACCAAACATCTCTCTTCCTTCTAACATGGTATTAGCCTAATCGATTCTAACCCTAGCCACCGTCGCTTCCGCACCGCGCCTCCCCGAGGCGGATCTTCATGATCGCCGCCGGGGGCCGCGCCGACCATACCTAGAGTTCATCCGCCGGTCATGTTGACCGGCTGTCCTAGAGAGTCTTTTCCCGAGCCTTTGCTCTGGGTTTTCTCTCTCTCGTCGGTCATCTTAATCGGCGGTTTTTTTTTGCTTTTCCGATCTAAGATCGGTTTGCGTCGCCCGCCGTCGCCGTCGACCTCACGCGCCTCTATTCCGACTTCGGCAGCGACTGATTGGCTACTTCACCGACCCGTTGGCCTCGCGCGACAGGCGGCCTGTCAAAGCAGCCGTCCGCGCGCCGGCCCGCCCGTCGCCCTGCGCCGGCCGTCACCGCCCTGCTCCGACCAGGACACCTGCATCGCCCACCCGGCGGCCTCGCGCCATGCGACGGCCAATCATAGCCGTCGTTCACGCGCCGGTCCGCCCATCTATCCACACCACCCGCCATCGTCGTGTCTGCACGGCGGCCCTACGGTCTACCTCGCCAGCCTCGTCCTCGGCTACATCTGGCTCGTCGGCTGCCTCAACTCGGACGCCGCTGCTCCGTTGGTCACTCGGGTCTCGCTGCCCAGGCGCCGGCGCTGCTTTGGCAGCCCGGGTGCCCGTGCTGACGTCCCACGCCGTCCGCCATCGCTGGCCTCATCCAGGACTTCGCCGCCACCACGCCTCCATCGAGCGGCGTCCCCGACCTCGCGCGCGATCGGCTTGATCACCCGCACGCCGCCGTGATCCGCCTCATCTACGCCGCGCGACCAACCTGGCCCGTTGGTTGCGCGCGCCTCCACAGGTCCCGTGAAGATTGTCCCGAGTTCAGCGCGCCCCTCCGCCGATCGAGCAACGGGCTGCCGCCGTGTCACCCCGTCGGGACGCGGCTGCATCGACTCGTGCTTCACCGCTGTGTCGCCCCTTCGGGCCGTAGTGCCGCGATACACGGTCCCCACCGCCGCCCCGAGACCGTCCCCGCGGTTGCACCGACTCGCGAACCGCCGTTGCGTCGCCCCTTCAGGACGCAGTGTCGCGGCCCGCGGTCCCCTCCGACGCCCCGAGGTCTTCCCGCCGCCCCCCCGACCCGCCTGCCGCCGCTGCGTCGCCCCTTCAGGTCGTAGTGCCGTGGCCCGCGGTCCACTCCGCCGTCACCGCGCGTCGGCTTCCCGTGGTATGCGCCGCGCCATCTCCCTTGGTGCGGGAACGTCACCGTCCGCGCCGGTCTTCGTCACGCTGTCAGGGTTCTTCGTCTACTTTGAGCACCGCCGCCGCACTCCTAACCTAGCCGCTGCCGCCGCCGACAGGCCGCCGCCGCCGCTCTTCTTTGGCCGCCGCCGCCGCTACCTTCGTAGCCACCGCCGCCGCCCGTCCACCCCCTTCATCTTCGTCCAAGCACCAGCCCGTCGCCAGCGTCGCCGTCATCTACCCCGACCACTTCGTCTACTCCGACCACCGTTGGTGACATTGGCCCTGCGCCGATGGACGCCGCAATCGTCGTCGAGTTCTTCTCTGCTGGCCCCTCCGACTTCTCCGACATGGCGTACAGCTCGTGCAGGTCCCTCGTCTACGCATGCCCGGTGCTGGCAACACCGATGAGTGCCTTCATCCACGACGTGTCCCCGGGCCTGGCAAGCCTGGTCGGCGCTTCGTCAACTTCGTCTTCGTCCGTCTATGCATGCCCAGTGCTGGCAACACCGGTGCGTGCCTTCGTCTACGATGTGTCCCCGGGCTTGACAAACCCGTCGCGACGCGTCGTCAACAACATCTTATTCCCGGCGCACCACTACTTCGACACCACAGCGCCCATGCTAATTCGGCGCCCCCCTTGCACCCGCGGCTCCACGGCGACTTCCTCGACACCGGCTACCCCGACTCGACATCAACCACGGCATTCTTCGCACGGCAACCTCGACAACGGCTACACCACCTACGCTCTCGGCTACATCGACAAACGGCACAAAGGGTTACCGCCTGTTTGAGCAACCTCGTCGGTTTCCACTCCAGTCACGACTCCGCGATGCGTCGACCGTTCCGACTGTGGGAGGTGGGGGGGGGGGGGTGTCCGTCTCCTTGCCTTCGGATTCTTCTCCAGTCTCATCGTCTGCGTCGCTACCGTTGTGACTGCAGGGGGATGTTGAGTATAATGTTTATTAGGAAAGAAGAGATAGACTAGGATTTGTTATGGCTTGTATTGTACTTCAAGTAGATCATTGTACTCCTATATATATGCCCACGAGGCTCAAGCAATACAACGATTATTCCACCAAACATCTCTCTCCCTTCTAACAGTCGGAAAGTCTCGACCTGACCACAAGCTGCGTCTCGTTGAAGAGTACACGACGAGTTGGGACCTACTCTAACAATTGGTATTAGTGCTTGGTCGATATGTCTACCCCATGGCTCGAGTTTGTGCTCATGTTGAGCAGGTCCTTATGATTTGTTCTTCTTTTTTTCCTTTCAGGCTTTAGATTGGTTCCATCCCCAATGTTAGTGATTTATTAGATATATGCTAGTTTAGTTGATTTGCTGGTGACTTTCTAAGATCATGCTGGTGACTTTCATTAGTTTAGTTGATTTGCTTTGACTTTATTTTGTTTAGTTGTGTAGCTATTTTGCTTGTCGGGTTGTTTTGTCCTGTTGAGTAAATCCTAATTTTGCTTCTTTTTTGTGTTGACTTATCTATAACGCTAGTTTTTAGGTCTAATTTTGTGAGATTGTTGTTGTGATAGTGAGCTTTTAGGTCTTATAATGTAAACATTTTAGTTTTATTGTTGAGTAAACCCTAAAAGGCCCTTTTTTTTATCTTAATCCATTTTAATTTGTGGTGTACGTCCCTTTTTTTTGTTTTAAGCAAATTCTAATTTGTGTTGTATATGTAAATCCTAAAATTCCTTTTTATTAGTTGTATTATTCCAGTAGATATCTTGTAGTTTATCTTTATTTATTTATTTCCTATTAGATGAATCATTACTTGTTGTTATAGTTAGAACATCTTCAATAGAAGATGTAGATGTAAAAATACATAACTTTTGCATCTCCAGAGCCCCAAAACAATTCTCCAGCGGATGATGTAGATGCAAAACAAAAAAAATACATCTTCATTTCCTTAAGATGTAAACTACAACACTTCATGGTGCAAATATACATCTCCACCTACAGGAGATGTATATTTGCCAGCTGCGCGCCAACCGTCAACTGCCGTTTCCTTTCACTTCCCTCCCGTCTTCCTCCCACCTTCCGCCGCACCGCCGCCGCCGCCCGCCCACCACTCACGCCGCCGGCGCCTAGTGCCAGATCAGGCCCTGCCGTCGGCCCCGCTGCCGGTTCCGACACCCCCTCCGCCGTCGGCCGCTGACCGATGCCACGAATCGGTGGTGTTTTTCTCCTCTTCTCCCCGCTACCGATTCTTCCCCGCCCTGCTGCTCCTCCGCCGGCCCTAATCCGTCGCCGCCCCACCACACCTCCAGCCCTCGTGTTTCCGCCGCTCCCGCTACCGTTCGACCTTGTCGCCGCATGATTCGCCCCACGACTCTCCTATGTCGGCCCCAAGCCATCGCCGCCCCACCCCACCAACGGCCACAACGCCCCTCCCCATCGCCGTATGCGCACTGCCCCCGCCCTATCGCCACCCCGCCCCGACCCGCTGTCGCCATGCTGCTGAGGAAGACCCCGAAGAGCAAGACGGGGTTCTTCAGCGTGAGGGCCCTTTTTTGCATCTCCATTTGTATGTTCTATTGGAGTTGTTGTTTTAC
This sequence comes from Secale cereale, assembly GCA_902687465.1. Taxonomy (NCBI): domain Eukaryota; kingdom Viridiplantae; phylum Streptophyta; class Magnoliopsida; order Poales; family Poaceae; genus Secale; species Secale cereale. The sequence continues at coordinate 856,080,068 of LR738715.1, read as the reverse complement.
ATCTTCAATACACATCGTTTGTTGGTGTTGTCTGTTGGTATTGGCCCTTTTTCTTGGAGATGCAGAAGACACTTTTTGGAGATGTAAATTTTTACATCTCCAAATTTGCATTTTTGATTGGAGATGCTCTTTTGTTGCATGGTTTGTATCTTTGTGTTGCAATTTTTGGCTTAGAGTATATAATTTTGTTCTCATTGTTATGTTGCATAGTTTCTATCTTTGTCTTGCAATTTTAGTTTATAGTACATAGTTTTGTTGTCATTGTTATGTTGCATGGTTTCTATCTCTGTGTTGCAGTTTTAGGCTTAGAGTACATAGTTTTGTTGTCAATGTTTGTAATGTTCGCTAGATTTTGTATTTCTTTCCTTACTTTTGAAGATCAACTTGCTGTCAATCTTTTGTGGCAAGTTTTTAACATTTGTGGTGCAAATTATTGTCAGAATCTTTTGATTTTTAATTTTAGAACACGAATTTGTGTTTCAAGATTGTTTTTTTTTAAATTTCTAGTTGAGGTTGACTAACTGATTAGTTGAAGTATTTTTATAGATATCTTGTAGTTTACGGTTTCCGCACTCTCCTTTTTTTTTAGTTTTTTTAATGTTGAATGGTGGATTTAAACTTATTTTTTCTTTTACTATGTATGTTTCGAGCTTGAATAGATTTGTATTGGGTTGGAACTGAGAGACAGAGAAAGAAAAGTAAGGAAAGAAATAAAAATCCCCAAGACTGTAGTTTCGAGCTAGTATATGGTTTTGTTGTCAATGTTTGTAATATTTGCTAGATTTGTATTTTTTTTCTTTCCCTCTCTCAGTTCCATGATTGGGTTGGAACTGAATGTGAGAGAGAGAGAGAGAGAGAGAGAGAGATAATAAAGAAATAGAAACAAAAAGTCGCCCTAGCCAGCGGCCGCCTACCCAAAAAGTTAGGGTTTCTCTGCCTCCCGCCTGTGCCGTTGCCGGTCCATCCCGTCTCCCGTGGCCTTAGGGCCATGGGAGCGGAGTGGATCCCAGCCCTTGCTCGTGTGAGGGCTCCGTTTTTAGATCTTTTTTCGAGGTTTGTTAGGATTTTTGTCATATTCAGGAAGACGAGACAGCGGCGGCTCCCTGAAGATAGAATAAAGGTCTCCTCGCCTTGCCACCGTTCGGGTGATGTTTCTAGCATCGTTGGTGGGCGTGTGGAGGTGTGTCTCCGGTGGATTTGCTCGGATATGTTCGTCGTTCGTCTTTATTTGTGTGTCTTCAGGTTGGATCCTTCTTATCTACAATCTTCATCGTTGACGGTTGCTGTTCTAGTGCGTTGGTTCTATGAGGCCTTAGCACGATGACTTCCCGACTGTTTACTACAAGAAGGTTTGTCCGGCTCCAACGAGGGAGGGGCAATGTCAGCGGCGCGCCTTCGGCTCGCTTCAGTACTTATAGTCGTGGGCTACGAATTTGGATGTATTTTTTATTATTTCTAGTGTTCATTGTACTAACATGATTGAAAATGAATAGATCGAAAGTTTATCCCTAAAAAAATAGAAAATGTGGTGCAGGGTGGATCAAATCCTACATAGCACACTGTCCGAAGACATCTGCAACCCCTAATATAGCCCATATCAAGTCTGAGACGTGCCCAAAAACGCGGACGTTTAAGAAGGCTTTGAAGAGTTCGGTTAGATCAATTTTTTCCTCCTCTCTCCTATCTTTTTCCTTCTCTCCTCTGTCAATGATCCTATGTCCGTCAGGTCAATTTTGGGAGTCTGGGTTCGCGCCGTTGACATTTACGCATTTTATATTTGCGACGTAGTACGGCCTAACGCACTTGCCGCTGGCCCGCGCATATATTCTCGCTAGGGTTTGACATCTTTCCCCCATGGCTACGGCCTACGCCACGATCTGATCTGATGTGCTATTCAAATCCATGGCCACGGCGTGCACCGGAACATTTAGCATGTCGACGTCGATGCATGGTGTTCTGCAGCTGCTACGGCTCTCCTACTCTCCTAGTATGAAAGTTGGCGATATTGGATAGCGTTGACCGCGTTGTTGGCCGTAGCCGAAAGGTGGCGGTGGAGACGAAAGATAGTCACTCCAACTAGCGGTCGTTGAAAATGACACGCATGAAATTTGGCGTGTGGTCAACTAGGGACATAGTTATTCGCTTGCTAGTCATATCTCGTGTCATGGCCGGATTGGTTGGCCGGCCGAGACTACTTGGACTGCCGGCGCCAATGCATGGTGTGCATCATGGACTGTCGATTCCACGGTGCATCCGTTACAAGAATCATTCAGGTGTGACCGTGACACACCTGAGCCAGGGCCCAGGGCACAGCACCTTTTGTACTACAGTACGTGTACTATGTTGGACTGCTGGTGCCACCAGCACTGACATTATCTTGGACTGCCGGTGCTTTTGCTCTGTATCTTTGCTAAGTTATACTACTAAATTGGCGACACTTATTTTGCGACGGAGGGAGTAGATCTTACTGCTAAACTGGTGCGATGCTGTACATCTGCAGGCCTTCGATGCCTATGTCGTCGTCGGCAAACAAAATGCCCCTGGAGTTGTAGTGTTGCAAGAGTGGTGGGGGCTCAACAACCAGGTCAAGAACCATGCCATCCACATCTCCCAACTCGGCGATGGATACAGGGCACTTATTCCAGAGTATGGAACTGATGCTTCACAAAGTGCTGGTGCTTAGTTTCTCGGCATACCATCTCTTGGTCAAGCTCTGCGTGTTCAAATTTTTGTCTTTCTCCTTGTTCAGTTTGTACCGTGGGAAGGTCGCCTTGGATGCTGCCGAGGCTCGGCATCTGATGGAAGGGCTGGACTGGAAGGGCGCAGTCAAGGATATTCAGGCTTCAGTTAAGTGGCTGAAGAAGAATGGATCACCCAAGGTAGGTTCTTTTTTTTACCCTTGTTCATGTTTCAAGATTTTCTCTTTCTATTTAGTTATTCGATTTTTAATATAGTAAAATGGTTGTGTGCATCATTTTGATGCAGAGGACCAGGGGTTCAACCTCCTTCTTGAAAGGAATAATTATTATTATTATTTGAATTATATTATTCTGGGTGACACGTAACTCATTTGCCTTTTGGTAGATTTGTGGTGATACCCTCATGCAGCAAAATCTAGTACTCCCTCCATTCGGCAAAATCTAATACTCTCTTCTTCTTAATCAATGAAAATGGCAAATCTTTTGCCTCGTTTAAAGAAAGCGACACTTATTATGAAATATGAATCGGACGGAGTAGTATGTAAGTATCCATTTTGTTTGTTTGTTGCACAAATCTTGTTGTGTGCTTTTGACAGATAACTAAATAAGTAAGGTATGCCCATTAGTGATATCTAAGATCGTGTCTTCTGGAAATAATTTGACTTTTCTCAGCTGCATGTGTACACAAGTGAAAATTTCCATGAGAAAAGCATTAATGAATCAATTTAGGTTCATGGAGGTAATGCAATCGCAGCACATACCATGTTTATGTTATGTTCAAAAAAAACACCTAAGTAATGATTTACATATCC
>LR738715.1:856046746-856076486 GCA_902687465.1 Secale cereale | reverse complement strand
GTATCTTGTTTAGGTTGGTGTTACTGGTTATTGCATGGGAGGTGCTTTGGCAATTGCGAGTGGAGTTTTGGTCCCGGAGGTTGATGCTGTTGTTGCTTTCTACGGGACGCCATCATCGGAGCTTGCTAATCCTTCCAGGGCTCTAGCTCCAATCCAGGCTCATTTTGGAGAGCTCGACATCTATGTCGGGTTTGCTGATGTGACCGTAAGACATTGTTACTTACTAGTGTTAGATAACAAAATTATTAGTGTTCTTAATAGAAAACATTATTACGGTGATGTTTCAGGCGGCCAAGTTGTTGGAGGAGAAGCTCAAGTCTTGTGGGGTACCACATGAAGTGCACATATACCCTGGATGCTCTCATGCCTTCATGAACACATCACCTGAGGCTCTCAAGAATCAGGGAGCCATTGACCTGGCATGGTCCCGCTTTGCCACATGGATGGGTCGTTTCCTGTGATCTGTATCAGAGCCATCACCACACTGTCTAAACCTGAGGTGTATATGGACTAAGGAGTCACAATGACTAATGAGAATAAGATGTTCAGTACGTACATGCGAACAACATGTAGTCATTGTCCAATCCAGACAAGTTTGCTTGTGTTATGCTATGTGAACTCGTCATGGTTATGTGTTGTGAATGGTGAGCTAATTTAGCGTGCATTTCTCCATTTTATATTTGTCATTGCAGGCTGCATCGGTTGGTTGGTTGGAGTTGTAGAGTGACATGCTTTCAAACATTTCATATAATTTGGTTTGGGTGTTAACAAAGTTTCAGCTGACTTTTTCCGTCGGTTGATTGGGGTTGTAAAGTGGAATATTTTCGAACATTTCATATAAGTTTATTTAAATAGGTTCTAGCATCGAAGCCCTCGTCGCAATGAACTAAACTGTTTTCGCCGCACATGTTTTTGAATTGTCGGGAGTTTCTTGGTTTTCACTCTTCCTAGGAAAGGCATTTTTAATCATGAACACTTGCTCTTTTCCAAAATATATTAATATTTTGTCGTGTTTTCACAACTTATATTCACACCGGAGGGGGCCTAGAGTTACACAAAGATAACTTGGGGAGGAAGGAATCATTACATCCGAACATTCTTTTTTGCCTTTGTACATACATAGGAGTCCTATCCGGACACGGGGGATGATCTTCTGCTTTTATCTTCATGGCCCATCAGTCCGGCCCAGCTTCAGCAGCCCAGACACCCGAGGACCCCTAAATTCCAGAGTCCCTCAATTGGAGTGTGGTACCTATGGTGGATTATGAGGCAGGCCACACACAATGAAACATACCCACCCTCATGGAGATGGCCTATCTCAGTTTTTCCATCGTGAGGAATTTCCGTCGGTTTATTGCGGCTCACTGCAAATTCATTGCTACTGCAGCCGATGCTATCACCACAGAGGCAATGGCCATGAGAGATGGATTACTATTCGCTAATTCCCTTGGATTTAGTAGGATAGAAGCGGAGTTTAATTCCCTTCAAGTCATTAATTTCTGCTCTGGACAAACAAGATGATGGGATGAAGCTGCAGCCTTTAAGCATTGGGAAGGTCACCTTTAAGCATTGCTTACGGTCATGTAAAAATGCAGTGCATGTGCTAGCTAATCATAGTTATCGTAATAAGTCCTTTTTTAGTTGGTTGGACGAGCCACCCGTTTTCTTGATGAGGAAACTCGTGGACGATGTAAGTGTGTTTTAATTATATATATATAGGACTCCTCTTTTGTACCCCTGGGAGTATATACTTCCATCCTCAATATACCTCATATACGCATTAATTATACCTCTTTATCATTCTCAATATACTTCATTAAATATTCTAAGATACCCCAATACGAGTTTTGTTGAAAAAAATATCATCTGCGACGTACTTTCTGTAATATACCTTTTTCACGTACAAACACATCAGTATATACGTAAACATTTAAAATATGTAGATTCACATGATTTTTTTTTCATGAAAAATCATTTTGGGGTATCTAATAATTACTAATGAAGTATATTAAAAATAATAAAGAGGTTTAAAAGCATCATCTATATGGTATATGAGGAGCGGGAGTACGTACTCCCAGGAGTACACAACATATATAATGCGTCTCCCCTCCAAGAGAAATTAAATAGCATAATTAATTGAAACAGAAAAATGAAAAAAATTGACGTGCCAGGATTGCTAGTGGCAGTGGGAACCGAAATGCTGATGTGGCATGCATGCCGAGGTGGAGTGTGTGCATATTGAGAGAATGCCTTGTAATGGGGATCAACTTCTTAAGAATGTAGGATAAGAGAAATCGCCGCATGGACTGCCCGGGATGAGCAAGGACCGAGGAGCAAACGTGACACGCGGGAGGGCCACGTCGTACAAAGAATAAAATGCACTTGTAATCACTGAACTTGTATTGATAGCTCACTTTAACTCACTGACATGTGGAACCAACATAGGCAGAGCGCGAACACGATGAGGCTCTTTTCACTGTTTTGACCCTTTTAGAAAACTTTCACATAAAATGATCTTCACACAAAACTATTTCACGATCTGACCATTTTGGCAACGCCACAAGCCGTGGCGTTTCTTCTCTATCTGGAAACGACGAGCTAGCCTGTGTTGCCGGCCAAGCCGGGACGCTACGTGGCAGGGCAGAAACACCAAAGTATCTCGCGTTGCTGGAAACGCGAAGCATGGCTGTCGTTGGTGCCCATGCATGAAAGGCCATGGGTGTTGGTGTTGCTAGTAGCTTGCTCATATTGACATTTACTTATGAAGTGGAGCAACGCTAGCTAGTTCGGTGTTTTTAAATAGAGAAGAAACGCCATGGTTTGTGACGTTACCAAAAGGGTCAGATAGTGAAATAGTTTTGTATGAAGTTCATTTTGTGCAAAAGTTTTTTAAAAGGGTCAAAATAGTGAAAAAGGCCACACGATGAAGCATATAATCACCAATAGTCATATATATAGTGACTGTATTGGCCAAAGTGAGCTATGGATACATGTTCAGTGACCGCCGGGGCATTTCACTCTCGTAGAGATAATGCAATAGCGTTGGTGACTCGTGAGTGCTTGTCGATCGCCATCGCACCAAACTCCCAGCCACACAGTGCTTATCGCCACCGGGAAATCCATGTGGACAACAATAATCCCATGGTTGGCCTACTATATATGTGTCTGACTCGGCACATAATGACTCTGTAGTTAAGAAGTCAGGACCCGTCACCTTCCGATGGCGAGGGCAACGCTAGTTTCAATTCACTCCACTACGCCGGAAGCGGATATTCTAACATCCTCAAGGAATGTCACGAAGCTACAATGAAATGTGTGTGTAAAGTGGAGAAGGAATGTTAGGGTACTGTAGCAACTACTGTGCGAATTTACTGTACCGTGTATAAAAATAAATCAAAAATAATTTTATTGCACCATAATTTTGTCTGTATGTAATTTTTGCAAATATATACAATAGATTTGTAATTTGCAAATTAATTATAATCATTTTAGGCTTAACCATATGAATATGAAGAAGGGATGTCATGATTACTGTAGCTTACGTGACATCCCTTGAGGATGTTAGAGGATTCGGTTCCCACTACGCCATACATGATGCACGTAAGTTACGATGAAAAGTAAGAACAGAATAGACGGTGATGGACGGCCCCGGACATTAATTCCGATTGTGATTTAAAGTTGAAAGCAACCCCGGTTTTTAAATCCTACTAGTAGAAGCAAGTTTAGTGCTGTACGGAGGGAGTAATATAATATACTAATAGAAAATAGAAAAATATAAACACGCTTTTTATATTTCTTTACAGAAAGAGTAATATACTAATAAAAATATAAAAATGATTTTTTAGCGTGATCAAACAAATACAACAAGTATTTTTTTTAGAACTATACAACAAGTATATATACATCCTGTTCTGGACGCTGCCACAGCTAGCTGAAGCTCTGGCTGTGCGCCATGGGCCGTATCTAGCTTACCAGGCCGAAGTTAATTGACGATGTAAATGTGACTGTAACAAATATTTACAGCCTTCAATAAGATGAGGAATAGGTCGAAGCCCAGTGTGAACTAAAAGAGTTTATAACTAAGTACTACTCCCTCCAATCAATAACAAGTATCGTGGTTTTAGTTCAAAATCACTAATTAATATGAATCAGAGGGAACATCACCCTTAATAAGACTCAATGGCATGCCATACCATAAGCTACGGCTGAAGAAAATGACCCTCATACATCACCTTTCTCTGTAGAGGAGGTTATAGCTGTTGTGTTCTATATGGAACACAACAAAGCTCTTGGCCCCAGGTGATTTTCCTGTAGAGCTCTATCATAACACCTTCTGAACTACACATGAGAATTTTACAGCTAAACACTAAATACTTTTCTGAAAAATGGTCTCATAAAACTTTAATTTTACTTTGTACTACTACATTAATAAACATAATTAATGGAGAATTATTTATAAATATTACTTGGGAGCGGCAGAATACATGAAGATTTTGCTAGATAGATTTTCACCTTTATTCTCCTTGATCGGACCAAAAAAAAAAGGAGTGTCTAGAACTCGGTCGACTGAGACTTATCGAGTGACATCAGAGTGAATTTTTTTGCTACAGGCGGCACGGCTAGATGCTATAGACAGCGACGGAAAATGTCACGATGGTATTGCAAGTAACAACAATAAATGCGACAACCGTTCTAATTGAAATTCTACAACCGTCAATGAAGAATGTTGCAACCGGTGAGATAACGTGCTACAACCGATGAGGAATAACAAGCTACAACCAGCAAGACTGATGTTGCAACCTGTAGAAAAAAATATAGCGAACGATGGAATAAAATGTTATATGATCGACTGAGGCTTGATTAAATCTCAGTTGACTGATTTTTAGCAGGCCCAAAAAAAGAAAAATATTTTTTTTCAGCCGGATGATAATGCGCACGCAGCCGCCTGAAGTACTCAACATTATCGAGGCGGAGGCCCACTTTTCTACTGCGTCCTTCTACTTTCCTGAGTGCGTGTTTCCTTTTGAGACGGGCTTGCGTGTTTCTTCCTCTGTGCCGAGTCGCTGCATGCCACTCACCGGTGGAACCATTAATACTTGCCCAACGATCAAAACCAGCCTAATTGAGCGGTGGGCGAGGCGGCTTACTTTTCCCCGGCATCAGCCGGTTGATTTCTAGCAGTCGCCCTCGCCGGTGCACCTCCACCGAAGTCTGCATGGTCGAAGCTGATGTTCCGCCAGCTAGTGACCATGAGTGCGTTGTACCCAAAGGCCACCGCCATCTTCTCCTCCCCCATGGCCCCATGTCCTCCACCACACCACCCTAGCGCCCATGGCCCGCCCGCAGTAGCTCCAAGACATGGTCCTTTGCATGTTTGATCAGGTCGACCACCTCGTTCATGCAGCCATCCGTGGCACGAGCCACCTCTCCGGCCGTCGCGGGCGCCAACTGTGCCACCGCGCAGTACCCTGCCGCCGCGCCAACGTGCTTCCACTCGTGCACGATGTAAAAAGCAAGGATTAAGCGTATGCGCTTAGCAGGGACGCGTGCCTGTTAATATAGGCACTAAGGCCGCATGTTTACATGGAGGTTAGGCTATAGATTGATCCCCAAGTTAGCTAGATACAATCTGGATCAAATCACAATAGCCTAACAGAATACAATGACAACACAGACACATACAAGTCCTGAACTAATATGGTTTATACCAACACCGTATTTACATGTTTAACACTGCCCCTCAATCACAACTGTCTAAGTTGAGATTGTGTCGAAAAGCCTCCAACTGTCGCAGTGAGAGCGCTTTAGTAAAGCCATCTGCAACCTGATCACCAGTAGGTATGAACCTGATATTTAACAATTTTTCAGCCACACTTTCGCGAACAAAGTGGTAGTCAATCTTGATATGCTTAGTCCTAGCATGAAAAACATGATTACCAGACAGATAGGTAGCGCCAAAATTATCACACCAAAGTGATGCTGCCCATGGGTGAAGTACCCTCAACTCTTTCAATAAGCTCTGAACCCAAATAATTTATGAATGGCATTAGCTAAAGCTTTATATTCAGCTTCAGTGCTTGATCTAGACACACTAGCTTGCTTACAAGCACTCCATAAGATTAAATTGCTTCCAAGAAACACTGCAAAGCCTCCTGTTGATCTCCTATCATCAGGACAGCCTGCCCAATCTGCATCTAAGAAAGCACTAACTAACATGGAATCTGACTTTCCAAGTTTGAGTCCATGACTCTTTGTTGCTTGAAGGTATCTCAGTATCCTCTTTACTGTGGTCCAATTTACACTAGTTGGAGCATGTAGGAACTAGCATACTTTATTAACTGAATATGAAATATTTAGTCTAGTCAAAGTCAAATATTGCAATGCTCCTACAACACTCATGTACCTGGTGGAGTCCTCTCCTCCAAGGGCCTCTCCATCATGCTCACTCTCTTGAGGATGCCTTGAACATATTTTCAGAGGTCGATATAGGTGTAGGAGATGGCTTACATCCTATCATGCCCACTCTCTTGAAGATGTATTGCACATATTTTTCATGTGAAAACACAATTCCATCTATCACATTCTTTACCTCAATACCAAGGAAGAAATGCAGGCTGCCCAAGTCCTTGAGAGCAAAATATGTGTGCAGATCCTTAAGGAGAGCTTCAACTGCCTTAGGTGATGAGCTTGTAACAATAATGTCATCAACATAGATAAGCATAAAAATGATTGTTCCATGCCGATGATAAAAGAATAATGAGGTGTCCGCCTTAGAAGGGACAAAACCAAGAGATTGTAACTTTGAGATTAACCTAGAATACCAAGCTCTAGGTGCCTGTTTCAGTCCATATAGTGTTTTATCAAGCTTGCAAACATGATGTGGTGTGTTAGAATTTTCATACCCAGGAGGTTGCCTCATAAAAACTTACTCTTCCAGAACACCATGCAAGAACGCGTTCTTCACATCTAGCTATCACATACTCCAGTTTCTAGATAATGGAACTGAAATAATTAATGTAATAGTACTGGCCTTTACTACAAGATTGAATGTGTCCTCATAGTCTCCCATACCTCTGTTTAAAACCTTTGGCCACTAGACGCGCTTTGTACCTGTCAATAGTGCCATATGGTTTTCTATTTACCTTATACACCCATTTGCAATCAATGATATGCAAGCCCTTAGCTGGCAGGACCAAACGCCACGTACGGTTGTCCACTAAAGCAGCATATTCTTCATCCATTGCCTTTTTCCACCTATGATCTGTTAGTGCTTCACCCAAGCTTGCTGGTTCACCTGTTGAACAAAAAGAGCCCCAACGAATACAACCATCTTTATATTATTTGGGTGTAATAATACCGCTTTGTGACTAGGTGTGTGCGCACTCAGGAGGTGGCGGAGCTAGGCGTTCAAGTTGGCGTTGCAATCTGTTTGAAGAAGTAGACACAATGGATCCTTCTAATGAAGAAGATCCACTGTCGGTAGCCTACAACGAATCCTCCATCGAGGGAGCTGCTTCCGCTCCAACAATGCCACCTGGGGAGGCCTGATTGGCGGGGTCGGGAGGTGGAGCGCAGGTGCTCGGGCGCACGACTCCTGCTGGGCCACGTGGGCCACCCTCTGCCGCGAGAGGCGCCCGACCAGGAGAGGTGCTAGCTATGCCCCCAGGTGCGACCCGATCAGGGAACCGCGCAGACTGTGCACCTGACGAGTGTGTCGATCCCGAGGGGAATCCACCTGCCGATCTCGAGGAGATAATTCCGCCATGATCTGGATCCTCTGTGGCTGTTGTATTCTGCATAAAATCAAGCGAATTTTCGCCCATAGCTTCACCAATTTCTCCTCCTGTTAGTTGCACACTTTCAGCTTGATGAAAGGTATTATTAGATATTGACACATGACCATTAGGATCTATTACTCCCTATTGAGAAAAACTATGTGATGGAAGAAGATGAAATGGCAGTAAAAGAATTTCTTTGCGGAGTTGTGCACCGGCGTTGGAGTGGAGATTTGCGAAAGGAAAAACATGCTCATCGAAAACCACATCTCTGGAAACGTAAACTCGACCAGAGGAGACATCCAAACACCTGTACCGTTTGTAAAGGCTACTGTAACCTAAAACACACACTGTTTAGACCGAAATTCAAGCTTGTGTTTGTTGAACGGGCGTAGGTTGGGCCAAACGGCACACCCAAAAATGCGAAGGAAGGTGTAGTTTGGTTTGGTGCCAAAGAGACGTTCAAGGGGCGTTTGGTTTTTGAGCACACGGCTGGAAACACGATTAATGAGATAAACTATAGTGAGGAATGCCTCGTCCCAAAATTTCAGGGGCATATAGGCATGAGCAAGAAGAGAAAGGCCAACTTCTATTATATGCCTATGTTTTCGTTCAGCGGATCCATTTTTCTGATGAGCATGAGGACATGCAACATGATGAGTGATTCTAACACGCTCAAAAAAAGGAGTTTAGCTTTTGATATTCACCACCCTGATCTTTTTAAATAGCAATAATCTTGCGATCAAACAAACGTTCAACATGTTGTTGAAAGATATGGAACTTCTGAAACACATCAGGCTTATTTCAAATCAAATAGATCCAACTGAACTTACTGAAATCATCAATAAAACTCACATAATATTTTTGTATGTCTGCAGAGACGGGTCCAGGACCCCTAACATCAGAGAAAATGAGCTCTAATGGAGCTTTTGACTCACTAACTGAATGAGGGTATGGAAGTTGACGACTCTTGACCATCTGACATGCATCACAAACTAAGAGATGACATTGTTTACTCGACACTAGAAGACTAAAATCTCGAAGAATTTTCTGGACTACCGGAAGTGCGAGATGTCCTAAGCGTTTGTGCCAGCGGGAGGTAGATGGCTTGATTGCACCAAGAACTTGACGTTGAGGAGCACTCTGCCGACCAGTCACAGGGAACAAGCCCCATCTACTCTTGTTTTGAAGAATTGTTCTCCTGGTAGCCTGATCCTTGACAGGGTGAAGCTTAAGATACACATTATTATCTTTCATAAGTTGATAAGTGGAAAGAAGACTTTGATCAGTATTATGAGCATGAAGGATGTTGTTTAGATTCAAGGAACCGGAGGGAGTAGATAAAACTGAATGGCCAACATGTGCAATGTCCATACCTTGCCCGCTTGTGGTGTGAATTTGCTCGCTGCCATTGTAACGATCACGAACAGCGAGCTTCTCAAGTTCTCCAGTTATGTGATCCGTTGCACCGGTGTCAAGATACCAGTTGGTATCTACTCCGTATGCATGGGAAGCATTGGCCGAACAGTGATTCCCGCCATCGCCGCCATTACCACCGCCACCGTTGGCATTGCCACCGTCGCCACCACCACCTGCAGGGTGGTGGAGGTTGTTGTTGTAGCCACGGTCATAGTGTTTCTTGCAGCGCCACGCCCCATGGCCTTCGTTTTTGCAGATTTGACAGCGTTCGCGATCACCACCGTTCTGGTGCGGCACACCACCACTGGAGTTGTCGAAGTAGCGAGCACCACCAGCGTTGTTGTTGTTGTAGCCGCCACGAGCGCCATTGCTACCACCGCCGTGGTTGTTGATGTAGTAGCCACGGACGCCGCCGCAAGCAGCAAGGTTGGCGGAGTGGTTGAGGGAGATGGTCGCGTGCTGGGCAGCGATGCGGGCCTCAGCCGCGAGGAGCAGTGAGATCGCCGAGCCCGACCTATCGGTCTGCGGCAGTGCGTGTCGAGAGAGCAGAGACGAACCCATCGTACTCAGGTTCATGCATCAGACCTTGAAGTATGTGGGAGACGATGCCATCTTCCTCGAGTGGCTTTCCAGCAGCTGGAAGATCATTAGCGATCCCCTTCATCTTGGTGAAGTAGGAGGCTGCCGAGAGGTCCCCTTTGCGGGTGTTGCCGATCGCCGAACCAAGCTGGATGATTCCCGCCCTGGACTATAGTGAGAAACTTTGGAGCAAAGCTTGCCAGAGACTAGCGGCGGTACTGAAAGCTGAGACTTGCATCAAAAATTTACGGGAAAGAGAGGCAATCAGGAACGTAAGCACCTGTTGATCCCGCGTGACCCAGATGGCATGCTCCAGGTTTGGCGTGGAAGTGATATCCTTCTTTCTAGCGACCTCCTGTTCAGAGAGGAGGACGGCGGCTGGCTCCTTGATCGAGCCATCAAGGTAGCCCATCATCCATGCCGCCCTGATGTGCGGAAGGACTTGCGCCTTCCATACTAAGAAGTTTTCTTGGTTAAGCTTTTCAACGATAGTGTGGCCAAGCGATGCGAGGGAGGGAGAAGTCATGGCGATAGAGGAGCTGGACGACATGACCTAGATGTATCGGAAGAGATAAGCTCTGATACCGTGTAAACAGCGAGGCTTAAGCATATGCGGTTAGCAGGGACGCGTGCATGTTAAAATAGGCACTAAGGACGCTTATTTACAGGGAGGTTAGGCTATGGATTGATCCCCAAGTTAGTTAGGTACAATCTGGATCAAATCACAACAGCCTAACAGAATACAATGACAACACACACGCGTACAAGTCCTGAACTAATATGGTTTATACCAACACCGTATTTACATGTTTAACAAATGAAGAAGGCCAGCGGCGTCGGCGTAGACATGTCATAGTCGGGGTCGTCGCCCATGATGGCGCGGGTGCGGCACCTCCGAAGCACGGCGACCGCCGCCTCGAACGTTGTGCAGTACCCGCCTTCGCTGGAGTGGGCAGCCTTGTGTACTCAGACTTGATGCGGTTGATGAGCTTGACTGGGACGGTGATGTCCGTACACGAGGCCCCTGGCTCCGCGGTCCAGCATCAGCCACTACTTCGTGGTGATCACCGACAGCGAGAGGAGCGGAAGGGATATTGCGCGTCCGTCCCTGACTGGCGCCACGGACGGCACAAAGACATAATCGGCTTCACCATGGGTGAGCTCGCCGACGGCCTGGAGGAACTGGGCCATGCTGTCGTCATCCGCTAGCGTGTCGTTCCACGTCACACCCACGGTGAACCAAACTCTGTGACCTGCATAAGGAGCAGCGGGTCAGTGCGTCGGCAGCCCTCCGCGCCTAGGTAAGCCACGGCGAGGCCGTCCAGCAGGCTTGTTGAGAAGGGCGCGTCTAGGATGAGGAGCGCCCCAATCTGAAAGCACATGTACTCTCTGGGTTTAAAAAAACTTGTCCCTAAAAATAAATGTATCTAACACCAAGTTAGTACTAGATACATCCGTTTGTAGAATAAGTTTGGGACAAACTTTTTCGAATGAAGAGAGTAGCTCATGTCCCAAGATGAGAGCTGCACCACTTACGTCACCGTCGTCTTCCCCAGAGCCGGTTCCATCAACTGGCGGACCATCACCGGCGGGCAATTGCTCACCGCGGAAAACATCTTTGATGCTAGCTAGCTAGTGCGTACGTACGTTCTTGGATCTACATAGGACAGAAACTCTCTCGTCGTGTGTGTGTGTGTCATGGTTGCCACATACAGAAGTGGAGATGGTGTATCTCTGGCGCAACAGATGTGGCCGTCTGTCGCGGGCCCTTGTTTATTAAGTAATGCCACCTAACAAACAGGGGAAACTAATGGAACAGAAGAGACGGCTAGGGGTGCCGAAGCGGATCTGCCTGGTCTCTTGTGGCCTTAAGGCCATGGAGGAAACTAGTCCGTAGTGACACCATTGTACTTCCTTCGTCCGAAAAAACTTGTCTCAAGTTTATCCCTTAAATGGATGTATCTAGAATTAATTTGATGCTAGATACATTCATTTGCGGGACAAGTTTTTTCGAACGGAGGAAGTACTAAAAAGGATGAAAACTAAGACCAAGTATAATAAAAAGAAAATTTGCCATACGGGCTCACCTGGCAACAATGCGAGGAGGTCACTCAGAAAACCACGCGTTGCTGATGGACCATCGAAGTGCATAAGTAGTTGCTGTGGACCATGAAAGATGAGAAGCGCCACGACATGAGCTGCACCGAGCCACCAATGACGGACGGACCATCACTGGCCACGACTTGGTCACAGCGTAGCTCGTGTTGTCCAGTCCCATTCCTAGATAGGTACTCCCTCCGTTCGGAATTACTTGTCGCAGAAATGGATGTATGTAGAACTAAAATACTACATCCATTTTCGAGACAAGTAATTCCGAACGGAGGGAGTAGCTAGCTAGTAGCTGCGGTGGTGATTTCAGCTAGTACGTAGGTGCTAGCTAGCTAGTAGCTACTCCCTCCGTAAACTAATATAAGAGTGTTTAGATCACTATTTTAGTTATCTAAAAGCTCTTATACTAGTTTACAGAGGGAGTACCATATTGTTGAAAAGACCTATTCCCTCTGATTGAACTAAAACACGACAATTATTTTGAATTGGAGGGAATACTAGTTAATTGATGTGACCTTGTTCTGTTCTGACATGGCAAGACCCGTGTTAAATTTGTGCTTTTTTTCTACATGGTTATACTGTAATGAGAAGGCCATCTATCCATTTTTTTCTGCATTTTCTTCTCTCATTCCTCCTTTGTTTTCTCTCATGCTTTTCTCGGCGAAGTAGCGGCCTCTTCTGCAGCTGACTCTGACACACTGCAAGGCCACCGTCCCTGACATCCGAACCTACATAGCGGGCAGCTACCTGTGGCGTTGTGTTGGCTATGGCCTTACTCGCTCCGTTCACAAATATAGGATGTTTTACATATTTTTATACGGATCACATATGAACTGTAATAACTGAACAAACATGTTTATATACATGCAATTCTGAAAATATAGAATCTCTAATATTTATGAAGGGAGGGAGTATTTCTCAGTAAACTGAGATCTAGCCACACCCATCTTCCTCTATGTGGTTGGTGGCGAGATAATTTCAACACCACTGCCCAAATTGATGCCCAGCCACCGAAATCAATCTTCCCATCGCTCACCCACACCGGTTGAATAGACGCTTCGCTTCTGACAATTCACATCGTTCACGGGATAGGAGATTTTACCATTTGGAGGAGAGAACTTGAAGGGCGGGAGAGAGAGAGAGAGAGATCCGCCTAGGGAAAAGATACGGAATGGCTACAAGGTTAGTCGACTGAGAACAAATTTGTGTCTAGTCGATTTTTCATGTGATACTGAAGCCATTGGATCAAGATCCAAAGAACCCTGCATTGTCTTCTAGCTCAAAGTGGTGCGCACTATTCACATTTTCTTTCTCTGATAGCTACCGACCTATCCCAGGCTGAAACTATTAGAATAAATCCGAGGCATACCGTCGATCATCCGAGGACCAAGCAATCACATGAGCACGACACCGAGATTTGTTAACAAGGTTCACCGATATGGCTACATCCCCGGGGCCTGACTACGGGCGCTCCTCCCCGTGACACCGTCACAATACCGCACACCGGCCACCCGGGCGCCGGCACATGCCGCCGGCTCCCCCTTGCGCGCCCGTGTTATTATGTTGGCATAGGTTACATCGTGTGTCTACCCTCGCTATATAAGAGAGGCCTAGGATACAAGTGTCCTACTAGGACACGGCTCCATATCCTATCTAAACACAATACTACTCAGAGTCCAACTGTAACCTACCTTGTACACAATATTCGACACAACTCTAACAAACTCCACCTTGGCGAATATTCTCCACCACCTTGAATTCGTCAATGTGTCAAACTTCCATGTATATTGGACTTGAGCTTATCACATGAGTACAACTGCTACTCCAAAGACTCCATGCGACTCCACCTGCAACTTGTAGTCCCTTCTTTTCTTGACTACGGTCAACACTCGAGCGAAATTAAGTTCCTTGTTACTCTAGCTCGTGCTCCCAACTTCCAGATTATCAGTCCAATGCCATCACACACTGATCACTGACCTGCGTGAAAGTGAACAACTCACATATTGGGTGTCACACATAAGAGTTACCTGAACTCAATATCACCGCTCCTTTCTTGACCGCCTGTCTGAAACTTGAAAGAATTTCTCCATTGCTTGTAGTCATCCCGAGTCAAATTCGCAGTTGTCTCACCACATGTATGACCACCAGAGCCCTGGCCCGTCTCCATGCCCCGTGCATACCGCACGCCTCACCGCTATAACCGCGTCGAGCCTCCGCTGTCCCGGTCGAGTCTCAAGGGTAGTGAAACCACACCACTCAACCCTCATTGCAGAGTACCATCGATCATCACCGACCGATGACGAGTTTCATGCTTCCATAAGACCACTGAGCTCCAGTCCGAGTCGCGTATCCCTCGCTTTTTTCCCCGCTGAATAGGCTTCGATTCTTTGGATCCTTGCACCGTAGCCCCTCAATCCAGCTCCACCTTCAACATGACTCCATGGTAGATGATCAGTCTACCCTGCGCCCCGTCGACATCAAGCTCCGTGTGCACCGTCTTGAATCAACCCCGCGCCATAGTCTTGTCGAAGCCACACGAGCCCTCAGGCCCGCGCCACGTGTTTCCACGCCCAGAAGTCGGTCACCATCAGTTTCAAGATCCTATGTCGCTCTCGCCGATTCCACCACTGTCTTCTGTTTCAACCGACTCGCATCGATCCATCAGACTGACAAGTCTGACCCAGCCGAACTTCCCCGACTGCAGACACATTCCAGGCTCCTCAAGCTATCACCGTGACCACCATCATCCATGCACAAATGTGTACCAACAAAGAAAACCAAAGCAAAGTCCACATAGCCTTCCCGTGCGAACACACCAAATCAGATCAACAAAGCTAACTAGCTCAAACCCCTGATTCATCACACGTCTGTAGCTGGCCTTTCCTTTTCTTTTCTTTGTCCATGACAGCATCATGATCTGACTAAGCCCTTGTGTCGTATTTTTTGTCAAACAAATCTCTGCCCGCTACAGCCTCTAGCTTGCATTGCGCGAGAGCCACGCACGCATGTCACACGGCCGACTTGGCCAGCCCGCCTGCTTCGTGTCCGTATGGGCCACGGCCTAGTGCCCTGCCGGCTGCCCTGCGCACGCGCTTGCCGCCTGGCCCGCAGCCCTAGCGAGCGCTTTGCCTGCCTGCCTGCACGCCTTGCTGCCACGCATAACGCCGCCGCCGCACATCTGGCCCGACGTACGTGCCATGCCTGTACTCGCCTGTCGATACGCCCGATCGATCGCCGTATGCTTGCTGCCTGATCGCTTATATTCCGATGAAAACTGCAACCAACATCTGCGTCTCGATGTAACTCGCCGACGACAACGTCCATATTACAATCGTCTCCTGCAGATTTCCGTTGATATTTTCATCCTCCTCAACGATCCACAACCTCTGAACAACCTAGCTCATGATAACACTTATTAGAATAAATACGAGGCATACCGTCGATCATCCGAGGACCAAGCAATCACATGAGCACGACACCGAGATTTGTTAACGAGGTTCACCGATATGGCTACATCCCCGGGGCCTGACTACGGGCGCTCCTCCTCGTGACACCGTCACAATACCGCACACCGGCCACCCGGGCGCCGGCACATGCCGCCGGCTCCCCCTTGCGCGCCCGTGTTATTATGTTGGCATAGGTTACATCGTGTGTCTACCCTCGCTATATAAGAGAGGCCTAGGATACAAGTGTCCTACTAGGACACGGCTCCATATCCTATCTAAACACAATACTACTCAGAGTCCAACTGTAACCTACCTTGTACACAATATTCGACACAACTCTAACAGAAACCCTTGGCTCCACCGCTCACGAATGGTGGTGTTCCCACGACCGACTTGCCGCCTTGCCCTCCCCTTGATCTCCCACACCACCATTCTTGCCGCCGCCCGGTTAACCCAGACGTCTGAGGCACGTTTGAGGGGCCCGTAAGAGTGAAATGAAATTTAAATTGAACCCAAAGACATGGCTAGCTTCAGAGAAAGCCAGGGACTTACTGTACATTAATTAAGAAAACAAAGGTGTGTGCGTAGACCGTGGAGATATTTTGTTGCGTTCTGAGTCTATCAAGCGTCTATGGCGGCCAACAGTCTTATGGCAACTGCTCCACTGGAAATACACGTCTTGTGATCGAATGGTGGAGAGTGTAGAATCTTTGTGATGAGCTGTAGCCATAGTTTAAAAAACAAAACCGAACCAGTAATCGAACATCTGACACTGTCGGTTCAGGGTTTTATCGGTCAGACCGCCGGTTTGAGTGTATGTTTTTAAGGCATAAGATAATAAATATTTTTAGCAATAAATACATGCGTCAATAAATAAATAAAAAGTGTGTAATCGCATTACCAAATACTATCAATTAACAAATAGCAAGTTACTGCCCTAATTATTTATCAACTTTACTCAACAGGAAGGCAAAAACAACAAACTTTATATGCTGATTCGAATACAAGCACGAGTTCACAATTCACGTATGGATTATTGATGTTGCCTAGAAAACAGAAGATTGGCGGGACACGAGACAGAGAAGGGAAGAGATCTTACCAGCACCGGCCCTTCGGGAATCCTGGATTGCAGCGAAGGGAGGGAGGCGCACGTCGGGCCTCAGGCATCCTGGTCATGGGTTCTTGCCGTTCGGTTCGTCTTCTATCGGGCACCTGGATGGGCTGGACTGGATCAAAGGGCGATCAGAGGCAACAAGCAGAGGTAGCTGATGGAGGGGACGTGGAGGTGGTGTCGCCATGGCCCATATGATTGGAAAGGGATAGAGAGGGCGGATGCACGGAGTCGCGCAGCCATGCGAGGCAGGGTGGTAAAAATTCAATGCAAACAGATGAAGCAGCGGCCGCCTCGACTTCAAACCAGACCTGTCCCCTCTCGAGATCATGTTTCTTTTTCGGAGGAGGTCCGACTGGTAAGCAGTGTACTTCACAACTTTTGCTAAACCATCTCAATTTTTACTTCAACCTCCACGGATCATATGATGACAGCATGCCAAGCTCCAGGGATCATATGATGACAACATGCCAAGTTTCATGTTTCTCAGAGTTCCTCTATTTTTTTCCTACATAAAAACTAATAAACTCCATGTTTGGGGTCGAGTCTTGGCACGCTCATGTTTGTAATTCCAATCATTTCTTGTATAACTCCCTAACATACACCCACAAACACAAATATGTTTTTTCAACCCAATTTTGCCAACTTTTTCATCCACTTGCAGTTCAATATTTCTAAATGGCTAAAGCCTAGATAATTGACTTACTGCCTATAAAAACAAATAGAGAGGGAGGAAGAAAATATATAATAAAAATAAAAATAAATAATTTAGAAAAGAACAAAACATAGAGACAAAAAATGAAACAGAAAATGTACAAATGGAAAGGAACAAAAGAAATGAGAAGAAAACAAAAGACGTGTATGCCGAGAGCAATAGGAAGACACTAGGCAAAGATAATGGAGAAGAGAATTCAAAATGAAAAAAGAATTGTTTGCCAAGTACAAACAAAAGGCACTCAGCAAAGATTTATTTGCTTAATGCAAAAGAGAGAATAAAAACTCGGCAATGGTTTCTTTGCCCAGTGCAGAACTTGGCAAAGACTATCTTTTTCCCCAGTGCAAAACAGATAAATTCAGGAAAGATATGTGTGCCAAGAATAAAAGGTACGCAACAAAGATATTGTTTGCCTAATTCCCCATAAAATGCACTAGACCCACACCTAGAACTGGGCAAAGACACTAGGCGTATTAACGATCCCAATAAATGAAAAGAAAACATGAATTGCAAAACAAGCTTTAAATTCAATATTGGTACCTTGAAATATATGGCGTGACCAATAACCGCGAGCGCACGTGTCCATGGATGTTTGGGCGCTCAATGTTGCTATGTGTGGTTGTAGATGCTCTCGGCCCAACGCTGTTGCTCCACGGCTAGTCTGTGTGGGAGTCCCTACGTGACTGGGATCCTGTCCTACCAACAAAGATTTTTTTTTTTCAGGGACGTACAGTAAGAAAACAAATGGGTGGTTGGATTGCAGAGATATTTCGCCGTGATGTCAGGCTGTCAAATGTCCACGATGCAGGCTGTCTATGGCCACAAATATGCTCGCCAGGAGATGCAGGCCTCGTGTTGGTAGGGTCTTCCCCATTTGTTGGACTTGTTCAAGTGTCGCTGCTCGACGGAACAAGAGTGTATTTGGCCACAAATCTTTGGGTCTCGCCTGCAGTTTTGCAAGAACAAGAGTGTATTTTGATCCGCGAGGTGCCATTTTTTTTTTGGATTTTTTTTAATCTATTCATCTTCAATCATAATAGTACAACGGCAAAACGTGGGGCTCTGGACAGCTGACAGACTCGCAAAACGTGTGTGGCCAAATTATGATCTTTGTCCCCTTTGCAAGAGGGTGCAAGAGTGTGGGGCTCACCTCTTCTACAAATGCCGCTTTACCAGAAGGCTTTGGTACTTGGTCATTGAGAAATACCACATCCTCGGCTTTGACACCTCCACTTGGTTAATGTTCGACTCGATCCATGCTTGGTGGGCTAGTACTTGCAGCGACGACGCCCCGCACCGACAAGCCAAGGCATCCCTCACCTTGCTTGTTTCTTGGACCATCTGAAACGAGCGGAACGCAAGAGTTTTTAGGCACAAGAGCGCTCCACCGACAATCCTTCTCTCGTCCATTGCGACCGAGGCCAACCTTTGGATCATCGCCGGAGCAAAGAAACTAGGGTCATTAATCGTACGCGAGTAATACACATGTCGTCTTTTTTGGGCTGGTTGTAACAAACTCTTCTCTCTCTTAATTAATATACGAGGCAAAACTTTTGCCTCTGCTTCAAAAATAAAATAATAAAAAAATAGTACAACGGATACTAAAAATAATAATAATTACATTCAGATCCGTAGACTACCTAACAACGACTACGATCACTGAAGCGAGCCAAAGACGCGCCGCTGTCATCGCCCCTCCCTCGCCGGAGTTGGTCAAACCTTGTTGTACTAGACAGTCGGGAAGTCGTCGTGCTAAGGCCCCACTCACCAGCAACCGCCATGGATGAAGAGTGTAGATTAAAAAGACCGAACCCGTAGATACATGAACGAAGGCAAACGACGAACTGATCCGAGCAAATCCACAAAAGAAAGATCCACCGAAGACACACCTTCACACTTCCACCGATGATGCTAGACGCATCACCAGAACGGGGGCTAATTGGAGAGACCTTTATTCCATCTTCAGAGAGCCGCCAATGTCTCGCCTTCCCGAGCAGGACACAAACCGTAACAAAGTTCGAAGAAAGAACTAAAAATGGAGTCCTCCCACCGGCAAGGGCCGAGATCCACTCTGCCTCCATGGCCCTAAGGCAACCGGATGCGGGAGGACCGGCGCCGGCGCCAGTGGGTGGCAAAAAACCTAGTTTTTGGGAGGTCGGCGGTTCGCTATTTGGGAGGCGGCGGCTGGGTGGCGAGGTGCCATTCTGCTCCTGCGGCAGCATACAATGCAAACTATAATTTGTAGGATAGAATTTAGTAAGGATAATACACGGAGGTTTGTATGTTTCAATCCGTAGGACATCGGTAACTTTACCATTTTTGCAGGCACACATGCATTGCAAGCCTATCACGGCAATTGCAGGCCCAAATTGCCCAGCGTACTGAATATCACAGCCCCTTTCCGGGAATAAAATAGTACTCCCTCCGTAAACTAATATAAGAGCGTTTAGAATACTAAAGTAGTAATCTAAACGCTCTTATATTAGTTTACAGAGGGAGTAGGTGGCAAATAGATGGTCCCGTGCATCACTAACTGCAGAGGGCGACGTCACTCGTGTTAGGCACATCAACTGTAGCTGAAAGGGGTGAGAGATAGAGAGAGACATCGATCGGTCTTTGTGGGAAAATGCTAACTCTACAAACAGCTGTTAACGTAACCTACGTAATTTTCTGAAGCGCTTATCAACTAATGTCAAATTAAAAACTGCCAAATAAGCTACTCCCTCCGTTCCGTAATATAAGAGCGTCTTTTTACACTACAATAGTGCAAAAAACGTTCTTATATTATGTGACGGAGGGAGTATTACATAAGAATCCCTACATGTGTGTAGCATTGCCCGTCTTTGTGGGTGATGTCGCTCCAATGATGCCAGATGGTCACTCATTTTGGTTCAAATACACATGACCCCAAAGCATAATTTAATTCCAACGGAATTATTAATTTTGCTAGGAAAAGTATCTGTCTACTTGAAAGGTTCATTAGAAGTATAAAACACTATAAACATAAAAGAAATAGAGGATGACATGTGGGGTTGCGGCACGTTGTGGAGGAGGTTGTATGTGCAAATGTTTCTTGTCGACAAATGTAAACGACCATAATATAACTCAGGGTACAACAAAACGAGACTTCTGTCTACAAGAAATTCAAACTTAATCGAAGGGAGAAATAAGGCGTCCAGGTTCAAAAAAATGCTAGAATGGAAAGAGAAAAACACATGCTTGCAAAGTCATACATATTTGATCTTGATAGTGACAAGATTGAGCTCACATCAAAGTATGTTTTCTTGTAACAAATGAAGTAATTGTAGTTAGGGTATAAATGTATGTGTCATTCTCATCGCACTAGCTAGAACAGTGCCTCGTTAAATAATTGCGACGGATGGCCACATTTTTGACTTATTTGGCGCCAATACATGCACCATACTCTACTACACTTCTACTACTCCTTCTGTTTCTAAATATTTGTCTTTATAGAGATTTAATAAGTGACTATATACGAAGCAAAATGGTGAATCTACACTCTAAAATATGTCTACACTAGCAAGATGCCCGTGGGTTGCACGTAACATCAAGATGCATTTATATGAGTAGTTTATCTTTTGAGAGATAAAGATGAACGAGAGAATGCCTTATCTGCAAATGTGGGTAGGAGTGCGGGTAGCTTTTTGTAAAATTGTCGTAGTTTCCTTCCTATCCGTCAGATATAGATCGGATGGCCTATATTGCAGGATGGCAGTCACACCATCATCACCAACTCTGTTTTTCATAAGAGTAGAGATGTATATTAGTACGTTATATAGTCTATTTGAAATTTCTAGAAAAACAAATATACTCCCTCAGTCCCTATAATATAAGAACTTTTTGGGACTACGAGAATGTCAAAAACGTTCTTATATTATGAGACGGAGGAAGTATTTAGGAACGGAGAGATATGTGGCAAGGCAACCACATGAGATCCGCATCCACTTCTACACAACAAATACACACGTACGCACTAGCTAGGTAGCTAGCATCAAGGATGAGCTTCGCGGTGAGCAAGTGCCCGCCGGTGATAGTCCGCCCGTCTATGGAGCCGGCTCTGGCGAAGACGACGGGGACGCAAGTGGTGCAGCTCTCGTCATGGGACAGGAGCTACGTGGGCTTCCAGGTCGCGGCCCTCCTCATCTTCGACGGCCCGGTACACCAGCTAGTGGAGGCCATCAGGAAGGGACTCTCCCGGGCGCTCGTCCACTACCACACAGTCGCCGGCCGCCTTGCCGTGGCCGATCACGACGACGACGACAGCGTTCTCCACGTCGCGTGCACAGGCGAGGGTGTGCCCTTGGTGGCCGCGTCGGCGGGTTGTGCCCTGTAGGACCACGGCCTCCTCGACGCGCCCTTGTCGACGAGCCTGCTGGACCGCCTCGCCGTGGCTTACCCTGGCACGGAGGGCTGCCGGCGCACCGACCCGCTGCTGCTCATGCAGGTCACTGAGTTCGCCTGTGGCGGGTTCACCGTCGGGGTCACGTGGAACCACACCCTAGCTGATGGCGACGGCATGGCGCAGTTCCTCCAGGCCGTCGGCGAGCTCGCCAGGGCTGAAGCCGATGATGTCTTGGTGCCGTCCGTTGCACCTGCGAGGGACGGCCGCGCTGTGTCCCTGCCTCTGCTCTCGCCGCCTGTGGTCGCCGCGAAGCAGTGGCTGATTCTGGACCGCGGCGGCATGGGCCTCGTCTACCTGGCTGGATAGCACCGTCCCGGTCAAGCTCATCAACCGTATCAAGTCCGAGTACAAGGCCGCCCACGCCGGCGACGGCGGGTACTGCACAACGTTTGAGGCAGCGGTCGCCGTGTTGTGGCGGTGCCGCACCCGCGCGATCATCAGCGACGACCCGGACTACGACATGTCCACGCCGGCGACGCTGGCCTTCTTCGTGAACGTGCGTAAACACGTTGGCGTGGCGGCAGGGTACTACGGAAACTGCACGGTGGCGCAGTTGGCGTTCGCGACGACCGGAGAGGTGGCGGGCGCCGGGGATGACAGCATGAACGGGGTGGTGGATCTGATCAAGCGCGCAAAGGACGGAGTCCCGGAGCTGCTGCGGAACATGGGGGGCGGCGGTGGTGCCGTGCCGGAGATGGCGAGGGAGGAGATGGCTGTGGCCTTCGGATACAACGCACTCATGGTAACCAGCTGGCGGAACATCGGCTTCGACCGCGCAGACTTCGGCGGCGGCCCTCCGGCGAGGGTGGTGGGACGGTGGCAGCAGTCGACGGTTCCTGGGTGCATGGCGTTCCTCTCCTGCAGGGCCACTGCGGGCGACGGCGAGCGGCTACTGACGCAGTGCGTCAGGGAGGATCACGCCGCCGCGTTGCTCACCGAGATGGAGCAGCTCGCACATGCACATGCACCGTCGTACGCCTCAGCCCTCAGCAACTGATGAACTGAATTACCGGTACGTACGTACCAGATTGTACCACGTGCATATCCAGGTGAATAATGCTGCGTTTCTATGAAGGATGAATTTTTTTTTTGCCCTCAGTTGGTTCGATCAAGGTGAATAAGGTGAAAATCTACCTCATTTCTTGAGGGATGGAGGGCGCCCTAGTTTATTCTATGAATGAATATTTTATAAATAATAGGACCTCATTTATGAATCACGCAACGATGTATATTTAGAATTTTATGATATGATTTTTCAGAAAAGTATTTGAAGTGTTCACGTGTAAAATGTTTATTTGTACTTCAAAAAATATGATTGTAGAACTCCGCGAGAAAACCATCGAGGCAAGGAGCTTTGTTATGTTTCCAAACGAACACCAGAGCTCAAACCAATAAGTATGCCATTTTCATCCAGAGGCCTGAAAGGAGACTTGTAGTGCTTATTTACGAACTCACTTACTTCATCCTGGCGTTGGATCCCTCCCTCATTTTGTTGGAGGCTGTATATACATGTCTTCATATTCAGTCCATTGGCTATAACTATATGAAAGCATCATGTGTTACGGTCACATTTACAACATGGATTAACACAGGACGTAAAGATAAAACCTTTGGGTTCCTCCATCAAAAGAAAGAGTTGAGGGCCGCCCTCCTTAGTGAAACAATGAGCAGCAAAATTAGCATCTCTCGAATAGAAAACAAAATTCACCTTCAGAAAAGTGAAAACCTGGATGCATATGCCGTAAAAAAAATTTTATGCCATTGTCATCTACCAGAGTTCACAATATTATTGGAGAATTAGCTTTTGAAATCCCATCTGGTTGGCGAGATTATAGCCAATGCTCGGCAGAACTCAGAACAGGACGTATATATGCCTTGTTGTATGGGCTTGATATCGTGGACGAAAAAGGTACTCCCTCCGTCCCAAAGTATAAAACATTTTTTACACTAGTACATAGTGTAAAAAACGTTGTTATAATATGGGATGGAGAGAGTATTTTTCTATTTTTCTACTTATAACATAACTTTACAGAATTAATGATGGGTGATTCGATTTAGCCACGTCATTGGAGTGACGTCGTCCTCCCAGCAGACTAAACTCGCTTCTGCTACTACAGATGTTAAAACTGACATCGCTCTCAAGTTCAAATCACCATCACATCATTGGACCATCCATCACTATATGTTCAGTACTGAATCTTCAAATGCAGAGACATTATATATGGCCAGCCATGGGCTTATTGTTGGCCACAGGAGGGTGATAAGCATTGTGCGGCTGGGAGTTCCATCCGATGGCGACAGACTGAGCTACCAACACTAAGATTTTTACCATATGTGACCCGCTCGTCATTCTATGCCTCTCGGTCCAGTGAAGATGGACACGTAATCCTTTTATGAAACTTGAGCACAAAACAAATTAGATATATTTACATGTTTTCTTCAAAATCTGACATTTTTGCACGATGCCCCTGGCGGGGGCTCCATGCTAGATAGCATGGTGCCCGGGGCTGGGGCGCCCTTTCCTGGGGAACCATGCTAGATGCCTCAAACTGGATGCCCGCTGCTATGGAGAAAAGGACACAACGAAGGGTTGCTCGGACATGTCTGCCAGATCCCGCTTTGGAGTGGACACGCACCGCGAGTAGCTGGCGGCACCGCTGGATCCAAGCCTCACTGGATCATACGGCGCGGATGCGTGGGTGCGCACTTCGATATCCTCTTTGGATCGGCGGAGAGCCAACCAGATGGCTCTCTCCTCCTCACCCGTACAGGGTATGAGGTCTCAGTCAACAGATCCGAAGTTGCCGTACTCACGTCCGCTGCCCATCATGCCGAATATGCCCTTAGATCACCCGGAAAAAAACTAGGTGGAGTAGACTGGAAGTAGAGTTTATGAGAAAAATGGCAAGGGTTTGGTCCAGGTGCAGTTTTAGATGAGTCGTGTGTGGAATCTCTCGAAATAGGCTTCCGCCCCGCTTTATAAATAAAGCAACGGTCCATACAATCCAAGTTCAACCGCACTGGACATACAACGGCAGGGGCCACAGCACAATCAAGCCCAAAAAAGCATAAAAGAAATAGAAAAAAAGCCACCTAGTGGCATCCGTATAACGGTACTACGAGGATGATAGTCGACGCGCCGAAGCCTGAAGGGTATCCATCATCAATTCAAGTCGGTCGCGATCACGCTGCCTCGAGAGTGGGTGCCAGTGCCGCAGGAAAGCAAGGAATTTGAAGAGGGAGTCAGACGCCTTCCTCAGGAAAACCTTCTCTATCACTTGGGGTGGGCGTTCGGTATAAACCAAAATTTCGGTTTCTACAATTCTGTTTATATTTATATTCAGTTTTCAAAATCAAAAACGGAAATTGATCACTCAAAATAACTAACCGAAAATTCGGTTAACCGACAATTCGGTATGGTTTTCGGTTTACACCGAATATACCATGCAATGAGGGATTGTTCCAGCGGTACACTCTTATATAACCAAAAATCCTTGCCCCGTGTCATCAGCCAGGCGAGGTGGGACTAAAGGAATATAGTGTCTGGTTGTCTTGAGATGCGGGCTAGCATGCATGTACGTGATCGGCCCATGGTCAAAGAAAGTCACGTCGCAGTTTGCCTGTGGGCTAGTGGCTTTTGCTAAAAAAACATGGGCTAGTGGCTGGCTACGACTTGGTGTACGGTTGAGGCCTTGCCCTATTAAAAAATGAACTTGAGGCCTTCAGCGAAGGGAAGTGTGGCAGGCTGCGCTACTGTTTTGTGTCTGCGTACTGTTTCTTTATCGGTTTAGGTAGTCTGCGTATTGTCCCTGTGTCTCACGTAGTCCGTGTTCGGTTTTTTTTCGGCTAACCGAATTACAAACCGAACAAACCGAACCTAGTTCGGTTAGTACGAGCAGAAACCGAATTTTTCTATATTATTGATGAAAACCGAAAATTCGGTTTCTTCGGTTTCGGCTTCGGTCCGGTGTTCGGTTTGTCGGTTTTTATGCCCACCCCTATCTATCACCATCTTATTCCTAGTCGTTCAAAGAGTCCACGTCATCGCCGCAAAAATAAGCCAAAATAGGCGGCGATGACGTGACGGCTGTAAAGCTCTAAGTTGGAGAAACTCAGCGAGATTTAGGGCCTCCCATCAGGCCCCAACGCCTCGCAGACATACGTCCAAAGTACCCTCGCCGTGGTACACGAGAAGAGGATATGTGTCCCAGTCTCTGGTACCGCACAGAGAGGGCATAGACCATCACCAGGCCCATGCCGCTTAAGTACCTCTGTCCCCGAGGGGAGGCGAGACCGTAGTAATTGCCAAACAAAGATCTTAATCTTTAAAGGGATGCGGGCTTTCCATAGTGGGGACAGCCAAGGAGTGGCCTGAGATGGGCAAAGGGCCTAGTATGTCGTGCTCACAGAGAACTCCGCCGATGGCGCGAGCCGCCAAGATACCGTGTCCAGAAAGTCCGTGAGCACGAGCGGGAGGGCAGCCCGCAGTCTAGTCCAGTCGTTATTCTCGGCTTGTCCGAAGGTGCGACGAAACCCGATGTTCCACTGTCCAGCTTGGTAAGCCGTAGCCACTAGGACAGAAGGATCCGAACATATCGAGAATAGGCCTAGGAAGGAATCTTGAAGGGGTTTAGCATTCAGCCAAGGATCCAACCAGAATTGGATCCCTTTCCCATTCCCTAAGGAGAAGGAGATCCCTAGGCAGATGTCCTCCTTGATCCTTTGGATGGCTCTCCAGAATTGTGAGCCTTCTGACCGGTTGCATGCTAAGAGCGGGTCTCCCCTCAGGTATTTCGCTTGAATGAGCTATAACCATAATCCTCCCTCGCGTAGGATGCGCCAGACCCATCTTAACATGAGCTCCACGTTCATACTCCGGGAGGCAATGATGCCCAGTCCACAACAGTCCTTGGGCATGCAAATATCTGCCCATTTTACCATGTGGTACTTTTGGCAGCCATTGGCTGGGTGTCCCCAAATCTTTCTCTCTTTTCTGACTCAAGCACTCTCTCTCTCTCTCCCCCTCTCTCTCTGTCTCTCTCTTAACTCCATTACTTTAAATTTCATTTCCATAATATGGATCATCCTTATCTTTTTAACATATAAGTTCATTTGTGAAATAATTTATATATTTGAATTATATCAATCTTGGATACATTTCAAACACATTTAAAATTTGACGTTTCACATTCCATATGTAATAAACCTACATCACCAGAAAAATGTGAACTTGTGAAGCTAACTACTTGTAGATGTGTAACAATTTGTGTTAAAAGAGTGAAATATGTTACTTCAGAATGCCCCTCAAGTTGAGGAAAGACAAGAACAACAAAAATTAACCAGGAAAAGACGCTACACTTTCGGTTGATCTAGGTTATCTCCAACGCGGACACTCAAAATGCACGCATACGTCTAAATGGCACGGTCTGGATGTGCTTTGCTATCTAATGCGGTCTTGCATCCATCCGTGGGCCTGTTCGGACGTCCTTGTCTTAGAGAACTGGAAGCAAACCCCGGCGGGGTGGGGGGTGACGATCGCTCGGACCCCTGCCACATACGCATCCGACAGCCCGGACCCATCCAGAACTCTCTCCCGCGCTTTTCTCTCCAACAGATGCACCACTTCCTGCACTACATTCATGCCGGCCCAGAGCAGCCGACCTTGGCATTGATGCCACAAGATTTGACGGATGGGAGGGCAGCGCTGACCTGTTAGGCGACACTGCTTTAGTGCGGACGCATCATCCCGAGAAACCAACTCCGGCCACTTAACCGCATCCATCTGGATCACATTGTTGTCAAAAATCGATGCCCTGCTGCTGGAATCAACCTTTCCACACCCACCACACCGCTGGAATAGACACTCCGCTTCTTACAATGCACAACATTCATGGGATAGTAAAGCTTACCATTAGGGGAAGAGAACGTGAAGGGCGGGAGAGAGAGCTCTGTCCAGGGACAAGATGCCTCTGCAGGAAGAGAGAACCTGGGAGAGAGCAGACGGTCGTCCCTCATCTTCTTCCTGCTATCGAACGGTACCACTGGCAAATGAACTCCACATTCTAGTGTCTATCCTCCGGGTGATAAAAAAATGTGTTACATGGAATTTGAGTTTGCAAAAGTGCTCTTCAACCTCTATTTTTTTTACTAGCGCATTGCAAAACAATTTTAAACCCCTCAAGTATTAGGGATTGTGCTAGAGTTGCTCTAACCCATTTACTCTCAAGACCCGCCGCTATGTCCCGGGTCAATAGGTCTGGTTTTCATTTCATTGGACTAGTCATAGTGGGAAGTAACTTAGACTAGTGTCATGCATATGACACTAGCTACGATACTACCTTTATAATGCAAAGGAGCATAAAAGTAGTAGCATATACGATTGCATTTATTAGATTGTAGACTTATTTTGCTTTGGGTTGCGTTATATATTATATTACAGTGACATATTATATTACTCCAAACACCTCTCTCGTAAGTAAATACATATCACATAAGCAATTTTGTCTTCAAATATTCTATGTTAGCTAAGTTACACGCATTATGACCAGCCTCAAGTTGTAGCATTCACTATTAATACGATGATCAAGGGGCGTATCCACATGGTGGATTTTTACAGTTACAACTATTGAGCGAATACGTCGGTCTCATTTTCCTTTGGTCGAGTGGGCTTGCATGTGTCATGTTAATTTGCATATATATTGGCCAGCGGGAAAGTGAATAAACTTAATTCACAACAAAAGAGAGTTGAAATCGGACTCGATAGGGTGCCAACCAAAATCAATCTTTTTCATCCCAAAACTATAGGTGAGGCCTCCAAATTAAAGTACACAAAATCAGAATGGATTGATGTACCCCCATCTACTGTTGAACAGAGACAAGAACAACTCAAACTAACCATGAAAAAACGCTACATTCTGGATGGATTACATTCATCTCCTGTCGAGCATATACATGGCCATAAGTCGGCCTACCATAGTGTACGCCTGACCGCCACACGTTGCCACAAAATATCCCTGCAAATCCACCCACCCATGATTTTTGTCTCGTAGGTAGGCCAGGATCCTAGTCACCTCAGTAGCTAACAGTGTATGGGCGTGTGGCAGAGGGATAACTGACATCTTATCTATCACCTGCCTATCACAAGACCTGCAGCGTTGCATTATTGGTTGCAGCTTAATTCCTTTCAGATACACTAGTGAAAGAGACCAGTGGTCGACTAGAACTCTGACATAGCATAATAGATGGACATAGCCATTTATATTACAAATTAATTATTTAGTATGTACATACTACTCCCTCCGACTCAAAATACATGCATTAAGCACAAATATTTCATACAATATCTAGTCGATGTCTACAAAATTGAAATTATGCAGAGTGCTTTTGTTAGGAAATCTAACGGTATCTATTTTGTGTGACACAACTGACACATTATTTACCTAAAAATTGATGGTCAAATCATGTGTTTAGATAGTCAAATTATGCCTTTCTTTGAAGTCAACGATCAAACCACCGGTAATGTTCAACATTTCATTGCACAACTTGATTTTAGTCACATAGAGAAAGCATTCCCTAATTACTTGAGCTACAGTCAAAGAGCTTTTATTACATGTAAGTTGCAGGACATGCGTTAAGCTTGCTAAAACAATTGCATAAATAGGTGCTACAACAAATAAAACAAAAGCAAACGTATGAGTGTTATCCGTTTAGATTTTGAAATGTGTGCAAAGAAATCTTTACCTTTCAATCCAAACATTTAAATTCCTGGGTATTATTGAAATTCCTGGAAAATGAAATTCACATAAAAATAAATTGCAAAATATTTGGATCAAAAGGTATATATGTCGGCGTCTACTAAAATTAGTAAATAGGGACATTTCATCTGACGGGATAACCATGATCAATCTAGAATCCAGTGGTATGGAGGAGGTACGCTTCAACAGGAGGCCACATGAGTAGGAGAGTGATATCGCCCTCTATGACCTTTCAACTGTAGCTCCACGTGATGAACAAGACACTAGTGATGTTGCATGGGACCATCTATCTTGTTAAACTCACATACTCAGAAGTACTCCCTCCGTCCCAAAATAAGTGTCTTGACTCTAACTAACTTTAGTACAAAGTTGTACTAAGGTTGAGACACTTATTTTTGGAAACGGGGGG
>LR738715.1:855993364-856036329 GCA_902687465.1 Secale cereale | reverse complement strand
GAGGGGATATGAGTGGTTGGGCGAGAAGTACGATCGAGAGAGGGATGGAGAGGGACACACGAAGGATCGAGCAAGAAAGAGCGTTGCATCAAGAGGAGATGGGCGATTCGTGGGAATGTCGCGCTTGCCAATCAGAATGCAGCGAGGACTTTCCGAGTGTTACGTTCGGCAAACTCCTTTTATCTGATATGCAAAAAAAGTAACTTGTATACCCACTACATATTTTTAACTTATATACCTCAATACATTTTACATGTAATATACTATATATTAAGGTAGTCGTTGGGAGTTTCCTTTTTAAATTAATTTTATATTTTACAAACTTTAAATGCCTATAAATTCAATTAGTGGCTTAAATATAGCAAACGGACCCTAAGAAATCTCAAATTTTGATATGTGACGCGTAAGAGTGTGTGCTGAGTGCGAAATTCGTTTCAAGGCCAACAGACGAATCAGCAGTCACTTCCCAAGCAAAGTTGGCCTGTTCACTCTTAAAACCTAATTTCTCCCTCGAAGATGGTTCGATTTCTAAGCACACTTGTGACAACTTTTGAGACACATTGTCAATTTTTGACCGCAGCCTCTAGGGCCATATCACGACCCTGCTTACCAAGTGCCCGGCAAAAGAAACTTGGCAAACTCGGCCCGTTTGATAACTCAGTATTCTATGTATTACTAGTAAGCATGCACGTGAAATTCACGTGCATCAACAAGATGAGACATTGTCCCACAAAAATAGAAGGCAAGACTTCATGCGTGCCTGCCTTGACAAAGATGACATACTTAGTGCATGCCGATGCGTCTTCGTATCCTGATGAAGCATCGAAATAGTACCCAGGGAAATACCTGCAAGTGTCGTTGTATGCTGGGCCTGCTCGTCCGAACCAGTTTTTTCCTCTTTCTTTTCTGATATTGATTTACAAGAGTTTGATTCAGGTTCTTGTGTTGTGAGTTTGATTTTGTGCTTGTGTTAGACAAGTACAGTAGGAGTACATCATAATCATGTTGTAATAAGATGGATATGCGTCACAGCTAACTGTCAGCCTGAGTTTCCAAAGATTTTTCTTGTACACATGTTTTACATGTCATGTTTTAATAAGATGGATATGCTTCGTATCTACTCCCTCCGTCCCAAAATATAAGAACATTTTTGACACTACACTAGTATCAAAAATGTTCTTATATTTTGGGACGGAGGGAGTAACTGTTGTCTGATTTTCCAAAGGATTTACATCCATCTGTCGTCGTGCCCACGACATGAACCAAAAACAAAATTGATAGTTCAAATAACAATACAACCTTTTGTAGCAAACTAACTCACGTGGAAATTAATAAGAAATTCACATATGAGCAGATGTATAAAAAAATTACATGACGCAGCCGGATCATCTTCATCAGCTTTAAAGGTATATCCAGCGCCGGCTTCCACATTTCATACGAATTGTAAGTAGGAGCATCAACATTTGGACATATATTAAACAACTAACACATACTCCCTCCGTCCCAAAATTCTTGTCTTAGATTTTTCTAGATACGGATGTATCTAACACTAAAGTGTAACTAGATACATCCGTATTTGGACAAATGTAAGACAAGAATTTTGGGACGGAGGGAGTAGTAAATTAAACTACTCCCGTCCGCCTCCTTGTGCCTACTCCTTGTGCATCCCCAGGCTACCAAATTTGATGAAGAAAATCAACTGTAAAGAACAATGTCCCGGGCCTGCTCTCTCTAGTGTTCCAACTCCGTTCTTAAAAATCTATTTGGCCAAAATCTATATAGCTCCTGGGCATGGTTTCTTTTGCTAGATATTTTTCACTTTTAACCTTTTATATATGTATACATGGTATATCACTGGACATAGCATAACAATATTCCCCAAGATATGTGTTGATGTGTTTAACTCTATTTCCTTCTACTGGCATAATGTGAGAAAATTGCATGGTTCAGAAAAGTGATTCTTTCAAGGGATCTTCGTACTCCATATCTAAAACTAATATCAGTGTTCCTATACATTGCATATCTGTTTTTACTTATATCATTCAGCGATGTAAGCTTTTGCAATTATATGTCAGTACATTCTTCGTACTGAACCATGTCCAGAAAAAAACCAACGCCTTGGATATCTTAGAACTTGTATCATTCACACTGTGTGGGTGCCTTGCATTTCTGGGTGTACGTTCAATTGTTGAGGTTCTTTCGCAAAACACAAGAAAGAACTAATACAATTAACTGTCATTGCAACATGGACGAAGCTGAATATTACTATGAACCAGTCACATAGATAAATTCAGAAATTCATATGGGCCTGCGGACACATACCAGTGCAGCGTGTCGAGGCGGTGCGTCGAGCGCACCATGTGCGTGAAGGGGCCGCGGATCGACGACGGAGGAAGGCGCTCATATGAATTGGCCTTCCAGATTATAGGAAATTAAGAAATGAGAGCATACCCCAACTGTCAGTATCTTGGTTGAAGAGAACATGAGTAGTGCATATATCCTTTTCCTCCAACCATACCAATACCCTCTGCTTGAGCACCATCACCAGGAACTCCCAGGACAGTGTCAAAAGCTTTCTCTTTGTCGAGCTTCATCATTAGAGCTTGCATTTTACCATATTTAATATTTTAACAATAAATGCCTCTCAAAACTCGAAGCTCAGAGTTCCTAGCAACAACCATATGAATAATTCTGAAAAGCCATTAGTTGTCAAAACTCTGTACTATATACATATGCACCTCATTTGAGACAACATGATACATTCCAGAGGAGCAGAAACTTCAGCAGAGCTTAGATTTTCACAACAAAGCAAAAGAGCATGCGGAATTCTAATTAAATAAATGTAACAAACACATGGAACCAACATGACAGAAAAAGGACATTATTAACCATTGCTATGACCCCAATTTTTACTCTCATGCAATCATTGCAAAGTTGTGGGCGAAATCGATATTGTGTTGAAAAAGAAAATGTTGAAGAGAACAAAACCAAAAGTTGGAAAAGAGAGCAAAGACGTGGATGGACCTTAAGGAAGTTTTTTTTTCCAGTTGCATTAAGTAAGCGTCAAGAACAGGGCTCTAATTAATTCTAAGTTGTGTGATAAATTCAGGTGAATCTGGCTTGTGTAAGAATAATATAGCACTAAACCCATAATGAGAAGTGAAGCCAAACTTTTAAAATAAAAAAGGATGCTACATGCAACAGACTTATAAACTAAGGCATCATATTTAAACATCTCAAATTACTAAGATAATATGTATTGCCTTTGTGAATGAATGACAAATAGGTCTGGAGTCAAGACATGCTCTGCATGTTCGCAGCTTCGCCTTGATGTTGGCCTTCTTTTTGTTGCCACATTACACGATTTACGACATCTTAATTTACGACATCTTCTGCTGAAGTCCTGATGTTAGGAAGAAAAAACACGAAAGATATACGGAAAAGAGGATGGATACTTTACATGTAAATATTCAAAATAGTCCCTGGCTATTAACATTGCATTCTATTATCCTATAGGAACAGGTTCCCTTTAACTTGTGGCATGAAACAAACTTAATTAAAACATGGCATCATGGCCAATTCTTTGGTCTTTCTTTGATAATTAAAATCGATTACTTAACATGGTGAGATTTGGCAGTGACTTAAGAAACTTCACCTTGTCAGCAGTTGGAGTTGGTGCTCCCAGAACATTCACACATGGAACAAGTGTTAAAAAATCAAGAATTTTGTCCAAACAGTCTTATTAATCCATCATCTACAAAGACAGGAAAAAGAAGTGCCATGATCAGTACAACTGAAACTTAGAACAATAATGCTTCTAACGAAGTTGAGAAAGAAAAACATCGAGGGCAAAAGTACAATCATGTGTAAGAGAAGCAAGCATGACATTAACAGAACTAACCAAATTCTGGAAGGTGTCATCTTTAGGACCAAATTATAGAGGAATAAAATATAATAGAACTTGAACACCATGTAATATCCTGTTCAAATCATAAATAAAGGGAGGGATATGTTGTGTGCATAGGGTAGAAAGCAATCAGTGACCTGAAAGCACCTCAGAGTAAGTGCTCGCTAGTCGCATCTACATTCCCTGAATCCTCAACCATCTGCCGCCATTCATGTACATCACCTAAAATAAATCAAATTTGTCATAGAACATAAAGTATATCATACGGAGAGAGAGCATCCTAACTTGTATTCCAATGATACATTCCAACCTGCATATCTGCCGCCACAATTATTTCAACGATACATTTTCCCTTTTTTATTGCACTTTGTCAAGCATGTAAAATCTGTAACAAAAGAAATGCACACATACATGACACTGAATTTCCTTCAATATGCACCAATATAGCCAAGCCAAAGAGTAGTAGATGCGTGAGGTCAGTGTTGCTTGCCAACAAAAGATGGAAGGAAAGCAGTACCTAACTCTTGACCACAATGGAAATAGATGAATAAACAATATCCCTATATATGTGGCATTACTAAGAATGCTGCCCATTAATCTAGGATTCCAAATAAAAGGAATAATACTAACTTGGAGCACCTCTAACTGCAACAACTATATCATTATACAATTCAGCATGTGCAAAGAACAACTCTAGTACAAATGCCACAAGTCCAAAGCATTACCTGTGGCAGTGTCGTATGAAATAACCTGGTCACAGCGGTGTACATTTGTGCTGCCTAGCTACACACACAAGACAAGCCTTGTAAGTAAATTATCCATTGCAATATTCCAGTGCAAGAAAAAATAGGTGGTCCAAAGAATTTAATCTAAACAGGTATAGAAGAAATCATAACATAAAAATTAAAATGCAATAATAAACATGGCTAAGAGTGAGAATTCACCCTCTCCTTCACCAGCGTCTTCCTCTTCTTTTCTGTCTCACATCATTGCCTAGAATAACCAGACGTTGGAACAACATGTGCAATATGCGACTACAGAGTTTAGAGCAAGCAACATAGATAAAGTGCAGGATTGGAAGTCTGAGCAATACATATATTTGCATCTGTTTTAACTGTGGCACTCTATGAAGCAAGCCTAGAACTACAGCAGCAGAGGAAATATAAGAGGGGGTAGGGGAAAAAAGATTACTCACGTGTGTACAGCAGCAGAGGAACTACAGCAGCAGAGGAACTATTTGCATCTGTTTTAACAGAGCATACTCACATGTGTACCCACACTTGAATTTCCTGTAAATATAAGAGGGGGTAGGGGAAAAAAGATTACTTACAATTCATCTGGTAAGAACTGAGCGGTGAAAAATTCCCACATGTTATCCCATGTCTCACCGTGAGCATCAATACATCAGTGACGGACATGAAATTGCAACCACAAGCATCGGTCAATATCAATCTTGGTATATGTATGTATGTACCTTAGCATGGTCCTCGCAGTTGGTTTGGATGAATCTGACCTTTCCGTGATTCCGTCCTTGGTGGTGAGGCTGAAGCTGTCTTCACCTTCACCGGCGACTTGCCGTTTCCATATGTGTGTGCGCCCCTAAAAGAAAAATCCATCCAGCTGCCTGCGTGTCTTGTTCTTGTGTATGCGTGTATCTTGAATCAATCCAGCGGGATTGGTTTTCTGGATCGGCCACTCGTTCTAGGCGTCGGGGAGAAGAGGATGCCAGATCTTTAACCTTTGAAGGGCGAGGGGCTAGCGAGGAGCTGAATCGGCCACTCACCACTCCGGAGCCAAGCGGCGTCTCGGACGGTCCGACGGTGACGGACGGCCAGGCGGTTCAGGCGTCCCTGACGGCCCGACCGCCAGGTGGCGTCCCGGACGGCCAGGCGGTCCAGGCGTCCCCGATGGCCCGACCGCGACGGACGGCCAGGCGGTCCAGACGGCCACGGACGGCCGGCAAGGCGGCGTCCCCGACGGCCAAGAAGACCGGGGGCGGTGGCGGAGGAGAGGAGCGGCATGCTACCGGCTAGGCGGCGTCCCCGAGGGCCAAGAGGACCGGGGCGGAGGCGAAGGAGAGGACCGGGGCGGCGGCGGAGGGTGAGCGAAGAAGAGGAGCGGCGATGGAGGGCGAGCGGAACGGCGAAGGATGGCGAGGATGGGGGCGGCGGACGGCCCGTGCTCTGGTCGTTGGGAAGAGGAGGAGCGAGCGAGTGCGGGGCGTGTGTGTGTGCGCAGCGGGAGCGGTTTTTTTAAGGGGCGTGCGGGTGGAGATAGACGAAGCGGTAGCGGCGTAGCGGTTTTCTTAGCGAAGGGGAGATTAGCGAGGGACAGATTTCGTTAACGAAAGCTTTCGTTAACGATGATTTTAGGCCGTTAGATGATAGATTAGATGGCTAATACGTTGAGTTAGATCTGCCCTCTCTTCCTTTTATAGGGGTAGTAGATGGGACATGGAGTTTCTACACCCAGGAGAAAATGCTCCTGGTGCGAACAGTAGAATCAAAAAAAAAATACATTCAAAAAATTCTGAAAAAAATTGTGTCATACTTCCACAAATGTTTGTGAAAGTATGTCACAAGATTTTTTTCGGAATTTTTTTCTATTTTTTTGATGTTACTGTTCACACTAGGAGCATTTGCTCCTCGGTGTAGAATGGCACTTTCGTGTAATACTATAGTCTTTATGATTACCACAGTTTGGGAAATTCACTTTCCGAAACAGCCTTCAATTACTGTGAGCTGTTTGGCAACCACATAAAACTGCAATATTAATACAACAATATTCCTTGAACCGCCGTATTTTCTCTGCATAAAAAAGAAAAGCAATCCTGAATCTTTTTTTTTAAACAGATACGCAAAAAGAACGAGCCCATCCTTAGCTGCAGCCACCACCCTGTTGTTCGTGGAGTGTGTCTAGGTCGCTGGCCATGAACAAATCAAAAAGGTTCCTTCCGCTACTTCCTCCGATTTTCCCTAAAAGTTGTGTCCGCCCAATCCCTTTTTTGCTCTGCATCATGGACTGGCCTAGCCGGGATGACCAAGCCGTCCTCGTCCATGCGCCGCTCCGCTTTACGTGGTGAGCCGCCGGCATATTCGTGTTGCAAAGCGTCAGGTCCTTGCTATGCGTCCGTATACGTAGTACTAGTTCCATTGCATCTTTGGTGAGTGTAAGAGCATCTCCGGTCGCATCCCTAACAGGCCCTCCTCAGATGATTTTTTTCGTGTCGGCGCTCAAAAATCGGCCCAGTCGCGTCTCAAGGAATCCGTTTTCCGTCAGTTTGGGACGAAACTGACGCCGATGAACCCAGGCCGAACCCGGCGCACTGGGGTGTCCGGGGGCGCCGGGGCGAGCGATTTTCGCGCGAAAAAGCCGCGGGCTCGTCTTCTCTCAGAACGTCTTGGTTTCCCGCAGGAAATCAATGGCAAGGCTGTCGCCGGTCAGCATTGCCATTGATTCCTTACGGGCGGCGCGTCACGGGCAGCGCGGCGACGCCTCCCCTCCCGCCACGCGTACACACGGCGCAGAGCTATATAAACAGCGCCTCCCCCTCGCCTCTCGCTACACCAGCCCGAGCTCTGCCTCCCGGCCCGCCAACGTTCCGCCCCTTCCCTCTCTCCCCAAGCCCAAAGCGATGGCCGAACGATTCCCCGGCGACGCGGCGGCGGCCAACGACTTCGGCCGCCGCTCGCTCCACGAGTGGGAGGCCTACCTCTTCTTCGAGGCCAACATCCCGGCTCCACCGGACATGCACGCCGGGCCGACGGGGTGAAGGCTCAGCAACGGGGGCGTCCCCATCCTACCGGTGCCCGACGTCGACTCGCGCCCCGCCATCTTCGCTCCAGAGGTCAACCACGTGCGGGCGTCCCTGACGGAGGAGCAGCGCGCCCTGCCCCAGCACGCCGTCAACAACCACACGTCATGGGCGGCGTACTTCCAGCGCCGGCAGGTACATCGGCTGGCGTCCACCAACGGGGCGCCGGTGGTGGGGGGCACCAAGAACAGCGAGGGACGCCGCCTATGGTGGGGCTTCCCATACCGCACCCTCCATGAGGTACTCCAGTACCTCAAGGGCGGCAATGACCCGCCGCTGGCATACCCTGCAGCGACGCCCCCCCCCCCCCGCCGGAGCATCGGGCAATGGATGGCCAGGAAGTTCGGCTCCTCCTCGTCTTCCTCCTCTAAGTCCTCCTCCCGGTCCTCCTCACATTCCTCCAGCTCGCCGGCGCTGCTCGGCGTCAAGGCCGAACCGGCAGCGGAGACGCCGCTCGGCCGGCGCACCCGCAGCGCCGGCATCGTCATCAACGAGGGCAGCAGGCGTGCCTCCTCCTCGGCTCCTCCACGCTAAGTCAAGCCAAAGACGGAGCCGGGGGTCGCCCTGAAGATGGAGTCGGGGCTCCCCGTCGTGAAGACGAAGCCCGGGCTCGCCGGCGGCGTCAAGGAGGACGAGCTCGACGACGTGGCGGCCCTGAAATGAGTGCGCGACGACTGGGCGCAGACGGAGCTGCAGCGCCAGCGCCTCGCCTACGAGCGGTTCGAAGCTCGGCGCCGTGGCCGGGACGAGGGAGGTGTTGTCGTCCTCGACGACAGCGATGAGGACGCGCCGCCACCACCGGTCCGCCAGGGCAACGCCGGGCAGGGGTCCAGCACGGGCGGGCGCGTCAAGAAGGAGAAGGCCGATGATGAGGAGGATGGCGGTGACGTCGGCGACTTCCCCGCGTTTAGCGACTTCTTCGCCCCTTAGTTTTTTTTGGGCAATTTACATTTCTGTCCCTAACTCGAACCACCTAATCAGATATATCCCTAATTCGAAAGCCTGCTCAAATTTACCCCTCCGCCGTTAGTTGCACTTATAGAAATGCCCCTCCGTGCCGTTTCCGTCAAGTCAAAGCTGTTTGACCGTTATCTAGACGTTTCTTTGACAATTTTGCCCCTGTGTCCATGTGCCACTTAGTAGTGGGTCCCACTCTTACAAAATAAAACAAAAAACACTTTCTCTCACCCTCTTTGTCTCCCCACACTTACATGTGGGGCCAATCTTGAAAAAAAACAAAAAACATGACTATTCAAACTAGTCCGACGGTTGCCGGCGGTGACCAAATCCCATGGCGGAGGCACGCTGGGAGGCTGCGAGGAGGCCAGTTGTCGGGGATATACCCCGCGGCGTAACCCGGCCGGAGATATGACCCGGCCAGACTTGACGGTTTACTTGACGGTTTACACTTGGTGATTCACTGGCGACCCGTCCTGATCAAACGGTTTACAAGCAACCTGCCTGGTTAGTATGACTCACTGGTAACCCGGCGCAGGGCGGACGGATGACAAGGCCCAAGGTCCAGAAGGCCGGTTCATGTTATGGTGGACCGGTTTATGAAGAAAGCACAAGGAATATTCTCCTACAAAGGAAGCAAGACTAGAACTCCTTGTAATAAAGCAATCCTAATCCTACTAGGACTCTACATGTAACCCGCCCCTTCAACATATATAAGGAGGGGCAGGGCTCCCAAAGAGGGACAAGCTACAAGCAGACAAGTTCTCACAAGTTTCTAGGGCTAGACATAAAGAGTCGGTTTACCGGCGACACCACGAGGATCATAATGAGACCTAGCCTCAAACATCACGTAGGGCTATTACCGGATGATGTTTCCCGGGGCCCCAAGCTGTCTAAATCTTTGTCTTGCGTTGCGTCTCTCGATTCCGCTCAACCCCTCTCAAGTTACTACATAGATGCGCGGCTCCACACCTAAGTCCGCTAAACCGGACATCTGCCGTGCCAATTCCACGACAGTTGGCGCCCACCGTGGGGCCTGCGCACGGTGGTGATGAGTTCTTGGTGGGATCTCTCTTAAGGGTCGAGAAGTTCGCAATTTCAAATGAAGAAGAATTGATTTGAAAGGATTTACGTCAGCTTCGAGTTCATCGACCCAGATTTACAGTCCGAAGTTTAAAAGTTCAAGAAAAGTAAAGCTGGGACAAGTTCGCCTTCCGCGGCTCGCCGAGATCGACAGGAGCGTTTCTGTGGTGCACAATATGCTATAGGAATCCAGCGCGGTCATTGATGATTTTCGTTACGGATTTGACAGCCGGATCTGGTTGGTATTAAACGGTTGCTACAAAAATCAGCCCCGTCAATGGTTGTCAGATCGATTCCGTGGAACTGTTGGATGGGCCCGTGCACAAGCTTATCTTGCTCTGCCTACAAACAAAACTCGTTGGTCTCCATTGCTACAGGGCCGCCGCGGCCGCCCAGCTGGTCTTCGCCGCTGCAAACTACCCACGAGTTGGCCATGTGCGTCTCCGGGTCGCCGCGTTATCGCCCCGCTGTGACTGCCTTCAAGACCGCCGCCACCCCACAGGCCCGAGTCATTGCCTCTGTCGCGGCTGGAACCCACAGGCCGATTTGTATCTCTCCTGCACCGCCTCGGACTGCTCTCTGCCGCAGTCCAACTCGTCTTCGGCCTGAGCGGCCAGTCCTCCTCCCTGTCGAAGCCGCCGCCGTGGCCACAGCCGGCCTGACTCCGAGTCTTTGTCGAGCCGCCGTCCGCCTCAACTTCCGTTGCCACAGGCCACGAGCCGAGATGCCTTCGCAGACGCGCTTCAGCCGCGCCACACTGAACCTGCCTCACAGCCGCGCCTACGAGCCGCTGGCCTACCTTGACTCGCTGCTGTGGACTGCTTCTAAGTCACCGTCACCGGCCTCGGCTTACGCCAAACTGCTACTCGGGCCGAGTGGCCATCACCTCTGCTCCGTGGTCAAGTCGCTGAGCCGCCCCACCTCTATGGTGAGAGGTCGCGCCGGTTCTCCTCAGAGCCAGTCCGCCCCTCTGCCGTAGAGTCCAAGGCTTGTCTATCCCTCCGCCGTGGAAGCTTTGCGCCGTCCCAAGCCGCCGCCTCCGCGCCGCAAGCTGCTGTTGGCCGGAGCCGCTGCCGTGAGCCACTGTAG
Organism: Secale cereale; assembly: GCA_902687465.1. Classification (NCBI taxonomy): domain Eukaryota; kingdom Viridiplantae; phylum Streptophyta; class Magnoliopsida; order Poales; family Poaceae; genus Secale; species Secale cereale. The sequence goes on along the minus strand of LR738715.1, from coordinate 856,025,479 downwards.
AGCCGCCGGTCGCTGACCAACCTTGAGCCGCCACCGGGTCGATCTCCTACTTCTGATCGGTGTGCTAGCTGAAAGTTGCCGTTTCCTATGCCCGTGGAGTCGGTCTCCGCTTCAGCCTTGCATCGAGCGCCTGCTACTTCTGCCGCTGAGACGTGCATCAACGCCTCAAAACCACTTCCGCAGACTCACCTCGAAGGGAGCAAAGGAAAGGCCTGCAGCCCAATGTAATGCGTCACTACGTCAGTAGTACAAGGCAAATCAGGAATCCACTGCAATTAAACAATTCGGCCATGGAGCGTCAATCAAATCAATCGGACCATTGATTCAAAGGAAATACTACTTTAATCAGCCAAGTACTACTAGTATTTTTTGGTTCAGGATGTGGAGATAGATGAATTCCATCATACGAGATGTCCAATTGATAGCTGGCCTCGGCCGCCGTTGACAGCACGTAGCAGCAGTAAACGGCCTCCAACTCGCCTCCGCCTTCGTTGCAGTGAACGGCCTCCAGCTCGCCTCCGTCACGCATCCGAGCCCTTGCCGCATTGGCTTTGTGTCCGCTGACCGTCCGAACAAACCCAGGTGCTATCTATCTTATATATTTTTGTTAAGTACATGTTAATTTCCTTCAACAAACAACTACTCCGTCCTGCTATATTTTTGTACGCAGGATAATTGTTCACTGCAAATGTGGTTTAGACCACGGGGGCAGAGCACGTATTGACAACATTGCACCCGGCGTTCGTCCATGCCACGTAACCCGGTAAATGGACGCATTCAAGAAGTCGTCCCTATAGCCCGGTCTACATCGACGCACCGGCTTACAATTCTACAACGCTGACGACAATTTGCTCGTCCGCACCGGTTTACAATACCACGGCCAACCCGTCTGTTGTCCAAAGCGAATCAGGTGATATCTATCCTATTTATTTTTAATACATATTAATACATCCGAGCAAAAATACCTCGCCCTGCTGTATTTTGTATGCAGAAAAATCATTCGTTACAAAAGCGATATTATACCACGAAGATGGAGGCACGCCAAACATCGTTCGACACAAATGGCCGTCTCTCGCGACCACACCGGTTTACAATACCGTGGCCATCTCTCGCGGCCGCACCGGTTTACAATGGGGAGGACAACTAGCCCGTCGGCGCCGGCCGATTCATCTATTATATTCAAGCAAATCAGTAATTGGTCCGTCCACTCTTGCGGCGGTTCAAGCGTCTACGCCGGCTTACAACGCGGAGGGTAACTCGCTCGCTCACGCTGGCTTACAACGCCATGGCCTGGCGTATCAGGTGAAATCCATCCATTATGTTTTTTATATTACATATCACTTTCTTTAAAAGAGCAATTACTCCGGTCTGTAAAGTTATCTAATGCAGGACCCCAAACCACCATATTGGTGCAAATTTAAGGGCTAATATGCGCTGCCTTACGACGTCATGGACGATCGGTTCACGTGCCCGCACTGGTTTACAACACGGAGGACAACTTGCTCATCTCCGCCGGATTACAATACCGCGGCCGATTCATGTGATTGTGCTGCCTCTGATGCTGCGGTCGTTTTTACTGTCCGCCCTGCGATCCGGTCTATTCAACATACCGGTTTGACTAAACAGACCCCGATGAGGATCATAAGGTCCAAATACATCAGGTGATATCCATCTAAAGTCTATTTTTTTATATATATCATTTTCATCAAGAAAACAAGATGCTTTGATCTATCTATGATTGATATGCAGGACAATTCAATATATAAGGGACCAAACAGGACTTGCCTTTCAAGTGTAACTCCTTCATAGGAAACCCTACCTCCAGGATCACTAGGGGGCTACGGATCACATGTGAATCCTTGCTTAAATCTCTTCTGGTCCGGTTTATATGATTGTCTTCACATCAGCGCCCTTTGGATTACATCCATTGATTGGCAACAAATGTTCTTGCCCCTTGGAGTACTTCCTTTGATGGCAAATGCAAAAATTCTTGCCCCTTGGTTGATACATCCTTTGATGGCAAAAGAAAAAATGTTCTTGTCCCTTGGAGTACTTCCTTTGATGGCAAATGCAAAAATTCTTGCCCCTTGGTTCATACATCCTTTGATGGCAAAAGAAAAAATGTTCTTGTCCCTTGGAGTACTTCCTTTGATGGCAAATGCAAAAATTCTTGCCCATTGGGTGATACATCCTTTGATGGCAAAAGAAAAAAAATGTTCTTGTCCCTTGGAGTACTTCCTTTGATGGCAAATGCAAAAATTCTTACCCGTTGGTTGATACATCCTTTGATGGCAAAATAAAAAATGTTCTTGTCCCTTGGAGTACTTCCTTTGATGGCAAATGCAAAAATTCTTGCCCATTGGTTGATACATCCTTTGATGGCAAAAGAAAAAAATGTTCTTGTCCCTTGGAGTACATTCTTTGATGGCAAATGCAAAAATTCTTGCCCCTTGGTTGATACATCCTTTGATGGCAAAAGAAAAAAGTTCTTGTCCCTTGGAGTACATCCTTTGATGGCAAAAGAAACAGTTCTTGCCCCTTAGAGTACATCCTTTGATGGCAAAATAAAAAAATCATTGCTCCTTGGATTGCACCCATTGATTGGCAAAATGAATCATAGCCCTTTGGGTCGCATCCATTGATTGGCAAATATGGAGCCTGACAACTCGCAAAAAGCCTCGACTACATGGTCTTATTTGCAAACGGTGTTTTGTGTTTTGTGATTTTTCAGAGTTTTCTATGGTTTTTTGATCCGGAACTAGGCAACTTCAAAGTTGACCACATATCTACAAAAGTCTGGGTCATAGAACACCAGCATGATTTAAACCGGCGTTTATCATAACCCGGAACAATCATTGGGAAAACGCCAAGAGAGCCAAGAGCCTCATCAGAATCTACACATTCAATTATGCCTACCGGATTAAGGACGTCAGGTACACTTAATCACAGGTAAGATAATGACCGGTGTTTATTAAACCGGCCTAGCTTTGACTATAAGTCGCCAGTATGAGATAAGATAATGACCGGTGTTCATTAAACCGGCCTGGCTTTTGACTATAAGTTGCCAGTATGAGATAAAATAATGATCGGTTTATTAAACCCGGCCTGGTTGTGATCAAATATCAATGAACCGGTTTTTCAACCGGATTATATTCTTCAGATATTTAAATAGCCAACATGGCTGGATGTTTATTATGGTTATCAATAACAAATATGATGATTGAGGATTTCAAAGTCGCTTCAGCGCAATGGATATCATATTGTTAATGGTATGATTTATTTTACAAAGGAATAGTCCCGAGTCGCTGCAGGCTTACAACCCAGCACTTGGGGCTACATTATTCCAATTGAGATTACATTAAATACACAAGTCTCATGTCGCTGCAAGCATGCACCATGACACTTGGGGGCTAATGCAAAGTCATTTTTTGCTCACCTTATTGAAGACCCGACTCATCACATCATATTGAGCCGGCCCTTGGGGGCTACCAATCGCTCCTGTCAACAATTCAAGGTATACAAGTATTAATCCATTATATTGAAGGGTCCACTGCTCAGTTGGTAAAGCACAAACCTCTTAACCTTGTGGATGTGGGTTCAAACCCCACGATGGAAGTTACATTATATAATGTTATTTTCAATGATCATATTTTCAAAGTCCCCGCTCATTATTGCATAATGACCCGGCACTTGGGGGCTACATGTTGCTGTTCAAGTTTGCAGGATCATATTTTCAAAAGTCCCTGCTCATTATTGCATAATGACCCGGCACTTGGGGGCTACAGGTAATATGTATATAAACGAGGAATATCTTCAAATTCTCAGTCTCGAACAAACCAGGAAGATCAATTGTGTGACCCGGTGTTGGCAACAATAACCCGGCATTTATAAACAGTCATGACCCGGAATTATCAGTTTTTTATAACCCGACAATTTTGGCAATCATAAACCGGCAAGTTCTACATCTTCAAGCCAGGCTGGATATCAGTTGAATATTTCAAAGACCAATATTTTTGTCAAGTCAGATCGTTGAAGGCCGATTCAAATAAATTCTTTATTTACAAAATATCTTCTGCAAACAAATTGATTATGAAGCTGGTCTATTGACAAGGAGTTTTCAGAAGAAGTGCTTGGATTTTTTGCATTGGTAATGTTTGAACATATCTGCTAAAGGGATTTGTTATGAGATCATGGATACATATGAAGAAGGAGAGGACAAGGACTTAAGGATGGTCAGATGCCGGTTTACAAGAATTCTTAACCCGGAGCACAACCTGTCAAATTTGTTCTTGTGTTTATTTTGGAGCATAAGTTTACCATGGACACATCCAAGCTAAACTTGGGGATAATGTCGAGGATATACCCGGCGGCGTAACCCGGCCGGAGATATGACCCGGCCGGACTTGGCGGTTTACTTGACGGTTTACACTTGGTGATTCACTGGCGACCCGCCCCTGATCAAACGGTTTACAAGCAACCTGCCTGGTTAGTATGACTTACTGGTAACCCGGCGCAGGGCGGACGGATGAGAAGGCCCAAGGTCCAGAAGGCCGGTTCATGTTATGGTGGGCCGGTTTATGAAGAAAGCACAAGGAATATTCTCCTACAAAGGAAGCAAGACTAGGACTCCTTGTAATAAAGCAATCCTAATCCTACTAGGACTCTACATGTAACCCGCCCCTTCCACATATATAAGGAGGGGCAGGGCTCCCCAAAGAGGGACAAGCTACAAGCAGACAAGTTCTCACAAGTTTCTAGGGCTAGACACAAAGAGCCGGTTTACCGGCGACACCACGAGGATCATAATGAGACCTAGCCTCAAACATCACGTAGGGCTATTACCGGATGATGTTTCCCGGGGCCCGAAGCTGTCTAAATCTTTGTCTTGCGTTGCGTCTCTCGATTCCGCTCAACCCTTCTCAGGCTACTACATAGATGCGCGGCTCCACACCTAAGTCCGGTAAACCGGACATCTGTCGTGCCAATTCCACGACACCAGCCGAGGGAACAAGGCGATAGCCCTTGCTCAACCGCGTCCAGCGATGTGCTCTTCAGATCATATGGTTGCTGGAGCGAATGGCGGCGACCATTCTCGCGGCGGCTCCGGGCGGCGCAAGTGCGGTAGCTACCATGTGAGGGGGGAGGGAAACAGAAATCGCGTGTGTGCCATTAAGGAGCTCACTAGGAGCATGATGGCAACGCCGCTGGGGTTCGGGGAAGACTGGAGCGACAACTTCGACGATGGCGGCCATGACAAAGCTCAGAGCTCATGGGGAAGATGGCCCGAGGCCATGCAGCTTGCTATGGAGGACTCACAGGTCTTCTTTGGTACATCAGAATGCCATAGGAGCCGCTGGGAGCGGCTCACGTGCTTGAACGGCGTCGAATCGAAGGCGGTGGTCCGAGCTCGGCGGTGGGGTAGATGTGTTGTGGTGCTTTGTCCTGGACGTCTCTGGTCAAAATCATAGGCTGTTAGGACGAAGTCATGGCGTATGAGATTACTGCCGAGGTGGCAGCGCTTCGGGTTGCCGTTGGCCACGTGCTTGGTAGATGCCGGCGATGGTGCGCTCTCTGGCGTGCTTGCGTGACAGGGCTAGAGGGCGGGACAGGAATGAGGGCAAGCGGCAAATAGAGAACAAGGGAGAGGGGCCTGCGGCGTCAGGGGAGGCCAGCGGCCAAGGCGGCGTCTTCGGCACTCTCGCCGGAGTTGAGAGGTAGCGGCCGTCGGGTCGTCATTGATGGGGGAGAGAAAGAGAGAGAGAGGAGGTGAGAGAGAGTTTTGTTTTTTCTATGGATGAGAGGCCCCACATGTAAGTGTGAGAGAGGAGGTGGGAGAAGGGTTTTTTCCATTTTATTTTTGAGAGTGGGTCCCACCAGAGAGAGGAGAGAGAGCCTTTTTGTTTTATTTTTGTTTGAGTGGGTCCCACACGTAAGTGACACATGGAGGGAGGGGTAGAAATGTCTAGAAAACGTCCCGTTCACGGTCAAAGGCCTTTGACCAGATGGTAACGGCACAGAAGGGTATTTCTATAAGTGCACAGAACGGCGAAGGGGCATTTTTGAGCAGGCTTTCGAATTAGGGGCAAATGTGAGTAGTGGGTTCGAATTAGGGAGACAGATGTAAAAGACCCTTGTTTTTTTAAATAACTTATGTAACGTCGAACATGTGGAATATATGTCAAGTTTGCCGAACTTTAGCTGAACGTTTTGTCCAATTTGCCGAATTTGCCGAATTTCTTTTTTTTAAGCCCGTGTCTAAGGCGACCCTGGGGCCGGCGGCTGGGAACCCGCTCGCCCCCACGCCGATTTTAGCGCTGGCTCTCCCCCAGGCGACGATTTTACGCGCCCCCTAGGGGACCAACAGCTGGAGATGCTCTAACATCGAGCTTGTCCATCCGTTCAATTAGTCTGTGGTCGTCGGTGCACGTCGGCGGGCATGCGTGATGTAATGCCCCGGATGTAATACTTTCCCTTTTGGGCATATAATATATCTCCGTCTTCATCTATTTCCTTTCCGGGTCTTTGTCTTTCGGGTTTCGTCATTTTGTTGTGTGAGTGTGTGTCATTCATTCATATCATGTAGACATGTGCATCGCATTGCATTTGTGTTGTCGGTTGCATCTGGTTCCACGCGTTCCTTCCCGTTGTCCGTTTCGCGTTCCGGAGCTCCCTCACGTGTCCGTGACGTCCCGTAGGCCTACCTTGTTGTTTGGGCATGTAACGTTACCGGTGTGCCGCGAGGTTGTTGTGTGTGTTGTTGTTTTGTTGTGTGTAACCTGCCTCTCAAATCTCGTCGCGTTTGGACTCCGTTTGCTATCCCAACAGTTATTCGTGTGGGTCCAAAGTGCCTTCACTTTGTGGCCCGAAACACCCCTCAGCAGCCACTACCCTCTCCTAGGCCCATCTAAACTACCCCCGCGATCGGATCCGTCGGATCGCGATCGGAGGGCTCCTAACACCCCCAAATCCCCCTAACCCTAAAATCTGCTATATTTAGACCCCTATGTCCATTTTGGGCATCCCTAGTTTTTCTTCTCCTCCTTCCCCCTATTTTTTTTCTGGATCTGGCCATCCCCTCCTCTCCACTTGGCCAGTTCCCGAAGGAACCAGCCGCCGCTGCCTTACCTCGCGTGGGATCCCGCAGCTCCGACCGGATCCTCCTCCTGCGCCTGGGATCGAGGCCCTCCTCCCTCGATCGCTGCGGTCAACGGCCTCTTCCCCCGCCTCACCGATTCTGCCTCGGCTCCGCGCTAGGAGGCCCACTTCGCCTCACCGATCCTCCCTCGGCGCCCAGTAGACCGCCAGGTCCCGCGAGGACCACTTCGTCGGCGCCAGGCCCACTCCTCTCCGCGCCGATCGCTCGCCTCCGCGCTGGGCCGCCCCGTCGCCCAGGCCCAGCCGGACCGTCGCCAGGCCGCCTCGCTCCCACCGCGCCGCCGCAGGCTCCCGCGGGCCATCGCCGCGAGGGCCCAGTCCGTACCGCACCGCAGCCGCCTTCGCGGGCCACACCGAGGCCCCGGCCTCCTCCTCTCGGTGGGCCGCGCCGCACCGAGCCGGGCCGGGTCAGCCGCCTCTCCGATTCCAGCCCGTTGTTGTTTTTTTACCCAGATCTGCCTGAGAAGGTTTACCTCTTTTCCACCTAAGTCCCTGTTAGATTAGTTGCTGATGCAAATTTCAACCTGCTCGAACTTTTTGTGTGATTGTCCGTTTCGCGCAAATAGCATGTCCAGACGTTCGTGGTGAATAGCACTACGTTTTATCTTTTGGTGTCATGCATGTTAGAGATCATCTAGGTGCTTGTTTTGCTGTTGCAAGAGTGCATCGTGATATAATTGCTGCTATGTGATGTTTTTATGTCATCTTTGCCATGTGATAACTTTTAGCTCGTTTGTCCGAATGATGCGAATGTCATGTCCACGTGTTCGTCTTGCCATGCTCTACATGTTGCTTGTGATAGGTTGCATGATAGATTTATTCTTGCCATGTTTATCATCGTTGCAAAGTGCTATGTGGCTGTGATGTTGTTTCACTTGTTATGAAATGCCATCTTGTTGAGCTCGTTGCTATCGTTGTGTTTATCTCCATGAAGCATGCTTGTGTGTTTCGGAATCACCATCATGTGTACTTTGATGAGGTGCTTACCACTTGCCATATTTAGTTTCGAGGTGACTTAAACTTGCTCGTTTAGATGCCATGATGAAATTGCTGTTTTAGGACTTAGTGGATTTTCACTAAGTCTGAAATCTGTAACGTTCCGATGCCATGTTTGCTTGCTGCTCTAGGACAAACCATGATAGATTTTGAGTGGATCTTGATTGTTCCTTGTAGTATATATTGGTGGCTTTCCATTCATGTTCTCACATGTCTATTTAAGTGGCTGTAGCATGTTTATCTTTTGCTTCAAAGTTTCAATAAAATTCTGCTGCCAGAATTTTATTGTCAAGTTCAATATGTCCAAGCTTATTGCTATTGATCCGTGGCTCCTTTGGGGGTGCACCTTTGGACTTAATTTCTGTAGTATATGTCTAGTTTATGTTAATGTCCTTTGCCATGATGTTTGAGTGCTGTAGCTTAATAATTTTGTGCTCCGAAGTTGCTATGTTGCTGTAATTTTCAGCTTTCGCTCATTTCTTGTTTCAGGCATATCTTTTAGCCCGTAGCTCCGATTTCAGCGAGTCTTATATGAAACTTGATTGATTTTCCATGTAGAATCATAATCTCCTATTGTTATCTTGTTTTGAAGTGTTTTGCTTGAGTGCTAATTTCCGTGCTCCGTGTGCATCCTTAGTGCATCCATCATGCATCCATCATTTTCGAGTGCGCATTGCATCTTGTTGATTTGTGCCTTGTGTGATTGTATTGTTTAGAGCCGGAAGCTGAGACCGAGTACGAGTACGAGCACGAGGTTACCAACGAGGTTGAGCACGAGGACCCTTCTTACGATCCGAACGACTTCTCTTCAGGCAAGATGACCGAACCCCGATAACATTACTATATTTGCCTATTGCTAGTAGTTCCGCTCTATAGTTTTGCCTCGATGCCCATGTTCTTCCTGTCAGCCTCCTACTTGTAACCATTACCATGTTTAACCACCCTACCTACGCAAACCGTTGCTTGGCTAAGTACGCTTCGCTCAGCCCTTCTTATAGCATTGCTAGTTGCAGGTGAAGATCGAAGATGCTTGCTTCATGTTGAAGTTTTGTTGGGTTATATCACACTATATAAATGCTTAAAATAAAATCATATATATATTGGCAAGGGTGGAAGGCTAAGCCTTTTGCTTGGTGATTTGTTCCACTCATGCCGTTAGGAACCGTATAAACCGGTGTTATGTTCCTTGATTATGCGTTCCTAACACGGTTGGGGTGCATGGGACCCCCTCGATAAACCGCTAAGTGCTAAGTCTTTTCCAGCAAGTCCCAACTTTGGTAATATTTGCCTAATAACTAAATAACTTGCATAGGGAGTAATTAACCCGAGTTCTTAATCAACAACCCCGGGCCAGTGCTCCTCATGAGTGTTGGTCCGAAACGGGGGTCCTACGTGGTCACCACGAGGAAACTCGAGGATTGATATAAACCCGTAGCATCACCCATCCGGTCGTGTCCTGAGACTTAGATACGCGCGGCTACTATCAGGGTGTCGACACGCCGGGAGGATTTGCTGGATTAGCCTTACCTTAGATCGGTATATCTTGAGCACGGGATTCCGAGAATACTCGGGTCTTCCCACTTTGGAGTTGCGACTCCGCGGATCGTGGGCTTGTAATGGGTCAAGTTGGAACACCCCTGCAGGGTTTGAACTTTCGAAAGTCGTGCCCGCGGTTATGTGGCAGATGAGAGCTTGTTAATATCCGGTTGTAGATAACTTGACACAATGTTTCTAATACACTACCAGCGTGTGTTCCGTGACCGTCAATTTCCGGATGGGGATTCGGGAGTTGAACACGGAGGGGTTATGTTTGTTGAGCTTGTAGCTAGGATCACTTCGTGATCACTTCTCGACCGAGGCTTCTCTTCTCGCTCTCAATCACGTAAGCTAGTTGCTAGTTGCTGCTGCAGACACTTACTCTTTTCTTCAGCCTTATCCTCTCCCAAGGCTTAAATAGTCTTGTTACCCGGGAACGGGATTGCTGAGTCCTCTGTGGCTCACAGTTACTTCACCACACCAGATGCAGGTCCAGTTGTGAGCTATCTAGGTGATGGCACCGAGCTAGACTGGTAGTACAACGAGGAGCGTAGTCGATACTATGTTCGTTATCCGGATGATCAGTAGTGGAGACTTCTACTAGGATTCGATCCGCCTGTGGATTTTATTTAAGTTTGGTATCTTGACAATTGGATTTTGCCCTTAGAGGGTTGTGATATTCTTAATGTATGATGTTTGAGACATGTATTGTATTTGTGTGACGTGGCGAGTGTAAGCCAACTATTTATGTTTACAATCCCCTCTTTTACATGAGATGTGCAAAGATTACCAAACTTGAGATCATTCTAGGATCGACTTATGCCTTTAAGTCGTGCCTCGACACGTAGGAGGTATAACTCCATCCTGGGCATTACAAGTTGGTATTCAGAGCCTTCTCCGACCTAGGAGCCCCCACTGTTTGATCGAATCGTTGACGGTCGAGTCTAGGCACACACTGAAAATATTTTGAGTCCTATATTATATCGGAGAGTAGGATTTCTTTGCTTCTCATCTCCTTTCTCTCTGGTGAGGACTCCTGACGACTACTCTTGTCTCTTCTATCTTCAAAAATTGCACAATTTTTTTTTTAGGAATCTCGCGAGTATTTTGGGATTGTTTCGATGTTCTTGTGACGAGAATATTGTTCTCGATGCCTCCTGACATTAGGGGTTGTGGCAGTGTCCCGGGGAGTTGAGCTTCGGGGTATTGTCGTCACAAGCATATCGCGGCAGTACTAAATACTTAAGACGGCCGACATCGAAAATCTCTCCTATACGGCCAGTGGCAAGATAACCCCGACATCACCCAGTACTGGGGAGGTAGTTCGGGAGTATTGCCATAGCTTGTTATAGTGGATGCTTTTCGAAGGTCCGAGGTACACAGTTTCCGAGAAAGACTGGTTATGTGTTGAAGGATGGATACACCTGGATGTAGGTTTAGAGTTGATTGCGCGGTGCTTCCCGTGTATCCCCAACACATGATTGCATAACTGGAATCTTTCGGAAATCTATAGGTGGGTTTATCCAGTAGATCGTAGGCATTCTTCCAACGGATGCAGGTTAGTGAGTTTGGGGTTCTACATTGAGTGAAGTGGTTTATGACCGATGTTACTATCAGGAGTTGCATCTTAAAGGGTCCTTGGCTATGCTGATCCGGGGATTGCAAAACCTTTTCGTAACGCGTTCATATGCTCCTATCTTGTGTTTGTTCCCGTCCGTACCTTGTTGTTTTTCTTATTTACCTTTTGTCCCCTATGTGGCTTCTCGTGAAGATTGATGTTATCATTTAACTGAGAATTTCATTCGTTCCTCTTGTTCGAATGATTTCATTCGTTCTTATTGTTCGAATGATTATTGTGAAGACTTGTTGCAATTCATTCCATTGATTCAGCTTATACCTTTTGTCAATCAATTGCTGATTCGTGGTCATCTCTTTCAGGATGGCTCCGAAACGAGATCCCAACGCTAACCCAGAGGGTGAAGAGGTCCCAGAACGTGCTCCTTCCCCTCCTCCTCCGTCTGAGGCTTGGAGAGCGATTATGCAGACTACAGCTTAGAACACCCAGATGTTGATGCAGATGATGCAACAGATGCAAGCTAATCAAGCTAATTAGGGTGTTTCAGGGAATCAAGGCAACTTCTTCAACCAGCAGCACCATGCTACTCTCAACCAGTTCTTGGCCAACAATCCTAAAGCTTTCAGTTACTGTGTCGACCCTCTTGATGCTGAAGATTGGTTAACCGACATAAAGAAGCATTTTGAGTGCAGTATCGTGAAGGAAGATGATTATGTGAAGTTTGCAGCCTTCCAACTCAAAGATCAAGCAGCTGACTGGTGGAAGCAGTACAAAGACTCCAGGCCAGGTCAAGTGATCTCTTGGGAGAATTTCTGCAAGGATTTTCGCTCGCACCACATTCCTACAAGTGTCATCGAGGGTATGCGTGAGCAATTCCGCAACCTAAAGCAGGGCTCCATGACAGTCTATCAGTATAATGTCAAGTTCCAAAACCTCGCCCGCTATGCTAAGCAAGACATTCCTGATGCCAAGAGCAAAATCTACCAGTTCCGTGGAGGTCTCAAAGATGAACTTCAGCTTGCTCTCACTTTGTTCGAGCCCGATGAATTCGACAAGTTCTATAACATGGCTTTGAAACAAGAGGCAGCTCAGTTTAAGATGGAGGCTTCTAAAAAGAGGATTCGAGATGCAGTCCACTCTTCCTCATCATCCCAGATGGCTTCAAAACAGCAGAAATTCTGGCTTCCTCCTCCTCCAGTGATTCGAGCTCCTTACAACAACTCCAACAACTCCAACAACTCCAACAACTCCAACAACAAGAACTCTAGTGGACGTGGTTTCTCCCACCCACCCAACTCCAACAAGCAGTCCAAGCAACAGTTCCAAGCTCCAAGACTAAGTGCTCCTCCTACTCATCCGCTTTCTGAGGTGACTTGCTACAAGTGTGGCCAGAAGGGTCATTATTCCAACAAGTGCAACAACCCAAGGCGCCTTCCGCCTCCTCCTCCTATCGGTACCGCTATGGTCAAGCATGATCCAAAGGCAGCAAGGGTCAATCTGATGAATACAGCACAAGCGGAGAATTCTTCTGATGTCATTTTGGGTAAACTTCCAGTTAACTCTTTTCCAGCTAAAGTTTTGTTTGATTTGGGTGCTTCATGCTCTTTCATGTCTCAACCATTTGCATCCAAGTATAATGTTGACATCAAAAGTTTGCCAAGGGAGTTATCAGTTGTTTCTCCGGGGAGACGAATGCATTCCAGTATATGCTCCGAATGTTTCTATTCGCATGGGAGATTATCGCTTTCTGGCTAATCCGGTGGTTCTTGGCAATTCTGACATCGACCTCATCCTCGGAATGGATTGGCTTTCTCAGCATGATGCTCACATTGATTGTGCTCAAAAGGAAGTCAAGATGACTCATTCTGATGAAGATGTGATTATCTTCACCTCCAGGGATAACACTATCAGGCTTTTCTCTCTCAATGATAAGGGCGAAATTAATGCCATATCTCAAATTCCGGTGGTGAACGAATATCAAGACATCTTTCCCGAAGAACTTCCAGGCATGCCTCCACACCGTCAGGTGGAATTCGTTATTGAACTCGAGCCGGGTACTGAGCCAGCATGCCGGCGTCCGTACAAGCTCTCTCCGGATGAATTGAAGGAATTGAAGAAGCAGCTTGATAAGCAGGAGAGTATGGGTCTCATCAGGCCTAGTACGTCTCCTTGGGGCTATGGTGTCTTATTTGTCAAGAAGAAAGATGGCACGGAGCGTCTATGTGTTGATTACCGGCCATTGAACAAGAAGACGATTAAGAACAAGTATCCGCTCCCCAACATCAACGAACTCTTTGAGCAGCTCAAAGGAGCTAAAGTGTTCTCTAAGCTTGACCTCCGAATGGGCTATCATCAAATTCGCATTCGCGAGGAAGACATTCCCAAGACGGCCTTCAGAACGAGCTACGGTTCATACGAGTATACCGTCATGTATTTTGGTCTCGCCAATGCTCCTCCTACCTTTTCGAGGATGATGCACTACATCTTCAACCCCTATACTGGCGAGTTTGTGCTTGTGTATCTGGATGATATTCTGGTGTTTTCCAAGAATGAAGAAGATCACGAAAAGCACTTACATCTGGTTCTTGATCGACTCCGAGAGCATAAGTTCTATGCCAAGTTCTCCAAGTGCGAATTTTGGCTCGATAAGGCTTTGTACCTGGGCCATATCATCTCAGCTGACGGTATTGCGGTTAATCCCGAGAAAGTTGAAGCAATTGTCAACTGGGAAGCTCCTCAGAACGTCAAGCAGCTCCGCAGTTTTCTGGGTCTTGCCAGCTATTGCAGAAGGTTCGTTGAGAACTTCTCCAAGATTGCCAAGCCTCTTTCCAACTTGCTTCAGAAGAATGTCAAATACTTTTGGTCTCCAGAGTGTGAAGTGGCATTCAAAACTCTAAAAGAAAAGCTTATCTCTGCTCCAGTTCTGACTCCTCCAGATGAGTCCAAGCCCTATGAAGTATTCTGTGATGCTTATCTTCAAGGACTTGGTGGTGTGCTTATGCAAGATAAGAGAATTGTGGCATACACTTCTCGTCAGCTCAAGCCAAGTGAGAAGAATTATCCCACACATGATCTCGAGCTAGCAGCTGTGGTACATGCTTTGATTACGTGGAGACATCTGTTGTTGGGCAGAAAAGTCGACATCTTCACTGATCACAAGAGCTTGAAGTACATCTTCACATAGCCGCATCTGAACCTCCGCCAGACTCGTTGGGTTGAAATGATCCAAGAGTATAATCCCAGCATTGAATACACTCCTGGCAAGGCGAATGCGATTGCAGATGCTTTGAGCAGAAAGGCATATTGCAACAGCCTTCTTATCAAGCCGTGCCAGCCTGAGCTTTGTGAAGCATTCAGGAAACTCAACCTTCAAGTTGTTTCGCAGGGTTTTCTTGCAAATCTTCAAGTTGCTCCTACCTTGGAAGATCAGGTCCGTGAGGCCCAACTCAGGGATACCATGGTGAAGAAGGTGAAACATGGTATTGCAAAGGGCACTCCAAAATACAAGTGCTTCCGTGTTGATGAGAGAGATACCTTGTTCTTCGAGGACAGACTCGTTGTTCCCAAAGGTGATCTCAGGAAGCTCATAATGGAAGAAGCACATGATTCTCTCCTTTCCATTCATCCTGGCAGTTCCAAGATGTACCAAGACCTCAAGCATTCTTACTGGTGGACACGCATGAAAAGGGAAATTGCCCAATTCGTGAATGAATGTGATGTTTGCAGAAGAGTGAAAGCAGAACATCAATGTCCAGCCGGTCTTCTCCAACCTCTTCCTATTCCCGAGTGGAAGTTCGACCACATTGAAATGGACTTCGTCACTGGTTTTCCTAAGTCCAAGCGAGGAAATGATTCTATCTTCATGGTGATTGACGAGCTTACCAAATTCGCTCACTTCCTGCCAGTCAAATAATCAATCAATGCAGCTCAATTGGCAGAGATGTACACTTCCAGAATTGTGTCCTTACATGGCATTCCTCAAGTTATATCCTCAGACCGTGGAAGTTTGTTCACTTCAAGGTTCTGGGACTCCTTTCAGTCCGCCATGGGCACTAAGATCAGGTTCAGCACTGCTTTTCACCCTCAGACTAGTGGTCAAGTCGAGCGAGTGAATCAGATTCTAGAAGACATGCTCAGAGCCTGTGTCATCTCCTTTGGCATGAAATGGGAAGACTGCCTTCCATTTGCCGAGTTCTCTTACAACAACAGCTTTCAAGCAAGTGCAGGCAAAGCACCATTTGAAATCCTCTATGGCAGAAAGTGCCGTACCCCTCTCAACTGGTCTGAAACAGGCGAACGTCAACTTCTTGGCAATGACTTGATCTCAGAAGCCGAAGAAATGTGCAAAGTCATACGTGAGAATCTCAAGGCCGCTCAGTCGCGCCAGAAGAGCTACTATGACGGCAAGCATCGTGATTTGGCATTCAACATTGATGATCATGTTTATCTCCGTGTGTCTCCGATGAAAGGCACCCAAAGATTCGGTAACAAAGGAAAGCTTGCTCCTAGATACGTCGGGCCTTTCAAGATTCTTGGCAAAAGAGGCGATCTAGCCTATCAACTTGATCTCCCTTCAAACTTCGCCAATGTTCATGATGTGTTCCATGTGTCTCAACTTCACAAATGCTTCAAGGCACCTGAGCGCATGATTCCGTTTGAAGAGATTGATCTTCAACAAGACCTGTCCTACCGAGAGCACCCAGTTGCCATTCTCGAAGAAACCGAACGCAAGACCCGCAACAAGTCCATCAAATTTCTGAAAGTCGAGTGGTCACATCACACCGACCGAGAGGCTACGTGGGAACGAGAAGATCATCTTCGTTCCGAGTACCCTTCCTTTTTCCTGTCCTAGATCTCGGGACGAGATCTTTTTGTAGTAGAGGAGAATTTGTAATGCCCCGGATGTAATACTTTCCCTTTTGGGCATATAATATATCTCCGGCTTCATCTATTTCCTTTCCGGGCTCTTTGTCTTTCGGGTTTCGTCGTTTTGTTGTGTGAGTGTGTGGCATTCATTCATATCATGTAGACATATGCATCGCATTGCATTTGTGTTGTCGGTTGCATCCGGTTTCACGCGTTCCTTCCCGTTGTCCATTTCGCGTTCCGGAGCTCCCTCACGTGTCTGTGACGTCCCGTAGGCCTACCTTGTTGTTTGGGCGTGTAACGTTACCGGTGTGCCGCGAGGTTGTTGTGTGTGTTGTTGTTTTGTTGTGTGTAACTCGCCTCTCAAATCTCGTCGCGTTTGGACTCCGTTTGCTATCCCAACAGTTATTCGTGTGGGTCCAAAGTGCCTTCACTTTGTGGCCCGAAACACCCCTCAGTAGCCACTACCCTCTCCTAGGCCCATCTAAAATACCCCCGCAATCGGATCCGTCGGATCGCGATCGGAGGGCTCCTAACACCCCCAAATCCCCCCTAACCCTAAAATATGCTATATTTAGACCCCCTATGTCCATTTTGGGCATCCCTAGTTTTTCTTCTCCTCCTTCCCCCTATTTTTTTCTGGATCTAGCCATCCCCTCCTCTCCACTTGGCCAGTTCCCGAAGGAACCAGCCGCCGCCGCCTTACCTCGCCTGGGATCCCGCAGCTCCGACCGGATCCTCCTCCTGCGCCTGGGATCGAGGCCCTCCTCCCTCGATCGCTGCGGTCAACGGCCTCTTCCCCCGCCTCACCGATCCCGCCTCGGCTCCGCGCCAGGAGGCCCACTTCGCCTCACCGATCCTCCCTCGGCGCCCAGTAGACCGCCAGGTCCCGCGAGGACCACTTCGTCGGCGCCAGGCCCAGTCCTCTCCGCGCCGATCACTCGCCTCCGCGCTGGGCCGCCCCGTCGCCCAAGCCCAGCCGGACCGTCGCCAGGCCGCCTCGCTCCCACCACGCCGCCGCAGGCTCCCGCGGGCCGCCGCCGCGAGGGCCCAGTCCGCACCGCACCGCAGCCGCCTTCGCGGGCCACACCGAGGCCCCGGCCTCCTCCTCTCGGTGGGCCGCGCCGCACCGAGCCGGGCCGGCTCACCCGCCTCTCCGATTCCAGCCCGTTGTTGTTTTTTTTACCCAGATCTGCCTGAGAAGGTTTACCTCTTTTCCACTTCAGTCCCTGTTAGATTAGTTGTTGATGCTAATTTCAACCTGCTCTAACTTTGTGTGTGATTGTCCGTTTCGCGCAAATAGCATGTCCAGACGTTCGTGATGAATAGCACTACGTTTTATCTTTTGGTGTCATGCATGTTAGAGATCATCTAGGTGCTTGTTTTGCTGTTGCAAGAGTGCATCGTGATATAATTGCTGCTATGTGCTGTTTTTATGTCATCTTTGTCATGTGATAACTTTTAGCTCGTTTGTCCGAATGATGCGAATGACATGTCCACGTGTTCGTCTTGCCATGCTCTACATGTTGCTTGTGATAGGTTGCATGATAGATTTTTTCTTGCCATGTTTATCATCTTTGCAAAGTGCTATGTGGCTGTGATGTTGTTTCACTTGTTATGAAATGACATCTTGTTGAGCTCGTTGCTATCGTTGTGTTTATCTCCATGAAGCATGCTTGTGTGTTTCGGAATCACCATCATGTGTACTTTGATGAGGTGCTTACCACTTGACATGTTTAGTTTCGAGGTGACTTAAACTTGCTCGTTTAGATGCCATGATGAAATTGCTGTTTTAGGACTTTGTGGATTTTCACTAAGTCTGAAATATGTAACGTTCCGATGCCATGTTTGCTTGCTGCTCTAGGACAAACCATGATAGATTTTGAGTGGATCTTGATTGTTCCTTGTAGTATATATTGTTGGCTTTCCATTCATGTTCTCAGATGTCTATTTAAGTGGCTGTAGCATGTTTATCTTTTGCTCCAAAGTTTCAATAAAATTCTGCTGCCAGAATTTTATTGTCAAGTTCAATATGTCCAAGCTTATTGCTATTGATCCGTGGCTCCTTTGGGGGTGCACCTTTGGACTTAATTGCTGTAGTATATGTCTAGTTTATGTTCATGTCCTTTGCCATGATGTTTGAGTGCTGTAGCTTAATTATTTTGTGCTCCGAAGTTGCTATGTTGCTGTAATTTTCAGCTTTCGCTCATTTCTTGTTTCGGGCATAACTTTTAGCCCGTAGCTCCGATTTCAGCGAGTCGTATATGAAACTTGATTGATTTTCCGTGTAGAATCATAATCTCCTATTGTTATCTTGTTTTGAAGTGTTTTGCTTGAGTGCTAATTTCCGTGCTCCGTGTGCATCCTTAGTGCATCCATCATGCATCCATCATTTTCGAGTGCGCATTGCATCTTGTTGATTTGTGCCTTGTGTGATTGTATTGTTTAGAGCCGGAAGCTGAGACCGAGTACGAGTACGAGAACGAGGTTACCAACGAGGTTGAGCACGAGTACCCTTCTTACGATCCGAACGACTTCTCTTCAGGCAAGATGACCGAACCCCGATAACATTACTATATTTGCCTATTGCTAGTAGTTCCGCTCTATAGTTTTGCCTCGATGCCCATGTTCTTCCTGTCAGCCTCCTACTTGTAACCATTACCATGTTTAACCACCCTACCTACGCAAACCGTTGCTTGGCTAAGTACGCTTCGCTTAGCCCTTCTTATAGCATTGCTAGTTGCAGGTGAAGATCGAAGATGCTTGCTTCATGTTGAAGTTTTGTTGGGTTATATCACACTATATAAATGCTTAAAATGAAATCATCTATATATTGGCAAGGGTGGAAGGCTAAGCCTTTTGCTTGGTGATTTGTTCCACTCATGCCGTTAGGAACCGTATAAACCGGTGTTATGTTCCTTGATTATGCGTTCCTAACACGGTTGGGGTGTATGGGACCCCTCGATAAACCGCTAAGTGCTAAGTCTTTTCCAGCAAGTCCCAACTTTGGTAATATTTGCCTAATAACTAAATAACTTGCATAGGGAGTAATTAACCCGAGTTCTTAATCAACAACCCCGGGCCAGTGCTCCTCATGAGTGTTGGTCCGAAACGGGGGTCCTGCGTGGTCACCACAAGGAAACTCGAGGATTGATATAAACCCGTAGCATCACCCATCCGGTCGTGTCCTGAGACTTAGATACGCGCGGCTACTATCAGGGTATCGACACGCCGGGAGGATTTGCTGGATTAGCCTTACCTTAGATCGGTATATCTTGAGCACGGGATTCCGAGAATACTCGGGTCTTCCCACTTTGGAGTTGCGACTCCGCGGATCGTGGGCTTGTAATGGATCAAGTTGGAACACCCCTGCAGGGTTTGAACTTTCGAAAGCCGTGCCCGCGGTTATGTGGCAGATGGGAGCTTGTTAATATCCGGTTGTAGATAACTTGACACAATGTTTCTAATACACTACCAGCGTGTGTTCCGTGACCGTCAATTTCCGGATGGGGATTCGGGAGTTGAACACGGAGGGGTTATGTTTGTTGAGCTTGTAGCTAGGATCACTTCGTGATCACTTCCCGACCGAGGCTTCTCTTCTCGCTCTCACTCACGTAATCTAGTTGCTAGTTGCTGTTGCAGACACTTACTCTTTTCTTCAGCCTTATCCTCTCCCAAGGCTTAAATAGTCTTGTTACCCGGGAACGGGATTGCTGAGTCCTCTGTGGCTCACAGTTACTTCACCACACCAGATGCAGGTCCAGTTGTGAGCTATCCAGGTGATGGCACCGAGCTAGACTGGGAGTACGACGAGGAGCGTAGTCGATACTATGTTCGTTATCCGGATGATCAGTAGTGGAGACTTCTACTAGGATTCGATCCGCCTGTGGATTTTATTTAAGTTTGTTATCTTGACATTTGGATTTTGCCCTTAGAGGGTTGTGATATTCTTAATGTATGATGTTTGAGACATGTATTGTATTTGTGTGACGTGGCGAGTGTAAGCCAACTATTTATGTTTACAATCCCCTCTTTTACATGAGATGTGCAAAGATTACCAAACTTGAGATCATTCTAGGATCGACTTATGCCTTTAAGTCGTGCCTCGACACGTAGGAGGTACTCGACACGTAGGAGGTATAACTCCATCCTGGGCATTACAAGTTGCTATTCAGAGCCTTCTCCGACCTAGGAGCCCCCACTGTTTGATCGAATCGTTGACGGTCGAGTCTAGGCACACACTGAAAATATTTTGAGTCCTATATTATATCGGAGAGTAGGATTTCTTTGCTTCTCATCTCCTTTCTCTTTGGTGAGGACTCCTGACGACTACTCTTGTCTCTTCTATCTTCAAAAATTGCACAAATTTTTTTTTAGGAATCTCGCGAGTATTCTGGGATTGTTTCGATGTTCTTGTGACGAGAATATTGTTCTCGATGCCTCCTGACATTAGGGGTTGTGGCAGTGTCCCGGGGAGTTGAGCTTCGGGGTATTGTCGTCACAAGCATATCGCGGCAGTACTAAATACTTAAGACGGCCGACATCGAAAATCTCTCCTATACGGCCAGTGGCAAGATAACCCCGACATCACCCAGTACTGGGGAGGTAGTTCGGGAGTATTGCCATAGCTTGTTATAGTGGATGCTTTTCGAAGGTCCGAGGTACACAGTTTCCGAGAAAGACTGGTTATGTGTTGAAGGATGGATACACCTGGATGTAGGTTTAGAGTTGATTGAGCGGTGCTTCCCGTGTATCCCCAACACCTGATTGCATAATTGGAATCTTTCGGAAATCTATAGGTGGGTTTATCCAGTAGATCGTAGGCATTCTTCCAACGGATGCAGGTTAGTGAGTTCGGGGTTCTACATTGAGTGAAGTGGTTTATGACCAATGTTACTGTCAGGAGTTGCATCTTAAAGGGTCCTTGGCTATGCTGATCCGGGGATTGCAAAACCTTTTCGTAACGCGTTCATATGCTTTCAACACAAAGATGTTAGAACGAAACTCCTATCTTGTGTTTGTTCCCGTCCGTACCTTGTTGTTTTTCTTATTTACCTTTTGTCCCCTATGTGGCTTCTCGTGAAGATTGATGTTATCATTTAACTGAGAATTTCATTCGTTCCTCTTGTTCGAATGATTTCATTCGTTCTTATTGTTCGAATGATTATTGTGAAGACTTGTTGCAATTCATTCCATTGATTCAACTTATACCTTTTGTCAATCAATTGCTGATTCGTGGTCATCTCTTTCGGGATGGCTCCGAAACGAGTTCCCAACGCTAACCCAGAGGGTGAAGAGGTCCCAGAACGTCCTCCTTCCCCTCCTCCTCCGTCTGAGGCTTGGAGAGCGATTATGCAGACTACAGCTTAGAACACCCAGATGTTGATGCAGATGATGCAACAGATGCAAGCTAATCAAGCTAATCAGGGAGTTCCAGGGAATCAAGGCAACTTCTTCAACCAGCAGCACCATGCTACTCTCAACCAGTTCTTGGCCAACAATCCTAAAGCTTTCAGTTACTGTGTCGACCCTCTTGATGCTGAAGATTGGTTAACCGACATAAAGAAGCATTTTGAGTGCAGTAACGTGAAGGAAGATGATTATGTGAAGTTTGCAGCCTTCCAACTCAAAGATCAAGCAGCTGACTGGTGGCAGCAGTACAAAGACTCCAGGCCAGGTCAAGTGATCTCTTGGGAGAATTTCTGCAAGGATTTTCGCTCGCACCACATTCCTACAAGTGTCATCGAGGGTATGCGTGAGCAATTCCGCAACCTGAAGCAGGGCTCCATGACAGTCTATCAGTATAATGTCAAGTTCCAAAACCTCGCCCGCTATGCTAAGCAAGACATTCCTGATGCCAAGAGCAAAATCTACCAGTTCCGTGGAGGTCTCAAAGATGAACTTCAGCTTGCTCTCACTTTGTTCGAGCCCGATGAATTCGACAAGTTCTATAACATGGCTTTGAAACAAGAGGCAGCTCAACTTAAGATGGAGGCTTCTAAAAAGAGGATTCGAGATGCAGTCCACTCTTCCTCATCATCCCAGATGGCTTCAAAGCAGCAGAAATTCTGGCTTCCTCCTCCTCCAGTGATTCGAGCTCCTTACAACAACTCCAACAACTCCAACAACTCCAACAACTCCAACAACAAGAACTCTAGTGGACGTGGTTTCTCCCACCCACCCAACTCCAACAAGCAGTCCAAGCAACAGTTCCAAGCTCCAAGACTAAGTGCTCCTCCTACTCGTCCGCTTTCTGAGGTGACTTGCTACAAGTGTGGCCAGAAGGGTCATTATTCCAACAAGTGCAACAACCCAAGGCGCCTTCCGCCTCCTCCTCCTGTCGGTACCGCTATGGTCAAGCATGATCCAAAGGCAGCAAGGGTCAATCTGATGAATGCAGCACAAGCGGAGAATTCTTCTGATGTCATTTTGGGTAACCTTCCAGTTAACTCTTTTCCAGCTAAAGTTTTGTTTGATTCGGGTGCTTCATGCTCTTTCATGTCTCAACCATTTGCATCCAAGTATAATGTTGACATCAAATGTTTGCCAAGGGAGTTATCAGTTGTTTCTCCGGGGAGACGAATGCATTCTAGTATATGCTCCGAATGTTTCTATTCGCATGGGAGATTATCGCTTTCTGGCTAATCCGGTGGTTCTCGGCAATTCTGACATCGACCTCATCCTCGGAATGGATTGGCTTTCTCAGCATGATGCTCACATTGATTGTGCTCAAAAGGAAGTCAAGATGACTCATTCTGATGAAGATGTGATTATCTTCGCCTCCAGGGATAACACTATCAGGCTTTTCTCTCTCAATGATAAGGGCGAAATTAATGCCATATCTCAAATTCCGGTGGTGAACGAATATCAAGACGTGTTTCCCGAAGAGCTTCCAGGCATGCCTCCACACCGTCAGGTGGAATTCGTTATTGAACTCGAGCCGGGTACTGAGCCAGCATGCCGGCGTCCGTACAAGCTCTCTCCGGATGAATTGAAGGAATTGAAGAAGCAGCTTGATAAGCAGGAGAGTATGGGTCTCATCAGGCCTAGTACGTCTCCTTGGGGCTGTGGTGTCTTATTTGTCAAGAAGAAAGATGGCACGGAGCGTCTATGTGTTGATTACCGGCCATTGAACAAGAAGATGATTAAGAACAAGTATCCGCTCCCCAACATCAACGAACTCTTTGAGCAGCTCAAAGGAGCTAAAGTGTTCTCTAAGCTTGACCTCCGAATGGGCTATCATCAAATTCGCATTCGCGAGGAAGACATTCCCAAGACGTCCTTCAGAACGAGCTACGGTTCATACGAGTATACCGTCATGTCTTTTGGTCTCGCCAATGCTCCTCCTACCTTTTCGAGGATGATGCACTACATCTTCAACCCCTATACTGGCGAGTTTGTGCTTGTGTATCTGGATGATATTCTGGTGTTTTCCAAGAATGAAGAAGATCACGAAAAGCACTTACATCTGTTTCTTGATCGACTCCGAGAGCATAAGTTCTATGCTAAGTTCTCCAAGTGCGAATTTTGGCTCGATAAGGTTTTGTACCTGGGCCATATCATCTCAGCTGACGGTATTGCGGTTAATCCCGAGAAAGTTGAAGCAATTGTCAACTGGGAAGCTCCTCAGAACGTCAAGCAGCTCCGCAGTTTTCTGGGTCTTGCCAGCTATTGCAGAAGGTTCGTTGAGAACTTCTCCAAGATTGCCAAGCCTCTTTCCAACTTGCTTCAGAAGAATGTCAAATACTTTTGGTCTCCAGAGTGTGAAGTGGCATTCAGAACTCTCAAAGAAAAGCTTATCTCTGCTCCAGTTCTGACTCCTCCATATGAGTCCAAGCCCTATGAAGTATTCTGTGATGCTTCTCTTCAAGGACTTGGTGGTGTGCTTATGCAAGATAAGAGAATTGTGGCATACACTTCTCGTCAGCTCAAGCCAAGTGAGAAGAATTATCCCACACATGATCTCGAGCTAGCAGCTGTGGTACATGCTTTGATTACGTGGAGACATCTGTTGTTGGGCAGAAAAGTCGACATCTTCACTGATCACAAGAGCTTGAAGTACATCTTCACACAGCCGCATCTGAACCTCCGCCAGACTCGTTGGGTTGAAATGATCCAAGAGTATAATCCCAGCATTGAATACACTCCTGGCAAGGCGAATGTGATTGAAGATGCTTTGAGCAGAAAGGCATATTGCAACAGCCTTCTTATCAAGCCGTGCCAGCCTGAGCTTTGTGAAGCATTCAGGAAACTCAACCTTCAAGTTGTTCCGCAGGGTTTTCTTGCAAATCTTCAAGTTGCTCCTACCTTGGAAGATCAGGTCTGTGAGGCCCAACTCAGGGATACCATGGTGAAGAAGGTGAAACATGGTATTGCTTAGGTGATCTCAGGAAGCTCATAATGGAAGAAGCACATGATTCTCTCCTTTCCATTCATCCTGGCAGTTCCAAGATGTACCAAGACCTCAAGCATTCTTACTGGTGGACACGCATGAAAAGGGAAATTGCCCAATTCGTGAATGAATGTGATGTTTGCAGAAGAGTGAAAGCAGAACATCAATGTCCAGCCGGTCTTCTACAACCTCTTCCTATTCCCGAGTGGAAGTTCGACCACATTGAAATGGACTTCGTCACTGGTTTTCCTAAGTCCAAGCTTGGAAATGATTCTATCTTCGTGGTGCTTGACAAGCTTACCAAATTCGCTGACTTCCTGCCAGTCAAAGAATCAATCAATGCAGCTCAATTGGCAGAGCTGTACACTTCCAGAATTGTGTCCTTACATGGCATTCCTCAAGTTATATCCTCAGACCGTGGAAGTTTGTTCACTTCAAGGTTCTGGGACTCCTTTCAGTCCGCCATGGGCACTAAGATCAGGTTCAGCATTGCTTTTCACCCTCAGACTAGTGGTCAGGTCGAGCGAGTGAATCAGATTCTAGAAGACATGCTCAGAGCCTGTGTCATCTCCTTTGGCATGAAATGGGAAGACTGCCTTCCATTTGCCGAGTTCTCTTACAACAACAGCTTTCAAGCAAGTGCAGGCAAAGCACCATTTGAAATCCTCTATGGCAGAAAGTGCCGTACCCCTCTCAACTGGTCTGAAACAGGCGAACGTCAACTTCTTGGCAATGACTTGATCTCAGAAGCCGAAGAAATGTGCAAAGTCATACGTGAGAATCTCAAGGCCGCTCAGTCACGCCAGAAGAGCTATTATGACGGCAAGCATCGTGATTTGGCATTCAACATTGATGATCATGTTTATCTCCGTGTGTCTCCGATGAAAGGCACCCAAAGATTCGGTATCAAAGGAAAGCTTGCTCCTAGATACGTCGGGCCTTTCAAGATTCTTGGCAAAAGAAAAGATCTAGCCTATCAACTTGATCTCCCTTCAAACTTCGCCAATGTTCATGATGTGTTCCATGTGTCTCAACTTCGCAAATGCTTCAAGGCACCTGAGCGCATGATTCCGTTTGAAGAGATTGATCTTCAACAAGACCTGTCCTACCGAGAGCAACCAGTTGCCATTCTCGAAGTAACCGAACGCAAGACCCGCAACAAGTCCATCAAATTTCTGAAAGTCAAGTGGTCACATCACACCGACCGAGAGGCTACGTGGGAACGAGAAGATCATCTTCGTTTCGAGTACCCTTCCTTTTTCCAGTCCTAGATCTCGGGACGAGATCTTTTTGTAGTAGAGGAGAATTTGTAATGCCCCGGATGTAATACTTTCCCTTTTGGGCATATAATATATCTCCGGCTTCATCTATTTCCTTTCCGGGTTCTTTGTCTTTCGGGTTTCGTCGTTTTGTTGTGTGAGTGTGTGGCATTCATTCATATCATGTAGACATATGCATCGCATTGCATTTGTGTTGTCGGTTGCATCCGGTTCCACGCGTTCCTTCCCGTTGTCCGTTTCGCGTTCCGGAGCTCCCTCACGTGTCCGTGACGTCCTGTAGGCCTACCTTGTTGTTTGGGCGTGTAACGTTACCGGTGTGCCGCGAGGTTGTTGTGTGTGTTGTTGTTTTGTTGTGTGTAACCCGCCTCTCAAATCTCGTCGCGTTTGGACTCCGTTTGCTAACCCAATAGTTATTCGTGTGGGTCCAAAGTGCCTTCACTTTGTGGCCCGAAACACCCCTCAGCAGCCACTACCCTCTCCTAGGCCCATCTAAACTACCCCCACAATCGGATCCATCGGATCGCGATCGGAGGGCTCCTAACACCCCCAAATCCCCCCTAACCCTAAAATATGCTATATTTAGACCCCTATGTCCATTTTGGGCATCCCTAGTTTTTCTTCTCCTCCTTCCCCCTATTTTTTTTCTGGATCTAGCCATCCCCTCCTCTCCACTTGGCCAGTTCCCGAAGGAACCAGCCGCCGCCGCCTTACCTCGCCTGGGATCCCGCAGCTCTGACCGGATCCTCCTCCTGCGCCTGGGATCGAGGCCCTCCTCCCTCGATCGCTGCGGTCAACGGCCTCTTCCCCCGCCTCACCGATCCCGCCTCGGCTCCGCGCCAGGAGGCCCACTTCACCTCACCGATCCTCCCTCGGCGCCCAGTAGACCGCCAGGTCCCGCGAGGACCACTTCGTCGGCGCCAGGCCCACTCCTCTCCGCGCCGATCGCTCGCCTCCGTGCTGGGCCGCCTCGTCGCCCAAGCCCAGCCGGACCGTCGCCAGGCCGCCTCGCTCCCACCGCGCCGCCGCAGGCTCTCGCGGGCCGCCGCCGCAAGGGCCCAGTCCGCACCGCACCACAGCCGCCTTCGCGGGCCACACCGAGGCCCCGGCCTCCTCCTCTCGGTGGGCCGCGCCGCACCGAGCCGGGCCGGCTCAGCCGCCTCTCCGATTCCAGCCCGTTGTTGTTTTTTTACCCAGATCTGCCTGAGAAGGTTTACCTCTTTTCCACCTAAGTCCCTGTTAGATTAGTTGTTGATGCTAATTTCAACCTGCTCTAACTTTGTGTGTGATTGTCCGTTTCGCGCAAATAGCATGTCCAGACGTTCGTGGTGAATAGCACTACGTTTTATCTTTTGGTGTCATGCATGTTAGAGATCATCTAGGTGCTTGTTTTTCTGTTGCAAGAGTGCATCGTGATATAATTGCTACTATGTGATGTTTTTATGTCATCTTTGCCATGTGATAACTTTTAGCTCGTTTGTCCGAATGATGCGAATGACATGTCCACGTGTTCGTCTTGTCATGCTCTACATGTTGCTTGTGATTGGTTGCATGATAGATTTTTTCTTGCCATGTTTATCATCGTTGCAAAGTGCTATGTGGCTATGATGTTGTTTCACTTGTTATGAAATGCCATCTTGTTGAGCTCGTTGCTATCGTTGTGTTTGTCTCCATGAAGCATGCTTGTGTGTTTCGGAATCACCATCATGTGTACTTTGATGAGGTGCTTACCACTTGCCATGTTTAGTTTCGAGGTGACTTAAACTTGCTCGTTTAGATGCCATGATGAAATTGCTGTTTTAGGACTTTGTGGATTTTCACTAAGTCTGAAATCTGTAACGTTCCGATGCCATGTTTGCTTGCTGCTCTAGGACAAACCATGATAGATTTTGAGTGGATCTTGATTGTTCCTTGTAGTATATATTGTTGGCTTTCCATTCATGTTCTCAGATGTCTATTTAAGTGGCTGTAGCATGTTTATCTTTTGCTCCAAAGTTTTAATAAAATTCTGCTGCCAGAATTTTATTGTCAAGTTCAATATGTCCAAGCTTATTGCTATTGATCCGTGGCTCCTTTGGGGGTGCACCTTTGGACTTAATTGCTGTAGTATATGTCTAGTTTATGTTCATGTCCTTTGCCATGATGTTTGAGTGCTGTAGCTTAATTATTTTGTGCTCCGAAGTTGCTATGTTGCTGTAATTTTCCGCTTTCGCTCATTTCTTGTTTCGGGCATAACTTTTAGCCCGTAGCTCCGATTTCAGCAAGTCTTATATGAAACTTGATTGATTTTCCGTGTAGAATCATAATCTCCTATTGTTATCTTGTTTTGAAGTGTTTTTCTTGAGTGCTAATTTCCGTGCTCCGTGTGCATCCTTAGTGCATCCATCATGCATCCATCATTTTCGAGTGCGCATTTCATCTTGTTGATTTGTGCCTTATGTGATTGTATTATTTAGAGCCGGAAGCTAAGACCGAGTACGAGTACGAGCACGAGGTTACCAACGAGGTTGAGCACGAGGACCCTTCTTACGATCCGAACGACTTCTCTTCAGGCAAGATGACCGAACCCCGATAACATTACTATCTTTGCCTATTGCTAGTAGTTCCGCTCTATAGTTTTTCCTCGATGCCCATGTTCTTCCTGTCGGCCTCCTACTTGTAACCATTACCATGTTTAACCACCCTACCTACGCAAACCGTTGCTTGGCTAAGTACGCTTCGCTCAGCCCTTCTTATAGCATTGCTAGTTGCAGGTGAAGATCGAAGATGCTTGCTTCATGTTGAAGTTTTGTTGGGTTATATCACACTATATAAATGCTTAAAATGAAATCATCTATATATTGGCAAGGGTGGAAGGCTAAGCCTTTTTCTTGGTGATTTGTTCCACTCATGCCGTTAGGAACCGTATAAACCGGTGTTATGTTCCTTGATTATGCGTTCCTAACACGGTTGGGGTGTATGGGACCCCCTCGATAAACCGCTAAGTGCTAAGTCTTTTCCAGCAAGTCCCAACTTTGGTACTATTTGCCTAATAACTAAATAACTTGCATAGGGAGTAATTAACCCGAGTTCTTAATCAACAACCCCGGGCCAGTGCTCCTCATGAGTGTTGGTCCGAAACGGGGGTCCTGCGGGGTCACCACGAGGAAACTCGAGGATTGATATAAACCCGTAGCATCACCCATCCGGTCGTGTCCTGAGACTTAGATACGCGCAGCTACTATCAGGGTGTCGACACGCCGGGAGGATTTGCTGGATTAGCCTTACCTTAGATCGGTATATCTTGAGCACGGGATTCCGAGAATACTCGGGTCTTCCCACTTTGGAGTTGCGACTCCGCGGATCGTGGGCTTGTAATGGGTCAAGTTGGAACACCCCTGCAGGGTTTGTACTTTCGAAAGCCGTGCCCGCGGTTATGTGGCAGATGGGAGCTTGTTAATATCCGGTTGTAGATAACTTGACACAACGTTTCTAATACACTACCAGCGTGTGTTCCGTGACCGTCAATTTCCGAATGGGGATTCGGGAGTTGAACACGGAGGGGTTATGTTTGTTGAGCTTGTAGCTAGGATCACTTCGTGATCACTTCTTGACCAAGGCTTCTCTTCTCGCTCTCACTCACGTAAGCTAGTTGCTAGTTGCTGCTGCAGACACTTACTCTTTTCTTCAGCCTTATCCTCTCCCAAGGCTTAAATAGTCTTGTTACCCGGGAACGGGATTGCTGAGTCCTCTGTGGCTCACAGTTACTTCACCACACCAGATGCAGGTCCAGTTGTGAGCTATCCCGGTGATGGCACCGAGCTAGACTTGGAGTACGACGAGGAGCGTAGTCGATACTATGTTCGTTATCCGGATGATCAGTAGTGGAGACTTCTACTAGGATTCGATCCGCCTATGGATTTTATTTAAGTTTGGTATCTTGACATTTGGATTTTGCCCTTAGAGGGTTGTGATATTCTTAATGTATAATGTTTGAGACATGTATTGTATTTGTGTGACGTGGAGAGTGTAAGCCAACTATTTATGTTTACAATCCCCTCTTTTACATGAGATGTGCAAAGATTACCAAACTTGAGATCATTCTAGGATGGACTTATGCCTTTACGTCGTGCCTCGACACGTAGGAGGTATAACTCCATCCTGGGCATTACAGGTGACCAGCGGGGTCGCCGCCGGCGATGGCTGCGGCGCACGGCGACGGCGGTAAGCAGGGCACGCGTGCACGCGGAGGCGCGAGTGTGCAGCGGGCACATGAATAGCCAGCAGGGCCATGTCGACGCCGTCGTTGGCTTGGCATGGCGTCATCTGGATGTCAGCCTCGGGGTGTCAAAATCATGCGTCTTCGGGAAGTCACGACACGTGTATGCCCGGTATAACATGGCGGTGTCGGGCTCATCCGGAGTACATGTAATCACCGCCACGTAGGGTGTAGTCAACAAATCTCTCTTGATCCAAGAACATCGACATTGGTCGGCGACATAGTCTTCAGCCAGTTCTTGAAAGAGAAATCCACACCGTAGGTAAATTAAATCCGAAAAATAGACTAATCACAAAAATGGAATCGTGATGAGATGGGGAATCCATTTTTGCAAAAGCGAGATCGGATCTTATACCTCCGCGGGATCGACGAAAGCCTGCGTGATGCGGGCTTGACCGATAGTTGATGAAGCGAAGCATGCTGATAACATTTTCCGCAACTCCGCCGGCGAGTCCGGTCCGACGTTGCTGAGCGAGAACGAGCGTTGTAGACGAAGTAGTCGAACACGAGAAAGTAGATAAACACAGAAACATATGGAAGAGGCTATCTTTATTAATCAATAATCACTGTTATAATGATTTTTCCTCATCTCTTTCTATAAGGGTAGGAAGGTCAAAGGGATAAGTACCCACATAACGTAAATTGTGGAACCGAGAGAGGCTAAAGGGGTGTTTGTTTACAGGGACTTATTGGTGTAGGGACTTAAAAAAGTCTCTTTTAGTCCCATC
Source organism: Secale cereale (assembly GCA_902687465.1). NCBI lineage: Eukaryota > Viridiplantae > Streptophyta > Magnoliopsida > Poales > Poaceae > Secale > Secale cereale. The sequence goes on along the minus strand of LR738715.1, from coordinate 855,994,695 downwards.
TAAACCAAACATGATGGACTTATAAGGACTTAAAGTGGGTATTTGAAACTTATAAAAGAAGACCCTAAGGGAGAGTCTTTTTGGGACTTTTAGTTATAAAATGATATTTTAGTCCATGTTTAGTCACATAAACCAAATAGGAAGGAACTTTTTAGGGAGTAGTGACTTTTTAGTTGGCACTAAAATAAGTCCTAACTTATGAACCAAACAGGGCCTAAGAGCATCTCCAGCCGTTGCCCCCCCCCAGAGGCATTTTTTTCGCCCCCTGGGGGCTGCTGGTGAGAATTTGAGTCTGGGGCTGAGATTTCTTCCATTCATTGTGCTCCAGGCATCAACGAGCCGACGGAGCAGCGCCAAGCGTGGGAACGACGCGAGGAGACCGAGGCAGACTAGGAGGACCTTCGGGGTGGAGAGCACTGACGCCCAATGCCCCCGCCGCGGCCAGCGAAGCCAGTAGGAGCGCCCACCGCACCGGAATTTCAGTCGCGGCGCGCGGCCGGGTCGAGGCCGTGTGTGAGAGAGCGGCCGACGAGGGGACGCGCCAGACTCTGGGCCTGCTGCTCCCCGACATGCTGGAGGCCGAGCTCCGCTGCGGCCACGAGGAAAGCGGAGGAGATTGCCATGTGCACGTCGGGGACGAAGCTCCACTCGTCGCCGAGCTCGCCACCCTCAGCTCCGCCGGCCTCCAGTCGTGGCTCCGCACCTTCTCGACCTCCGGCCTCCGTGCGCGTGCTCGACCTGCATGCGATCCGAGCTCCGCCCCGGACGTCGACCACCATGAGGTCGAGGAAGGAGAGCGGCCTGGCTCGTCCGCGGCCTCCTCCTCCCCACACTCGTGTTGGGGAATGTTGCATGGGAAACAAAAATTTTTCCTACGCTCACCAAGATCAATCTAGGAGATGCATCTATGAGAGGAGAGTTGGATCCACATATCCTTGTAGATCGCTAAGCGGAAGCGTTCAAGAACGCGGTTGATGGAGTCGTACTCGCCGCGATTCAGATCGCCGAAGATCCTAGCACCGAACGGACGGTGCCTCCGCGTTCTTCACACGTACAGCTCGGGGACGTCTCCTCCTTCTTGATCCAGCAAGGGGGAAGGAGAAGTTGACGGAGAAACCCAGCAGCACGACGGCGTGGTGGAGATGGTGGTGGAGGAATTCCAGCAGGGCTTCGCCAAGCACTGCGGAATAGACGAAGATCTCTACGGTGGAGGGAGGGCAGCGCCGAGGCACGAACGTGTGTGGCTGCCCTCCCTCTGCCTCTCTTTATATAGGGGGGGAGAGAGGGGAGGGGCGCCCTAGGGTTTCCCCCTAGGGGCGGCGGCCAAGGGG
>LR738715.1:855975731-855993352 GCA_902687465.1 Secale cereale | reverse complement strand
TCACTCTCATCCTATATATCAATCTTCGTCCCCGGACCATTCCGGAGACCCTCGTCACGTCCGGGATCTCATCCGGGACTCCGAACAACCTTCGGTTACCATGCACTGTTCTCACTAACAACCCTAGCGTCACCGAACCTTAAGTGTGTAGACCCTGCGGGTTCGGAAACTATGCAGACATGACCGAGACACTCCCAGGTCAATAACCAATAGCGGGATCTGGATACCCATATTGGTTCCCACACGTTCCTCGATGATCTCATCGGATGAACCACGATGTCAAGGATTCAGGCAATCCCGTATACAGTTCCCTTTGTCTCGTCGGTATGTTACTTGCCCGAGATTCGATCGTCGGTATCTCCATACCTAGTTCAATCTCGTTACCGGCAAGTCTCTTTACTCGTTCCGTAATACATAATCCCGTGACTAACTACTTAGTCACTTTGAGCTCATTGAGATGACGTATTACCAAGTGGGCCCGGAGATACCTCTCCGTCACACGGAGTGACAAATCCCAGTCTCGATCCATGTCAACTCAACAGACACCTTCGGAGATACCTGTAGAGTACCTTTATAGTCACCCAGTTACGTTGCGACGTTTGGCACACACAAAGCACTCCTACGGTGTCAGTGAGTTACATGATCTCATGGTCATAGGAACTTATACTTGACATGCACAAAACTATAGCGATAACTGATACGATCAAAAGCTATGTTTAACGTTTGGGTCTCGTCCATCACATCATTCTCCTAATGATGTGATCCCGTTATCAAATGACAACTCATGTCTATGACCTGGAAACCGCGGTCATCTTTGATCAACGAGCTAGTCCTGAAGAGGCTTACTAGGGACACAAAGTTTGTCTATTTATCCACACATGTATTTAAGTTTCCAATCAATACAATTATAGCATGGATAATAAACGATTATCATGAACAAGGAAATATAATAATAACTCTTTTATTATTGCCTCTAGGGCATATTTCCAACAACTCGGCCTCCACGGCGGTGAGGGGTGCCTCCGCGGTGGGCGACGCCACGGCGGCGAGGACGGTGCTCGCGAACGGCGAGCTGCAACTGTTCCCCGGGGGCACCTGGGCGTCGCAGGCGATGAAGGCCGCAAGCGACGGGCTCTGCGCGGTGGCCGGCGAGGGGAGGGCGAGAGGAGGCCGTGGAGGCGCGCCCTCTAGCGTGCGGCCGCGAGGACGAGGCAGCGACGGTGGCCGGCCACGGGAGCTGTGTGCGGTAGGTGGGGCAGCGGCTGAGAAAAAGAGAGAGCAGAGAGAAGAGAGAGAAAGGCGAGGAGAGGGGAGAGAGAGGGACTGGCAAGTGGGGCAGCGGCTGGAAAAAGCAGGTGCCGGCGTCCTCAGCTGTCCCCCAGGGACTGGGTGTGGGGTGGGCTTGCCGGCGGTAATAATCGCCAAATCCGACGCAAAACGATGTCCTGAGGGTCTGGCTGGGATGTTTTTTTACCCGCCGGTGCTAAAAAAAATGCTTGCGATGTCCTAGGCCCTAGTGGAGATGCTCTAAGCCTTGCGGGTCACGCGCAGCCGCCGACACCTCCCTGGTGGCCCCGGTTTCCCAACACAAATCATAAGACACAGTAAATGCAAATTCATCGGGTCGATGCACGTACGTACGTGAAGCGGCCATCCATGGATCGTTGCTACTAGTTAGCATGCGTAAGAGCATGGTTAATAATATAGCTAGCTGATGACTATAAGAAACCGCCATGTCATCTATAGCCATCATCTATATGCACTCATACAATAGTGTTAGCTATAAGGTTGGCTATTGCATTAGTACTTTTTTCCAACTTCTCTTTATCTCTTTCTTCACAATTATTACATTTACCTAGGAATGCGCATATAGCTAGGCTCTTGCATGAGAGCCCACTCTCCCTACTTTTTCATCTCTCTCTCCTCCACATAGGCTAAAATGCCATGTAAGCGGGCTATAAACCCACTATTGTACTTGATCTAAGTCGTAGTGACAACACCGGAGGTGGTTAGACATTAAATCACAGTCGATCCGTTGTGCTATGGAGAAACATGGATACATGAAATACAGGTTAAGAGCTGTTTGGTTTGCGCCGCCGTTCGCCCTGGCAATTGCGGGCACGTCAAAAAATTGACGCAGGATTTGCCAACCCACGCCTTGCCAAAAAATTGGCTGGGAATTGAACTGAGACCGCTGTGGAGACTTGGGCTTACTAAAAAGCTGGCCTTCATCCAAACGAGCAACCAATGTTGAGTCAACCACCAATTTTTTAGCACGGCGTCTTAAGGCCATGATCCAAACAGCCCCTGTCTACATCTTGTGACCAATCGGGGAGCATACGTTCACTCTTCACAATTGTGTGGCCGGAGATCTTTTTCTTCGTCTGATGAGTTCGGCAGGGTAGCTGTATTAATATATTGTTTTGTAACGAAACGATGAGAAGTTCATTTATTCACATGTTTTGCTGTAACAGCATAATGAGAATTTCATTTATTGCGGGCAGGGTAATCAATATACAGTCATCACAGTCGTGACCAGTAGACCACTATCCAAACGCATCTATTAATATATATTTATCGAGATTACGCCTTAGCGTATCATAACTTTATAGAAGGCAGAATTTGAGTTATAAGAAACTACACTCGCTGCGAACAACGAGCATAGCACAACACCACGCCCGGGCAACAACACCGCAAAGCAAGCTACTACAACACAAATGGCCTATCCTAATCGAAACTCAACATCGCGCCTCGACCGACGCCGGACATCTCTGAAGAACACCAACTTCCGCAGAGCTTCGCTTGTCGATGTACCATCCACTCTTATCACCTAAGAGGAAGTGGCAAGTGGGTGGTAGGACTCGATCCGGTCCGAAGAAGATGCCGTCTTGGACACACTGGCGATGGGCGTACATAGCGCCGCAGAGGATCAAGGAGGACAACGGCGAACACCGGAGGAGTGCGACGAGGAGCCGGCCATGTCTCCAAATACAATGCTCCCAACAGAGGAACGGCGTTGAAGACGCCGCCATTGTGTCGATCCAACCGAATCGAGGCTTTCGCCGGAGACAACCACAACTCCAGGCGATTGATGGAGGTGACGACCACGCCACGACGAAGCCTCCAAGGAGGGGAATGGCATCCACGGGCGCCATCGCCGCCTTGCAGACGAAAGCCATGCAAAATTTTCATCCACGCGTCGCATCTCACCACCAGGCCCGGTCCTGAGGTGAGGGGGCGAAGGGGGTGGCCTCCCCGGGCCTCACGAAACCAAGGGCCCCCCAAGGCCCTGTATACGCTCAGTTTTTTGTAGGTTGCGGCCGGCCCAAAGGCGTGCTGCGAGTAACCTGAACGGGGTCGCACGACCAGAAGCCCTAGATCGATCGCACGAGGTGATCTCTTATTCCCCTGCTTAGCTGCCAGGTCCGCCTTCTATTTCCCCCAATCGCGACATGTGATCAATGCATCATGGGCAGCGGTGCAGTGTACCAAGTATCTGATCAAGGTCTACCTTGTCGACGTGATGTGTTGGATAAATTTTCTGTCCAGATTGTGAAAGATTTGGATTGATTATTGGTCCGGAAGCAAAGCAACTTTGGTTGTCTCAGATGTCGGCATGTGGTTGTTCATTGGCTTGCAGAAGCGCATACGCATTGACAGAACTTGAGGTATATATTTGGTTTTGTAGGACTAGCACATATGCCCGTGCGTTGCAACGGGAGATAAAATTTTATGCATTTAAAGTCGGTGAGAATTACATATGCAAGCAAAACCCTTTGTGCACACGAAAAATAAACATTTAGCTTCTTAGTTTTGCGGCATGTGAAATAATCAGTCCGCTATTTTTTCATTCACTGATCAAGTGCGTTTAAGAGTTTTGTTACGTCATCATATGTCATAGAATACCCATGAGTTATTGAATCTACTTTCTCTTTCAATCCTTTCAATCGCGGGGATTTTAAGATGCAAATTTTTGAATATTGTAGGAAACATCGACAATTTTTATAATCCAGGACAGTTTTTTTTTTTAAATTATGTATACTTTTGGAATAACTAAAACATAATATAAAAAGTGAACAACTTTGAAAATTCATGAATATTTTCCGAAAACATTAGCATTATTTGACTTGTGAATACTTTTTAAAACGGGAACATATGTTGAAAATTCATCAGATTTTTAGATAATATGTATCTTTTATAGAAAACATTAATTTTTTATTGTCATAATTTCACTAAAACAAGAATACTTTTTCAAATTTGAAACATTTTTTGAAATGCCATTTCTTTTTAGACATCCTTAGAAAATTTGAAAAACAATATTTAGAAAAAATGGAAACTTTTTGCAAGTTTTGAATTTTTTTTAGGATAGCAACAAAATTTTGGAATTCTAAACATTTTCCAAACTTAGTTTTTTATTTTGAATGTTTTATGAGAATTTTTTCATTTCCTAAATAAATTTTAAAAGAAAAATAAACTTGAAATGGAAAAATGAGATTGGGAAAAGAGAATAAAAATAGAAGTCAAACTCATAAACAAACAAAAATGGGCAAACCCATTATTGGTTGAAATGTGCAAAACTCCGACTAAATAAATGAACATTATTTGAATTTTTAACATTTTATAAAAATGGGAACATGTGTTGAAAATTCAGAAGATTTTTTGAAAATGTGTATCTTTTATAGATGAACATTATCTTTTCTGTTCGAAAATTTCATTAAAACGAGAATATTTTTCTAAATCGGAGCATTTTTTGAAATGCCATTTTCTTTTTAGACATCTCAAAAAATATTTAAAACAAAATGGAAAACTTCTTGCATGTTTCATTTTTTTCACGAAAATAGCAACAAACAATGTTTTGGAATTCTGAACAATTTCCAAAAAAAAATGTTTTTTGAACTCTCAATGTTGTTTGAGAATTTTTTAATTTACAAAATACATTCTAAAAGAAAAATAGAATTTTATGGGAAATAAAAGATATGGAAAGGAGAATAAAAATATTAGTAAAACACAGAAACAAATAAAGGTGGCCAGCCCATTATTGAAAGTCCTGTGCGAAACTCCGACTATTTGTTGTTGAAAATAGAATATTCCTAGCTACATGAGCAGACAAATAAGTCGTCTGGCTTCGCAGGGCCATAGCGCGCAGCCCATGTACAGAAATGTTTTTTTTAGCAGACAAATACATAAAAATTTAGTACCACCTCGAATAAAAAATAATTTCTTCGGTGGTGAACGGATGAAAAAATTGACGAAACGCACCTTGCTTTGTTAGTGTGTGTGTGTGTATATATATATATATATATATATATATATATATATATATATATATATATATATATATATATATATATATATATATATATACTAGGAAAATTGACCGTGCGTTGCAACGGGAGAAAACGATATTGCAGTTGAGAAGGGCGGCCTTAGGGGAGTCCAATGGCAGGGTTGCAAGCAGTGGCAATAGAGTTGTTCAGCTAGTCATCAACCGAGGCAACATCATGCTATAAATTTTCAAGACTATTATTTTTGTACCGAGTGAATATATGTGTATCTATTCGATTCGTTCATTTCTATTTGATTCCGATATCAACAAAACAATTTCTTCCTGTTGTTAAGTGCTAAAGAAAAAACAAACATCTCGCGATGCACACACAAGCTATCCAATATCATCTCGCGATGCAAGAATATATGCTAGCATCTGTCAGAGATACTTGCCTATCTTGAGATGCAATAACATATGGTAACATCTGTTAAAGACCCCTACCTATCCATTTTCCCAGAAACGCTAGTTCGCTCATTTTGGTTCGATGTCGCTATTTACAAAGCAGTTCTTTGTATGGTTAAGTACTAAACAAACAAGAAAACAGGCGCTTGTTCCATATCATCAGTTGCCGCTTATTAACAGCTCCCTGTATGAGAAACAAAAATGTCAAACTGGGCTGGGAAGGTAGTTAATACCATCAGTGACATATAGGTAATTACTCCAGGGTCCAGAAGCTCAAATGCGGTTAGGTTTTCCTTTTGCAATCAACACAGAAAATATAACAGGATGCATTTATGTACTGCTGAATGACGAAGCTTAAGCATATGGTTTTGCCTTTTCCAAGCTAGTTGAAATCTACCAAATGCACTAAATTTTACCTTTACGCAGAAGCCAGGAAGATCGCTTATAATTGTAAAGCAGAAAAAACAGATTTAGTACATACTCATTTCTACTACATTGCTAGCAAGGTAAAAGAACAAATGTATGTGTTAAAGCAAATTTGGAACATGTTCCCAAGAAAAGGAATGAATCAGGTGGGGTCGAAGGTGCCACCAATATCAAACAGCTCCTGTGCAGTTCTCCGCCATATGAAAGGGCAACTATTATTTGGTTGCGGTCATTACCAGTTTGGTTGATACCATCCAGTGCTTCATGATTTGCAAATAGTTTTTCTTTTAGAAATGCAGAGAAGAAGCACTATAAATAGATGTGCACAGTATTTATTTTCAAAGTTCTTCATGGAAGTGCAAGCATTGTTACAACTAATGGTTGAACAACTTCATGGCTTACCCATCCAGGAAGATAACTTCATATTGCTCAGTATAGGTGAATAACTAAGCAAAATAAACAGATATCTTGTATTTTGCTGCAAATGTTCAAGCATGTAAATCCATGTAAATGGATAGGCCTTGGAGTAATATCCCGAGACAAAGTAAAAATAACTTCTTATTTACAACTCTAGGATTTGATATATCACCCATGTGAAGAACATACATCACCACTATAACAAACATACACGGCGGATCTTATAAAACAACTTTTGGAAATATACACCGATGTTCGAGAAAATAGCCATAGAGGTGACTGAAACTTAAAATTCACTAAGAAATAAAGGTCACGATTCCAGGAAATGTACCAGGACTGAATTCCCAAACGTTTATCAAATGTTCGAAAAATCCACTTTAAGAGTTGTGGTCTGCAGCAGAGCAACAGAGTTAGAAGCAAAAAACAATGGAACTACTCAATTTTGGAGAAAAAGGGTAAAAGTAGTACAAACAGAGTACTATGGAGAGCTGCCAATATCATTGTGATAAATACTAAGTGAAAGAGACACCAAAGATACACATCAACCTAGATTATCCAAGTTAATAAATACACTTTCATCCTAGATTGACCATATAGGATATTTATTAGAAAAAGTTAAATAAGCTATTATGTTTGGTCTACATGGCTAGAAGTTCTCACATTATTCGGAAAACCAAGAGGCAGACCCGCCAAATTCAGTGGGCTTATCTTTAACAACACTCATCAATGGCGACCAAATCGACATACTCTATGGGATCGGCTCATCAAGTAGATGCAGATCAGGATATGCAGTACTCCACAGAAAGATATACAAGCATAAGTAGGTGGCTAATTGAACGTGTGTGCTGCATGACTTTCTGCTACCTGAAGTTAAATGTGAACAATCTGAGAAGAATATAAATACTCATGCGTACCTGGACTGGATAAGGTTAATTTATCCTCCTTCGAATATAAATACCAGGATGATGTGAATTTAGCCAAAATAAGCCAGGCAACAATCTGAGATGTAATGGACTCGATTTTGTATTGTCTCTCATATTCTTCCATGTTTGTTCATGTCCAGACTGCGAACAAGCCCGTGCGTTGCAGATAGGATGGAGGTGGGGAGCTGCAGCTTCTTCAATCTGGCGCTTGATGGGAGAGGACAAAGGAGGACGGGGCTCCGCCTGCCACGCCCATCCTCGCCTCCCTCTCTATTCACAGGAGCTCGACCCTGCCGCCCTCTCCCTCTACGGGAACGCCGTGATCCGTGGCTTTGCCGACAAGGGCCTTCGTGCGGCGCTCTGGCTGCCTACCGCGCCACGCTGGCCACCATCGACCACGAAAACGGCGGCGGCGCCCAACCCTATTTCGCAAGAGAGAGAGGTGGGTTGGGAGAGGAGGCAAATCCTTGCCGGCGTCGGGCGGCAGCCGGCGCAGTACCGGATCGAGCGTCGCCGGGGTCGCGGTTGGGATCAGGAGGCGAGGGCGGCGGCCGGCGCAACACCAGATCGAGCATCATCGGGGTTGGTCGCCTCCTGTGGCTGGGATCGGAAGGAGCCCGTCCTGTTTTTTTCTTTCCGTCCTCTTATGGCTGGGATCGGGAGGAGCCCGACCTCTTTTTTTCTTTCTGTGCTTCTATGTGCTTTTGGACCACGGGTTGAATAATGAAAACTACAGGAGAGTTTGGAAAACAGATTGAACAAAACGTTTAGGACCGTGGGTTAAATTAGTATCACCTCGTTTATATTACGATTTTGTTTATACAAATCGTAAAAGCGTATTATGACATGAGAAGAAAGCGTATTGTGATGGTGAACCCTACGGATTCAATCCGTACTTTATTATTAGGTATGTATATATATATATATATATATATATATATATATATATATATATATATAGGAAAATGGTTGTGTACTCCTGGGAGTACGTACTCCTGCTCCTCATATACCACATAACTGAATATTTCATACCTCATTATTATTTTAAATATAGTTCATTAATAACTATTAGATACCCTGAAATGAGTTTAATGAAAAAAATCATGTGAGTCTACATATTTTTGAAGGTTTACGTATATATTGATTTGTTTATACCTGAAAAGGGTATATTACAAAAAGTACGTCACAAATGATATTTTTTTCAACTAAACTCGTATTGGGATATCTAAAAATACTTAACGAAGTATATTGAAAATAATAAAGGGGTATAATCTATGCGTACAAGAGGTATATTGACGATGAGAGTACATACTCCCAAGAATATAGAAAATTAGTAATATATGTAAAAAAGTGGTATAGATTAGATATAGATTTATTTGTAATAAGATGGCTAGTGCCTAGACTTTCTTATCTCGTATGTGCCTCATGCCTTGGCTGGTTCGAGGAGTTTTAGTATCAGCCCATGCACCGTTTTTGGGGCTTTTTGGTGGTCAATCCATGAGGTAGAGAAAAATCGCCTTGACCCTATGAAACGGTTCGGAGCGAGTCTGCTCGTCTTAGCTGAGCCGCTCCTCCTTATCCAGTGCGACACCACATGTTACTCCGCAAATTCGTAGTCATTTATCCTTTGGTGATGAATCAGACAAGCATCTTCTCTTTCGATGATGCCTCTGTTCACCCTTCTTCGGGTAACACCATCTGGGGTCCACTTTCCTCTCGGAGTATAATATTTTGATTGTTATTTTAAGTTTATATTAAAAGCCCCGGTTCTAGTTTCACCCAGGCCTTCAAATCTCAGGACTGGCCCTGCTCACCACATCATCTAGAATTGGGCAACACCATCCTAGAAGCTTCACACCACCACCACCGCAGCACATCGCCAACGTAGCTGCCAAGCCGAGGGCCATCAACCGAACGCACAGCAAGGAGAACAACAACCACACCATCAACGCGCCGCCTTGACAGGAACCGCAGCCTCTCCGCACCTCCAGCATGTCCGGGCCGCCCGCACCAGCCATCACCCACTCCAATGGATAGCCTTGCGACGACTGGACTCGCATCTCGACGAAGCCAAACTGCACCATCGGAAGAGCATCCCAGCTCATCATGCTGAATATAAGTGGTCGGCCGCTCGCTGCTCTCGAGACTCCATCATGGCCGAGCCTCACAGCGCCGACTCCACCAAATTGGCCCCGGACTCGTGCTTCTGCCTCCGACAGCGCCGCAACCAACCAGCCACCGTCACCTCGTTGCCACCTCCTACCAGGCCCGCCGCACCGCCATGCCTCCTGCTGAGCTCCGGCCGCCATCCCCATCTCTCGCGAGCGCAGATCTGACCGGGCCGAACCCTGCCACGAAGTGAATGCCGCATTGCCACCAGCACACGCGTCCACTGTGACACGCCTGCACCGGCCAGCAGCAGCGCCGCCACTCACCGCCGCCTACCAGCGCGTCCTGCCTGACGCACCGGCCACTGAGGTCTGCCGTTGACTGAAGAAGAGCCCCCCACGGCCCTGCACCAGGGAGGCGAGAGAAGATCCCGCCGCCGCTGGCACCACGCGGGCTTTGACCGGAGGCGGCACGAGGGGACATGGATGGGGTATGGGGGCGACGGCGGGAAAAACCCACTTGCATCAGTGCATCTACTAATATTACTTCACCCAAGACCGCTATCCAGCACGCATATCAAAATATTAAGTTCATGATAAACAAAGTAACGTTTTAAGCGGGATGACATAATATACAAAGTAACACCAATCAATACGACCCATTTACACCCATTTACAATGATGTAGTATGAAGACCAAATCGAGGCATCAAGGATGCATACAGTCAACAAAACATAAAAGAATAATGAAAGAACAAAGCTAATGGACACCATCCATGCTTATACGCTCACAAGCAGTATTTACTACTCCCTCCGTCCAAAAATACTTGTCATCAAAATTGACAAAAATGAATGTATCTAAAGTTAAAATACATCTAGATACATCCTCTTTTATTCATTTTGATGACAAGTATTTCCGGACGGAGGGAGTAGGTAGCATGCACACACGCGACGTTCCTTCTCTTGACCGTGACAGCAAACCCGTTCTTCATGTGGAGTATAACGTACAACTTCGGCTCCACTATGTGCCCCGGCACGGCCTCAACGGTGAAGTTCCACAGCACGGCTGCGGCAACAGCCTTCATCTGCGTGAAGGCAACCTCCTCGCTGAGGCAGGTCCTGGGACTGGCATTGAAGGGCATGAACTTGTAGGACGGTTCGTACCTCAGCCTCCTGTCGTCGGTGATCCACATCTCCGGCCTATACTCCATGCATCATTGACAAAAGAAGAAAACGAAGCCGTACAACAACTTAAGGAATCTTTAGATTTCCTTGCCACATACTGTTGGGGGCTTGGGGCTAAACCTAGCTAGCTTGAACTGGTTTTCAGGAACGGAGGTAGACGAAAGCAAACAGGGACTCGCATGTTTCTGGCAACGTACGCCTGATCGTATCTGGACTACGTATAACAACCTATACGCACTAACAACCTCAAATCACAGCCGGCTTTGTAGCTAACAGAAACGCAGCGCTCACAGAACCTCCGTACCGATCAGGTCTTCCATCGATCGTGAGCCCGGCTTGCTCGCCCGCCTGACCTGGGCGCCAGGTTCCTCCCGTTGCACCTGCTGCACGCTATCTCGATCGCCATACGAACGCTACAAACTGGCTAGACTCGCCCAAACACACGCACACACATACACGCTGGTGACCACGGACAGGAACGCGCACACACACGCGAAGCACATCCGCACACACGGTTTATTCCTAACACATGCGCCCTCCATACTCCCATGGAGTGGTTTTCTGCAATTAACTCTGTTAGTTGATATAAGTAAATGCCAATTCATCGGGTCCATGCAAGTACGTGAAGCGGCCATCCATGGATTATTGCTACTATGCTTAAGTCGTAATGACAACAGCGGAGGTGACATTAAATAACAGTTGATAGGTTGCCAACATATGGAGAAACATGGATACCTGAAATACAGATTAAATGTCTACATCTTGTGACCAATCGGGGAGCGTACGTCCTTGATCGAGACTCTTCACAATTGTGTGGCTGGCGATCTTTTTCTTCTTCTGATGAGCTCGACAGGGTAGGCTGTATTCATATATATATATTTGTAACAACACAACGAGAACTTCAATTATTCATTTTTTTTTGCAACAACACAATAAGAACTTCATTTATTGCGGGTAGGATAATCAATATTCTCTCTGTCCCTAAATATAAGCCTGTTAAGAGATTGCAATAAGGACTACTCCCTCCTTCCACTTATACATGGCCTAATACGTTTTTCGAGTTACCTTTGACCACGGGTTACCACAATGATATATGACATGCATATTAAACAAGGGATAGCATCAAATTTGTATGTGAAAGAAGTTTTTAATGATATAATTTTTATATCATACATCTCATATACTAATTATTTTAACAATGGTCAAAGGCTACGTCGAAAGACGTATTAGACCCTATATATACATGGAAGGAGGGAGTACATACATAGCAAAATGAGTGAATCCATACTCTAAAATATGTGTATATACATCCATATGTAGTCCGTGTTAAAAAATCTAAAAAGCCTTATATTTACGAACGGAGGGAGTATATAGGTATTACATTCGTGACAAGTAGACTGCTATCCAACTACATCTACTACTAATACTTTACCCCAAAACCGCTATCCAACACGCATCACAAAGTATTAAGTTAATGATATACAAAGTAACACTTTAAACAAGATGACGTAATATACAAAATAAGACTATAATCAATATGACCCAGTTACACCCACTTACAGTGATATAATATCAAGATCAAACCGAGGCATCAAAGATGCACAAAGACTAAATCGAGACATCAAAGATGCGCCCAGTCACGGACAAGAAGCATCAACACATCCATGCTTATATGGGCACACGCAGTATTTTTATACACATTTAATATTTTTCCAAAGCACATTTAATATTTTTATACACATTTAATTTTTTTCAAATACATCTTTAACATTTTTACAAAGCACATGTTTTGAATATATTTTTCAAATACATATTTTTGAACTATGCAAGCACTTTCGTACATTGCATAGTGATTAGTTGAAAATGTTATGAAAACATTTTTTTTAAACTAGTGAAGACTTCTTCTAAATGTGAGGTATACATTTTCGAATGTACATAACATTTTATTTGAACTATACGAATATTTTTTCATTGTAAAAACATTTCTTTAAATGTCACGTTAAGATGGCGTCACACTGCCGCTCATCAACTTCAGCGCGACTATGCCATCAGGCAGTGGCGGAGCTACCAGCAAAAACCTGGGCGGGCCAGGTTGCTAAACATGGCACTAAACTTCAATTGCTGCATGCTTACTAGTCTTGTGTATCTATGGGCTGAGCAGTAGGCTTAGGTATAAATACTTTTTTGGAAAAGCTGGGCGGGCCACGGCCTTGTTTGGCCCTAACGTAGCTCCGCCGGTGCCATCAGGACAAGCTCGTTGCTTCATGTTTGCGACCAGAGACACAACTCGACAGTGACTCACCGCCACATTGGCATCGCTGATGCACCTTGTCGATAAGTCTGACATGGATGATGAACTTCTTATGGCAATGGCCTCCACGCCATGGCCATCACCTACTTGCCGCAAGTAGCACAACTAATCGGCGCCATGTCCTCATCCGGTCGTCATGCAACTCGTTGCCTAATGGAACACAAAGCATCGACACACAAGGCTCTGATATCAATTGTTGGGATGCTCAGAAAAGAAGACATGAGCTGGTAGTATAGCACACAGAGAATATTAGCATGCACACAAGTTGTGCAGTCTTTTGTATTTCTTCTCATTTCTCATGCCACAACTAACAACCATATTACAATGATTTATATAACTCACACATATACACATGGTCAAGCACATAAGGATTTGATCAGCTAAATATTGCACTGGCTACATACACGTTAGCCACTACCTAGTCCATGCATGAAGGCCACTAAAAGCTTACTATCCATGATCATCAAAACCACGTTCTTGAGAGGTTTGAGCACATTAATTCTTACACAAACATGATAGAATTTTTTGGTGAAAACGTGGGATTGTGTTTCAGCGTATATAACTTCTCCAAACCTTTGCTGCAAGAGGCTCAACGAGATGACCATAACCGTCAGCCACATCATGGATTTGAATCTAGATCTCCATCGTTTCCGGCTTGATCATCGATGGCTTTGTTACACCATCGTAGGGGAGCAAGTATATCAGCATTGTCACAAAAATTCCATGGTCCCTTCTGCATGACCATCTCCTAATCTCCCAAACAGAAGAATTGTAGCGTGTATAGATTGTCTTCAAACAGCAGAAACCTCACATCTTGAGCAGGATCCCACAGCGCTATCATATTCTTACAAAACCATAATTGGCCATAAGACTTATGCATATGCACATTTTCAAGCGTCATCAATCTTGTTGCCTCCGCCGGTGTCATCTTCTCATCGAACACTACGTCATCTAGGCCCTCCTCACGCAACCCGAGTTCCTACATCATCCTCTCCACCTCGCTCGTTGACGATAATCCAGAAGCTTTATCATCCGCCATGATTGTTCCCTAACCCAAAGAAACATATCGGGTTGTGTCAGTATGTGATAGGAACCCTAGCCCGCAGTCAGACCCACTCTCTCTTTGCCAAGACTAGGAAGCGATCGAAGGATCACCACGTTATCTGTACAAATCGGGCAAAGGAGGAAGAATAGTTGCAGGGAAGGTCAATTGCTCAATGGTGGTGTAGTTGCCCTGAGAGAAACAAAAACCCTTGCGCAGCGGGAGAGATCTTTTTTACTACTCCCTCCGTTCCGATTTACTTGTCGTGGTTTTAGTTCAAATTTAAACTAAAACCACAACGAGTAAATCGAAACGGAGGCAGTACTCATTAGCAAGAAAACAACTGGCAATGACACACATATCGATTGATCTATGAAAAAAAGGAAATGGTGCAGGCCAGCCAGGTCATGTACCAGGCTCATCAACATTACATCACGGGAGTGGCCCAGCATTGATCAACGAGTAAATAGCATAAAACTACTACAATTCAGGCTAGTGTTCTAAAAAATTACCAAATTTTTAATAAGGTCGGCTGTTTCAAAAAACCCAAATAGGCGAGTGCTTCACAATTTATCGCGATTATGACAATTGGGGCCCGTACGTAAGAGTATTGTTTGTTGGATCGTTAACTGGCATGTGGGACCCACATATCAGTGTCTCTTCCTCATATTTCAACTAAAAAATCACATGTAAGTTTACAAATATCTGTCCTCATTTTTACAAAATCACCCCTGGAAGTTTTTAAAAAAGAAATCAGGTCCCTATATGTTTTGAAGAAAAGCAATTGGATGCCTATATATTTTCGAAAAAAAGCAATCGGGTCCACGAGATACCGTGCCCACCAGGCGCCCGCGGCTAGGACACGGGCCAGGCGGAAGGGGCTACGTGGCCGGACACTGGTGCTGCTCCTTGTCTGCCCCATGGTAGCAGAGGCGTCCGGCGCATGGGCCAGCCCACGCATCGACCATGCCAAGGATCCTACACACCTGCGCGGCAGCTTCTCTGACCGGTGAGGTCGTTACTGTTGCTGCTTCTTTTCGTCGGCGACGGCCGCGTGAAAGCTCTTGTGCCCGGAGAGGTTGTAGCCCAGCCCAGCAACACTCCTTGCTGGCCGCCACGGTTGCTGGTCGTTTTCTTGTCGCCCTGCTTCTGCTTGCTGCCGTCCGCACGTCGCTACTGCTCCTTGCCTGACCCTGCTGCTGCTCGTTCCCGGCCGCCGTCGCTGCTCCAGAAGCGATGCCCGTCAGAGCCTGATGCCCGTGGCTGGAGCAGAGGGAGAAGAGAAAAGATGGAAGGAAGAAGAGATAACTTACACGTGGGTCCCATATATAAGTTAACGGTCAAACAAAACTGTCAAACAAACGGACTGTTTATTAGGAGCGGGCCTGACCAGTCATAAACCGCTTTAAAATGTTTGCAAGAAACTACTTGGGTTTTTTGAAACAGCCAACGTCAATCTGTAGTTTTCTGGAACTCTAAACCGAATTGTAGTAGTTTTATGCCATTTACTCTCGATCAACCCACACCATCTCCTTTATGCTCTGCACCCGACAAGTCCATCAGCACCAGACGACGGCGAGGAGATGGACGGGCGGCAAAGACGAAGACGCATCGTTGTCTTCCAGCCTAGCTGCTCTGCTCGCCGGCCATCATGGTCGCCAGGCCTCCCCTCCGACCTCCCCATGGAACTGGAAACAATTGCGCCACCGCCACCAAGCAGGCCAGCCAGGTGCTCGTGCTTTATTCCCATATAAGATAATTTCCACTGCGACCTGGGTTGGAACCCCATGAGCAAATCAAATGAGCGAAGATTAGGTTGCACATCTTCGATACAGCAGATTGTTCTTTTTTTTTTTTGAATTAGTTTCTGAGCTCAGCTACAGCGACTGATTCATACATAGGCCTGCAATTTGGATGGATAACTACCTGTATTACAATAGTCTTGATCTCGATGACAACTTGATACCAATAGCCAAAAATATCATTTGCCGATACTCTCGAGTTCATGTCACTACATTCTCCTGAATATTAAGAAGCAAGTCGCGTCGCTTCACATTCTATCTTCACCTGGTCCCTCTACTTATTAAGATGCACCCTTCTCATCTGCAACTCTCAACTGTCCCGATAGCTATATATGCCCTCGCCTTCTTCTAGAAAAGCCAAAGTCGTGTTGGTTGTTCTTCTTTGCCTCGCCCCCCTCTTCGGTGCTGATCTCTTCTTCTCATCTTGTTCCTTCCCTGTCCACATTCTATCTTTTCGAGGGTAGTTGGGTCATGAGGCGTGCCATGATCTAGCTATCAGGCGGCATTATCGTTTGATGATATTTTGTCACCCTTTTTTTAGCAAGGCCACCAGGTCCAGTTTGAGCATTGCACCTCGTTGAATATTGCGCATGAGTAAAAGTACTTTTCGCTAGTAAACTAAGAGCATGGTTAATACACTACCGGAACAGGGCTCGTTGCCGACGGCCAAATCTATGCCGACGGCCACCGTCGGCCTAGACGAAGGTATGCCGACAGCCTGCCGACGGTCGTCGGCATATATAAGCCGTCGGCCTACGCCTACATATGCCGACGGGTGCCGTCGGCACAATCTGGCCGTCGGCATATCCCAACGTATGCCTACGGCAGCCATCGGCATATCTAGGCCGTCGGCATAGATGTGGGCCCGGCGGACCCGGTCGTGACGTGCGTGTAACGGCGTCCTATATATGCCGACGGCCAAGACGGCAGGCCGTCGGCATAGACGCGCATGCCACGTCATCGATCCGCGGCGCACCGGCCAAGCACTATGCCGACGGCTGCCGTCGGCATAGTTGACACGTCATCGATCCGCGACACTTCGTCCACCGTCCTGGTCCCTTCTATGCCGACGGCCTTGCCGTCGGCATAGATGTAGATTTTTTTTTTCTTTTTGTGTAACTACTTTTTTATGTTTTCTCACACATTATTATTTGATAACTTACATATAGAATGTGTTAATATAAGCATACATGCATTTTTTATCGGTTCTATACATGTGTTTGAACCGCCTCACGTGGACGGCGCCGCCGCCAGTCGGCACATGGACTGGGGAGCCCTAGGGGGTAGCAATGTCACTGGAGCGTAGCACCGGGCCCTTATACATGTCGTATGGTGTTGTGGCATGTTCGAAGAGGCGGCACGCGTCTCCGAGGCGTGCCCCCCCTGCCGACGGGGCCGCCGGCGGCACCTGGAGGGGGGAGACGGCCGCGTCGGGTCTACACGGAGGGGATGTAGCAGTGGGTTTGTCCCGGAAGTTGCTCCCAGGTGTCCCTGTGGGCTGACCTGACACAGCCGGGTCGAGAGGTCCACTGGTCAGAGCCCGTCGGTGGGAAGTCAAAGGGCTAGACCTCGTGGTCAACCGCTCTAGGGTTAGGCGGGACGGGAGCCCTAGGGGGGGTAGCAATGCCACCGGAGCGTAGCACCGGGCCCTTATACATGTCGTATGGTGTTGTGGCATGT
>LR738715.1:855724830-855965517 GCA_902687465.1 Secale cereale | reverse complement strand
CAGTGGGCTGTTCGGCCCATCCACTCCGGCCTCTCTGGCGTCTGGCACGTCTTGTGACCACGCCTCGCGGGTTGTGGCACCTGGGCCTGTGGGTCTTGCCCCGCCTGGGCCCTCGCGGCCCACCTCGCTTAAGCCCGCCACGGACCGAGGGGCCAGGTATATATGGCTCCGCCGCGGATGCCTCGACCCTCTATTAGGGTTTCCTGCCACTCGCTCTGAGATCCGCCGCTTCGCTCACTCTGCCCGCTTCCTCGTCTCTCTCCCTCCCCCTCCACCTCTTCCCAAATCTTTCGTGGCGGTGGTCATGGGCGACCGCCGCGCGGAGAAGCGCCCGCTCGAGCCCCTGGATCCGGCGGACGAGCGGCGCTTGGAGCAGGACCTCCGTGCCAAGATCAAGCGACCGATGCGGGAGTGTTCCGATGGCCGTGAGGGCCGTGGCTGGCCCGACGGGCCGCGCAACCACGGCGGGCGCGAGGGGGACTGGGGTCCTCCTCCCCCTTGGTGGAACCAACAACAGGCTAAGAAGTATAAGAAGAGCCAGATCCAGCGCCGGCGCGCGTTGGAGAAGAAGGCTGAGGGGGAGATCTACGCTGAGGGCAGCGGGGTCGTTCCCCTCCCTTCGAAACCTCGGGCCAATCCAGATCCGGCGGGTTTGGGGCCCCCTGCTGCCTCCAAGGGCACGACGGCGGAGCCGATTCCGGTGGAGGAGGCGCCTGAGGTCGAGTGCTTCAAGTGCGGTAGACTGGGACACTACCAATCCAAATGCAAATTCAAGCCCCTCTACGTGTTGTGCAAGGAGGAGGGCCACGCTTCGGCCAACTGCCCGACGCGGGGTCGGCAGCTCCATCTGCAGATCATGGGGAGTGCGATTTCTGGAGAAGGTTTCTTTTGTCTGGAGTATGACGATGACGACACTCTGGAGCTGCCCATCGACGAGCGCATCAAGAACGCGGCGATCCTTTCGGCCGAACCGGGGAAGCTGACGCTCCGCATCCTCAAGCAAGAACTCAAACACATGGTGGCGAATGATTGGGACTGGCAGGTAACGCAAGTTGGTGATGATGACTTTCTGGTGGTTTTTCCCTCTGCTGATCTTCTTCACATGGCTAAGTCCAGTGGAAAACTCTTTCTATCTATCCATGACATAACCGCAAGGGTGCGGGATATGCTTCATGAAGAAATTGCACCTATGCTCATGCCGGAGACGTGGGTGCGTCTTTATGGCATCCCTAAGAAACACCGCCGCGAGGATCGGATCAAGGAAGGCTTAAGAATGCTGGGGCGGCCTATCGTGGTGGATGAACTTTCTCTGATTAGGTTGGGGCCTGTCAGGATGAAGATTGCTTGCCGTGCCCCCGAAAAGCTTAACGGCGTGGTAGAAGTTTGGTTCAACAGCGTAGGGTACCAGATCAAGGTTGAAAGGGAGGTGCTTCCTAAGCGTGGTGGAGACCGTGCTCCTCTGGCGGTGACTGCCCCGCCTACGGCCAAGGATCCGCCCTTGGGGCTGTCCGTCCCGTCGACCAAGCTCTCTGGTGCGGCTCCGTGCGGTACGGTTGGGGCCGGCGCGCGGGGTCTCAAATCTTCTACCGCCCCTCCTCTACCTGTTACTACTGATGAGCCGGATGACAGCCTTCATGATACCTCTATTGACACCGAGACTTGGGAAAAGCTAGGAGCTTTGACCTCTGATGTGGGTACCTTGGGAACGGCAACCCAGGACACTGCGGTTAGTGTGCCTCCGCTAGCCAGATCCCTCGACTCCTCTTTCAACGAATACGGATCCAACCTTGACTCTATCCCTCTGGCTTGCCATGCCGGAGCTGGGGGAACCAAGGTGCCCACCCTCCCCAACAATCCTATGACCGAAGAACAAGAACTGGTGGTGCTTGGTGACAATGATCATACGCCGGGCCCAAAGAGGGGCTCCAACAGCGCGGGACGTCAACCTAAGAAGACGGCGGGGCGAAAGCCGACGTCCAAGGCTCCTCCTTCGGGGCCTGGGATTTCGGTGGAGCTGGGAGGCGATCTGGGGGCTGCTTTGGGTACGAACGGCAACAACAGCAAGGCCAAGCGATCGAGGGCGACCCCGGTGGCACAGCGGGCGCCGAGTGCGCGTGCCAAGGCCAAGCTTGGAGAACTGTCGTCCATGGAGAGCGCCCAGCTTCGCATCGCCGACAAGAACATGGAGGCCACAGGTAATCCCCCCCTCTTTCCGCATTCTTAATTCCTTCTCAGATATTCATCTTGCGTCGATTCAGGACGACGCTGGTGTGGCCGTGCCTAACCCCCCTGGGGCGGTTATCTCTCTTATTCGGGCGCGCGAAGAGGCGCAGGCCGCCCTGGCTGAGGCTGCTGCTAGGTGTGCACAGCCGATCAACCCTGAGTCTATCCCAGTTGGGGCTGGCGATAGCAGGGTGCCCAATGAGGATGCATCGATAGATGGGGTTGATGCACCTCCTTCTTCTCCGAGGGACCCGCAGTGGCGGGGACGGACGAAGAAGAAAGTGGCTAAGGTGATCACTTCTAGGGGTGTTCGCCTCCGTAATCGTATTATCTAGATGCGGTTCCTTTTCTGGAACATTCGGGGCTGCGGCCACTCTGGCCGCCGCACCCAGCTTCGTGAGCTCGTAGCTAAGGAACGTATCGATGTTATTGCTCTTCAGGAAACGATTAAGTTAGACTTCTCGCGTAGGGATTTACTTGCCCTGGACCCTCTTCAACGTTTTGACTGGCATTGGCTCCCCTCTACGGGTCACTCCGGTGGCATCCTCATGGGTTGTAATCGGGATATCTGTGAGGTGTTAACTTGGGAGGTCGGGCTGTTTTGCGTGTTTGTGACTACCAAACACAAGGGTACGGGACTTACTTGGGTGACTATTTGTGTATACGGCCCGGCTAATCACGACCGTTCTCAAGAGTTTCTCCATGAGTTATCTTTAGTAGTGAGTGCCAAACGCAATCTCAATCTACCTGTTGTGGTTGGGGGTGATTTCAACTTGATCCGCTCGGGTGCGGACAAAAATAATAACAATATTAACTGGACAAGGGTGTCCATGTTCAATCAGGCTATTTCTGCTGCTGTCCTTAGGGAAGCGGCTAGGACAGGAGCCAGGTAGACCTGGACCAACAAACAGACTAATCCTGTCCGCAGTGTCCTAGATCGGGTGTTTTTCACTCCGGAGTGGGAGGCCCTATTCCCTCTTTGCTCGCTGGTGGCAGAGACTCACATAGGGTCGGACCACATTCCGCTAATCTTCTCCTCAGGGGAGGACTCGATTAATCGTAGTCAACGTTTCTATTTTGAAACGGCTTGGTTTGAGTGCGAGGGCTTTGAGCTTATGGTTCGCAACCGTTGGATCGACATTGTCTCAATGTTGGGACCTCAAAGATCCCCAGCGAATCTTTGGACCGCTGCGGCGAGTAAGCTAAGGGCCTTTCTACGTGGCTGGGGAGCTAACCAAGGTAGTGTGTCCAAAAAGGAGCGGGCTAGGTTGGTGGATAAAATAGCTCGCCTAGACTTGGAAGCTGACATTCGGCCCTTCTCGGAGGTCGAATGGGCGCACCGTTATACCTTAGAAGACCAAGTCTTGGCCTTGCTCCGGGCTGAAGAAGAATACTGGCGCCGTAGGGGCAGCGTCAAATGGGTAACGAAGGGTGACGCGAACACTGGATATTTCCACGCTTATGCGAATGGTAGAAAGCGAAAAAGTACTATCCTACGCCTTCAATCCGATTCGGGCCTGTTGCTCACTCAGGAGCAAATTACGACCCACATCTATGAGTTTTTCATTGGCCTTCTGGGGACGGCCAGTGAAAAACCTCTTTGTCTCCGCACGGATTTGTGGAATCCGGAGGAGCAGGTGTCGCAGGAGGAAAATGATTGCCTGGCGCTCTCTTTCCTACCGGAAGAGATCGACACGGCCTTATTGGATATGAAGAATGACACGGCGCCTGGTCCAGACGGCTGGCCCGTGGAATTTTTCAAGAGATTCTGGCCCTTGCTAAAGCACCTCTTCTACGACATTATTAACGGTTTTGCCCTAGGAACCGTTGATATCTCGACCCTGAACTACGGTGCCATTAGTCTTATACCCAAAGTGAAAGGAGCGGACAACATTCGTCAGTTTAGACCAATCACTCTCATCAATGTTCCTTTCAAGCTCTGTGCTAAAGCATATGCGTCTCGTCTAGCCCCTATAGCGCAGCGCACTATTAGTCATAGCCAAACGGGCTTCCTTAAACATAGAAATATCTTAGAAGGCCCGATTGCTTTGCTGGAAATTGTCCATGAGCTTAAAAAGAATAAAACTAAGGGAGTTTTACTCAAGCTTGATTTTGAGAAGGCATATGACCGTGTGAACTGGGACTTTGTCCAGGAAGTCTTCCTCAAAAAGGGTTTTGAGGCAGGCTTTGTTCACCGCATTATGCACCTCGTGTCTAGTGGGCACACGTCGATCACCATAAACGGAGAGATGGGCAAGTACTTCCGCAACAAGAGGGGACTCAGACAAGGGGATCCGAGCTCGCCTTTAATTTTCAACTTTGTGGCGGATGCACTTGCCGCGATGATTCGACGTGCGTGTGCTGCTGGCCACATTTCTGGTCTTGTACCGCATCTCATACCAGGCGGTGTATCTCACCTTCAATACGCTGATGATACGCTCCTCCTCTTCGAACCCAATGATAGTAGTGTGGCCTCTATCAAACTCATTCTCCTGGCCTTCGAACTCATGTCGGGACTGAAGATAAATTTCCTCAAGAGTGAGGTCTTCACCATAGGGATGGATGACCGCTCGAGCTCCCATGTGGCTAACCTTCTTAACTGTAGACGTGGCTCCTTTCCGATCAAATATTTGGGCCTTCCAATTTCTTACCGCGGTCTCACCATCGCGGAGTGGGAACCTCTTTACGGGAAGCTGGCCAATCGTGTTAGCCCTTGGCGTGGGAGATTTCTATCGTCTGCGGCAAGACTCATCCTGACCAATTCGAGTCTGTCCTCCCTCCCTATGTTTATCATGGGTATGTACCTCCTAGCGGATGGGGTTCACGCCAAACTAGACACCCCCCGATCTCGTTTCTTTTGGGAAGGAACGGGAGACAAAAAGAAATATCATTTGGTCAAATGGGCGGCAATCTGCCGACCCAAAAAGTTTGGGGGGCTTGGAGTTACCAACTCCAAGCTTATGAATGTTGCACTTTTATCCAAGTGGTGGTGGCGACTTGTGCAAAACGAATCTGGCCTCTGGGCCCGCATCCTTAAAGCCAAATATTATCCGGACGGCACGGTTTTTCAAGCAAAATCATCAGGATCAGCTTTCTAGAAAGGGATCCAGGCCGTGCGGCCGGCTTTCGCTCTTGGGGCACATTTCTCTATTAAGAATGGTGGTTCTACCCGCTTTTGGCTCGACCATTGGTGGGAGCATGCCCCTTTGTGGGAATCGCATCCAGAGTTGTACCATCTTGCCACCGATCCCAACCTTATGGTTGCCGATGCTCTTCGTGTTAGCCCACCGGCAATCACCTTCATCCGTGCGCTTGGGCCGGTGGAGGCTGCCAACTGGGATAACTTGGTGGTGGCTTGGAGAGATTTAGAGCTCTCTTCCGAACCTGACGCAATCTCGTGGAAACTATCGTCCTCTAAGTTGTTCACGGTCAAATCGTTATACTACAAACTGTCCGACGGACCGGTGCTCTCCATGGTTAGGGGACTGTGGAAAGCAGGGCTGCCTTTGAAGATCAAAATCTTCATGTGGCAGATGATGAGAAATAGGCTTCCTTCCTCTGATAACGTGGCCAAGCGTAACGGACCGTCTGATGGCACTTGCACGCTGTGTGGGTTGGCCTAAGACGCTAACCACATTTTTTTCCAATGTGTGCTGGCCCGTTTTGCGTGGAGTGCGGTGAGGGATACTTTCGACAAAAATTGGCAACCCCACACTTCGAAAGACCTCTTAGAGATCATGTCGGCCCAGAAAGGACCATCTGCTAGAGTCCTGTGGCGTTGCGTAGGGGCGCTTCTTTGGTCTCTTTGGTCCGTGCGTAACAAGTTTACGATCGAACATAAGTTCCCAAAGCACCCAGCTGATATATTATTCAAATGTCACATTTTTCTCCAGGTGTGGATGCCGTTGGGGAAAGCGCATGATGAACAAGTCATGAATGTTGTCATGGAGAAGATCAAAAGGATGACTTGCCAAGCCCGACGAGACGATGGGACTACCTAAGCGACTGCCTGCTACTATCACTCGTTCTCTCCATGTTTTATCTTTTGTGATGTGACTTGTTGATGCCGGTGTGACTTAAACTTGTAGTTTATCTACTTTTGGTCTGTAACCTTAACTGCTGTGCGATGACTTGCCCTGGTGGCTTTATTAATTTAATGCCGGACGCACTCTGCGTCTCCGTTCCAAAAAAAGTATCATAGATGATCTTATTTACTGTCATGCATGACAATGACAGAAAGTAGCATAACATTTATTATGATACGTTACTCTTTTCTCAAGTTCACAACCAACGCATATGGGCTTATGTTACTCTTTTCTCTCTCTTATTTAATTATCGGCCCTATGTTTCAGGGTAACATAATCTTCAGCAATAGATGATCTTTGCTGAATGTTATTTGAGTATGTACGGCTATGTTACTCTTTTCTCTCTCTTATTTAATTCTCCGCCACATCAGCATGTTTACTATTTCCAAGTGCATGATAATGACTAAGTTACCACCACTATGGCCAGCTTTAGAAACAAGTGTTGGCCCAACAAAATAAAACTAATTAGTTTAGTCCCATGTACTACCTCCGTCCTGGTTTATTGGTCCCTCTTGTAATTTTTGTCAAAGTTTGACCAAAGATTTAACTAAAGAAATGTTAATGTATGTCAACAAAAAATTATATCATTGGATTCGTATTTGAACATAGTTTTCAATGATATGATTCTTGATGACATGCATGAATATTTTGTTAGTTAAATCTACAGTCAAAATTTGGCCCAAAATACAATGAGGACCAATAAATCAGGACGGAGGTAGTATGAAACAACAATAAATCCTAATTATTATGAACCCATCACATGCTTCTCCAATTCAGATTTGCATGGAAGCACACTCTCACGACTTTTGGTTGCACAGACCATCTATCCTTAATAGAAATTTGAAACGCAATAGCAAACTGCAGGTTGTACTGTACTGAAACATCCTCTCAGCTTATTTTCTAACATGTTGAATGAATATAGAACCCCAAACCCTCAATCATTGACCATTATCCGAATAGTTTAGATAATTATCATACATACAAATTGACGAGCTAGCATGAACTGTTCTAGGAGCTGATGTTGGACGTTCGGTTTCATTTTGGTAATGGAGCCAGGGAGAGCATCCGGCCTTGTTTATCTAAAAAAAAACAAATTGACGAGCAACATCATAGTGAAAATAGGCGCTCGGTACGACAAACCGTGCCTAAATTATTTCAACAGCATATTGAAAATGAGCACCAGTGAATGTTAAAAAAAATCTTCCATCTCCATCCCTTTATTAGTCCAGCATGGTGCGGCTTCACCTATCGCCGTTGGCCGTGTCACCGTTCACCAACATGGCCGAATGGTTCACTAGCGACGACGGCGAGGAGACGGCCTTCAAGATGACGCACGGCACCGATTTCTGGGGCGTCTGTGACCGCCACGTAGAGTTCAACAAGCTGTTCAACGAAGCGATGGCTGCGGACTCACAGTTCATCATGGAAGCGGCCATCCACGGAGTGGGTTGTCAGGTGTTTGAGGGAATCATGTCCTTGGTGGACGTTGGTGGCGGCACCGGTGAGGCGGCTAAGGCGGTAGCGAGAGCCTTCCCGCATATCAAGTGCATAGTGCTGGACCGTCCTCAAGTGATCGATGGGATTCCTGCTGGCGGCCTGGTTGAGTTTGTCGGGGGTGATTTCATGGACTTCATCCCCCAAGCAGATGCTCTCCTGCTTAAGGTGATATATACCTTGTCCCACATAAATATTTATGTCATAATTTTAATATGTTGTGCAACATTAACTCATGCATTCGGGATTTAACAACGTTTGTGCATGGTTACAGTTTGTGCTCCACGATTGGAGTGACCAGGACTGCGTAAGGATCCCAAAACGATGCAAAGAGGCAATCCCTCCTAGACAAGCAGGAGGGAAGGTCATCATAATAGATATAGTGGTTGGATCTTGTTCTAAAGCAACGTACCAAGCAACCCAACAATTATATGGTCTGCACATGTCAATGGTGACACCAGGCATGGAGAGGGATGAGAATGAGTGGTGCAGGTTATTCATGGAGTCCGGATTCACCAAGTATAAGATCAATCGTGTGTTAGGTTTACGATCTATCATTGAGGTGTTTCCGTAGACCACCATCCCTATTCACACACAGAATTACGTATTCCGTTCTTAATACTTGTTTCTTTCTCCCACACGTCATCGATTGTGTTCGTGTAATGCCATAGGAAGACTTGGACTTCTGGTTGTACAATAAATGATTGGTAATAATCGAGAAAATGATGTCTTGCTATAAAGGAATCTCTTTGGCAAAAATGAAATATTCAACGACATCTTATATACAATGGTTGGCAAACAATATTTTGATATGTATTCCATGCTACCTAGAGAAGTAAAAAAAAAGCATGTCGTATATGGTGAAATTACTTTTTACTTTTATTTCTAGCAATTAGCGATTGTGTGTCACTGAAATTCTGGGGTGATTAAAATTAAACTAGATAAGGTATGACTAAGATAACACAGCTTATACATTAGACAATAAAATCCATATCTTTCTTAATAAGATGTCATGTCTTAGCTGAGAAGATATACATTCTTCTCATTTTAATTTCTGTCTTCCAACTTACCAATTATCCTACATGGCATTGCTCAGATAGCATCACCGTACACGCCCAACAACCATATCAAATGACTAAATCATGTCTAAGAAAAAAAAAACATCTCTCTGATGAAAAATACGTCAAAGGACATGGAGAAAAAAATGTCTTCTGAAATATGTCAGAGATCATCAATCAAATTGAGCGTCGGGCGTGTCTCTTTTGTTCTTTTTAGGGGGTCTTCTTCTTTCTTGATCGACGATCAATAGCCCATTTAATCAAGTAATAATAAGTAGAGGCATTCCTCTAAAAAGAAAAATAGTCGTCGTTCAATTCAAAAAAGATTGGCAATAGCACTTTTGGTAATTTGGTTTATATTTGCGTTGGACATTGTCCAATTCTTTATTTTCATTGAGCGTGGCAAGTTTGGCTGTGTTGTTCTGTGATCATTATTTGAAAAGTTTAGTAAAACTATTAGTAAGATTTTTATTGATATTTCTTTTGAACCTATATAAAAATTGTAATCGTGCAGATCATCTTGTGGTATTTGGATGTTAAATTTCATGGAGTACTTCTCGGGAGTTATTTTGTACCACACTCCCGAACATGTATATCTTACATCATATCACGATACTAATTATTATATGGTGTATCATTATTTGAAAACTACTCCCTCCGTCCGAAAATACTTGTCATCAAAATGGACAAAAATGGATGTATCTAGAACTATAATACATCTAAATACATCCCCTTTTATTCATTTTGATGACAAGTATTTCCGGACGGAGGGAGTAAGTCTTTATTTGAAAAGTTATCTCTATTTTGGGCCCGCTTCCAATACCCGATTTCAGGGGAAATATACTTAAAACTATAGTTAACAATGTAAACATTGTACCCCAAGTTGCAAACCCTGCATTTATAAATGGTGTCTTGATATGGGATGCAAAGTTTTTGTTGTTACGACAAACTAATACAGATAAGAATCTTGTCATTGCATCACAATCTTAATTGATTCATTCAACACGTAATGCAACATTTTATACATGCAGAACTTTGTCTGGTTATTTGGTTTTTAATTTCATGCACTCATGCATGATGGAGCACTACATTTCTAATACCCAGGGTGAGTATTCCAACCATGCTCATTTGTATACACGTTGCACATGTTTTTATAACAATGTTATATAATGTATATGTAGGATGGTTTTGAACCGAGGAGGCAATTTTTGATTCATATTTTGAAGTATGAAGGGAATGAAGTTCTAAACAGTATCCCAACCATGGAACAAAGCATTATAGATCGCATCAAAAGATGGACCTTCTAGAGAGAATCATCGTTAAACAATGAGTACTAGATAATCTTGCTTAGTTGGTAATTTCTAAGAATTTTGGAAGTAATAATTACAATATATTTGTGTGATCGTGAATTTCATGTGAAGACATGTGTATGGATCATCTGTTAGACGCGCACTCACACCGTTCGACATGACACACATTTAAATGGTTCAGTAAATAGCTAACTAAAAGAGAAATAAAATTCAAAATATAGAGTTGATGTTTTTTTATTGATTAGGATACATGTGATGCACGTGCACACTTACTAGTTAGTAATAATAATGATTGGGCGCTTCATAATGATGCAAATGCCAGGGGTTAGCCTCCTTTTTTGAAAAAAAGTTGATATATTATGTAAGGTTTTCACTATATGTAATAGATGTGAGGGTGCCGGGTACGTCATGCACATCTTTGACAAAACAAATACTTCCATCAGCGATGTGTGCACCCGTTCGATGATAATTTCCATCTGTCGGGTTGATCTGTCACTGATGCGCAAATTTCTTGTAGTGCATGTAGAAGTCGACTTCTTTTCTTAATTTATTTTAGAAAAAAATCAGCCTTGCGTTTAGTGGGAGGAAACGTTTCTGTTGACTATGAAGACGTCTATGACGACTTCATCAATCTTAAAATGATGTGCAACTAAGTCTCTCAGAGATGCTCAGAGGAATAAAGTGTGTGAGCATGTTCATAAAGGTAAGTATATGTAAAGCGTCTGCATAAAAACAAAGTGGACTCCTTTCCTGATGCACTATGTGTGCTGGTGCTGGTGGCAAGGGGTTGGATCATGCCATTGCCAGCATCCCTTTTGTCCCACGCCGGCTAACAACGGAACCACGTCGCGGTTAGAATGTGCGTGGGGAATGTCTGGATGAGGACAGAGCCACATCGTTTGTGTAACTAGATAATACCCCGCGCGTTGCTGCGGGAAATCTTAGTCCTATGCACATGATAGTACATAAATCAAACAATATTGTTTGCGGAGTAGATATATCATCTTAAGATATATTTTTTACAATGGACCGAGTACTTGGAGTACAATTAGAACGATAACAGAATGTGCATTATGCGATCTGAGATTCTCAAATGGGGACACTATGAAAGGTTATGTACAGATTGCCATTTTAAGGTATTTACTGTGTATTATGTGCAACTTGTGTTGTAAATCAATCCCCATACCTACAGTGTTAAGATATTTGAACAAATAATGAAAACAAAATATGAATGACCAGTGTAGTAGCTTGCTTTACTTGCCAGTGACTAATGGAGCTCCAAGATAAGGATTACCAATTACTTTTTTTCTGAAGACAGTACCAATTCCTTTTCGCTGAAAGCACTGGGCTAGAGATAGCATTTAACTTACACATGGATAAGAACCAAGATTCAAATTTTCCACATAGTTAGAAGCGATAGTCAGATGCGAGCAACAAATTAATAATGATAGATGATATTCGTTTTAACTTACTTTCGGTTTCAGTAAACATCAATGAGAAAATAACGCATTGCTAATATGCAAACTTATCTTCCATTAATAATTTTCTTATGGGGAAGTGTTGGGGCCTAGCCTATGTGATATCTTAGTATTTGGATTTTTGCCACTTCTTGTGTGTGGCTTTGCGGAATGGTGACATTCCAGACTTTGTTCCTAAAAAATAGCTTCTTGATGCCTTGATTACTATGCCATTAGCATCTCATTTTGTTTATTTTCTTTTCTTTTCACATTAATAGGCTCCAAAGGACCAAATTGCCTGGTGGCTATCTGGTTGTATCTGAATCAATCGAGGCACTCAGCACGCCAACCTTGCCGTCCGCACTGGCACCACCCCATCTCACCATTCGCTTTGCACCTTTGCCCTCCTGCTGGACACGGCCATCGCGAAAGGAAGCAGATCACACGGATGCCACCAGTCTCCTGAGGCGCCATTGGTGGGTGATGGACTGCTGTCCTGTTACACAGAGAATGTCTCCATCGACACCGTCCCGCTCTTTGCACACAACAAATAAGAAGACATTGTCGGAGAGACTTGTGTTTCTTCTGGAGAGCAGAATGTTGGCTTTACACTTACGCATGTGAAGAGCCAAGTGGCATCTGCAGATGTGCTCAAGAATTTTGCACCTGGTGCAAGCATCAAACATCAAAGTTAGTGTTGAACTACGTGAAATGGATGCCTACGCAGGTGAAAATAGCTGCAATGTACAATGTTTCTCTACAGTTAATTGAGCAAGGTTAGTCATGGTTCATGAAAGTGAGTGTATTTCTTATGGCACTGATTAGCTAGGAGAGGTATCTCTTCATATATCTGTACCCATGGCTGCAGTCAAGGCACCTGATGCAGAGCTCATACCGGTCGAAGTTGGAACTGAGCCTGCGTGCCATGAATGGGCCTCAGCCTACCTAGTGCGTGTGTGGTTGTCTAGCCTGCGTGTCATGGATGTGTGTAATGGCCTGCGTGCTGGATGTAGCGAGGGATATAAGCAGCAGCTACTACTACTATTTATTTTCCCATTGAACTTGAACCAAGAGAGATAAGAACAATACCCTAAACCTGCAATTGAATCCACATATGCATGTAGCCTTTTTCATAAATTAAGAGACATGGTTACCGTCATACATATATGCATTTAGCTTCTCCCTATTGCTTCATGCACTGAAAAAAGAAGAGGAAGCACTTCTTTGGATGGAAGTGTCATATGAAGTTCGGCTCAGCAGAGCTATGTTTATGAGTGTTACAATCAAGGAAAATTTCAGAGAAAAATAAAGGCCTGAAACATCCAAAGTAATTACCCTAGTAAGGACAACTGTGCCAAACCAGTTTGTTTTCTTAAGACATGATGGATTAAAGCAATCAGGGGTTTCTCAAATAGCAAATCATCCAAGAAAATCGTAGAGGAGAAGAACCTTTTTCTCCGCTTGAATATATATATTGTGCATGCTCACTGAATATGAGTTCCCGTCTCACTGAAACTGTGGTTTTACATATAAGAAGCACATCAAATAAAACTACTTGCGAGTTCACTTCTCACATAAGAAACATATCTAACAAAATAAAATGTGAGAACACTTCTAACAGATGTAATTTAACAAATACTTTGAGGGCCCGGGAGAGGAAGCCTAACCTGAGAGTGGCAATGACAATCAGAAGGGTGACACGTGTGTGGTGGAAAGGAGGCACCGAGACATGGACGTAATCAGCAACTGCGACCTGGAGGGTAGGGGCAGCGCGCATGGTACTGGTGAGCGATGATTCAACTTACCCGATCCATTCAAGGATTGTTGGAGAAGTCTATGGCGCCCGTCTTCCACACCGTGGACCAAATCGACAACTAGCCAAGTTCATATTGCTGGTCGCCCGGCTGCTCGTAGTACCGCTTCTACACCCCAAAAGTTGGGCTGCCCGGGAATCCATAGGCTGAGGGCACTGGGGCTGGGTCCTGCCATCGAGCAGGGCAGATTGCCGATCTTCCATGCGGTGAGGACTGGGGAGATGAGGATAAAACGATGTGTCCCCAACAGCTGGTTTAGAACTGCTCGATTATTAGAAGAAGGAAGAAGAACTGATGCGTCATAATTAAATGATGTGGCGATACAAATTGGAACTTAGTACACAGAGGGAGCCCGGAGGTGAGAAACGATGGGCCTCTGGATATAGTGGATGGAAAGCTAGAGAGGCCCTCCTTTTTTCTTCTGTTCACAATACATGACATGCAACGTGATAGAAGTTATTATAGGAAGATTACTGAGAGAAGGAAAACTTTTTATACAGATGGGGCCTACTTGATGATGTGGATGGGCTGCATGTCAAGAGAAATAGGTTAGTGGGGATGAACTATTTAGGTATTATAGATAACGTGGACATCAGACAACCGGCGGTGCTCCTTCACAAAATAGGTTTCCCCCCCGCTATATGAATATAGCAATCACCCGATACAACTGCGATTTCACTGCTGGGCAAACAACACAAGCACGCCCAAAAGAAATAAAAGAGAAAGAAAGAGAAACAAACGACGACAGAGTCGGATCAACGAAAACAAAGGTGACCCGCAACCACTGCGCCCGCCCGAGAATTACCACCACGCTCCTAGCACTTCGGACCGCCACATACCAAGCAACACCTTCGAGAAGGAACGCGACGATGCCGACGCTACTGCCCGGACTGGTCCTAGGGTTTCCCCCGGCACGCGGAGGGGCATGGGGAAGGGGAATACCCGACGCCCTTCATGAAGGAACGGTGGCTCCCGCAGGTGTAACCGCGTCGGTGCCGGCCCAGCCGACAAGGATTTCTCCCATCCACGTCAGGCGTGTCACACTCCACCAAACATGCGCCATCACAGTCTTGTAATCACCATCGCCATCTCACCATGGTAAGCGAAGCGGGACCGACAGATCCGAGAAGGAACAACCAGGAATGAGGAACGACAGAGTCATCAGCCACGCTGAGGGGACAACCTCCACCGCCATCGGCAGTCACCGACCGTACGCAGCAAGAGGAGCATAGCAGGCCTCACGGCCTGGCCGAGCCTGAAAGGGGCGCGTGAAGCTCCCATCGCCGCACTGCAGTGGGCGCGCCGCCAACTCAACTACCCCCGCACAAGCCGTACCTCCTGCTGCCGGAGCAGACGCAGACAAGGTCGAGCCAGGCCCGCCCAAAGCCAGATGGTGCCCAATACCTAGCCCACACGGTGAGCTGAAATTTCAGCCCACTCCTCACACACCTTACTTGTAGCTAGTTTGGATAAACCATGAGCAGCACAATTAATCACTCTATGAGCATGCTAAAAAAAACGCACAATTAGGTGAGACAACCTAATAGGTTGGAGATTCGCCCCTAGCTAAGAGCATCTCCGACCTATCATGTATTCGTAAAAGAAACTACCGTTTAAACATGGAATAAATTTACAACTTTTTGTAAACTTGACCCAAACTTTCCTCTTGTTTAGAAAAAGTCATCCTTCTGTTAAACTTTTGGTGGGCTGAAATTTCAGCTCACCGTGTGGGCCAGGCCCCCACGGCTGCTACGCCTCCTGACGTTGCGCCTACTAGCTGTCGTCCGGCCTCCGTCATGCAATCGTCTGGTCGCTGCTGGACATTGCGCAGTCGCGCCGCTGCAGGCTGCAGCCGCGGCCCCGGTGCGGAGCGGGCTGCCATTGCAGCTGGGCAACCTCCCGCATGTCTCCTCCTCCCGTGCCCCGCTCCGCTGCCGTCTGCAATCCTGCGCTCAAGAATCCGACATATGCATGTGTCATTTGTATTTATGTTTAATGAAAAATAGAAGAATTAAGATTTTTGGGGAGGAAGTTTGCATGATCCAACAAAAGTTGCTTTTAAGAAAATTTTATGAACTTTTGGTCATTCCATAAAACTAGTTTACGGAAAGTTTTTTTTAGGGGAGCTGTAAGCTGTTGCAGTTGCTCTAGCGAACCGCTGGAAACGTTTTTTTGGACCCAACACACCCACACATCTGGACGCTGGATTCTTCACCGGTACCTAGCGGAAACCACCTAGATTTTCTGCTTCCGCGGCTTCATCCTATCTACAGTGTACTAGTAGAACGCCCGTGCGTTGCTACGGGCTTTTGAAACTAAATTACGATGTTAATAACGGATTCTGCGGCCGTGTATTGCTATGGGCTTTTGAATAGAAGTTAGGATGCTAATGATGGAGCTTGCTAAAATAACCGAGAACAATGTCATCTCAGCTAACACGACAATCAGCTAACACACTTCATACTCTCAAATCCTCCAGAAATGTCAATGGACGCGCCCGGTCAGTGACCAAACATGAGAGAGAAGGAAAAAAGGTGACCCAATCACATCCCTCATATCATCCCTAATGTCCTATACATCCGGGTTGTCCGCAAACCCTCTATTGACACCATATATGGAGAGGATATGTGGGCTCGCGGACACGGTCCATCTTTCTTTCTTCCTCTTCATCTCCACCAATAACATGCAAGTGATGGAGAAAATGTAGAACATGACTGCATGCACAGACAAAAAAGGCTCAAAACGGACACAATCAGACATTGACCGGACGCATCCACGGATGTCTAGGAGGCGGATTTGATAAATCCAGCTATAGATGATCTCTTATTGACAACTAAATAAAATATGTTTTTTATTCCATAACATCATGAATACGATCCGACGGATACCTAACCCAAGTTTTATATATAACTTATTCGCACAACCCTCCTCCGCTACCCAATGAGCGGATCCATAAGCCAAGCATCTCACCAATGCCACCATGTACTCCTCCCTTGATCGCATGCACTTCTTTACCTCAGGGATAGGGCTATAGATTGAACTATCAATTTCTGAGCTTCTTAACTTAGAAGCCACCGTTTCTTGAGTCCGTCTTCAGGATAAGCTTTGCCACGTCAAGATCACGTGTAAGCTAAGCAGCCCATTGACACGTCTAGAGTTAAGCAAATTCAGGGTCCATGGTGAAGGAGAAAAAATGGCATGTGCCCCCGCCCGGAAAAAATATTTTTGAACCAACCAGTAGTTAAATGGTTAGGATAGTGGTGGTACCGACCATGTGAGTGCATGTGTGTATGATGGTGTGCATACTGTTAGCCATATTTCTTTAAACTTCTATCAAGACACAGAAATTCAAATACAAACACATCAAAAAAAAATCTGGAGTTCGTGGGCTTTTCTCATTCCCCGCCGGTCGGTTTTTCATGGGAGTACTAATGCACACTTCCTAATATCTCAACGATCCAACCTTGTAGACATGTCAAAAACGTATTTTTTTACCATTATCACTTAGTTACCTGGAAAAAGATGCCATCTTTTTTCTTATAGAATTATGGAATGATTTTTTAAACACTTAATATATTGGTGACTGGAGTATCAGTGATATACTCTTAAAAGGTGCGCACTTCAGTCTAGCATATCAAACATCATCTGCCTCCTAAAAATTTAAAAGCAAGTAAAATTTAAGTTTGGGTGTATGGTCTGATTACCTCAGATCCCCCAGAATGATTCAGTTCATAACCAAGCCCATGTCTGATTTGATAATTCTTCTATACTTTCTTATCCTTGTTAACTGTGCCTGCCTTGCAACTCTGAATCTTCAACTACAACAACTATAAAAGCCTTCTCCTCAAATTGTTTTCAGTAATTACTGCAGAAATATGAGATGATGAGGCTTGTGCATAACCACTAAAAACATAATATGAAACAGGCCAAAGAAAGCCACCTAGGAGTATGGCAGGATGAACACCTAATTTCACTGGAGCTGGTGCTCAGAACTTGATGAACGAAGACACCACAATGCGGGTCGCAACTCGAAAGAATTATCTTATGGATTTCACATGTTAAGCAAGCATACCAGAGGCATGGCTTACCTTGAATGCATCTTTGTTAGCCCTGTCATCTTCGTCCAGGCGGTTACAGCAAAAATTCCACAACTTTCACCCTGTTCCAATCAATGAGAGGGCGGACTTCGAGAACCTGGTAGTTACACACAGATGAACTTTTTCTTAGTCCTACGAAACGATAAACAAAGAGAAGATAAGTGTCCAACAGAAATTTTCTAAAGAAATATTTTCAATAGAAAATTGAAAGGAAGTTAGATGTAGACTCACATGTCGTGCGACGTTTCGGTAATGCGCGCGCGCGCGCACACACACACACAACTTGTTGTGTTCCATTCTCGCACCGTCAATGTCCTCTCTCACTAAGATTTTTGAACATCAGCAACCAAGGTGAGCAACCTAAACCATATGGTGTAACCTGGTTATTTTTTAACATTTAGACATTGATACATACCTCAGCAATTTTGTACTGGAAGAGGTTGACCTCTTTACCCTGCGAATGAAAGCAAGTGAGCAACCAAGATTAGGAAATACAAGAACAGATTGTGCTGTAACAAAATACCGAAAGTTGCTTCACCTCTGAAACAGTGGATCTAACACATTCGGCATGGTGCCCGCTGAACTCAGAGTTCCTAATAAGCCCTGTGATGTTCATTCCATGAGACCATGACGCCTATCTTTAGTACAATTTGGTTACTTTCACAAAGTCAAATATTACGAGGTACAAAAAACATTAACCACATACCGTGACATGAGATCTTTCACTAATGATAGCAGTCGAGAGAAGTGGTGCTACATGCCTCACAGCAACACACATCTGTGAACAAAAATCTTTAGAAAGTTGAATGGAAAATTCATTGGTACTGCAACACATATATGGAGCAAATTAAGGAGGAACTGTTTTCCAGTGGCTGAAGTAGATTGGCGGCAAGCATACCTCGTGGTCAGCCCAGGCGTGAGGCTTGAGTACCTTGGGGAAGTAGGGACGTACACACCTTGAGTTGCCTAATGAGCATCCTACTACCGGTCGTGGAGCCCAGATAGAAAATAGAAACTTAGGATGGTGCAGCCTGATAGAGCGAGAGAAAAGGAGTTGAGCAACATGAAAAAAAATTAAGAATGATTACATGAACTCTCAAAAATAGTATAATATGGCAGAGAGCAAATTGAACAAAAAAAATGAAAAACATACAATTAGTAAGGCAAACCATTCTAACTTCAAAATTTTAGTGAGCCTATCATTCTAAACAATAGTACGTTTACTTAGCGCAGCTATGATATTCTCCCACTGGATCTACAATGTATATTCCATGCCAACAAATATAGTGTGTTTATGTCAGTTAAAAAGGTAAAATACCAAAAATTGGTATAAAAGAGCAAGATAAGATGCTTGTGCGTTTCCAGCATCCACACAAAATGCACGAAGCATGCCCTTGCATATCTCGACAAACGCATGCTTCCCTACTTGAATACCTTGGAGTGATGATGACTGGTGACGTTTCTTTTTGTAGGTCGTATCTTTCCGATCACATAATTGGCATCCTCTTTCAGATTTTGGAGTACAGAAGACTACTGTTCGTACTACTCCTAGCAGGACATACATTAATACATGAAAAGAAGAATGGTTTAAGAACATAACAGAAAATTGTACCTTGCCTCAGGGGAGATGGGCACGGGCTCTGCAGCTTGCAGTGAGCGAGATTCGTAGCATGGGACGGCGGCGGCGTCGTGGCCGCGCACGCAGGCGACCAACACCTACACGAATTTGGCGAGGATGGCCTCCTCTGAGGCCAGGTTGGTGTCCTCTAATCAACAGCTTGTCAAGCCTCCCAGAACGGCACACATGACTTGGCGGCGGCGCCCGCCCTGGGAGACACGAGGCTGAGCAATAGGGGGCGGACCCCAGGACGCAAGTGCCGCTGGAGGCGTCGGTGGCACACACCGTAGGAGCGGGCGGAGGGGATCAAGCGAGGGACAGATGGGGGCCTTGCCGACGCGTGGTCATCCGCGGTGGTGGCACCACCAGATCGGTGCCCGCTAGGGTTTGGGACGAGAAGAGGGAGGGGTTGGAGAAAAGAGAGACGATGTCGACCGTAGTTTTGTGTCGATTGGCGAGTCGTCGATCTTTTTTCGTAGGTTTTTTTTTCGTTCAAGGCATCGCTCCTGGATGTATCGCTCCCTCTTTTGGTTGGGTTTTTATTGCGTTTATTAATTGGTAACGTGTTATCGGTTCCTGCCCGTTTATAACGTGTCTAGTTAGGAAACTTTGGGAAAATTAAGAAAGTTTTTATTGCGTTATGAATGAATTGATTGTGTCTGGTTACCTTAAGTTAATTGATTGCGTTTGGAAATAATTGATTGTCATGCATTATTGCGTTTGGAAATAATTGATTGTCAATGCATTAGGAAAATTAGGATTTGGAATTGATGGTCATAAAACTAAACTTTATTAATTGGTAACGTGTTATGGGTTCTTGCTCATTTATAACATGTCTAGTTAGGAAACTTTGGGAAAATCAGGAAAGTTTTTATTGCGTTTGGAAAGAATTGATTATGTCTGCTTACCTTAAGTTAATTGATTGCGTTTGGAAAGAATTGATTGTCATGCATGAATCGGGGACGTAAGGGGGAAACGGAACCTGACTGCGTGCGGTGAGTGGGGTTGGGTTGGGGTGGGTTAATTGTGGCGAAAAAAAACCGGTTGAAAAAAACCAAACGAGGTGGGACGAAAAAAACCAGACGAGATGGGATGAAAAAAAAACCTGAAATAAAGACTACCAACTGCTTCATTAGAAGTAGAGATTATTGTCATGCATGTTGGTCGGTAAATCCATGCGGTATGCATGTCTTGTGTTCTGACCGTCACGCCGTATCATGTTTTTCTTTTTTACGGCCACGCCGTTTGCATGTTATAGTTGGTCACCAGCTGTAGTACCTTTTGTCTCCATTTCGGCTGGCAAGTAATACACGCAATCCCTCTACGTCTGTTGCAAGGAACGAAGGTCTCAGTGCCACATCTCTTGCACTATATATTGCGCCTAGCTAGAGAGTCGGGTACCACAACTGCAAGGAACGAAGGTCTCATTGCCACAATTACACCATACTAGTAAGCGTGTACGTGCAATGCACGTCTTGACTAATATTACAATCAATTCACATACGTAAAAAGTTATTCTAATAGCACTAAAAGAATATTACAAATCAACTATAATTTGAATGAATTTCAAGAAATGATAAAGTTTAGCGGCGTACATTTAAAGACACACACTATCTAAGCACTTCTCAATATGGTTAAGCATATCTCAATGTAACAAAAGCATAGAAGGTGCAATGCATGTCTATACTGGTACAGAGTATATTTGAGGGTGCAAGGGAAATTTTATAATCAAGGGAAATTTAACCCAATTTCAAGAATTTATAAAAATGCTATAGGACAAAAAACTCCGCATGCAAGTGCCATAATGTGTCAATAATTATATGTGCTGACCATAATGCTTGAGCTTTGCATAGTTCAGACAACACATAGAATCTCAAATGTCGACAACAAAACAAAATCTCAAACTCCAAGTCAAATCTTGAGGCTATCACTGTTTTGTCGCTAAGGTACCAAGAAAGATTGAGTCATTAGAGATGATTTCTCTCCTCTATCACCCTATTCTACACGATACGAAATCCGCCATAAAAGATACGGATGAGTTGATGATGCCATTTGACTTAAGGAAAGGAAAGATAAAAGCAAACACACATTTACATGGCATCTGCCTTTGCTATTTGTTGGTTACAAGTATTCACAAATAATAAGGGGAAAATGTGCTCATGCAACTCAAATCTTTTTGGTCATGCACATTTGAATCAGTTGTCAAGGTAAATATCAATATGAGATGCTAATTTCGTTATTTAGACAAGGGGTTGCAAATGGAAAGTATTTTTAGGATTCTTCAGAATGAGGGAAAGAAATGGAAGCTTAATTCCAAGAGTGGTAGCAGGAGCTGGGGCAGGTAATATAGGTTGATTGCACATTCGTTCCAATGATTCCAAGTATGTTCGACTGCATATCAGACCAACATTTCTGACAAAAATTGTATGTAGATAATAGTTAATCACAATTACATGTACTTAAGTTCCAGAAACAAAGCCAAATTATGGCCCGAAGCACATGAACTGACACATACTCGAAAGTAAATCCATTATCCTTAACTGTCGAACACAACATAAATAGGATGAAAGAAAATTATCGAAATGTACATGGTCAGCAAATCATTCCAATTATTACCTTTTCCATCGATGGAATTTCATTCAAAAGTTAGGTCGCTGTAGAATATAAAATATTTCCCTTGGACCCTGCCACTGAAAACTAAAAACCGAAGTATAGATTTTAAAGGTATCTATAAGCGTTGTGGTAGGCGGAGGTCCGAATAGCAGCTTGTGAAAGATCTCGTGACGCCAGTGAGAGTGACTACAAATATTGGCAAAAAAACACATCACTTCGCATTTCACTGGACAAAAGTGAAAGCTAATGTGTTGCATGATCTAGCATTCACATTGTTCCTTTCTCTGAATGAAACGACCGACAGCGTGCATACGTCCACGTACGGTTCAGTAGTTCAGTTAGCTAGTCCGTCAGTAGATTCAGTTAGTTGGTTAGCAAGTTTCGCTCGCGAGACCGGTTCATGGGATGGCATGATCGGCACGGTTTGTGCGGGAAAAGTAGTTGCTCCATCTCAGCTTGGCGTCGCGGATAGCACGACCAGTATGCCGGCTTAAGACGTGGGCGTTTTGCTTGTTTTTCGGCAGCAGTTTGAGCTCGCTACTAATAACAGAAAAGGTGCAGTTCAGTGCGCAGCACAAAAATACTCTGTCAGACTTGTTCTTCACGTTCCTCGCTACCTCTCTTCTTCCTCTCTCTCTCGATCCGTGGCGCTCGGCAACAACAAAAAGAGCATGTATACTGTACTTAATTAAGAAAATAAATAATTGTGTAAAGGTATCCCTTGGAATGAGTCCTTCGTCAGTGAAAAATGTTAGACCTATCAGAACATGGAGGAAACAGACATTACTTACTTGCTCTAGTGTTTCCTCGTCTGTACCATCCCGGCAAACAATGTATTCATCACTCGAGCTCAAATCCTAGAAAAAAATAAAGAGAGAAACTAAATTCAGTTGTGTACAGGAGCAGAGCATATAATTTGAACATAATTGTCGTCCTTAGATCTATGAGAATCCTACATTCTCGTGCCGTCCTTTGTTTTCTCACGGGATGGTTTTTTGTCACCCCTTTTGTTTGCATTTTTTCTCAGCATCTAAAGCAAGTTCAGCCACAAAGACGTCTCTTGCTGGATCAAGTCTCTCTCTAGCATCATTGTCCATTAGCACTTCCAAATAGCTCTAGATCAGCACGCCACAAACTGTAGTTAAGAAATAAACAATACCACAAAGTCAGCACTCGCAAGACGGATTTCAGGAGGGGGAGAAGAATTGATCAAATTGTCAACGAAAGCAGCAGGTTAAGCTAACACTTTAGTTTCTGCATCATAGCTACACTTACATAATCCTAGAGGCTAGAGTCTATCTTGCCAATCTGCAAGTGGAACAGTAAGAGACATGAGCTCTGTAGCGACTTGTTCCTTCAGCTCGAAAACAACCATCAGCACAACTGAATCGCTTGAATTGGTAAATTCATACAACCTACAATCATCCACTACTGCCCCATCAAAGTCAAACCGGCATACCTGATCAAGCTCTGCCCCACACCGGACGGCCGCCTCCTCCTACACTTCTGTCGAAGGTCTCCCTCCACCGCACGACATCTGCCTCCTCCTCCCTCAACTCCCGCTATCACACACACCCCTCAACCCCCGCCTCCATGGCAATCGGAGCAAGGATTCATGGTTTGCGACAGGTGAAGACGATTCATGGATTCATGGTAGTAGAGGAGGAGCGGCGGGGGCTGCGGCCTGCTCTCGCGTCCGTTAGAAGAGGATCGTCGGGGGCGGCGGCCTAGGTGGGGCAGCAGAGGAGGAACGGCGGGGCCGGATATAGGGGCAAGGATGTGCGAGGAAGGTGGGCACCGGGGGACGGCGGCCGTGCGGGAGCCCAAGATTGCGGGGATGGGATGTGCATGTGAGTTATGTGGGACGATTGAATCCTGGGGCGTGATCGCACAGAGTTTTCGTCCGCCTATTGTAATCGCTAAGTGCACCCACGAGATCTCATTGGATTAATCACGTCTGTTAGATTTTATTATTTTAGATAATCCGATGGTGGTAATTAATTGTGTACACTAAACGGTGTGGTTATAGAAAAGAAAATGTTCGCTTGTTTAATACTCCCTCCGTTTCTAAATATAAGTCTTTTTAGACATTTCACTAGGTGACTACATACGGAGCAAAATGAGTGAATCTAAACTCTAAAGTATGTCTATATACATCCGTATGTAGTTCCCTAGTGAAACCTCTAAAAAGACTTATATTTAGGAACAGAGGGAGTAGTAGTAATAGATATTTGCGATCACGTACAAGAGTAACAGGTAATGAACGCTGATCGTAGTAGCCCCTCGGAAGATGTTGGGCAAAGCTGACAGATGTCGATCCACGTACCGAGAGCGCCAGTTGGAACGGAGTTGCCAGATCATTCCATAGGAGAGGAGCCCTTGATCCCAAACGCAAGGCTCATGGAAGGAACCTACATCGTCGTCATGATCGGTTTGGGCACGCCCCTAAACCTACCGCTACTCCGTGCCGGCTTCGAGGCTCAACTTCACCATTACCCACGCTTCCGCAGCATCCAAGTACTCCTAGTTACCTCTGGCTAAGCTCAGGATTATAAGACTGCTCATAATATGAAGTATCGTGTACTAATATTATGCATATAATACTAACTTCACAATGCATTGTATCATAGCTTAGTAGCATATTGACATCATTATTGTCATCCATAACACATACTAGTACATCATTTAATATGATATGATATCATATCATGATACTAAATCCTCTCTCTCCTCATTTAGTTGTATGTCACCTTGACAAAAATGCATACTCGTTAAAATGCATGAGAGCAGTTATGATACTCTCATTGTAACTAGCCTACATCAGCAGTAACATGCTACCGGACCGGCATGCAAATTTCTAACGATAATGAATAGTCATTTTTGCCACTCCAACTATACATGAACAGGTGACGGATGGGTACAAGGACGGCAAACCGCGGTGGGTGCGCACGACGGTGAACTTCGAGGAGCACGTCATATTTCCGACATTGGATCCCGACGCCGTGATGGGCGACCCGGACCAGGTCGTGGAGGACTATGTTGCAGCGTTGTCTATGCTTCCCATGGACTACACCCGACCGCCATGGGAGTTCGACTTGCTCGACTTCCCAACCTCTGAGGCGACTTCCACTATTGTGATGCGCGCACAACACTCCCTAGGCGACGGCATGTCTCTGCTGGCATTCCTCATGGCTTCTGCGCGTAGCGCCGCTGATCCAACCAGCATGCCGGCCATGTTGCCGACGGCCAGACACGTTGGTGCCCTCTACGCGCGGTCGCGGTCCGCTGGCACTGCAGCGTTCATCGCTTGGGTTTGGTCGGGTTTTGTGCTCGTCTGGCACAGCGTGGTGGACATGGTGTTGTTCCTCGCGACCATTGTGTTCCTGAGAGATCCACGCACGCTGTTCAAGGGTGCGGAGGACAACGTGCTATCACAGGGCAAGCGCTTGGCACACCGGACCCTGAGCCTTGACGACATCAAGATCATCAAGAATGCCATGAACTGCGTACGTCCGTAAGAGTTGTTCTTCTACTCCTAGCTTGCAGCAGCCCACGTGCACCATTCCGATCAAGCTAGATGGTTAATTAACGGATTTACCCCCATCGTCCCTCACATATTGGATGTAATAACATCTGATAATACCGGACAAAGGGAGTAGTTAGTTCGCACCACGTCTAAAATTGTTTTTCTAACTTACTTTCCACAGACTGTAAATGACGTACTAGTCGGAGTGACTTCTGCTGCACTATCTCGATATTACTTTCGCAAATCCGGTAAGCATCAGTCATAAGGGTGATGTGGGCAGCTAGCTGTGTCCCTCTTCATCCCACAAAACTCATTAATGTGGTAGATTTAACGATATATCTGTTCGATGATATGATTTCACTTTTATAATTGACTTGCGTTCAATGCTAGGTGATACAAACACTAGGAAA
The DNA here is from genome assembly GCA_902687465.1 of Secale cereale. Lineage (NCBI taxonomy): Eukaryota > Viridiplantae > Streptophyta > Magnoliopsida > Poales > Poaceae > Secale > Secale cereale. The sequence continues at coordinate 855,939,812 of LR738715.1, read as the reverse complement.
ATCAGTTTGCGGTCAATCCTCGTGGCCAACATAAGACTGAGAACTGGCCCACAAGTAAGAACTTGAACTATTATTTGATATGCTATTATTAATTTGTAATAGTTTTCTAATATATCATAACTTTAACTACTTAATTGCTTCTTATAATTATTACATGGACACAGACCCATGATAGCATGACAGAATCTGGTAAAAGTAATGATGTTACGTGGGGTAACAAATTGGGCTACATCATCTTTCCATTTCATCTAGCCACGCACGATGATCAAATTGCATATATCCGTGAAGCAAAGAAGATGGTCGAGCGGAAAAAGAGGTCACTTGAAGTGATTATGACACAAAAGATCATTGAAATTTTCCTCAAAAGTTTTGGTGTCAAGGTATATTTCATGAACTGCACAAACTTTGAGTAAGTTTATATCACTGTAGTTTCATGTTTCGACTTGCACTGCATTTATCCATCAAAGCAGGCAGCCAACTTTATCATACGCCGTGTGCTCGGACATACGACATTATTGTTCTCCAACATGATTGGACCAGTTGAATGGATAGAGTTATGGGGGCACACAGTTACCTTCATTGCACCTAGCGTATACGGTCCACGAGAGGTAAGTCGTCATGGTATTAATTACCTGAGAAAATTGCACTTTTACTTCCTAGTAATAGTTTTTTTATTTGTTGGGGACTTTCCCCATTATAGTTGGCATACATACTGACAATTTGTTATCTAACTAAAATATCTTGATTATCACCACACGGTATGTGTTGCAATTAACTTCATATTTGAAATTGAGCTATATGATGGTTTAGGTCAATAAAAAATTCAAAAAAAACTTTGATATATGTAGTAGTTTTTTGAGACGTGTACTAAACAATACTCTCTAATTGACCAGGGCATATTAATTTAGTACATCAATATTACCCAAGTTAGAATATAATTTAGGGCTTAGATTTAAGGGGCTGGCTATGCTATAATTAGAACACTCGAATCTAAACCGGAAACACAACAATCATATTATTATTAGTTTTTTCTTCATTGGAAAAAATCAACTTTCTTTTCAAAAGTTCTAAGAGTGGCACTTGCTACAATATTAAGTATTTGTCGAGATTGGGTGAGTGGTAAGAAAGAAGGATATGTGAAATTTAAGAAAGGGTGTTGGTGAAATGTTTTTATCAAAATATAAGTCATGTGTATAGGTTCATAATATATTTTGTTAACATACACAATTGTTAATGAACCATTATACATATTATAATAGGATAAACATAATTACAAAGAAGCAGCATAACAGAGTGAACATCCATTAAGTAGCATAACAAAATCAATGTACAAATAGTCAACATAATGCAATCTAGCTAGGGCATATAAATAGCAATGAACACATGGCGATGCAAATGGCCAGGGCATATCAATTAATACATCACTAAATAGTACTTGCAACACATCATCAATAAGGCAAGACCATATTATATGTTGCACACAGTTAAGGGAGGTGGCAAAGTCGGGGGTACGGCTCGCCATTGGCGAAGTCGGTGCATAGAGGGGAGGCCATGCCGCCGATAAACTTTGACTCCTCCTACTTTGTGGTGTGGAGGGCAGGGTAGCCAAATTGGGAGGTAGTAGACGACATGGTAGCCAGATTCAACCATGCGGCATCGTTGTGCCCATAGGTGGGGCTCAGACACGAATTGATGCTGGCCTGGATAAGGCTCATGGACGACAGTGCTCCACCACTACGTCAAACTAGCAGATGATGGTGTGGAAGCGGACAAAGAGGCAAATGAAAAGGTAGGTGGAGCCATGGCATGCAAGCGAGAGTGTGGAGTTCGAACGTCATGAGTGTAGTTAGGGCTTGGGAGATATGAGAGCTCATTACTATCCATCTGTAGTGATTTGTCCTGAACCCGCATATATGGCCCAAATTGTATGGGCGATCAAAAATCAAATATGTCTAAGATATAAAAGATTTACTCACTCGAGCCTATAAACAACACGGAATTAAATCATATAGCTCTAGGTATTGTGAGGGCAACATACTATCAAATGACAAAACATACAACCCATCGTTCGAGGATAGGTTCACGGAGAGAGCTGGAGGAACGATAGTCGCAAAACATAATATCAACGAGCATGCTCTCATCCATGATGGTGATGGAATTTTCATTTAGAAAAATGTCGCGGCTCTTCCTAATGCTCTGGAGGATAGTAGTGTACCTTTGTATATGCAAGTACCATGGAAGAGGACAACTGAAGTTTCACCGATGAAATGTAAAATTAATATGTAAACAAAAAATATATTATTCTTTTAGTTTTATTTGTTTTTTATTGTAAGCTTGATTGCTATTGCAGGGCCTGATCCTGAACTACCAAAGTTATAGCAGCACTATCAAGGTAGTTCTGTCATTTGATGAGGACAAGTTTCCAGATTATCATCATCTTTTGGATGACTTTGCAGAGTCTCTGAGGCTCATCAAAGACTCGGCCTCAAGGCTTCCGGAGTCGAGCTAGCATGAGTAAGCATGAACAAATTTGGATAATAGTAGTGCAGAATAAGGCTAAGAAGACACATCTATCGCATATCCTTGGACCTTACCATGTGTATTGTAAGCATAGTAGATGGTACGAAAATAAGCCTGTCTGCGAGAAAATGAAACGTGTCGGAAGGCTCATTTATCGGGCACGATTTTGAGATGAAAACCATATGTCATAAGGGGCGCATAGTAAGGTACACAATTGCGTGTGCGATCAGCCGCCATAACACACGTGATCGAGATTTCCCAAACGTGTATGTTGATTGGCAAATGATTTGAATAAATTAATTGTGATGATTGCAACCATCCCACATGTTCTGCAACATCTTACGGCAATTCGTGTGCAATAACTGGTGATAACACATACGATTGTGCGGCGAGAATTTTGTGCTCTACAGGGCACACTACTGAGTTAAAGGAGCCATAACTTATGACGGCGCACATGACTGTGTGGTGCGAATTGTGTGCCTGACATGGTACACAATTGAGTTAAAAGAATTGTGTGAGATCCTGAGAATGCTCGCTCATGATTTTGTCATGTGGATCGTGTGTGTTGTGACTTGCTCTATCTGAAGAACAACATGATCTACTGTTTAGGAAAAACAATACTTAAAACATTGTTTCATAATCGAACATAATATCCAGTAACTAAACATGATATTGCATATCTTACCTAAATTATGGACATAATTACCTAATTAAACTATGGACATTAAACTATGAATTGCGATGAGTTACTCATCCTTCTCAGAGGAGGATCATTAGTTGAAATACTCGTGGTCAGAGTTCTTCATTATCGGTGCTTCCTCGGGCTCAATGGCCTTGACGTTAAAATAATTCCTAGCCCCTTGCAAGATCCTTTCTTGGAAGGAGGCATCAATGTATTTTCCCATCCTCCGAACATGACTTAACCGAATTCCATTTGCATCTGAAGACACGAGGTAACTTAGCCTCGAAGGCCAACCGCATAGGCGTGAATAGTACCTATGGCCTGACAACTTTTCCGAAATGCCACCACCTATAACTAGGCAGGTCAGTTACTGTTGCTCGAATCGTGGCCCGAGGCGGTTTTCTCATTGGAACGTCTCATCGAAGCAGAGATAGTGCCCGTTTTAAGGGATATCATCAAGATTTTGTTTCCTCCCAAGTGCATGATAGCATCTTTTTGGGTTGTGGCAATTTATACGACGCGGCAGGGGGGCTCTTGGCCTTTCACACGCTTATAAGAGCAAAGGGGAAGTAGCAATAAGTTTCACGCTTCCATATTGCCTCTCGAGCTCCAACGCAAAGCTACAACCATGTGTCCATTCATCCCTCTTAGCATCAACAGCTTCGAATTCTCAGCAATGGCCAAAACCACCCTGAAGGGGCACTAGGCCGGCTCCTCCGTCACGGAGGGCACAATCCTAGAGCTGCGGAGCGCGGGCTACATCTCCGGCGACGTCGCCACCTGGCCGCCGGAGCCAAACCAGCGAGTACCCACTCCCAATCTAGGAGAGAGCTTCGTCTTTATTCCCCACCTTGTTCGAGGTCTGGGATTCCTGCTACACCCCTTTGTGCACGTGATCTTTTTCTACTACGGGCTCGACTTCCATCATCTGGCCTTCCTCCGTGTTGAGCCCTACTTTGGGATGTGGCTGAAGACGTTCGTCATTAAGCCAAAGTCCAGCGGTTCCGAACTCGCGGAGTGGGGGGGGGCATGAATGGTAAGAACCAGAAAACCACCTGGTTCAAGGGCACCTTCATTGAGACCATCAAGGAGTGGAAGCGCGAGTGGTTTTATATCACCAAGCCACTTGACAACGGTCATGCCAAAGTCACGACCTTCTCGGCTGGGCCTCTAAAGAGGCTCGCCTCTTGAAAGAAGAAGGACATAGATTGTTGTAACCCAAGAGAGGTGACCGAGCTGCAACAACAGATCAAGTTTCTAGAAGACAAGAAGAAGATCAAGCTGGTAGACGTGGTTGGCGTCTTACCCCACTACTGCATCTTGCCACTCCAGCTTCGGTCGGGCCCGATGTGGGCCTACAAGCCCCAGGACGTGGTTCCCGTGCAACACTTCTTCCACGCCTCCTTGGACGGCGAGGGAGTCCTGGATCGAGGGGTCCTCATGTGGCCAGATAACTCGTGGTGGGATGAACTGGTGGGCCATGAAGATCATTGCTGAAGATCGTCTCTCGTATCCGGATAGGACTCCTGTATGCGTATAATGGAAGGTTTCAGGTTCGGGTGTAAACTTTCCTTCCTCTGTAAGACGGTTATGTACAAACCCTAGGGCCCTCCGGTACATATATAAACTAGAGGGTTTAGTCCGTAGAGGCTAAGGTAGAAAAGAAACAACATAATCATAGGCTGGACTCCTAGGGTTTAGCCATTACGATCTCGAGGTAGATCAACTCTTGTAATCATATTCATCAAGATCAATCTAGCAGGAACTAGGGTATTACCTCGATCGAGAGGGCCTGAACCTAGGTAAACATCGTGTCCCCAGTCTCCTGTTACCATCAATCCTCAGACGCATAGTTCGGGACCCCCTACCCGAGATCTGCCGGTTTTGACACCGACTTTGGTGCTTTCATTGAGAGTCCCAATATGTCGTCGACCGAAGGACTGATGGATCGCTTCGTCAACCACGATGGAACCGCCGAGGGAACATTTCCTCCCAACCAACTTTTTGTGTTCGGCGGCTTCATGCTCCATGCCAACACAGAAGGCCACCTCGAGCAGATTGAGATCTACGCCCCTGGCCATCAGGTCAGGTTTGGAAGCTTGAACTACATTGCTGATATCCGCGGAGACCCGATCTTCGACGAATTCGAGCCCATGGCGATCGCTCCCTGCCACCATGATGAACATGACCTCACTCTGTCATCGGACCACCTCGAGGGAATAGCACCTATAACTGTTCTGGCCCTAGATCCGGAATAGATCGCTTCACCCGAGGACGGGAAGCTCAACCCCGCCGAGGAAGCCGCAGACTCAATAGCGCAGGAGCCGCACATATACCCAACTCTGCGCGGGAGTTGTGTTACCTGAACTCCGGACTCGTCTCCTGCTGCAGGTTTCGAACCATGCGCATATGCGCCCTTCAAGCTTGATCAGGCGTCTATCGCCGAATTCAGTGCTGCAGATATCTTCCGGCACTCACCTTTTGGGGATGTGCTAAATTCATTAAAATCTCTCTCCTTAGCTGGGGACACACAGCCGAATTATATCATGTTCGAACTGGAGGCTGATGATGGTTAATTTTGCTTCCCACCCACCACCCACTTGGTAGCCATGGTCGATGATCTAACTGATCTACTTGACTACACTTCCGAAGACTTCGAAGGGATGGACCTCGAAGCCGAAGCAGATCTAAACCAAAACCCGCCTGTAACTGGGCGATGGACAGCTACGTCTTCATACGACGTGTATATGGTGGAGACACCTAAGGAGAAGGAGGGCGATGGCGAAAAAGATCCCACAAAGGACAAGCCTATCGATGAACCTCCCAAGCGTCGGCGTCTGAAGCGCCGTACTAAATGCCGTAAAGAGAAACATAGCAACACTGTCACTAACGACGGTTACAGTACGGAGCAAGCCGAAGACCCTGCGGATCCATCGATGGAGCAGGACGAGCGAGAGGACGGCGAAGATAGTCCGAAACTGCTGTCAGATGACAGCGATGCCGAAGACAACAATTATGAACCTGTCTCCGAAGAGGATGTTAGCCTGGGCGACGATGAATACATCGTCCCAGAAGAACCTTTAGAACAAAAGCGCTTCCGTCAGAGGCTTATTGCCACCACAAGGAGCCTGAAAAAGCAGCAGAGACGGCTTTGAGCCGCACATGATACGCTCAACAATAGATGGAACGAAGTACTGGGAGCTGAGCAAAAATATGGTAGTCGCCAAACCAAAGGCTATCCTAAGCGTAAACTGCTGCCCGAATTCGATGACGAGGCCACTGCGCCTATACCGCCGAATAATAACACCGCCGACAAGCCGGACCGACAACCTCGTGGACGGGACAGAGTGGCTAGCAACGGCGTACACAACCCCGCACCCCCACCCCATGGAGGAAAGGAGGACGCGGCTCAGGGACAGAAACACGATCTGCATGAGGACCTGAACAAAAAGGCTGGCAAGACCAGATCCATCTAAGGATCCACGGACCGTGCTCCTGCACGGGACAGCGGCTATCAAGCCAATCATGTCGGTCATATACCAGTTCAGCGTCAATACCGAACATCGCAACCGTTGGACATACTCCATGACATAGCAAAATACAGGGGCGCCGCACACCCTCTGTGCTTCATCGATGAAGTGCTGGATCACGACTTTCCAGAAGGGTTTAAACCCATAAATATTGAGGCGTATGATGGAACGACGGATCCTACTGTCTGGATAGAAGACTTTATTCTTCACATCCACATGGATCGCGGAGATGATCTCCACGCCATCAAATACTTACCCGTCAAGCTGAAAGGACCAGCTCGGCACTGGCTAAATAGCCTCCCAGAGAACTCCATTGGGAGTTGGGAAGAACTTGAGGATGCTTTTCGGGCCAATTTTCAAGGGACCTATGTCTGGCCCCCGGATGCTGACGTTCTAAGTCACATCATCCAACAACCCGGGGAGTCAGCCCACAAGCTTTGGAATTGGTTTCTCACTAAGAAGAACCAAATCGTCGACTGTCCGGACGCCGAAGCCTTAGCGGCCTTCAAGCACAGTGTCCAGGACGAATGGCTAGCTAGACACCTCGGACAGGAAGAGCCAAGGAAAATGCAGTCCTAACTAGACTCATGACCCGTTTTTGCACCGGAGATGACAACTGGCTAGCTCGTAGCAGCACCAGCGACCCTCGAACATCTGAAGTCACGGACGGCAATGGAAAGCCATGACGTAATAAAAACAAACATTGAAATAATGCCGGAAGCCCAGATGATACAGCGGTAAACACCAGATTCAGTGGCTCCAGACCCGGTCAACGGAAGAAGCCATTCAAAGGCAACAAAGATGCTCCATCTAGCCTGGACAAAATATTAGATAGGCCCTGCCAGATCCATGGCACCCCAGATAAACCTGCAAACCATACCAACCGTAATTGTTTGGTCTTCAAGCTGGCCGGCAAGCTCAACGCCGAACACAAGGGAAAGGGACCTCAGAGCGAAGGCGAGGATGAACCTCGCCAGCCGAACACAGGGGGACAGAAGAAATTTCCACCGGAGATCAAAACAGTGAACATGATCTATGCCACGCATATCCCAAAGAGGGATCACAAGCGCGCACTCCGAGACATCTATGGCGTCGAGCCGGTTGCCCCCAAATTCAACACATGGTCGGCCTGTCTGATCACTTTTGATCGTAGGGGTCATCCAACTAGTATCCGTCATGGGGGTTCGGCTGCCCTAGTGCTCGACCCAATAATCGATGGATATCATCTCACTCGAGTCATTATGGATGGCGGTAGTAGTCTCAATATAATATATTAGGACATTGTCCGCAAGATGGGGATAGACCCGTCAAGAATCAAGCCAAGCAGCACGACCTTTAAAGGAGTGATACTGGGCGTAGAAGCCCGCTGCATGGTCTCTTTAACATTGGAGGTCGTATTCGGCTCTCCCGACAACTTTCGAAGCGAAGAGCTAATCTTCGACATAGCTTCATTTCGAAGCGGCTACCATGCACTACTCGGAAGAACGACCTTCGCCCGCTTTAATGCAGTCCCGCATTATGCTTATTTAAAGCTCAAAATGCTGGGACCATGATGCGTCTCCAACGTATCTATAATTTTTGATTGTTCCATGCTATTATATATTCTGTTTTGGATGTTTAATGGGCTTTATTATACACTTTTATATTATTTTTGGGACTAACCTACTAACCCAAGGCCCAGTGCAAATTGCTGTTTTTTTTGCCTATTTCAGTGTTTCGCAGAAAAGGAATATCAAACGGAGTCCAAACGGAATGAAACCTTCAGGAGAGTTATTTTTGGAATGATATCAACGCAAAAGACTTGGAGTACACACGAGGAAACAAGAGAGGCGGCCAGGAGGGCAGGGGACGCGCCCAGGTGGGGTAGGCGCGCCCCCACCCTCGTGGGCCCCCTCTGGATCCCCTGTCGTGCCTCTTCAGCCTATATATACTCTCATACCCTGAAAACATCGAGGCAACAGACGAAATCCTAATTCCACCGCCGTAACCTTCTGTTCCCGTGAGATCCCATCTTGGGGCCTATTCCGAAACTCCGCCGGAGGGGGCATCGATCACGGAGGGCTTCTACATCAACACCATAGCCTCTCTGATGAGTTGTGAGTAGTTTACTACAGACCTTCGGGTCCATAGTTATTAGCTAGATGGCTTCTTCTCTCTCTTTGGATCTCAATACAAAGTTCTCCTCGATCTTCGAGGAGATCTATTCGATGTAATATTTTTGCGACGTGTTTGTCGAGATCCGATGAATTGTGGGTTTATGATCAAGATTATCTATGAACAATATTGGATTCTTTTCGGAATTCTTTTATGTATGATTATAATATCCTTGCAAATCTCTTCGAATTATTGGTTTGGTTTGGCCTACTAGATCTATAGTTCTTGCAATGGGAGAAGTGCTTGGCTTTTGGTTCAATCTTGCGGTGTCCTTTCCCAGTGACAGTAGGGGCAGCCAGGCACGTATAGTATTGTTGCCATCAAGGATAAAAAGATGGGGTTTATATCATATTTCTTGAGTTTATCCATCTACATCATGTCATCTTGCTTAAGGCGTCACTCTGTTCTTATGAACTTAATACTCTAGATGCATGCTGGATAGCGGTCGATGTGTGGAGTAATAGTAGTAGATACAGAATCGTTTCGGTCTACTTGTCATAGATGTGATGCCTATATATAATGATCATGCCTAGATATTCTCATAACTATGCGCTTTTCTATCAATTGCTCGATAGTAATTTGTCCACCCACCGTAGAATTCTGCTATCATGAGAGAAGCCACTAGTGAAACCTATTGCCCCCGGGTGTATCTTCATCATATTAGATTCCCGTCAACTTGCCAATTTATTTTGCCATTGCTTTACTTTGCTTTATTTACTTTCAGTCTCTATACCAAAAATACCAAAAATATTGTCCTATCATCTCTATCAGATCTCACTCTCGTAAGTGACCAAGAAGGGATTGACAACCCCTTTTATCACGTTGGATGCGAGGTTCCTATTTTTTTGTGCAGGTCTGAGGGACTCGCGCGTGGTCTCCTACTGGATTGATACCTTGGTTCTAAAAAACTGAGGGAAATTCTTACGCTACTGTGCTGCATCACCCTTTCCTCTTCGAGGGAATACAATGCAAGCTCGAGAAGTAGCAGACCACGTGGCGTCATCATGATCAATGGAAATATGGAGCGCTCTCTCTGTAAGGAGGAGAACACTGCGGCCTTAGCAGCCAAAGTCCAAAACGGCCTATTCAAGCCGAATAGCTCATCGGTCATCAAGACCGTGGACACATTTAAACGTCTCCGGCATACGCCTAAGTACGGCAGCTCGGATGAACCTGAGCTAGATTAGTCATTACGCCCCCACCAACTGCCCCATAAGGTGGTAGCATACGTGCCTCGTGCACACAATTATGCCCTTAAAATTCCTTGGGCGGCGCTGGGGGCACGCTATAGACAAATAGTCCATAGTTCGGCTCGACCCTATTCGGACTTTAGAATAATCCTTCAAGGTTCATTAAATGAACTGGTTTTGTGTACGGCCACACTCGATTTATTTTCTACTCCAGGTTTTTTCTTTTTCTTTTCTTTTTTACAGATGGTCATCACACTCCCCCTTCAAGGACACATCACAAAGGAGAAAACGGAGCAATCGTGCAGCAGGGACCCGCGCTAAGGTTTCTATTTAGATTAAGACCCTGTGTAAATCTTTTTTTCTCTTTTTGTTCTATACTTCTCTGGCATGTAAAATGTCCAAGGAAGTTATCAGCATTATCTGTAAACATACGGCTCGTCGTACTATAACGGGATGTTTTAGAAACAGCTTGGCTTATATTATGTTTGGAGTTTTATTCTCTCACCACTTGTGTTATCTCCCCATGTCAGATTGCCACATGTGCCTTGATAACAGGGTCCATTACCAGGGGCTGTATCCAGCCCAGTATATGTTGAAAAGTACAAACACCTATATGGAGTGTTTGGTGTCCTGGATATTTGCTTTATATGCATCAGTTCCGAATCATGTCTTGGGTCAATACTTGGGTCGCCCAGCTCCTGTGCTTACCCCTACGTTCCTGATTGTTCAGCTAGGGTGTAAAGGGAGAACTACTGCAATTGCACTTCCGGCTCGTCCGGTCAATAACCTCAGTAGAGAAAGCCAAAAACTGACTATCATGATAGGCGGGAATCTGCTCTGCGATCCGGTGACTTAGTGTTATACTACGATCGATGGAGGTCTACCCCGTGTTATACGAAGGGTTGGTTTTTTGCCCAACCGTGTACAAATGGATACCTTGATTCGGAAATACCATATTCGCACTAGGGGCTAGTACCTAGCCCCACTTGTCAAACTCCTATGGCTAAGTGAAAGCAATAACGCCGCATAGTCTGATTGCTTGGTTCGCTCGGCATACACCTCCTACACGGACCAAGACGTTGGATAAAGAGTGTCTATGCATAGGACCGAACACCCCAGTACTATTCACAAGGGGGCTGAAGCTGACGACTGGAAACTTTCAGAGTTAAATAAAACGGCCGCATAGGAGATAAAAGTCGCTCACATTACAATAGCGCAAAAGTTATATACATCGGTTCATAAGCTCATGCCTTTACAACTGGATACATTTACTCAAAGATAACATCTTCTGAGCACTGGCCTTCTACAAGGCGGGTGCCTTCTATGACGTCCTCAAAGTATTTGTCCAGCTTGCGGTGCTCCTTGCGAGCGGGCCAGCAGTAGCTATATCATGCGCCTTCATCTCCGCCCAGTGCACTTTTACACGTGCGAAGGCCATCCGAGCACCCTCTATACAGGCCGAACGCTTCAACGTGTCAACCCGGGGACTCACTTCGACGAGCCACTTCACCAATCCGAAGTAGCTACTTGGGATTGGCTCAGCGGGCCACTACCGGACTATCAAGTCCTTCAGGGCCGAACCCGCCATGTTGTGCAGCTCGACCAGCTGCTTCATCTGGTCGTTCAGGGGCACCGGATGTTTTGGCGCATAGAACTGCGACCAAAACAGCTTCTCCGTGTCATTCCCCTCCTGGGCTCAGAAGTATTGGGCGGCGTCAGCACTGCTCCTCGGAAGATCAGCAAACACGCCTGGAGAACTACATAACCGTGTCAGCCCAAGGTACTTCCACCCTCCGAAGATGCTCTGTAAGAGAAAAGCCTTACCAGATGCTATCTCCCACGCATGCCTGATTTCTTCACAGACGCTGCGCGACTCGCTTTGTGCATCCTGGGCAGCCTTAACTACCGCAGCAAGCTCGGGTACTTGTTCCGAAGGCTTCAACTCCAACGCCTCGCAGTTGCGAATAGCATCTTTGAGTTCATCCTCGACTTCAGACACCCGAGCCACGTGCTGTTGGCACGCGGCCTTTTTGGCCTCTAGATCGGCAACCGCTTTGTCAGCGATTGCCTTGCTCGCCTCGGCCTCCTTCTTGGCCTTCAAGAGTTCGCCCTTGAGGGCCTCGAGCTTAGTGGCGCCAACTGTTTAATACAGAATATCATAAAAAGTTTATACTCATGCTCAGTTACTTAGTTGACACGGTCGACGTCCGCGTTGGCCAGCAAAAGCTTCCGATTTAGTTTGGCAACTTCTGCATCTCGTGCAGTTGCCGCAACTAGTGAAGCATGTTCAAATACAAAAGCATACAATTCAGCTCTATAATATGCTATACTATGGATACTTCGTCCGATTCTGTTCAGAATCACACAAAGCATCAGGGGCTACTGGCTATATATGTGTATATAAAACAAATAAAGTTCCATAAAGAACATTACATTGCTTACCTCAAAGCCTGTTAGCAGGCTGTTGAAAGCTTCATTCAGTCCGCCTTTGACGGACTGAATCTTCTTCATCACCGCACCCATCATGGCGCGGTGCTCCTCCATGACGGAAGCACTCTGTAGTGCTCCCTCCAGAGAGTCCGGTGCCTCCGGATTGACCCCGGGCGCCGTCGTATCCTCCCCCACCTTGGGGTCTGGTCTTTGGACCCCGGAGCCGCGCTAGGCTTCAGATTAGTATTCGTCGGGGCCCCGGATTCTTTGGGCCCCCCGTCTTCGGTCTCCATGGGGATTGTTTCCCCATGGACAGTGGCAGCGAGGTGTTACCCTCGGTCGCCCTATCACTTGCCCTGATGCCATCTCCTTGAGCGAAAGATGCACGCTGGGAGGAGACTTCGATATCCCCGCCGGTCACGGGCAATGGAGCTCAGACCAGCGGGACAGTCTTCGTCTCTCTAGGAGCTAGATGGTTCCCCTCCGATAAGGAGGCGTCTGGATGTGCTCGGGGAGGGCTGTAGGTCAGCAGGTGAGAAATACTTAGTAAGCGTTAAAATGCTAAACAAGGTGCAGCAATTAATACATCCGAACAAACTTACGTTTCGGTTCGGGGCTTCTCCCTGGGCTTCACCACAAAGCTATGATCAAACGATGAGTCCGAACGAACGGGGAGGTTTAGCCTCCTCCGGGGTGCGGCATTGCTTGCATCAGCGGCCGCCGCCCTCTTCTTCCCCCTGCCTTGCGCAGGGGGCTCTTCTTCTTCCTCGTCATCCTCCTCCTCTTTAGAGGAGAGGATGTTAATCTCCTCGGACTTCCCTTCTGCAAGGTGGAGGCCGCCCTTGGCCTCCTTGCTCTTCTTCTTGGACTTCTTGTCCGGCGCCCTGTACGGCGCCAGGACCAGCATCGCCGTCAGTTGAGGCGTCTCTGGATCTTCTGGAAAACACGCCGGACACTTAATCTGGATTGCCTTTTTCGTCCAACCTTGTATATCACGCAAAAATTCCAATTTCTGTTATTATTAAAATAAGAAGGGGATATATGTTCGGCATAAATTTTTGATTACCTCTTGTGCGGTAAACGGAGTGCTGTAGCCTGCGTCCTCCGTTTCCTTTGGCCACTCCTTATGGCTCTTGAAGAGATGCTTCCAGATCTCTTTGTGCGTGAAGCCGAAGAGATGCTTCAGGGGCCGGTCTCTGGCCGGATCAATCTCCCATAGGGAGGAGCCCCGGTGTTGGCACGGAAGAACGGGTCGGGTTAGCATTACCTGAATCATGGTTGTGAGTTGGTAGCCCTTGGAGATCATGCCGAACACATGGCCTTGGAGTGCCGTCACTGTAGTCTAAGACCCCCAGTTCGGACCCTTATCGGTCCAACAGGTTAGCCTCTCCAGGGGTCCAGATCTGAAGGCAGGCGCCGCCGCCCATTTGGCGTTGCGGGGCTCAGTGATGTAGAACCACTCCTGCTGCCAAACCTTGTTCGTCTCCACAAACGACCCCTTTGGCCAGGTTGTATTCGGGAGCTTGCTTATCATAGTGCCCCCGCACTCCGCGTGTTGCCCGTCCACCATCTTCGGCTTCACACTGAAGGTCTTGAGCCATAGGACAAAGTGTGGGAGAACGTGAAGGAAAGCTTCACACACCACTATGAAAGCGGACATGTGAAGAATTGAATTCGGAGCCATATCATGGAAATCTAGCCCGTAGAAAAATAGCAAACCATGTATAAAGGGGTGAAGAGGAAAACCTAGCCCCCTAACGAAGTGCGAGAGGAACACGACTGTCTCACCCGCCCCTGGGATGGGAACCACCTGCTCCTTGGCGGGGACTCGATGCGCAAAGTTGGCAACGAGATAGCCCGCACTCCGGAGATCCTCCACGGCTTTCTCAGTAACCGCGGAGGCCTCCCACTTGCCCTTAGTGCCGGATCCGGCCATTGCAAATGAAGGAAGTGGTGATTGAGGAACGGAGAACTGCGGGCGCAAGAGATGAGGATGATGGGGCTAGGAAGATTGGAGAAGTCGAGCTTGAAGAAAGCGTGGGGCTGATGGAAGGGATTGGTATCCTTTTATAAGACTGTGAATACAGAACGTCTCCCAACTTTAGCCGCGAACCTCGCCGGTTCCCAAAGCGGTTGTGCGTAATGCACAGTTTGGATGCTCACGTCACATTGATAAGGATCCCCTAATAAGCGGGCATGATCTCTGCATTGAAAGGACGTGCCAAGGGGGTTTATGCCTCAAAACGCGAAACTAGGACCAAATAAAATGGTCTGGTACATTAGTTGGATCGACGCGACGCTTTACCAAAAAGTTGTCAGTAAAGACACATTATTTTCTTTCAATGCCTTGCCTTCGAGGCTAAGGGTTGTACTAACCATGCAGAGCCGAACACAATACACTTTGTTGCAGAAGATATATTCAGAGGAAAGAACCCGCCTTGTAATGCCGAAGATAATACGGAAGCCGAACTCATCCTCATCAAAGACTGGTTCAGGGGCTGCAGAGGGAGTCCTGGATCGAGGGGTCCTCATGTGGCCGGATAACTCGTGGTGGGCCGGACTGGTGGGCCCTGAAGATCATTACTGACGATCGTCTCTCGTATTCGGATAGGACTCATGTATGCGTATAATTGCAGGTTTTAGGTTCGGGTGTAAAATTTCCTTCCTCTGCAAGACGGTTATGTACAAACCCTAGGTCCCTCCGGTACATATATAAACTGGAGGGTTTAGTCCGTAGAAGCTAAGGTAGAAAAGAAACTACAGAATCATAGGCTGGACTCCTAGGGTTTAACCATTACGATCTCGAGGTAGATCAACTCTTGTAATCATATTCATCAAGATCAATCTAGCAGGAAGTAGAGTATTACCTCGATCGAGAGGGCCTAAACCTGTGTAAACATTGTGTCCCCAGTCTCCTGTTACCATCAATCCTCAGATGCATAGTTCGGGACTCCCTACCCGAGATCCGCCGGTTTTGACACGGACAGACGGGATGTGGACGACGCTATTCAAGCTGTCCTAGAACGAATTATCACCAGAGTGGAAGAACAGCGGCTTCGAAGCCGCGCATGATGCCTCCGAGGTAATTACAACACACAACTTTATATTCTGCATTCTTTTTTGTCATGTAGATCTTTCTTATCGGAACAATCGAATCCATATTTTCTTCTCTTGGAAATGAATCTTCAAAGCACATCAAATAATGTGCTCGGTGCCGCTGCCCGAGGATATGAGGTCTCGTCAACCCACGACCCTCCTAGCCGAGGAGTTGTACGTGGTTCCACCCAAGGAGCTGAAGGGCCCAAATGGCATGGGCGGGTCACGCATCTGGGAGCCTTCAGAGGCCCATGATACGTCTCCAACGTATCTATAATTTTTTATTGTTCCATGCTATTATATTATCATTCTTATATGTTGTATATTCATTTTATAGTCATTTTATATCATCTTTTGGTACTAACCTATTGACATAGTGCCAAGTGCCACTTGTTATTTTCTGCATGTTTTTACATCGCGTGAAATCAATACCAAACGGAGTCCAAACGCAGCAAAACTTTTTGTGGAATTTTTTTGGACCAGAAGACATCCAGTGGGCCAGAGAAGCGCTTGGGGGTGCTCCAAGGGGAGCACAATGCCCAGGCGCGACCTGGTGGGTTGTGCCCACCTTGGGTGCCCCTCGGACCACCTCTTTGCTCTATAAGTAACCAAATATTCCATAGGGGAGTCGACGAAAATCAATTCCAGCTGCCGCAAAGTCTAGAACCACGAGATCCAATCTAGACACTATCACGAAGGGGTTCACAATTTCCATTGGTGCCTCTCTGATAATGCGTGAGTAGTTATTTGTAGACCAACGGGTCCATAGTGAGTAGCTAGATGGCTTCCTCTCTCTCTCTCTTTTGATTATCAATACAATGGTCTCTTGGAAATCCATATGATGTAACTCTTTTTGCGGTGTGTTTGTTGGGATCCGATGAACTTTGAGTTTATGATCAAATCTATCTTTTTATATCCAAGAAAGTTATTTGAGTTTTCTTTGATCTATTATATACATGATTGCTTATAGCCTCGTATTTCTTCTCCGATATTTGGGTTTTGTTTGGCCAACTTGATCTATTTATCTTGGAATGGGAAGGGGTGCTTCATAGTGGGTTCGATCTTACCATGCTTGATCGCAGTGACAGAATGGGAACAAACACTTATGTATCGTTGCTACTAAGGATAAAACTATGTGGGTCTATTTCTACATAAATAGATCTTGTCTACATCATGTCATCGTTATTATTGCATTACTCCGTTTTTTCATGAACATAATACACTAGATGCATGCTGGATAGCGGTCGATGTGTGGAGTAATAGTAGTAGATGTAGGCGGGAGTCGATCTACTAATCTTGGACATGATGCCTATATAATGATCATTGCCTGGACATTGTCATGATTATTTGAAGTTCTATCAATTGCCCAACAGTAATTTGTTCACCCACCGTTTGCTATTTTCTCAAGAGAAGCCACTAGTGAAACCTACGGCCCCCGAGTCTCTTTCTTATGTCATTTGCCTTTGCGATCTACTTTTCCTTTGCTTTTATTTTCAGATCTATTAAACCAAAAATACAAAAATACCTTGCTGCAATTTATATTATTTGGCGTTCGATCTATCAACATTTACAACTCTCTCACGTCCGTTTCCCGATTTCTAGGCGCCGTTACCTGAAAGTGGTGACAACCCCATTTACACATCGGGTTGTGAGTATTTTTTATTTGTGTGCAGGTGCCATTTATGTTGTGTTGCTCGGTTCTCCTACTGGTTTGATAACCTTGGTCTCATCACTGAGGGAAATACCTACTGTTGCTATACTAAATCATCCCTTCGTTTTTGGGGAAATACCGACCTAGTTCTAGAAAGCATCAAAAGGAATTTATGGCGCCATTGCCGGGGAGGATCTTCAACATATACCAGGTTCCTAATCACAAATCTCATCTCCTCGCAATTTACATTATTTGCCATTTGCCACTTGATTTCCTCTCCCCCACTTCACAAAAATTTGCCGTTTTTATTCACCATCTTTTCTCATTCACCGTTTTCTTGCCAGATCTATTTGAGTTGTTGTCATCATGGCTAGTCCTTCCCTCATCGTTTGCACCCCCGAGAATGAAATTCTCAACTTTAAGCAAAGAGGAGGAGAAATCCTAAAAGATGCTTGGTATAGGACTTGTAATGCTAATAATAGATCTATTCGTAAGCAATCCACTTTCGTTCTTCTTCGAAATTTTTATGTGCGAATCACTACTTGGTTTAGATTTGTAATTGATACTATTACCGGAGGACATTTTTTAAGGCGTCCTCCACTTGATGCCTTGAATTCTATGGGAAGTTTAATGGGTTCCCCTTCTATTATTGTCAATGAAACAACTCTTACTCTTGAGCATGTGATGCAAAAATTAGATGATACTGAAAAGGGAATGCTCGCTAAAGAACACATTGAAAATTTAGATACAAGGATGCATGAGTTTGCTAATAAATTTGGGGCGAAAGCGGGTAATGTTTCTAAATTGCTAAAAGAGAAGGAACCCATAGTTAATGGAAGAATTGAAGAAAGTCCTTCTAGGATTGATAAATTGGAAGAAATTCTTAGTAACTTGGGCACCACTTTTTCTTCCGTTAATTCTATTGAAAATACCCCCAGAAAAAGACGCAAGAACAAAGGGCCTACTTCTAGTAACAACGATGGGGATCTTAAAATGATTAGTATTCATCCCAACTTCATTGAAGTAGTAAAAGACCCCCTTACAAAAGAAAATTATTTTATCTTATCCCTAGGAGTGTATTTGTTAAAGAATTATATGCCCAATCTTTGAAGAACTGTGTGGTTGAGGAATTGGAAAACAAGGATCACACTACTTAGATCCTTGCTTTATGCCTAGCTAAGGGCGTAAAATGATAGCGCTTATTGGGAGGCAACCCAACTTGTATCTTTTTGCTTTTTTTGGGTTTCTTGATGTTTTCAATAATATACCATTAATACCTCTGCTTGGATGTGTTTTTGTGGTTTGAATAAATGTTTGTGCCAAGAAAATCCTTTAGGATCATGTTGGGTGATAGTAGATTTGATCTTGCAAAAACAGAAACTTGTGTGCTCACGAAAAAATTCTCATTTTTAACAGAAGAGTGTTTTTGAGTTGATTGTTTTTGCAGAAGATTAATATACAAATTGTTCACGTGGTCCTAATTTGTCAAAAAAATAGAGTTACAGAAGTATTCTAAACATCTAGATTGCTACAGACTGTTCTGTTTTTGACAGATTTTGTTTTCTTTCTATTGTGTGCTTGTTTTGATGATTCTATGGTTTTCTTTAATGAGTTTTTGCCATAGAAAAGTTGGAATACAATAGATATAATGCTAGAATAAAGTATAATTTGTTTTGTGTGATTCGTTTTCTTATACTGACGGATCTCACAAAGGTTTTTATTGAGTTTTGTGTGATTGAAGTTTTCAAGTTTTGGGTGATGTTACGATGGATGAAGGAATTAGGAGTAAGAAGATGCTATGCTTGGGGATGCCCATGGCATCCCAAGCTATTATCCAAAGAGAAGCAAGCAACTATGCTTGGGGATGCCCCGAGTGGCATCCCCTCTTTCTTCTAACGACCATCGGTATTTTACTCGAACCTATATTTTTATTCGTCACATACTATGTATTTTGCTTGGAGCATTTTGTATGATATGAGTCTTTGCTTTTTTTGTTTTTCTTTTTAAGTCTTGAATCCTTTCTCGACACACGTATTTGAGAGAGCCATAATTATGCCATGACTTGTTAGAATAGCTCTCTTTGTTTCACTTAAATTTTTATGATCTATAGACTTGCTCTTGTACTTCACTTATAATTTTTAGCACGGTGTGCTTTAATATTTTTGAAGAAATATTCTATTGCTTCACTTAGATTTATTTAAGAGTTAGTAAAATTTTCAAGAAATTCTCTCTTGCTTCACTTAAATTATTTTGAGAGAAAGAAAAAAATTATGCTCATGGTCTTCACTTATATTTGTCTGAGCTTATCAAAAGCAACACATGAAAATTAGTCCCAAAGTGATAGATATCAAGAAGGATATAATAAAAACTTTCATGAAGATCATTGGAAAAAATAAGCTTGATTCATTGTAATAGTTTTGAGATATGATGATGTGATATGTGAGTCATGCTGATGAGTAATTGTGCTTTAGTAAGAATATTGATGTTAAGGTTTGCGATTCCCTATGCAAGCATGAAAGTCAATAGTCTCGCAATGAAATTACATCCTACTTGTGGTGCATTATTCGGTGTTAATTATGCTTAATGCTCACTTATGAGATTATTCTTTTTTTTTTTGACATGAGATTATTCGTTTCTTGGTTAGTCGCTTCCCAATCTTTTGCTAGCCTTCATTTTACACTAGGTATGATCACTACTTGTGCATCCAAAACCCTTTAAACTAGTTTTGCCACATGAGTCCACCATACCTACCTATATGCGGTATTCTTTTGCCGTTCTAAGAAAATTTGTATGTGCCATCTCTAATTTTCAAAAAAAATTCTCTTTTGCGTGCTCGTACCGCTCGCGAGGCGGTGAGGTATGGTTAATATTTTCCATGTTAGATGTGTTATTCTCACGATGAGTGTTTATTCACTTGTCATTGCACGAGAGTGTGACAAAGGTATTAGGGATGCCCAGTCTCGAAATGAAAAAATGAATTTACTTTATGTTTTCAAATAATAAATTCCTTGGAAAGTGTTGGTATGGAAGGCACCCGTGGATACGGATAAACATGGCCTGTGAACGTTTGGTGGAAAAAGGAATAAACTTTATTTTATGTTTGGGAACCGCCTATGATATATCTAGCATGGAAAGTGTTGGGAACTCTAATTCATTTTCATTGCTAGGAAAATTATGCCACCCAAAATAATTTTATCTCTCAATTTAAGGTTTGAGCTCTGGCACATGTACAAATCCTACTTCCCTCTGCGAAGGGCCTTTCTTTTACTTCATTCAATTTTTAATTTGAATTTGAGTCTCCATATTCTCTTCTAAAGAACCAAATAGGAGGCACTATGATCATACTTGGGTATTGGGTGTAGTTTATATGCGAGTGTATTTAATGAATGGATCAATGGTTGAGCATGATGGGCTAGGGATAACTTATTTTAGCATTGATATTTTGAAAGACATGGTTGCTTGTTGGTATGCTTGAGTATTTAAATCTCATGTCAAAACTAGACTATTGTTTTTAATCATACAAAAGTCCAAATGTCCATCCTATAAAGAAAAGAATATGATATGACATGTTAGGCAACATTCCACATCAAAAATTATGTTTTTATCATTTACCTACTCAAGGACGAGCATGAATTAAGCTTGGGGATACTGATACGTCTCCAACGTATCTACAATTTTCTATTGTTCCATGTTGTTACATTATCATTCTTGGATGTTTAATAATCATTTTATAGTCATTTTATATAATTTTTTGGTTCTAACCTATTGACATAGTGCCAAGTGCTAGTTGTTGTTCTCTGCATGCTTTTTACATCGCGTGAAATCAATACCAAACGGAGTCCAAACGCAGCGAAACTTTTTGTGGATTTTTTTGGACCAGAAGACATCCAGTGGGTCGGAGAAGCGCCTGGGGGTGATCCGAGGGGAGCACAACCCACCATGGCGCGCCAGGAGGCCCAGGCATGTCCTGGTGGGTTGTGCCCACCTCGGGTGCCCCCCGGACGACCTCTTTGCTCTATAAATACCCAAATATTCCAAAAACCCTAGGGGAGTCGACAAAAATAAATTCCAGCCACCGAAATTCCAAAACCACGAGATCCCATCTAGACACCATCACGGAGGGGTTCACCACTTCAATTGGTGCCTCTCAGATGATGTGTGAGTAGTTCTTTACGAGTTAGTAGCTAGATGGCTTCCTCTCTCTATGAGTCATCAAAACAAAGCAATCAACGCATGATCCTAGGGGGGAGGTTGGTAGGAGTTAACCATCGCGTGCCCCCGACCTCCACACAAAGGATGACACTCTACAAATACCTTATGCTCTAACTTCGTCACATAGCGGTTCACCATACGTGCATGCTACGGGAATCACTAACTTTAACACAAGCATTTCTCAATTTCATAATAACTCCACTAGCATGACTCTAATATCACTATCCTCATATATCAAAACAATTATCAAGCATCCAACTTCTCATCATATTCAATTCACTTAGTGTGAAAGTTTTTACTACATTGATATTGGATGTCTATCATGTGAAGACTTGTTTTATAGCCTAAAAACATTACCATGCTGTTTTAATAGACTCTCAAAAGGATATAAGTGAAGCATGAGAGTTCAACAATTTATTCAAAATATTATCACCACAGTGCTCTAAAAGATATAAGTGAAGCACTAGAGCAAAAACTATTCAACTCAAAAGATATAAGTGAAGCATATAGAGTGTTCTAACAATTCCTAGGCCATATTTAACTCTCTCAAATAGGTCTGTCCAGCAAGGATAATTGTGGCAAACTAACAAGCAAAGACTCAAATTATACAAGACGCTCTAGTTAAAACACATAACATGTGGTGAATAAAAATATAGCTCCGAGTATAGTTACCAATGGATGAAGACGAAAGAGGGGATGCCTTCCCGGGGCATCCCTAAGCTTAGGCTTTTGGTTGTCCTTGAATTTTACCTTGGGGTGCCTTGGGCATCCCCAAGCTTAGGCTCTTGCCACTCTTTGTTCCATAGTCCATCAAAGCAATACTCAAAACTTGAAATCTTCACAACACAAAACTTAGACAAATCTCGTGAGCTCCGTTAATATAAGAAAGCAAACCACTACTCAAAGGTACTGCAATGAATTAATTATTTGTTTATATTGGTGTTAAACCTACTGTATTACAACTTCTCTATGGTTCATACTTCCCAATATTACTCATAGATGCATTGAAATAAGCAAACAACACACGAAAAACAGAATCTGTCAAAAACAGAACAATCTGTAGTAATCTGCAGGTTTCGCATACTTCTGTAACTCCAAAAAATTCAAACTAAATTGGTAAACGTGAGGAATTTGTCTATTAATCATCTGCTAAAATAATCAACTAAATAGCACGCTCCAGTAAAATCTGATGACCATTCTAGCGAGCGCTAACGATTCTGTTTTTCACAGCAAGACCACATAAACTTCACACAAGTCTTCCCAAAAGTTTCTACTTGGCACAAACACTAAACAAAACACAAAACCACATCTAAACAGAAGATAGATGCAATATTTATTCCCTATCAGTAGCAAAAACAAAAAATATAAAATTGGGTTGCCTCCCAACAAGCGCTATCGTTTTGCGCCCCTAGCTAGGCACGATACATGGATAGATCTAGGTATTAAAATCCTTGGACGGCAATTCTTTAATTAAGCACTTATGTTTCTTAGGCACTTATTTATCCCTATTAATAATCAAACTCTTGGGCAAGAAATCAAGAAATTCTAAAGTGTCAAAAGGGTCTCTTGCAAAAGTAAGAAAATTAGGGTGAACACTTATGGATTTGAGATCCGCAATTCCTTTACTAGATGTCTCACCCTTGTCTTTAGGGACACACATGACCTTGGAGAATTTAGTGATAGAAGTATTTGGAGTGGCTTTTATAGCATTAAGAGCATAACCCACATTAGTAATAATATCCTCAAGCTTATTGATTCTAGTAGAATCCTGATCTAGCTTTTCTTTAACTATGTGTTCCTTTTCCTTAAGATTTTTCAGAACAACTCCTACCTTGGATCCATATTGGGTGATTTCATTATGGATTTTTCTATCAAAGTTTTGTACCAGTTCTACCGTAGCAAGTTTGTTTTCAATGATTTCTAACCTTTGCATAACATGCTCCAAAGTTAAAACGGTCCCATTAACCATAAGAGGTGGTGTGCCAAATAATTCAGTCATTGCATTATAAGAATCAAAAGTATGGCTACCCAAGAAATTCCCTCTAGTAATGGTACCTAAGATAAATCTATTACACGGGGTTATGCCAACATAAAAATTGCGAAGAAGCACAGAAGTGGAAAGCTTCCTATTGGATCTATTTTGAGAATTGCAAATTCTATACCAGGCATATTTTAAGTATTCTTCCTCCCTTTGTTTAAAGTTGAGGACCTCACTCCCGGGAGTGTTGATAATGATAGGTGTGCTAGACATGATGACAAGCAAGCAGGCAACACACAAGCAAACATGAAGCAAGCGAACGATAAACACACGGCAGAAGAAGGGCAAATAAAACAGCTAGGGTGAAGTGGGGGGAGGAAAACGAGAGGCAAAAATGTAATGCGAAGGATAAGGGTTTGTGATAGGTACTTTGTATATGACTTTTGCGTAAGCCTCCCCGGCAACGGCGCCAGAAATTCTTCTTGCTACTTCTCGAGCTTGCGTGTATTCCCTCGAAGAGGAAAGGGAGATGCAGCACAGTAGCGTAAGTATTTCCCTCGGTTTTTGAGAACCAAGGTATCAATCCAGTAGGAGACCACGCGCGATTCCCTCGGACCTGCACAAACAAATAGGAACTTCGCAGCCAACACGATAAGGGGTTGTCAATCCCTTTATGGTCACTTACGAAAGTGAGATCTGATAGAGATGATAGTTTATATTTTTGGTATTTTTATTTATAAGAATAGAAAGTAAAATCGGAAAAAGTAAACTAGATGTAGATTGATATGTTGAGAATAGACCCGGGGGCCATAGTGTTCTCTAGTGGCTTCTCTCATGATAGCAATATTCTACGGCGGGTAAACAAATTACTGTCGAGCAATTAATAGAAAAGTGAACAATTATGAGACTATCTAGGCATAATCATTGTATATAGGCATCACATCCGAGACAAGTAGACCGACTCATGCCTGCATCTACTACTATTACTCCACACATTGATCGCTATCCAGCATGCATCTAGTGTATTGAGTTCATAAGAACAGAGTAACGCCTTAAGCAAGATGACATGATGTAGAGGGATAAACTCAAGCAATATGATATAAACCCCATCTTTTTATCCTCGATGGCAACAATACAATACGTGCCTTGCTGCCCCTACTGCCACTGGGAAAGGACATCGCAAGATTGAACCCCAAGCCAAGCACTTCTCCCATTGCAAGAACTATAGATCTAGTAGGCGAAACCAAACCAATAATTCGAAGAGACTTGCAAGGATATTATGAGCACACATAAAGAGTTCAGAAAAGAACCAAATATTTCTCATAGATAATCTTGATCATAAACTCACAATTCATCAGATCTCTACAAACACACCGCAAAAAGAGACTACATCGAATAGATCTCCTCGAAGACCGAGGAGAACTTTGTATTGAGATCCAAAGAGAGAGAAGAAGCCATCTAGATACTAGCTATGGACCCGAAGGTCTGTGGTAACCTACTCACAACTCATGGTGAGGCGATGATGATGATGTAGAAGCACTCCGTGATGGATCCCCCCTCCGACGGAGCTCCGGAACAGGCCCCAAGATGGGATCTCATGGGAACAGAAGGTTACGGTGATGGAACTAGGGTTTTCTCTGTTCTTCTGATGGTTTTGGGGTACGTAGGCTTATATAGGAGGAAGGAGGGCACCGGGGGCCTCACGAGGGGTCGACGAGGTAGGGGGCGCGCCCCCCACCCTCGTGGGCACCTCGTGGCCCCTACTCTGTGGTTCTCAAGTCTCCCATGCATGATTTTCTCCAAGAATATCTCTCCCGAAGGTTTCATTCCGTTTGGACTGCATTTGATATCCCTTTTCTGTAAAACCCTAAAACAGGCCAAAAAATAGCAATCTGGGCTGCGCCTTTGGGTTAGTAGGTTAGTCCCAAAAATAATATAAAAGTGTATGACAAAGCCCATTAAACATCCAAAACATCATAAATAATAGCATGGAACAATAAAAAATTATAGATACGTTGGAGACGTATCAGTACCCATGGCTAATTTTTGGCCATGGCGTTGACGGTACTGCTATCGGAGTTGGGTATACACATGGTAGTGAAATGTCGGTTTTCTCTTTCTACATTCTTAGCCCATCTGATATGGAACATCATCACGCTATGCAATCAAGGGTAGTTAAGCTCCAATATCTCTTCGACCCTTCCGTAATATTTTTCAATTACATTCCCGGTCATGGCTTCGATAATTGCTGAGAATTTGTATCATCCATGCACCTCTTGCATCCGCAATATCCATGGCATACCTGGCCGGAGAGATAGCCGTAACCGAGATAGTCCTGCACCGTCATGATCAGCACGGCTCTCATGTAGAAATACTCTCCTTTGGTTGCATCCCGTGTCTTGGTCGGCATTGTCCATAAGGTCTGTAGCTCCTGTTTTAGTAACCCGAGATACATATTTATATCATTTTCGGGTTGTCTCAACCCTTAAATAAGTATAGCCATGTGTATGTATTTTTCCTTCATGCACAACCAGGGAGGAGGTTGTACATCCATACACACACGAGCCATGTGCTATGATTAGTGTTCTGGTTGCCAAAAGGATTCATGCCATCACTACTAGCGCCAAGCACGTTGTTCCTTGGATCATTTGTGAAAAAAAATCAAATTCAGTGTTTAATGCTCTCCAGTGGCTAGCATCTGCGAGGTGTCTCAGCTTCGGATCATCTCTGTCATCTGGTTTCACCTTCCGCATGTGCCATCGCATAAGCTTTGCTTACTTAGGATCTATGAAATACCGCTGCAGACGCGGAGTGATCGGAAAGTACCATACAACTTCCTATGGAGCTTTCTTTCCGGCCTTTTTATATCGTGAAGCATTGCACTTTGGATAGATGGTTTTTTCTGCGTGCTCATTCCGATATATGATGCAATCATTGATGCATGTGTGATATCTAATGTGTGGCAAATCAAGAGGGCACATGATTTTCTTTCCCTCCTTGACACTAGTAGGACACTGGCTTCCCGCAGGAAGAACCTTCTTTAGATACTTCAGAAGCTCATCCAGGCTTGCATCCGTCCATTTGTTTTCTGCCTTCGTCTTTAGAAGTTCTAGTGTGAAACTCAAGAAAGTCACCTCGGGATCGCAACCATCATACAAATTAGTCATCGAGTCTACCTCCAGTTGCGCCAGTTTGGCCTCCTCTCTAGAAGCACCTCTATCGCTAGTCATCTTCTTGCAAAGCAGGTCTCAAACACGCGGGTCCCGCATGGCTGAACTTAGTAGCGACGAAGATGGTGGCGTGTCTGCGTCTTCTCCGTCTTGAACTGCCTCTTCGCCATCGACATTTCAGAGGCCGTCTTCCTCTTTGGGCACATAATCGGTCATCTCTTCGTCTGGTGGCCCCATGTCGTTAGTTCGTGCCCTGTCTACGTCCTCTTCGTCATCATCATCTTCACTTATCCACCGAGTATGGCCATCCATGAAACCATGCATGAGCAAGTGCGCCTTGCATTTACCACCCTCAAAAGGGTCGATCATGACTATTCCTATGCATTTTCAACACGGACATACAACATCGTTCAATCTTTTTTCATGCATGTTGTCCATCGCGGATTTCCAGTATCTTTCCACCATCCTTCCTTTGACGTTCATGATCACCTGTGCGCGGAGCAAATATTATAATCACGTATGCATGCATGGACCAAATTCATAAAAAAAATCAGCATGACCTTCGCTAAACAGAGGACATATTGAGTTTGCCCGAAATTCTTCGAAATGGAATTGAATCATCATTTCGACAAAACATAGGCAACTCATGTCACC
Organism: Secale cereale; assembly: GCA_902687465.1. Lineage (NCBI taxonomy): Eukaryota > Viridiplantae > Streptophyta > Magnoliopsida > Poales > Poaceae > Secale > Secale cereale. Next base: position 855,912,545 of record LR738715.1, on the reverse strand, counting down.
CACATTATTTCAACAAATACACAATGTAGGCAACTCAAATTATGCCACACTCAATGCGCTACTACTAACTACTAGTAGCATGGGGTCATAAACAAACGCTACTGGTAAACTTCTATCTATAAGCATTTTCTTAGTGCTAGCAAGCATCGGCCCGCTCCCATGAGGATGAGGAGGAAGAAGGGGCGGAGGAGAACACAAGGGGAGGATATCATTCCCCAAAGGGGAAGAGGACAGTGCCCCAAGGTAATGAGGAGGAGCCGCGCCCCCGAGTCCTCGGCCGATCATGTCGGCTGATACGTCCATTTTGCATCATGTTTTCTTGTTGTTATTTATGTTGTCATTATGTATAATAATGCTCTTTGGAGTAATTCTAATGCATTTTCTCTCATAATTTGCAAGGTATACACCAACAGGGAGAATTCCGGCAGCTAGAAATCTAGACCTGAAAAAGCTACATCAGGCCACCTATTCTGCAGAACTCCAAACAAGCTAAAACTTCACGGGGATTTTTTATGGAAAATATAAAAAATACTGGAGTTGATAACCACCATAGGGGGCCCACCAGGTGGGCACAACCCACCTGGGCGTGCTAGGACCCCAAGGCGCACCCTGCTGGGTTGTGCTCATCCAGTCCCGCTTCTAGTGACCATCTTCGGGTATATAAGCCTCTCTGGCCTAGAAAAATAAGGAGAAGACTTTCGGGATGGAACGCCGCCGTCTCGAGGCAATTCCGCCTGGGGAACTTCCCTCCTGGAGGGGGAAATCATCGTCATCATCATCACCAACAACTCTCCCATCTTGGGGAGGGCTACCTTCATCAACATCTTCACCAGCACCATCTCATCTCAAACCCTAATTCATCTTTTGTTATCAATCTTGTTATCGGAACTATAGATTGTTGCTTGTGGGTGACTAGTAGTGTTGATTACATCTTGTAGTTGATTACTATATAGTTTATTTGCTGGAAGATAATATGTTCAAATCCATTATGCTATATATCACCCCTCTGATCTTGAGCATGTTCATCACTTGTGAGTAGTTACCTTTGTTCTTGAGTTCATGGGAGAAATCATGTTGCAAGTAATCATGTGAACTTGATATGTGTTCGATACTTTGATAGTATGTATGTTGTGATTCCCTTAGTGGTGTCATGTGAACGTCGACTACATGACACTTCACCATAATTGGGCCCAAGGGAATGCATTGTGGAGTAGTAAGTAGATGGTGGGTTGCGAGAGTGACAAAAGCTTAAACCCCAGTTTATGCACTATTCCGTATGGGACCGATTGGATCCAAAAGTTTAATGCTATGGTTAGCATTTATTCTTAATACTATTCTCGTAGTTGTTGATGCTTGCGGGAGGGTTAATCATAAGTACGAGGTTTGTTCAAGTAACAACGTCACCTAAGCACCGATCCACCCACATATCAAATTATCAAAGTAGCGAACAAAAATTGAACCAACATGATGAAAGTGACTAGATGAAATTCCCATGTACCCTTGATATGTCCATTTTGCATCACGCTTATAAGTAGATATTTATTGCATTATGGGTTGTTATTACACGTTATGTCACAATACTTATGCCTTTTCTCTCTTATTTTACAAGGTTTACATAAAGAAGGAGAATATCGGCAGTTGAAATTCTGAGCTGGAAAAGAAGCAAACTCTGGAAACCTATTCCACATGACACCGTTTCAGAAAATTTAAAAAATATCTGGTGAAAGAAGATCACTAGGGGGGCCACGAGCTGTCCACGAGGGTGGCGGGCGCGCCCCCTACCTCGTGGGCCCCCCGATGGCCCCCTGATGCCCATATTCTCCTATATGAGGTGTTTTGACCTGAAAAAATTGATAAGGAGGCTTTCGGGACCAGACGCCGCCGTCTCGAGGCGGAACCTTGGCGGAAACCAATCTAGGGCTCCGGTAGAGCTGTTCTGCCGGGGATACTTCCCTCCGGGAGGGGGAAATTGTCACCGCCGTCATCACCAACAACTCTCCCATCTTGGGGAGGGCTATATTCATCAACATCTTGATGGGCCTCTAACCCCTCGTTGGTTACCCCAAGTGGAAGGTGTGAGATGCAGTGTTCTGGAAGTTTTTCCCTTAGCAAAGATGCCAAGGATCGAATACCCAGAGACTCCTAGGTTCAACAAGTAGGTGTCAACTGCTAACGGCGCCAGATATTAGCAATCAACGTGGACCTGCACACAGATACAAATAACTTTGCTCCCAACGAGTACAGAGAGGTTGTCAATCCCTCCGGCCTTGTAGTTCACAAAGGATTAAACGCAAATGATAGTAGTGATAGATAGTGTTTGCAATAGTAAATAAAAGCGAAAAGTAAATAGCGGATGTGATCAATGATGGTAATATGGACCGGAGTCTCATGATGTTCACTAGTGATGTCTCTCTCCCAAAAGACGATAAAACAGCTATGTGAGGTAAACGAATTACAGCTGGGCAATTGACAGGACCACAAACGCAAACCAATGCTGACTACATTGCAAGAAAGGTTGAGGTTCAAAGCATGGGCGGTACGCCAAAGTAAGCAGACCGAAATCCATCAATATCTACTACTAATCATCCACCTTGAGATATCTATCCAGAACATCTCGCTGGTATTAAGTTGCGAGCCCCACCCATAGTGTAAACTCAATGCAACAGACAACTGCATTAAAAGAACTTTGCGTAAAGTAAACAATCCTTGCACCCGCGGGCACAAGCACCGTTGTTTTCCCCCTTGTGGCAACAGCACATCCCCTAGACTCATGTTTCTGTCACTCAAGCTAGTCATCGAGGGGCATGAACCCACAATCGAGCATAACGTTCCCTCTTGGAGTCACTACCTATTACTTGGCCAAAGCAATAAATAACAACGGAGAACATGCAATAATTACTTACGAACATAAATATAAAAGAGGTAGATCAAATATATTACTCAAGCACAATCTGAACATAATCTCATAATCCATCGGATCCCAGCAAACTCAACATAGCAACAGCATAAGGATTACATATGTGCCTCGATCATGTAGGGCAGCTCACGAGGACTAATTAGTGAAGCACAAGAACGGGAGGAGAACATCACATAGCTACTGGTCATGGACTCATGGTCCAAGGGAGACTACTCACAACTCTCCGGGAGGCGTCCATGGTGGTGGAGAGGCTCCCGATGGTGATCCTCCCCTCCGGCAGGGTGCCGGGAAGAGTTCTCCTGGTGCTCCCGATCTTGGAAGCGGCGGCGGCGGCGGAACAGAGATGAGTTTGTTCAGGCTTGTCCTTTGCTACAAAAAGGATTGGGCCACCTTGCTGCACCTTATTTACTTTCACCTTATGTCACTTGCTACCAATTACCCTATCATAAAACTATTTGTTACCTATAATTTCAGTGCTTGCAGACAATACCTTACTGAAAACTGCCTATCATTTCCTTCTGCTCCTCGTTGGATTCGACACTCTTACTTATCGAAAGGACTACGATAGATCCCCTACACTTTTGGGTCATCAAGACTCTTTTATGGCAACTTTGCCGGGGAGTAAAGCGCCTTTGGTAAGGAAAAATTTATATAGTGTGCTGAAATTTATTGTCACTTGTTACTATGGCACATAATCCTTTGAGGGGCTTGTTCGGGGTATCTTCACCCCGACCACAAGAGAAAGAGTTGCTCCTCAACCTAATTTACCTACTGAAAATGTTTGCTTTGAAATTCCTTCGGGTATGATAGACAAACTGCTTCATAATCCTTTTACAGGAGACGGAACAATACATCCCGATTTACACCTAATCTATGTGGATTATTTAAGCTTGAAGGTATGCCCGAGGATGTTATCAAGAAGAAGGTCTTCCCTTTATCTTTGAAGGGAGATGCATTGACATGGTTTAGGCTATGTGATGATATTGGATCATGGAACTAAAATCATCTGAAGTTGGAATTTCATCATAAGTTCTACCCTATGCACCAGGTTCATCGTGATCGTAATTATATCTATAATTTTTGGCATCGCGAAGGAGATAGCATCACTCAAGCTTGGGGGAGGCTTAAGTCAATGTTATATTCATGCCCCAATCATGAGCTCTCAAGAAAAATGATCATTCAAAATTTTTATGCTCGACTTTCTCTTAATAATCGCTCCATGCTCGATACTTCTTGTTCTGGTTCTTTTATGATGAAGACTATTGAATTCAAATGGGATTTATTGGAAAGAATTAAACGCAACTCTGAAGATTGGGATCTCAACGAAGGTAAGGAGTTAGGTATGACCCCTAAGTTTGATTGTGTTAAAGCTTATATGGATACCAATATTTTCCGTGAGTTTAGCACTCAATATGGACTTGACTCTGACATAGTAGCTTCTTTCTGTGAATCATTTGCTACTCATGTTCATCTTCCCAAGGAGAAGTGGTTTAAATACCATCCTCCCATTGAAGTAAAAGTAGTTGAACCTGTTAAAGTTGAAGCAAAGACTATCACTTATAATGTTGATCCTATTGTTCCTACTGCTTATATCGAGAAACCGCCTTTCCCTGTTAGTATAAAGGATCATGCTAAAGCTTCAACTATAGTTCGTAAGAGTAATACTAGAACACCTACACCCTCTGAGAAAATTAAAGTTGAACCTAGTGTTGCTATGGTTAAAGATCTCTTGGTAGAAGATTTAGATGGACATGTTATTTACCTCCAAGAGGAATCTGCTAGAATAGCCAAACCCGATGCTAGGAATAAACATACATTTTGTAGGCCTGCATGTTATCTCTATTAAAATAGGAGATCATTGCTATCATGGTTTATGCGATGTGGGTGCTAGTGCGAGTGTAATACCTCTATCCTTATATGATGAAATTATGCACGATATTGCACCCGTTGAGCTAGAAGGTATAGATGTTACTATTAAGCTTGCTAATAGAGACACTATCTCACCAATTGGGATTGTTAGAGATGTTGAAGTCTTGTGTGGGAAAGTTAAATACCCTGCTGATTTTCTTGATCTTGGTTCCCCACAAGATGACTTTTGTCCCATTATATTTGGTAGACCCTTCTTGAATACTGTTAATGCTAAGATAAACTGCGTGAAAGATATCGTTACTGTTGGTTTGGGGGATATGTCTCATGATTTTAACTTTGCTAAATTCCATAGACAACCCCTTGATAAAGAATTACCTAGTAAGGATGAAATTATTGGTCTTGCTTCTATTGTTGTGCCTCCTAATGATCCTTTAGAACAATATTTGCTAGATCATGAAAATGATATGCATATGAATGAGAGAAGGGCTTTAGTAGATGAATGATACGTCTCCAACATATCTATAATTTTTGTTTGTTCCATGCTATTATTTATGAAGTCTTGGATGTTTAATGGGCTTTAGCATTCACTTTTATATCATTTTTGGGACTAACCTACTAACCCAAAGGCCCAGTCAAGATTGCTGTTTTTTGCCTATTTCAGGGTTTTGCAGAAAAGGAATATCAAACGGAGTCCAAAAGGAATGAAACCTTTGCGAGAGATATTTTTGGAGGAAATAATGCTCGGGAAACCTCAGGACCAAGTCAGGGGATGGAAGGCCTGCCCTCGAGGGTGGGGGCACGCCCCCCTTCCCAGGGCACACCCCCCTACCTCGAGGTTGGCCCAGATGGCCCCCGGTGCCCTCCTTCTTCCTATATATACCTACGTACCCCAGAAACTCCATACGCAGAGAGAAAACCGTAATTCCACCGCCGTAGCTTCTGTTCCCGTGGAGATCCCATCTTGGAGCCCATTCCGGGAGGGGGATCCATCACGGAGGCCTTCATCATCATCATCGCCCTCACCATGAGTTATGAGTAGTTTACCACAGACCTTTGGGTCCATAGCTAGTATCTAGATGGCTTCTTCAATCTCTCTGGATCTCAATACAAAGTTCTCCTCGGTCTTCGAGGAGATCTATTCGATGTAATCTCTTTTTGCGGTGTGTTTGTCGAGATCTGATGAATTGTGCGTTTATGATCAAGGTTATCTATGAAAGATATTTGGTTCTTCTTTGAACTTTTTATGTGTGCTCATAATATCCTTGCAAGTCTCTTCAAACTATTTATTGGTTCGGCCTACTAGATCTATAGTTCTTGCAATGGGAGAAGTGCTTGGCTTGGGGTTCAATCTTGCGATGTCCTTTCCCAGTGACAGTAGGGGCAGCAAGGCACGTATTGTTGCCATCGAGCATAAAAAGATGGTGTTTTCATCATATTGCTTGAGTTTATCCTTCTACATCAGGTCATCTTGCTTAAGGCGTTAATCTGTTCGTATGAACTCAATACACTAGATGCATGTTGGATAGCGTTCGATGTGTGGAGTAATAGTAGTAGATGCAGAATCGTTTCGGTCTCCTTGTCTCGGACGTGATGCCTATATACAATGATCATGCCTAGATAGTCTCATAATTATTTGCTTTTCTATCAATTGCTCGATAGTAATTTATTTACCCGCCGTAGAATACCGCTATCATGAGAGAAGCCACTAGAGAAAACTATGGCCCCTGGGTCTATTCTCAACATATCAATCTACATCTACTTTACTTTTCTTGCTTTTATTTGCTGTTTTATTAAACCAAAAATACCAAAAATATAATTATCATCTCTATCAGATCTCACTCTCGTAAGTGACCATAAAGGGATTTACAACCCCTTATCGCGTTGGCTGCGAAGTTCTTATTTGTTTGTGCAGGTGCGAGGGACTGGCGCGTGGTATCCTACTGGATTGATACCTTGGTTCTAAAAAACTGAGGGAAATACTTACGCTACTGTGCTGCATCTCCCTTTCCTCTTCGAGGGAATACAACGCAAGCTCAAGAGGTAGCAAGAAGAATTTCTGGCGCCATTGCCGGGGAGGCTTACGCAAAAGTCATATACCAAGTACCTATCACAAACCATTATCCTTCGCATTAAATTTATTTGCCTCTCGTTTTCCTCTCCCCCACTTCACCCTTGCCATTTTATTTGCCCTTCTTCCGCCGTGTGTTTTTCGTTCGCTTGCTTCTTGTTCGCTCGTGTGTGTTGGATTGCTTGCTTGTCACTATGGCTCAGAACAATACCAAATTGTGTGACTTCTCCAATACCAACAACAATGATTTTATTAGCACTCCGATTCCTCCTATTACCGATGTTGGATCTTGTGAGATCAATGCTGCTTTGTTGAATCCTGTCATGAAAGTTCAATTCTCCGGCCTTCCTAGTGAAGATGCCGCTACCCATCAAAACAACTTTGTTGATTTGTGCGATATGCAAAAGAAAAGGGATACAGATAACGATATTGTTAAATTGAAGTTATTTCCATTTTAACTTAGAGATCGTGCTAAAACTTGGTTTTCCTCTTTGCCTAGAAATAGTATTGATTCGTGGAATAAGTGCAAAGATGCTTTTATCTCTAAGTATTTCCCTCCTGCTAAGATCATCTCTCTTAGAAACGATGTTATGAATTTTAAGCAACTTGAGCATGAGCACGTTGCACAAGCTTTGGAGAGAATGAAATTGATGATACGTAATTGCCCTACACATGGTTTGAATCTATGGATGATTATTCAGAACTTTTATGCTGGCTTGAATTTTGCTTCTAGAAATCTTTTAGATTCGGCCACCGGAGGCACTTTCCTGGAAACTACCTTAGGAGAAGCTACCAAACTCCTAGATAATATTATGGTTAATTATTCTCAATGGCAAATCGAAAGATCTACTAGTAAAAAAGTGCATGATATCGAAGAAATTAGTGTTTTGAGTGGAAAGATGGCTGAACTTATGAAATTGTTTGCTGCTAAGAGTGCTTCTTCCGATCCTAATGATATGCCTTTGTCCACTTTATTCAGAATAACAGCTCAATCTATATCCGATTTTCGGCCTCCTCGATTCCCGTGCTTGCCATTTTATCCCCTTGGCCTATAAATACCGCCGAGGCCCATCTCTTTTCCCCTTCTGCTTCTTCTTCCTCCGTATCCAGCGCTCGAGCTTCCGCCACTGTCCTTCGAGCTCGTCGTTGTCAGCAAGTTGGGCCGCTGCATCAACCTGAATGCGACCAGAAACTTACCGCTTTTCCTTCGCTTCCTCAGGTACGCTTCCTTCTTCCCCATAGATCTCACTTTTAGGGTTTCTTCTGTAGCTTCGCCGCGAACCCTCGTTCTTCGTAGTTCATCTCCGTAGGTTGATTTTAGCTCTAGATGCGAAACTTGTTAGGTCATCCCTCGTTCGTATGCTTCCACTCCATCATCATAACCTTAGTCTCTCTAGCATTGCTAGTTTAAATTGAATCTGTAGAGAACTTTTACTGCCTTCACTGAATATGACTATAATTGTTCTGTCTTTTTTCTGCGCCGTAGATCCATACTTTACCTCTGCTTCATGTAAAAGCTGTTTCCCACACTTTAGATCTGCAGCTTTTCCGCTTATGTCGCCTGTTTAGTCATAACTTGCGCTTTAAATGCTTGCCCCGACGGTTTAGATTTTTAAGCCTACTTCCATAATTGACGGTTTAACTTTCTCCTTTACTGTCACAAACCGGTAGCTGTCTCGCTCATACTTGCTTCCGGATCAGTAGATACCATTAGTCCCTTGTTTAAACCGACAATTCAATCCATATCTTCATAGAATACGCCGGTTCATATCTATCTGTTGGTAAATCGGATCTTGTATTATATTTTCCAGCGTCCCTTTCTTGGAGAAATGGCTTCCACAGCGAAACAATTCATTGCCTGCAACTGGGTTCCGTCCCGGATTACGGAAGACGACTTAGTAGAGGCGGCCTCAATTGGTGTCCTGGGCTACAAAGAGGTTTTGCACTAGCGGGCCCTTGAAAATGAGTGTCCTCCTGAGCCTAAAGAGGGAGAAATCATAGTCTTCTATGATCATCTGGCCTGGGGTTTTAGCCCTCCCGGTTCAAAGTTTTTCTATGATGTGTTAGTCGCCTTTCAACTCCACCCACAAGACATAGGCCCGAATTCTGTATCGACCATCTGCAACTTCCAAGTCTTCTCGGAAGCATACCTTCAAAAGGAGCCATCAGTGGACCTGTTCCGGGATTTCTTCCATCTATACCGCCGGACTGAGTTTACTGATGGGCCTCACACTGAGCTTGGCGGTGTCAGCATCCAAAAAAGGAAAGACGTCAGTTTTACTCATGCCACTCTTCACAGCCACCCTAAAGATTGGAACCAGACATGGTTCTACTGCAAAGACACTTCGCCAGAAGGAGAAAACCCACTGCCGGGTTACACCGCGCTTACCGTCTGGTGTCAACTCATCCTTTGCCGCAGCGTCTAAGCGCCCAAGACCGGGCTCGATATGCCCCTCAACTTTCCAAGCTTAGGGCTTTCGTGGCGAACGGTTTAATCGGTGTCGACTTTGTTCGATGCTGGCTATCTTGGAGCATTCTTCCCTTAAGCCGGTGCTCAAGCTAAATGTGTGAATATACCGGCAATCCGGATGATCCTCAGCGTCACATCGACATAGTACTTCCTGACAACGAAGTTACTGAGTCCGCAAAGAAGATGCTGAACATCCCTCTGGAAGACTGCAGCAGGACCGGTTTAGCTCCTTTCTGCAATAACAATAGGACACCGCCGGTAAGACTATTCTGTCCCTTTCTTTTCATCTGAATCCGTTCATATCAGTCGTCTTCAACATGTTATTATTCCTTTGCACAGGCCAACGATCCTTTCTGGAAGAAGAAAGCTCAGGATAAACCGGCGAGGCAATCACGCAGGAAAACCTGTGCCGTAAAGAAGAAAAAAGCTGCCGCTTCCGGTTCAAACCCTGAAGAGGATGATCCGGCTTCTGAGGTACTACTTGACTCTTATGTCCTTTGATCTCCCTTTGTCTGAATTTATGTTAATAATGCCTTACCTCAGGACCTGGCGGAGGGGAGTAAAGCGGAGGGAGTTGAGGTAATTTCTCTCTCATCTGATTCAGTACCGTTGCCACCCAAGATCCACCGGGTATCTCGGAAGTATCCATTTTCTCACCCTTATGCTCAATTGGATCCCAACTTTCTTTTGAAGAAACAGTAGCATGAAGCTCGCCGGACCACGCGCCATAGCGGCCATGTGGTTGAATCGTGCGAAATACCCCTCACGCCGTCTCGCAGACGCCGCTCAGAGGTTTTGCTCACTCCAACCCTTCTTCATCCAAAAGCAGGCCTTATTCGCAAACCTCTTAAACCGTCTGATCCCAACTATCAGGAAGCTCCTCTATCTTATTCCGGCGAGTCGACCGCTACGCAAGTTCCGGTGCTTAAGACCGTTCCCGGGTAAGTCATCTCCCAAACGTCCGGTTTATCTTTCCGTTTTGACTCTATGATTCTCATGACTTTTGATCATTTATCAGTATGCCCAAGCCTAGCAAAAAGGCCAAAGCAAATAAAACGGCTGCTGAGACCACCACTGCTGAAGCAGCCGAGGACCCTGAAGCGGCCAACCCTCCAAAGGACAACGTTGAAGTTCAGCTCGATGATCCCGCCCCTATGGATCATGAAGATCTTGCCGCTCCGGGGGGTGACGATATGGAGAACACGGCTGAACCGACAAGCCCTGTCCGGGTTAGTCCTCCTCGGGCTAGCCCGGCTCTTGTCAATCCGGTGCGCACTACTGATCCCCTTCAGCGAACGGCCACCTCAACGGCGGACGTTGAAATAACTGGGATAGGATTTTCTGCTCCCACACAGCCTGTTGCCTTGGCTAGGCATACTGCCAAGGAAGAAAAATTTCAACAAGATAAAGGCAAGTGGAGCACAGACTTGTCAAGTTATGCTCAGCTGAGTGCCCAGGAACTCCATTCTGGGTATCTGAACCGGCTCTTCACCAGCCGTGATTATGTAGCCGGCTTAGTCAACATGATGAAAGATAAATATGAGGTAACTTCTTTTCCTTTTGCTTTCCGTTTCTGCTTTGTACTTGCAATCCTACCTTTAGGACATAGTAGCCCCCAAGTGTCGGTTTAGCTTCATTGTAGGTGAACCGGGACTTTACTTATATCTGAGAATGAATGCACATTAGCCCCCAAGTGCCAAGGTCATAACTTGTTTATGTGCTTGGGACTTGTCTGAAAAAATTTGCTTTCTTTACCTCAATTGTACATTAGCCCCCAAGTGTCAAGTGCATAACTTGTTATGTGCTTGAGACTCTGATTGATCTGTCCTTCTAACCTGTTTGATTTCCTTGCGGGCTGATTTGAGCCGGAGATCTTCGAAGGCAACTGAGCTCCGGAATAGCTTGGCCTTCCATGAGACTGCTTCAAACGAAGCTAAGGAAGAACTTGTCCTTGCTTTAACTAATATGGAAAAACTGAAGAAAGATTTTGAAGCAGAGCGGTCCACATGGGAGGTGCAGAGGGACGCTCTAGAAAAAAGAGCAAAGGATGCTGAAGCTGCTCTCAATCCGGTTACGCAGGAGCTCTCCGGTTTGAAACAACAAATAGAGAGCATGACATCTGCTATCTTCGGTGAGTACCTGTCTTCGTATGTTTACCTCCTTGCAATATTTATTCTGCTCCGGTTTATCTTGTCAATTGCATACAGGGAGACACATAACTCATCTTGGAGACGATGTTCGGAAGAAACTCAAGGCTGCTTATACCCTGGTGGAGCAGCTCTACTCCGGTGCTCAAAGGGCTATTAGTACCATGTCGCACAATAAACCGACGCCGACCACCATCCAAGCCACCATGAAAAATCTATCTGTCTTGCCTGCACGTCTTTTTGAGGTAAAGAAATCTGGTGCACGAGCTGGCTCTCTCCTGGCGTTAACCCGGGCCAAGGCATGGGTCTCCGATTTTGATCCGGCAGAGGCCATGAACGGCTATCCCAGTATGAAGGAGGACGGATCTGCCTTTTCTGCTGAAGATCTCTGTTCTTTGACCAAGGACATGCGCCCTCTTGCCAATAAGCTTGCCGATGAAGCAGATTTGTCAAGGTATCATCCGGCTTACAGTGTAGAGAATTCGCAGGTGGAGTGGCCGGTTTACGATACTGAAAATCTAATCCCACCAGTTCGTAAGCACACTTTCGCTCCAGATATTGATCCTTCCGATCTTATAAATGATGAAGTGTATTTCCGTGCCCTTTACAAGATTGACTGGAGCGCTCCTGATTTCCAGCAGCTGCCAGAAGTCGACGAAGACCCAGAACAAGCTGACCCTCAGCCTTCGCAGCGTGAAGAAGAATCATAAACTGTCCGGTTTAACTTTTTAGTTGCTGAATAATTTGCCAGAAACTTTGATCCATTCGGGCCTCCAAGTGCCTTGTAATAGAATAGTTGAAGTTCTGCCTTTGTCCCACTGTCTTGGTATTATTTTGATTAGCATTCCCAATTTATCATCTATTTGCAATGCTTTAATAACTTATATCACCTGTGTCTGCATGAACAACGCTAAAAGATGTCCTGGCAGTTTACCACCGGACGGATTATACTTTCCTGATACATGTTGCAAATAGATGATTTTGAACTGCATATAAACGTAAACATATACCATACCTCGATTAAGTGTGCCTGTAGACCTTAACCCGGTAGGAATAACTTAAAGCGCAGGCGCTGATGAGGCCCTTGGCTCTCCTGTTGGTTTAGAATAATAGCAGATCCGGGTTACAATGAACGCTTGTTTAACTCTTGCTGGTGTTCATGACCCAGACTTATGGTCAACCTTGTAACTGTCTAGTCTCGCATCAATGGACTTGGTTAAAAACCAATGATCTTGATGACAAAGATTTATGAAATCATAAAAAATAAAAATATAGATTTTGGGCAAATAAGACCATGTAGTCGAGGCTTTTTACGAGCTGCCAGGATCCAAATTCGAGGCTTTTTATGAGCTGCCAGGCTACTGTCATTAACCATTTTAGCAAAGCCTGTCAAGATGCTCCGCAATCCTTAACCAAATCATCGATGACAAGCTACCCAATGTTTCAAAATCTTATAAAGATTTTGTCTTTAGGTAATCAACTCGATGATCGTCAATTTAACGTGGCCAAGTTCAGTGTCCCGAAGTATTGACTTGTGGCAGGTTCGACGGGTCATACCAGGTTTACCTGGACGGCGTGATTTACTTGATGCAGGCAGGTTAATCCGGGGTTTTAGGTGCATGCACCGGGCTTCCAAGCCATGTTCACCACAAGGGTATTCAACTCTCTGCGAGCCCCCCGGTAGTGTGTGAGCCGTTTGCTCATCGGGGCATATGTTTGAGCTGGGTTAGGCACCAACACTCTCTTTTACCCCTCATCATCATGTGGAAATTGCCGAAGCAACCAGAGCAGTGCTCTTATGATGGGCTTCATACCGCCGCCGGCTTTAAGAGGCCATGGGAAAAACTTCCTTGCCCGCGGAAGCCCTCATGTGGCTCTTGATAAGATGGTTGATTCCTTGATGTGTCAAGGGCGTCGGTTTAGGAGGCCATGGTAAGCTTCTGAAAAAACTCCCATGTGATACTCCTTTGAAGAACACGGCTGATTCCTTGATGTGTCAAGGGCGCCGGTTTAAGAGGCCATGGAAGGTTTCTTTCGAAGCCCCATGTGATACTCTTGTGTATAAAAGACACGACTGATTACTTGATTCTATCAGGGGCGCCGGTTTAAGAGGCCATGGAAGGTTTCTTTCGAAGCCCCCATGTGATACTCTTTTTTGCGAAGAAGATGGCTGATTCCCGGTGTTCCGAGGGCGCCAGTTTATTATATTAATTATAATATATACATTGTACATAAAGCGTAGCCAATGGCTCAAGTGTAGTAAGGTCGAAGAAGAGCGATGTTCCACGGCCGCTTCGTCTCCTCCTCCGTCGTACGTGAGTCCTTATGTTCTCGAATGTCGACAAGGTAGTATGATCCGTTGTGCAGGTTTTTGCTGACCACAAAGGGCCCTTCCCAAGGTGGGGATAGCTTGTGCATATCTGTCTGGTCCTGGATGAGCCGGAGCACCAGATCTCCCTCCTGGAACGTACTGGTCTTAACCCGGCGGCTGTGGTACCAGCGCAGATCTTGTTGATAAATCGCTGATCATGCTGCTGCCGTGTCCCGTTCTTCATCTAGCCGGTCCAAGCTGTCTTGCCTTGCTTGCTCATTATCCGCTTCAACATAGGCCGCCACCCGTGGTGATACATGCCGGATATCACTAGGGAGGACTGCTTCGGCGCCGTACACCATGAAAAAGGCGTGTATCATGTAGATCTGTTAGGTGTAGTGTGGATGCTCCATAGGGCAGAAGGCAACTCCTCTACCTAGCAACTCGGTGTTCTTTGCAAAGGAACCATAAGCCGGGGCTTGATGCCTCTCAAGATCTCTTGGTTGGCTCTCTCAGCTTGGCCATTGGACCGAGGGTGAGCTACTGATGACACATCAAGGCGAATATGTTCTCTTTGACATAACTCTTCCATCTCTCCTTTAGATAGGTTGGTGCCATTATCAGTTATAGTGCTGTGTGGAAAGCCAAACTGGAAAATCACCTTTTTGATAAATTTAACCGATGTTGCCGCATCACACTTACTGACAGGCTCTGCTTCAACCGACTTTGTAAATTTGTCCACTGCTACTAATAGGTGGGTTTTCTGATCTTGCGATCTTTTAAAGGGTCCAACCATATCAAGCCCCCAAGTTGCAAACGGCCAAGTGATTGGAATCATCTGCAGCTCCTGTGCCAGTACATGAGCACGCCGTGAGAATTTCTGGCAAGCGTCACATTTTCTGACCAAGTCTTCTGTGTCGGCATGACCCGTCAGCCAGTACAACCCGTGACGAAAAGCTTTAGCTACCAATGACTTTGAACCGGCGTGATGACCACAATCCCCTTCATGAATCTCTCTAAGAATATCGCAGCCTTCCTCTGATGATACACACCGTTGAAACGCTCCAGAAATGCTACGGTGATGAAGTTCTCCATTGAGGATAGTCATAGACTTAAACCGCTGGATTATCTGCCGGGCCTCAACTTCGTCCTCTGGCAACTCACCTCGGTTCGTGTACGCCAGACAAGGGAGTGTCCAATCCGGAATGACATGAAGTGCTGCGACTAACTGTGCTTCCGGATCAGGAATAGCCAAGTCCTCCTCTGAAGGTATCTGTACTAATGGATTATGCAATTCATCCAAAAAGGTATTAGATGGAACCGGTTTACGCTGAGAGCCCAGCCGGCTCAATGCATCGGCTGCTTCATTTTTTTGCCGGTCTATGTGGTCCACCTGATATCCCTTGAAGTATCCTGCGACTGCATCCACTTCTCGTCGATAGGCTGCCATGAGCGGATCCTTAGAGTCCCACTTACCAGATACTTGTTGTGCCACCAGATCTGAGTCACCAAAGCACTTAACTCGGCTCAAGTTCATCTCCTTGGCCATCCACAAACCGTGGAGGAGAGCTTCATACTCAGCAGCATTGTTAGTACAAGGGAACAGTAAACGGAGGACGTAACAAAACTTATCACCTCGTGGGGAAGTTAACACGACACCAGCCCCCGAGCGCTCCAATTGCCTGAACCGTCAAACTGAATAGTCCAGTATGTATGATCCGGCGTCTCCTCAGGTGCTTGCAATTCTGTCCAATCATTAATAAAATCCACCAGTGCTTGGGACTTTATAGCAGTACGGGGCACATATTTTAAACTGTGCGGGCTAAGCTCAATGGCCCACTTCGCCACTCTGCCAGTGGCTTCTCTGTTCTGGATTATATCCCCTAACGGAGCTGAACTGACAACAGTGATTGGGTGGCCCTGGAAGTAGTGCTTTAACTTCCAGTTTGCCATAAACACACCATATACCAATTTCTGCCAGTGTGGATATCTTTGCTTCGACTCAATGAGCACCTCACTGATGTAGTAAACCGGAGGTTGAACCGGATATTCTTTTCCTGCCTCTTTGCGCTCCACCACAATAGCCACGCTGACTGCACGGGCATTGGCGGCCACGTATAACAACAGTGGTTCCTTGTCAACTTGGGCAGCAAGGACTGGTGGTTCTGCCAATTGCCGCTTCAGATCCTCGAACGCACCGTTTGCAGCATCGCTCCAGACAAACCGGTCCGTCTTCTTCATCATCTGGTAAAGCGGGATCGCCTTTTGTCCTAAACGGCTGATGGACCGACTCAACGCTGCAATATGGCCTGCCACGCGCTGGACATCATTGATAGACGCCGGTTTAGCCAAGGATGTGATCGCCTTTATCTTCTCCGGATTAGCTTCAATCCCTCTGTTTGACACTAAGAATCCAAGGAGCTTGCCTGCTGGAACACCAAAAACACACTTCTCCGGATTGAGCATCATCTTGTAAATTCGGAGGTTGTCAAAGGTTTCTTTTAAATCCTCTATCAGCGTCTCCTCCTTCCTGGATTTTACCACAATGTCATCAACATACGCATGGACATTTCTTCCAATCTGCCCATGTAGGCAGTTCTGCACACAGCGCTGATAAGTTGCCTGGGCACTCTTGAGCCCAAAAGGCATGGATACATAGCAGAAGGCTCCAAAGGGAGTTATGAAAGCTGTCTTCTCCTGGTCCTTAACTGCAATCTTTATCTGATGATAACCTGAATATGCATCCAAAAAACTTAGCCGCTCACATCCCGCCGTAGCATCGATAATCTGGTCAATACGGGGGAGAGCAAAAGGATCAGTTTGGCAAGCCTTGTTCAAGTCTGTGTAATCCACACACATCCTCCAGGTTCCGTTTTTCTTGAGCACCAGTACCGGATTAGCCAGCCACTCTGGATGAAACACCTCAACAATGAAACCTGCGGCCAAGAGCCTAGCCACTTCTTCACATATAGCCTTGTGCCTCTCCTCATTGAAGCGGCGCAAATACTGCTTGACCGGTTTAAACTTCGGATCAATACTAAGACTGTGCTCAGCGAGCTCCCTCGGTATACCTGGCATGTCAGAAGGTTTCCATGCAAAGATATCCCGGTTCTCACAGATGAGCGTGCTTTCCTATTTGGGGTCTAGGTTAGCGTTGATTGTGAACTGCTTGGATGAATCGCCCAGAACAAAGTCAACCTGCTTGGTTTCCTCTGCCGATTTGAACTTCAACGCCGGATCATGCTCTGTAGTTGGCTTCTTCAACGGGGGCATATCTGTCGGATCAACATTGTACTTATAAAATTTGAGCTCCTCCATGGCACAAACTGCCTCAGCATATGCCGCGTCTCCTTCCTCGCACTCCAACGCGATCTTACGGCTCCCGTGAACCGTGATGGTTCCCTTGTGACCCGGCATCTTGAGTTGCAGATAAACATAACACGGTCTAGCCATGAACTTGGCGTAAACCGGTCTCCCAAACAGAGCATGATATGGGCTCCTGATCTTTACAACCTCAAAGGTCACCGTCTCCGATCTAGAGTCATGCTCATCCCCAAAGGTAACTTCTAGATTGATTTTCCCAACTGGGTAAGCTGATTTACCGAGCACCACTCCATGGAACACTTGTTGGACTGTCGGAGCTTCTTATCTATCAACCCCATACGTCGGAAAGTCTCATAGTATAGGATATTGATGCCGCTTCCTCCATCCATAAACACCTTTGTGAACTTATAACCACCCAGTTGTGGTGCCACCACCAAGGCTAGCTGACCCGGATTATCAACCCGGGGCGGGTGATCCTCTCTGCTCCATACAATGGGTTGCTCAGACCAACGTAAAAATCGTGGTATCGCCGGTTCAACAGAGTGTACTGCTCTCTTCAGGACCTTTTGATCCCGTTTGCACAGACTTGTGGTGAAAACATGATATTGCCCACTGCTTAGCTCCTTCGGATTATTCTGATATCCAGATTGCTGCTGCTGCTGACGCTGTTGACTGCCTTGGTTATTGTATCCACCCTGACCATGCTGCTGGTTATGCTGATGCTGGTTGTTCCATTGTTGTTATTGTTACCGCCGTGGTATCCTGATCCGGATCCACCACCCTGATAACCCGGACCTGACCCGCCGGGGGGCCCGTGGTTATATTTGGCCTGTTTCATAAACTCTTGCATAATGAAGCAGTCTCTCCAGAGATGCATAGCCGGGTTTTCTTCTATACCGTGCTTTGGGCAAGGCACGTTTAACTGGCGATCTAGATTAATAGGTGGCATGCCGTTGTGCGGGGGCGGTCTACCCTTGCAGCGCCGCCCGTTGTCTTGGACGTTGGTATTGGCCACAAAGTCTGAGCTGCCCTCCACTTTACGCTTGCCGCTGTAACCTGTACCCGCCGGATTGGCCTGCGCCGGTTTACCGTTTTTGTTCACCTTCCCGGACTTGTCTCCGTCTGCATCTGGTTGCTTGGTGTTATCAGAATCTCCATATTTTACTAAAGCGCCCATGAGCGTTCCCATGTCGTTACAATCACGTTTGAGCCATCCCAGCTTCTGCCTCAAAGGCTCAAACCGGCCACTGCCTTCCAAGGTCACTATAGCCGTGCTTGGATTGATGCTATTGGAGGAGTGCAAAATATCTGATACTCGCCGTACCCAGCTGCTGGTGGTCTCTTGCTCTCCTTGAACACAGGCTGCTAAGTCAACCTCGGACATCGGTTCCTTGCACGTGTATTTGAAATTATTGATAAACCGGCGATGCAACTCCCCCCATGATCCGATGGAGTTAGGTGGTAAACCCTTTAGCCATGTCCGGGTCGTGCCTTCGAGCATCATCGGGAAGTATTTGGCGCATGCGGCTTCGTCCGCATCAAGCATTTCCATAGCCATCTCATAACTTTCAACCCACGCCTGCGGAGCCAAATCCGTCGTGTAGTTAGGTACCTTGCTTGGACCTTTGAAGTCCTTGGGTAACTTCACGTTCCGTAAAGCGGGGATGAGACACTGCACCCCCAAGGAACTGGACATGATCCATGTCTCGACTGTGGTAGTGTTGTGAACCGGTGTTGCCAGACGTGCGTCGTTATAAGCCGTATGCCTGGCCTGATCCGCCGGCTCTTGTGCGTGTGCTCCTGATCCTGCCGGATTATCCTGTCTCTACCGGTGTCGCCTCCGTGCGCTACTGGATACAGCCGGTTCATCCAGGTGCCTCGTGTAACTCCGGCTCGGGCGGGGGGTTGAGTGAATCCTCTCTCGGCTATAGGAATAAGCTTGCTGCTGAGTTAGCGCCATGTCCAGTAGCTCCTTGGCCCGTCGTGCCTTCATTGCTATGGGGGACGTCCCCTCAATGGGACGGGCGGCCAGCCGTGTAGCGGCGGCGACAATGTTGTCCAACGGGTTATAATAGTGGCCGGGAGGGGTGGGCACGTGCTGTGTCGGCACAACTTGGCGGTTTGGCTCTGCAGCTGGTGGTTGAACCGACGCGCCAGTTCCCGGGGCTCCTCCCCGGTTTACCTCTGCATAGTTACTGGTTCCTGCTCCTGGTGTGCTGAAGAGATTCCTTGCCTCATAAACCAGCGGGAAACGAGATCGTTGTCTTCTATTCATTACTTCCTGCGAAGCGTTCTGATCTAACCTGAGCCGGAAAGCTTGGGAATCTAGCTCTGCCTGTCTTGTAGCCATCCTGGCTTTCTCTGCATCCAGATCCAACTTAGCCCACTCAATCCGGTTCCTCACCTGAGCGATCTCTGCATCATGCTGCTCCTTGTCGGCTTGGGCTACCTCTACTATTGCGAGTGCTGTCAAAGTGTCAACTAGGGTGGATAGGACGTCTGAAGGTGACGGGGGAAGGTCTCCATCTCTGGCTCCCACTGCTTATGAGGTTAACGCCCCAGTCGTTGAGGGCTGCTGCATGGGTTGTGATCCGGCCATGAAAACAGCAACCCTGTTTGGCGGATCAAAGGGGTCCGGAATACTATCGTCATTGGATACGCCCTCAGACCAGCCGTCCAGCAACAGATACAAAGATTCGATCTCTCCGTATGAAGATTCATCGTCGGAATAGACAACTGTCTCGCCTCCAGAATCCTATCCGTCCTCAGCTTGTACTCCATGCACTGCTCCGACGAAGACGCGCTTCACGGCGGGCTGAATCCGGGCTGATCTCGCAAGCTGAGACGGCTCGACGATGTTGAGGAAGACGTCCGGCTCAGGGCCTGGTTCGCCGATCTCGCCAATGAAGACGTGGATGCCGCCGAAGGGGACCCGGTACCCGTACTCGATTGAATCGGCCTCGGGGCCCCAGCCTGCATCGTCAATGTAGATCCGGCCGCGACGACTCTTGGTCATCCGGCCCACTGCGTAACCCTTGAGCCCTTCAAAGCTGCCCTTCAAGATCTCGAAACCATCGTGCGATAGCCCCACGGTGGACGCCAACTGTCATGGATTTAGCACGGCAGATGTCCGGTTTACAGGACTTAGTCGTGAGGCCATCGTTCGGGTTAGCTTAAAGGGGTTAAAGCGGACGAAGGACACAGGGAGTTTATACTAGTTCGGTCCCTTCGATGAAGGTAAAAGCCAACGTCTAGTTTGGTTTGGTATTGCTTGGGCTTCGATGACCAGGGAGCGGATCCGCTTTGCCTGTATCTCGAGCTGTCGTTTCTTGTCCTGAACCGTCGTCGGGCCGTCCCTTTATATAGGAGGCGACGCCCGGTCCGGTTTACAGAGTCCCGAGGCGGGCTCATAAACATGTCCACCTCGGTCTCTACTCTTTCTATCTTTACATCCCAAGTTACATGGTACGACGGTTTATAGACCGTGGGCCTTATACATGGGCCCTAAACCTCTACGGGATGTAACCTCCTGTTACATACTCTACTGGGCTTCTGATAATATAACTTTACCAATGTAATCCGGACCTTCCTAGCCGGTTTATACCTGCTAGTAATATCCCTGACAGTGTGGATAGAATTACTCTAGATTTTGATTCTTTGAAACTTAGATCTATCCCACCTAAGCATGATATCAATAAGTCTCTCAAAGCCATGAGAATTTCTATTGATGAATGCAAAGAAAGAACCACTAGGATGCGTGCTAAAAGAGAATATTATATTAAATCGTGTTCTTCTAGTTATCGTGAAAATAAAGATGAAGATCTGAAAGTTATTGATGTGTCTCCTATTAGATCCTTGTTTTCTAGTATTAATCTTGATGAGAATAGGATTGGAGATGATTCTGCTTTAAGGTGTCCCAATAATTCGGAGGTTTTAGATCTTGATTCTAAAATTGCTAAAAGTGGGAGTGAAGAGATTAAAACTTTGCATAGTGATGAACCCACTACTTAGGATTTCAAGGGATTCAATTATGATAATTGCTCTTTGATTGATTGTATTTCCTTGTTGCAATCCGTGCTAAATTCTCCGCATGCTTATAGTCAAAATAAAGCTTTCACTAAACATATAGTTGATGCTTTGATGCAATCTTATGAATAAAAACTTGTGTTGGAAGTTTCTATACCTAGAAAGCTTTATGATGAGTGGGAACCTGCTATGAAAATAAAAATAAAAGATCATGAATGCTATGCTTTGTGTGATTTGGCCGTGCAAGTGTCTCCACTATCCCAAAAACTTTGTGTGATTTGCTAGGGTTCCATGAGCTTGATGATTGTTTTTTAAATTTGCATCTTGCGGATTCCACTATTAAGAAGCCTATGGGAAGAATTAATGATGTTATCATTGTTGCCAATAGGAATTATGTGCCCATAGATTTCATTGTTCTTGATATAGATTGCAATCCTTCATGTCCTATTAATCTTGGTAGACATTTCCTTAGAACGATTGGTGCATTTATTGAAATGATGGAAGGAAATATAAGATTCCAATTTCCGTTAAGGAAAGGCATGGAACACTTTCCTAGAAAGAAAATCAAATTACCATATGAATCTATCATCAGAGCCACTTATGGATTGCCTTCCAAAGATGGCAATACCTAGATCTATCTTGTATCGTGCCTAGCTAGGGGCGTAAAACGATAGCGCTTGTTGGGAGGCAACCCAATTTTTTGTTTTTTTGTTTTTGTTGCTGTTAGGGAATAAATATTGCATCTAGCCTCTGATTAGATGTGGTTTCATGTTTTGTTTAGTGTTTGTGTCAAGTAGAACCTTTGGTAAGACTTGTGTGAAGTTTATTTGATCTTGCTATGAAAAACAGAATCGTTAGCGCTCGCTAAAGTAGACTTAATATTTTACTAGAGCGTGCTTTTTAGTTGATTCTATTTTCTGATGATTTGTGGACAAATTGCACAAATTTACCAATTTAGTTTGAATTTTTTGGAGTTACAGAAGTAGGCGAACCCTGCAGATTACTACAGACTCTTGTGTTTTTGACAGATTTTGTTTTCGTGTGTTGTTTGCTTATTCTGATGCATCTATGAGTAATATTATAGGGTATGAACCATAGAGAACTTGGATTAAAGTAGGTTTAACACAAATATAAACAAAGAATGAATTCATTTCTGTACCTTTGAGTAGTTGTTTGTTTTCTCTTACTAACGGAGCTCACGAGAATTTTTGTCTAAGTTTTGTGTTGTGAAGTTTTCAAGTTTTGAGTATTGCTTTGATGGACTATGGAACAATGAGTAGAAAATTCCTAAGCTTGGGGATGCCCATGGCACCCCAAGTAAATTCAAGATAATCAAAATCCTAAGCTTGGGGATGCCCCGGGAAGGCATCCCCTCTTTCGTCTTCATCCATCGGTAACTATACTTGGAGCTATATTTTTATTCGCAACATGCTATGTGTTTTGCCTGGAGCGTCTTGTATAATTTGAGTCTTTGCTTGTTAGTTTGACACAATCATCCTTGCTGGACACATCTATTTTAGAGAGTTAAATATGGCCTAGAAATTATTAGAACACTCTATGTGCTTCACTTATATCTTTTGAGTTGAATAGTTTTTGCTCTAGTGCTTCACTTATATCTTTTAGAGCACGGTGGTGGTAATATTTTGCAGAAATTGTTGAACTCTCATGCTTCTCTTAGATCTATTTGAGAGTCTATTAAAACAGCATGGTAATGTGTTTAGGCTAAAGAAACTATTCTTCACATGATAGACATCAAACGTCAATGTAGTAAAAAAATTCACACCAAGTGCATTGAATAGAAAGAGATGTTGGATGCTTGATAATTGTTTTGAGACATGAGGATAGTGATATTAGAGTCATGCTAGTGGAGTTATTATGAAATTGAGAAATACTTGTGTTAAGAATAGTGATTCCCGTATCATGCACGTATGGTGAACCGCTATGTGACGAAGTTAGAGCATGAGGTATTTGTAGAGTGCCAACCTTTGTGTGGAGGTCGGGGGCACGCGATGGTTAACTCCTACCAACCTCCCCCTAGGAGCATGCGTTGATTGCTTTGTTTTTGATGACTCGTAGATTTTTGCAATAAGTATATGAGTTCTTATGACTAATGTTGAGTCCATAGATTATACGCACTGTCACCCTTCCACCATTGCTAGCCTCTCTTGTACCGCGCAACTTTCGCCGGTACCATAAACCCACTATATATCCTTCCTCAAAACAGCCACCATATTGTTCCTCAAAACAGCCACCATACCTACCTATCATGGCATTTCCATAGACATTCCGAGATATATTGCCATGCAACTTTCCACCATTCCGTTCATACGACAAGCATCCTATTGTCATAGTGCCATGCATGATCATGTAGATGACATCGTAGTTGTGGCAAAGACACCATGCATAATTTTTCACATATGTCGCTCTTGATTCATTGCTTATGCCAGTACACCGCCGGAGGCATTCATGTAGAGTCATACTTGTTGTAGTATCGAGTTGTAACAAAAAGTGTGATGATCATCATTATTAGAGCATTGTCCCGTGTGAGGAAAGGCCAATAAAAAAGGAGAAGGCCCAAAAAAATATAGAGAGGGGATAAAAAAAAGAGAAAACCCCTCCAAAAAAATGAGAGAAACGAGAGATGGGACAATTGCTACTATCTTTTTCCACAGTTGTGCTTCAAAGTAGCACCATGATCTTCATTGTAGAGAGTCTCATGATTAGTCACATTCATATACTAGTGGGAATTTTCATTATAGAACTTGGCTTGTATATTCCAACAATGGGCTTCCTTAAATGCCCTAGGTCTTCGTGAGCAAGCAAGTTGGATGCACACCCAATAGTTTCTTTTGTTGAGCTTTCATTCATATTTAGCTCTAGTGCATCTGTTGCATAGCAATCCCTACTCACTCACATTGATATCTATTAATGGGCATCTCCATAGCCCGTTGATACTCCTAGTCGATGTGAGATTATCTTCCTCTTTTTGTCTTCTTCACAACCACCTCTATTCCACCCATAGTTCTATATCCATGGCTCACGCTCATGTATTGCATGAAAGTTGAAAGGTTTGAAAAAATAGAGTATGAAAACAAATGCTTGGCTGAAATCAGGGTTGTGCATGATATGAATATTTTGTGTGATGAAGAGGGAGCATAGCCAGACCATATGATTTCGTAGGGATAACTTCTTTTAGCCATGGTATTTTGAGAAGACATGATTTCTTTGTTAGTATTGCTTGAAGTATTGTTATTTCTTATGTCAATATAGACTTTTATATTGAATCTTTCAGATCTGAACATTCATGCCACAATTAAGAGAATTACATTGAAAAACTATATTGGTTAGCATTCCACATCAAAAATTCTTTCTTTATAATTTACCTACTCGAGGACGAGCAGGAATTAAGCTTGGGGTTGCTTGATACGTCTCCAACGTATCTATAATTTTTGTTTGTTCCATGCTATTATTTATGAAGTCTTGGATGTTTAATGGGCTTTATCATTCACTTTTATATCATTTTTGGGACTAACCTACTAACCCAAAGGCCCAGTCCAGATTGCTGTTTTTTGCCTATTTCAGGGTTTTGCAGAAAAGGAATATCAAACGAAGTCCAAACGGAATGAAACCTTCGTGAGAGATATTTGTGGAGGAAATCACGCTCGGGAAACTTCAGGACCAAGTCAGGGGACGGAAGGCCTGCCCTCGAGGGTGGGGGGCATGCCCCCCTTCCCAGGGCGCGCCCCCTGCCTCGAGGCTATCCCACACGGCCCCGGTGCCCTCCTTCTTCCTATATATACCTACGTACCCCAGAAACTCCATACGCAGAGAGAAAACCCTAATTCCAGCGCCGTAGCTTCTGTTCCCGTGGAGATCCCATCTTGGAGCCTGTTCTGGGAGGGGGATCCATCACGGAGGCCTTCATCATCATCATCATCGCCCTCACCATGAGTTGTGAGTAGTTTACCACAGACCTTCGGGTCCATAGCTAGTATCTAGATGGCTTCTTCTCTCTCTCTAGATCTCAATACAAAGTTCTCCTCGGTCTTCGAGGAGATCTATTCAATGTAATCTCTTTTTGCGGTGTGTTTGTTGAGATCCGATGAATTGTGAGTTTATGATCAAGGTTATCTATGAAAGATATTTGGTTCTTCTCTGAACTTTTTATGTGTGCTCATAATATCCTTGCAAGTCTATTCGAATTATTGGTTTGCTTTGGCCTACTAGATCTATAGTTCTTGCAATGGGAGAAGTTCTTGGCTTTGGGTTCAATCTTGCGGTGTCCTTTCCCAGTTACAGTAGGGGCAGCAAGGCACGTATTGTATTGTTGCCATCGAGGATAAAAAGATGGGGTTTTCGTCATATTGCTTGAGTTTATACCTCTACATCATGTCATCTTGCTTAAGGCGTTACTCTGTTCGTATGAATTCAATACACTAGATGCATGCTGGATAGCGGTCGATGTGCGGAGTAATAGTAGTAGATGCAGAATCGTTTCAGTCTACTTGTCTCGGACGTGATGCCTATATACAATGATCATGCCTATATAGTCTCATAATTATTCTCTTTTCTATCAATTGCTCGACAGCAATTTGTTTACCCGTCGTAGAATACCGCTATCATGAGAGAAGCCACTAGAAAAAACTATGGCCCCCGGGTCTTTTTCTCAACGTATCAATCTACATCTACTTTACATTTCTTGCTTTTATTTGCTGTTTTATTAAACCAAAAATACCAAAAATATAACTATCATCTCTATCAGATCTCACTCTCGTAAGTGACCGTAAAGGGATTGACAACCCCTTATCGCGTTGGCTGCGAAGTTCTTATTTGTTTGTGCAAGTGCGAGGGTGTCGGTGTACTAGAGTAGGGGTACCCTAGTATCCCGAACTTGTGCACGGGCAGTCGCAGCATCCCGCGGCAAGGCTTGCCGGGTGACCGCCAAGGTCCTCCGTGGTTCCTTTGGAGCCATTCAAGAACAAAGTATTCAAGGGCACTCAAGGCATAAGACCCCGACAAGAGGAGCTTGCCGGGAAGGCCAACCAAGGCATCTCAAGGAACTTGCCGCGATGCGCCACGCGTCCCGGCAAGGCCCGGTGAGCGACGAGCTCCCGGGCGCGACAAGACAACGACCGCGGCAAGGCACTTGCCGCGGCAAGCTACCACTCTGTACCCGCGCTCCAGCACATCCACCAACGTGTCGCTCTAGGACCCTTCCAGGCGTACGTGGCAGGAGGCTGTGCAGCCAGCGGTGCGCGGTGGCAAGCGGTGCTGACAAGATTGCCATCGTGGAGAGCGGTGGCGTCCCTGACGGTCCCTTTTGCACTATTTGGGCGACGCAGATGGGCATTCAATGCCCTTGTCCCCTGCCGTCAGAGTTAGGTATGATACACTGTAACAGGTAGTTGTACCAACCGTAACACCTTTCCATTTTTACCCTTGTCTGCGTTGCCACCTGTCGGTGACCCCTTGAGCATATAAAAGGAGGCCCATGTGCAACGTAGAGGGGGGGGGGGAGAACACTCACGCTCGGTCTCGTTAGCTGCTGGTGTGTACTGTAGCACTCAGCGCTCCCGAGCAAGAACTCAATACAAACCACAAAGCATGAGTAGGGTTTTACGCATCCGTGCGGCCCGAACCTGGGTTAACTGCTCGTGTGTTTCGCCTCGATCCGCTCTTCGTGCGATCTTCGCCCCCGTCAAACCGAAAGGGGCTCGGTCCGCCGGTCCCATAGGTGCTCGTGGATCCGTTCCCCGACATCTTTGGTGCGCCAGGTAGGGGACGTCGAGGTTGTGTGAACCTGATCCGGCGTTCACACGAGCTAGATCTTCATCGTCTTCATCGACATGCCGCCGAAGAAGAAGGCTTTGGAGGCGGCTGCTCCGTTCGCGTCGAACCCACCACCGCCGGAGCAAACGGCTGGTGGGGTAGACACCGGCGGAAGAACGGGTGTCGATGAGGGAGCTCATGGTGCTGCCAGGTCCAAGGGCAAGGCTGCGCTGCCCATCGGCGGCGTAGTCGGCTCCCACTACGACCGGGCGCACTCCAAGACCTCGGCGTCCATACATGCACCGCGCCCATCTCAGGAGGCGCGGGACCGGCAGCGTCATGGTACTCACGGTACCATACGTTTGCTGGACCAAGATCGAGCTGGTGGATATCGGAGTGCTCAAGACCAGCATGCACGCCAACATGCTGGCACGAGCGAGGCATGGTCGCCTGGACGGGATACTGCTCCTTCTAACATAGTTAGAAGTCCGAGCATATCCCGCTCCTCACACCGTTCGCCACCGCTACCCACCACTTCAGCAGAAGCTTTGGCGCGAGCTCAACTGCTCCTGGACTACCCTCCAATGGCAGACAAGATAGACGACTGGAGGGCCACCATTCAGAGTCTCATCGGCTTCGCCAACGGCGACACTCCACGGCAGTTGAGTACATCGCAGCCGCGGCAAGTCAGCCAGGCACGAGCCGGCGGCGACAAGACCGGTGGGGGTGCAACCATCGTGCACTCTCCGCCCCGAAGACCAAGATCGCCGACTCACCGGATCCACCTCGACAGCGACTCCGCCGCGTCATCAGATCCACGAGCTCGTCGCGATCAGCGCCAAGTTCTTCATGAACGACAGCGCTCGTACTCGCATCGAGCGTCGAAGAGAAGCGCGGCGTCAATCGGACCAGCGCGCTGGGCCCTCTAACGACATGCATGCACCAGGGGAACCAGGCGACTTGCCGTACGCGGTAGGTTGCCTGGCGTTTACTCGTGAGCTGCGGCAAGTCCAGTGGCCCGGCAAGAAGAATTTCAAGCTAGACGTACCAGAGAAGTACGACGGCAAGTCGCATCCGTCGGAGTTCCTCAGCATCTACACCATCGCGGTGCAAGCTGCCGGGGGGCGGGACGACAAGATCCTTGCCAACTACTTCCCGCTGGTGCTCAAGCCCCATGTCAGGTCCTCGCTCATGCACTTGCCGGACAACTCCATATCCTCCTGCGCAGACCTATGCCACCAGTTTGTCGGCGCCTTTACAGGCGGCCACAAACCTCATGGCCAAGAGAGTGACCTTCATCTGCTCGCCCAGAAGGAAGGAGAGCCCCTACGCAAGTACATTCAGAGATTCAGCCGTGTACAGCACAACATCCCAGATGTCCACCCTGTCGCGGTCATCAGCGCGTTCCATCAAAACGTGCGTAACCGCAGGATGCGGGAGGAGATGGCGATGTGCAAGATCCGAGACGTCAGTGAGCTGTATGCCCTGGCCGACAAGTGTGCACGTGCTGAGGAAGGGAGGAAACTCCCCGGAGAGAATATAGGAGCAGGAGGATCTGACAGCGAGGATGCTGCCCCGGCAAAGAAAAACCGGCGGCGGAACAACAGGAAGAAGAAAGGCAAAGATGTGCTAGTCATTGAGCAGTCCGGCAACGAAGGTGGCGCCAAGAAAGCCAAAGCTGGTAGCTCTGGCAAGGAGATTGCCGCATGCACCAACTGCCAGGCTGTGGCGGTCGCCGACAAGCAGGACGGCACCGACAAGCAGTACTGCAAGATCCACCGCACCAAGGGCCATGACCTCCAGAGCTGCAAGAAGGTCGAGCAGCTTGTCGAGCAGCAAAAGGCTCAATACGAGCGACGCGACAAGGTGAAGGCCCAAGGAGGTGCTGGAGGATCCGGCAAGAAGCGCACCGGCCGGGGAGGACGCCGCGGAAAGGCCAAGCAGCGGCAAGGAGACAGACCTCCCCGCGGCCGCGACAAGGATGAAGATGACGACGACGATGAAGACATGGATGATGTCGAGACCAGTGAGCAGGAGTTCCAGAAAGCCACAGAGGTCTTGTGCGTTGACGGCGGTGCTTCTCTGCATACTTCACACCGCCAACTCAAGCAGTGGGTGCGGGAAGCCAATGCGGCAGAACCACCTGTCGAGTCACGCAAGCTTCTGAAATGGTCCAGCACGCCTATCATCTTTGATATTGGGGACCACCCTGATCGCACAACTGCGATCGGGTGCTTGCCGATGTTGGTTTCACCAACTATCCGCAACCTCAAGGTCACCAAGATGCTAGTTGACGGCGGGGCCGGCTTGAACCTGATCTCCTCCACTGTACTCCAGAAACTCCAGATCCCTGACAGCGAGCTCGAAGAGACCGGCACATTCCAAGGAATCAACCCGGGAAGGAGCAATCCGAAGGGGAAGAATACGTTGCCGGTGACATTTGGCAGCGAGTTGAACTTCAGGACTGAGAGGGTCACTTTTGACGTTGCCGATTTTCCATTGCCTTACAATGGGATACTCGGCCGTCCAGCACTCGCCAAGTTCATGGCAGCCTCTCACTACGCATACAAACATGCTGAAGATGCCAGGCCCGATAAGTGTCATCTCTGTCCCTGATGACAAGAAGGATGCTCTTATCTGCGCCGACAAGATCTACCGGGAAGCGGCAGCCGCAATAGATCGCAAGTCACCTGCCGTTGAAGCTCCCGGGGGGGAAGAAGAAGACCAAGTCCGGCAAGAGTTCTGATGCCCACTCCGGCAAGCGCACCTCTTCGGAGTGCTGCGCTACCGTCGAGGATGCACCATCGAGCTCCACCAGCAAGTGTAAGAAGACAATGGCAGCTCCGCCAGAGACCAAGAAGGTGTCCGCCAAGGAGGACGGCACTGGTGGTACTTTCACCATCAGTGCCACTCTTGATCCTAAATAGGAAAGCGCGCTGATTGCTTTCCTGCGGGCGAACGTCGACGTGTTTGCATGGTAACCGTCTGACATCCCCGGTGTTCCCAGGAAAGTAATTGAGCACCATCCTACCGTCTGTCCTCATGCGCGGCCCGTCAAGCAGAAGGTCAGGAAGCAAGCAGTGGAACGCCAAGAATTCATCGCAGAAGAGATCAAGAAGTTGGAAACAGCAGGCCTTGTCAGAGGAGTGCTCCATCCTTAGTGGTTGGCCAATCCTGTAGTCGTGCGCAAGGCAAACGAGAAATGGAGGCTTTGTATCGACTTTACCGATGTTAATAAAGCTTGTCCCAAAGACCCATTTCCCTTGCCGTGCATTGACCAGATTGCTGACTCCACGGCCGGATGTGACTTGCTTTCATTTCTTGACGCATACTCAGGATACCATCAGATCTTCATGGCAGAAGAGGATGAGGAGAAGACCGCATTCATCACTCCATGTGGCACGTACTGTTTCATACGGATGCCTTTCGGTTTAAAGAATGCTGGTTCAACATTTGCAAGGGTAGTCCATGTCGCTTTTGAGCCACAAATACACAGAAATGTGGCAGCCTACATGGATGACATAGTGGTCAAGAGCAAGGACAAGGCAACTCTGATTCAAGATTTAGATGAGACCTTTGCAAATCTGCGCAAGATCAGCCTCAAGCTCAACCCCGAGAAGTGTGTGTTTGGAGTGCCTTCTGGCAAGCTTCTCGGGTTCTTCGTGTCTCAGCGGGGAATTGAAGCCAATCCCGACAAGATCAAGGCCATTGAGCAGATTGAAGCACCAAAGTGCGTCAAGGATGTACGAAGACTTGCCGGTTGCGTGGCTGCTCTCAGCAGTTTTATCTCTAAGTCTGCTGAGCGCGCCCTGCCATTTTTCAAAATATTGAAAAATACAGGCCCAATGAAATGGACTCCGGAAGCGGAGGCTACGTTGCAAGACTTGAAGAGATACCTGTCCTCCACTCCAACACTTGTCGCACCTAAGCCACAAGAGAAGTTGCTGCTGTATATAGCGGCAACCAATCAAGTGGTTAGTGCTGCGTTAGTAGCGGAGAGGGAGGCAGATGACGAGCCAGCAACCACGGCAGGCGCATCCAGCGACAAGCAGGGGGCTTCCCCGACAAGCTCTAGTCCCGACAAAGATGGATCTGCGCAGGTGCGCGAGGAGATACAGAAGAGAATGGTGCAGCGCCCAGTTTACTTTGTCAGTTCCCTTCTGCAGGGGGCTATGTCAAGGTACTCTGGTGTGCAGAAATTGCTTTTCGGCCTTCTCATGGCCTCGAGAAAGCTGCACCATTACTTCCAAGAACATGAGATCACAGTTGTCACTCGTTTTCCGCTGAAGAGGATATTGCAGAATACAGAAGCAACAGGCATGATTGTTGAGTGGGACTGGAACTGTCAAGCTTTGGCCTCAAGTTTGAGAGCACTTCAACTATCCAAAGCAGAGCATTGGCAGAATTCATAGCAGAGTGGACGCCAACACCAGATGAAGAAATTCCAGAAACGAGCATCCCCGTCAAGGAAACAAGCAAAGAGGGGCTGATGTACTTTGATGGTGCCTTCTCGCTGCAAGGCGCCGGTGCTGGCGTGCTGCTTGTTGCACCCACCGGAGAGCACCTCAAGTACGTAGTCTAGATGCACTTTCCCACGGAGAAAGCAACAAACAATACCGCAGAGTATGAAGGTTTGCTTGCCGGTCTGAGGATCGCGGCAGACCTTGGGATCAAGAAGCTCATTGTCAGGGGTGACTCGCAGCTTGTCGTCCGCCAAGTAAATAAGAGTTATCAGAGTCCGTTGATGGAAGCCTACGTTGATGAAGTGAGAAAGCTAGAAGAGCACTTTGACGGCCTACAGATGGAGCATGTACCAAGAGCTCAGAACGACATTGCCGATGGGCTGTCGAAGTGCGTCGCACTTAAGTTACCTGTGGAACCAGGGATCTTTGTGCTCAAGCTGACTCAACCGTCTGTAACGCCATCAACTGGACAGAGCAAGAAGAGGAAGTTGATTTCTGGTGACTATTTTCCGGCAGAGCTTCCCGTAGCCACCGCCAGGAAGGTCCCCAAGATCAACACCAAGAGTGCTGAGGGGCAGTCTGCTCCGGCAAGCCCTAGGGTTTGTTCCGTTGAAGCACAGGCTCCCGACAAGTTTTGCTCCGGCAAGCTTGCCGGGGAACGTCAAGCTCCGGCTGAGCCGCAGGTTCTCGCCGTAGAAGCGGATGTTCCCGCAGCAGCAGATGTGCCTTTAGTCCTTATTGTCGAGCCACGAGCTCCAGCATGGGCACAACAGATTGTCCATTTCCTTCAGACAGGAGAACTTCCCGAAGAGCAAGAAGAAGCGGAAAGAGTAGCCTGGCAGTCAAGTATGTACCAATTTGTCGACGACACACTGTACAGAAGAAGACTCAATGGTGTGAAATTGAAGTGTATTCACCGGGAAGGCGGACAAAAGCTGTTGGCAGAGATACATGGAGGCATATGTGGCCACCACATTGGCGCAAGAGCACTTGCCGGCAAAGCATTCAGGCAAGGTTTCTTTTGGCCGACAGCCCTCCAGGATGCAACTGCACAAGTAACCAAGTGTGAAGCGTGCCAGTTCCATTCCAATCAGATACACCAGCCAGCTCAAGCTCTCTAGACGATCCCTTTATCCTGGCCATTTTCGGTCTGGGGGCTCGACATCCTCGGCCCCTTTCCCCGAGCAGTCAGGGGCTTTGAGTACTTGTACGTTGCAATCGACAAGTTTACAAAGTGTCCCGAAGTGGAAGCAGTGAGGAAGGTGACAGCACAGTCAGCAGTCAAGTTCTTCAGGTCGATTGTTTGCCGCTTCGGGGTCCTTAACAGGATCATCACCGACAACGGTATGCAATTCACGAGCCGCACCTTCATGTAGTACGTCCAAGATCTTGGCGCCAAGGTCTGCTTCGCTTCTGTTGCTCACCCGAGAAGCAATGGTCAAGCGGAGAGGGAAAATGCTGAAGTGCTGCGTGGGCTCAAGACCAGGACTTTTGACAGGCTGCGCAAGTGCGGAAGAAAGTGTATTGAGGAGCTGCCGGTAGTTCTTTGGTCGAACAGGACGACGCCAAATCGAGCTACTGGCCAGACACCTTTCGCTCTAGTCTATGGAGCAGAGGCAGTTCTCCCCACGGAACTCGTATACGGGTCACCTCGAGTGCTCGCTTATGATGAGCTTGGGCAAGAGCAGCTGCGACAAGATGACGCGCTGCTCCTCGAGGAAGACCGTCTTCAGGCTGCTGTACGAGCTGCTCGCTACTAACAAGCTTTGCGCCGCTACCATAGCCGCAAAGTTTACGCCAGAAGTCTCGAGGAAGGCGACCTTGTTCTTCGGCGCGTTCAGTCCGCCAAGAATTCCAACAAGTTGACGCCGAAGTGGGAAGGCCCTTACCGGGTGAAACGAGTCACTAGGCCTGGCGCTGTCCGCCTTCAGACCGAAGATGGCATTCCGGTGAGCAACTCCTGGAACATTGAGTATCTTCGTAAGTTTTACCCGTAAGGCGCGGTTGCCGGAACCTGTTCCGGCAACCACCTTTTGTACAAGTCTTGCCGCTGTTGCATTTAATCCTTTGTACAAAGCCAGGCGCAGACCCTGTGCATAAAGCTCATGTGTTCCGCACATCTTGACAATTTCATGCTTTCTATTTTTTGCATGTGTTATCTGACACTTTGTGCAGCACCTACCTCCGGTAATCAATAACGAGCCGTAAGGCTCCATATCTTTATTTTCTCTTCTTTCTTTTTCTCAAGGAAAGGAAGGTTCCCTCGCCCACAAGTTTGCCGGGAGGGAATGGAGAAGATAATGGTATGGACCAGGCGTCGTTCAAGAAAGTTTCGCCTTACCGGGAAGCAAACAACAGAAAAGCTAAGTTGCCAAAGTTTGAGCAATCAGAATTTTTTTTGAATTTTTAAGTTATCTTCCTTGAACGACCGTGCTTTGTATGGAAAACCTGTGCGCGGAGGAACCAACTCGTAGCTAGTTGCGCCCTTACTTTGTTTCGAGTTCGCTCAACAACTTAAGTGTGCTGCGACTGGTTGCGACAAGGTTTCTTGTCGGTAACGGCACCGCCAGCAGGCTGCTGACGTCCCGCCCTCAGTGCTCGCGGCTAAGGTGCCCGCGCCGGCAAGTTCCCTAAAAGCGTAGGGCAAAAACATACAAAGGAAGGAATCAAATAAAGGAAATAACATTGCAATCATTACCCAAAATAGATTTATATTACAAGGTAGCTTGTCGTGGCTCTAACAGATTGTTCTCACAACATGACCAGCAGTGACAAGAAAAGAAGAAAATGGGCGGCCTAGTCTACGCGATCGCCCTCAATCCTCTTGATCCCGCTCACCTTGTCCACAATGGGTGCGACAAGGGTCTTGAGCGCTTCCAGATCAGCATCCGGCGGCAGGGTCTTGAGGACGTTGGTGAGGTTGAGGCCCGGGTTGCGGAAGGCCACCTTCACCAACACCTCTTGAAGAGCTCCCGCGTAGATCTTGCGCGACTCGTCGGCCAGCTGCTTTGGGATCTTCTCCCGGAGTCGCTGGAGGGCCGTCGCCACGCCTTTGAAGAACAAGGTGAGCTTGGCGCTGGGTTGGAGGTTCTCATCGGAGGGATACCCGAGATCCTCCATCCCCAGCTGCGCCAGCTCCCTATCAACGTCTGCGGCAGCATCCACAAGACCTTCCGTCCAGTGCTCCACATTCTCCCTAAAAGCGTTCTGGGCAGCATCAGCACTCGCCAGCAGCGCCTTATCGGCCTTGATCTCCTTCTTCAAAGCCACCTCCTGCTCCTTGGCGCCGTCCAGCGTCTTGGTCAAAGTAGTCAGCTTCAACTCAAGATCTGCGTTGAGTCCTTGGCGGCGCCAAGTTCCTTGCCCTTCTCGGCGAGACGAACCTGCAGCTCTGACAAGCTGTAGGCGTCCTTCTCTCTCTCACGCTTGAGCGCGGCAAGCTCTTCACCACTCGCCTTGAGATCGGCCTCCAGTCGCGCCACCTTCGTCTCCAGCTCCTTCTTGGAGGCCTCGGCAGCCGCGGCAGCATCCTTTGCTTGCTTGAGGGCTCTGCCGAATGTTTGCTCGCGCGCAGTAAGCTCCTCCTCATGGCTGTCAAGGTTAACCTTCCGCTGCGCCAGCTCGCCCTCCTGCGCAGACAGCTTCTCAGCGGCAAGCCGCTGTTGTTCTTCGACTTCAACCTTCTCGAGGAGGAAGGCCTTCTGCTCCTCGGCGAGCTGCGCCCGCTCCTCTGCCAGGGATTGGAGAGCTTCCTGGTTAAGACCCCGGAGCTCCTCCGGGCGCTTCTCGATGTACGCTCCCGCCTTCGCGACAAGCGCCTCTCGGGATTCCAGCTTGCCCTGCCGAGCACGGTAGAGCGACACCAGCTTCCGTAGCAGCCGCTCCTCCTCAGGCTCGTCGCTCCTGCTGCTCGGCGCATCAACCAGCGTTAGCCCAGCGGAGGCGAGCACCTCTCCATCGAAGCTTTCTCCTTCGACCGGCGCCCTGGAGCTTGACGCCCAGGGGAGGTTGATAAAGACGTTTTCGCCGGCCTTCAAGTAGACGCCTGGCTGGGGCTCTTCGGAGCCTGACGCTGCGGCAGCGGCCGAAGGATCGGCGGTCGGCGTAGCGCCTAGCGCTCTTGCGGCCTCAGGGCCGTCAGTGCGATCGCCAGACCCCTCGCCAGCATCTGCGGCGGCAGCTTTGGCTGCCTCTTCGCCGGCGGGATCATCAGCGCCGGCTGCTTCTTCGGTGGCAGCGGCGTCGACGGCAGCAACCTCGGTCTCCATCGGCTCCGCAGCAGATGGGTCTGACGGCCGGAAAAGGGAGAAAATTCAAGCAAATATCCAAAAAGAAGATCAAAAGAAGAAGAACCCAAGGGAAGTTTTGAAGCGAGAGGATTACATGTACCAGGTTCTGCAGTCGTAGTCTCCGCCGCCGGAGGGCCGCTGGTGCCGCCGCTTGCCGCCGCAGCGCTGGCCGGCATCTCTCCTGCGCGAGCCGGCTCCTCGGCAGAGTCCCTTGCCAGATCACTCTCCCTTGGCGGCGTAGTCGAAGTAGATGGCATGTCGGGGGCGTTCTCCGGGCGCTCCTGGTGGGGCTGCTCTGCTCCTACACAAACCAACAATCAGATGTCTGCAAAGAAAGAGCATCCATGCGCGCCTAATAGCGGAAAGCGAACCATATACTTACGCTGGGGGCTGCTCTGGAGAATAGTTGCCGGGTCCGGCAAGGTGGTCTCGGACGCACCCTCTGCTGTCGCGGTGTATTCGTCCCCGACGATAATCACCCCCTTTGGACACGCCGGGACCTTGGCTCTCTTCGCCGCTCTCTGGGCCAGAGTCCTAAAAAGGAATAAGTTCGGATTAAAGCAAATGAGATACAAGACAAAACAACATGAATTGAAGAACTACAAGTACAACGAAGAATATTACTCTTCTTCTTCCTCGTCGGAGCTGAAAGCGGAGAAGTCGAAGTCCGGCTCACCTCCGGCGTGAGGAGGCGGAGGAGTAGGTTCCCTTGGCCGCTTGGCGGGAGCAGTGGCGGTGGTCCGAGATGACCCCGCTCCGGCTGCCGCCGCGGCGTGAGAAGCGGCAGCAGCAGAAGTGGTGGTCCGGGTGGACCTCGCTCCAATTGCCGCAGCAGCGTGAGGTGCTCCCACGGCAACAGTGCTTGCCGTGGTGGAGCGTGTCGCGGGGCGCAGCGACTGTCGACTCGTCTGCCGCTCCGCTACGTCCCCGGCCTTGCGGAGACGCCTCCTTGGTGGAGCTCGGGGCTCTGCTTGCGACGAGCTGTCTGAAGATGAGGAGGAAGAGGAGTCGATCTCCAACGAGCCGCTCATATCCTTGGCAGGCTCGCTCGACCCGACATCATGCCCGGCAAGCTCTTCCTCTCCGGCAAGCTCCTCTCGCTCGGCACGGCTTGCCGACTCTGCTGCCTCTGCCTCCTCCACGGTGAATCTAAACTCGCCCGCGGCCGCGCCTGTCGCCACCTCATCCAGCCTAGTGGCGATGCATTTCATCTCCGCATCGGTGGTGGCGCGAGTAAGGCTTTTCTGTTCGTCGGAGCGGACAGGCACTTCTACCAAGCCGTCAAAGAACTCCTGCACGACGACGTCTGCAGGCTCTTGCCAAGTTGGGACAATTCCATGCGAGTCGCACAGTGGCATCATTGCACGGATACGGCTGAGCGAGGAGTTGTTGCACAGCGGAACGACATCCTTCGGCAACCTGAACACTTCGGGATGTTGAGAGTCGTACTTGAACAGCTCCCGGAGCATTGCGTCAAGTTCCATAACAATGAAGTTGAAGTTGAGGCCCGGGCGCAGCCTCATGATGTCCGTCGCATTCTGGAAGTCCCAGGTGGGTCTCCTCCTCTCCTGCAGGGGGGCGATGCGGCGGCGAAGAAAATATGCGCCAACCGCGCCAACAGTGAGCCCGGCAAGCCTAAGGCGTTGGATCCGGGTGACGGCAATCTTCAGCCTATCGTCTTTCGGGGCCACGTTGCTCCAATCGCTGCCGCGGCTACTAGGTTTTGGCGCCGGGCGGTAAACGGCTGCGGGTTCTCCTCGACAATCCAGCACCAGTCTGCTCTCCATTCCTCCCACTTGCCGCGGAACTCTCCCTCCAGCTAAGCTTCCTTCTTGCCGGCTCTCGAGATCCAGGCGATTCCGCCGGATAAAGGCTCTCCTCTCTCAACTCGGGGCATAAAGAAGTGGCGAAAAAGGGCTACGTTTGGATAGACTCTGACAAAGTTTTCGCAGAGATGTGCGAAAACTGCCATGGTCAGAACATCATTGGGGGTGAAGTCAAAGAGGCGGAACCCGTAGGTGTTCATAAGATCGCAGAAAAACTCAGAGAAAGGCGGGCAGAGCCCGCAGTAGAAGAACAAGGCGAGGAAGGGATATCCATTTGGAGCCATTCTCGAAGCAACGACTGGAAGTACCTTCGTGCGCGGATGCGCCCGCGTCTCCGCCGACCAGAAGAGGTAGAAATTCTCCCTCAGCTCCTTCGTGATGAGCTTGGGGGGAAGATTGTCCGCTCCTTTCGCAGCGCCACGAGCCGCTGCGCCTCGGTCGACTTCACGACCTTCCCCTTGTCGGCTTTCGGAGCCATAGCGGAAGTGGTGGGGGAGGTCGACGGCGTTGGTGGTGCTGGTGGCGATGGGGGGGCAAAGCGCTGCTCTCTTTCAGCTTTGGGAAGAAGGGGGAGCGGCGGAGGTTTCCGAGATTGGAATAGCAACCGGCGAGTGGGCGAACTGCCCCTGTTTCCCCTGCTTATAAGGAGGGAGGGGGCGGACGTTCCGTCTTTCCGAATAAAGAAACCACCCACGATCTCTCCCACAACGCCGCATTCAACGTGTGTCGTTCGGGGAGGGCGCGGTGGATACGGAGAGAGATACGGCGTAACCCAGGCCGCACGTGCCCGTGCCGTATTTTGGGCCTGGCCCAACAGTGCTCGGTACCGTGTATGGCCCAGGCCCGGGGCTCCTGTCGGTGTACAAGAGTAGGTGTACCATAGTATCCCGAACTTGTGCACGGGCAGTCGCAGCATCCCGCGGCAAGGCTTGCCGGGTGACCGCCAAGGTCCTCCGTGGTTCCTTTGGAGCCATTCAAGAACAAAGTATCCAAGGCCACTCAAGGCACAAGACCCCGACAAGAGGAGCTTGCCGGGAAGGCCAACCAAGGCATCTCAAGGAACTTGCCGCAACGCGCCACGCGTCCCGGCAAGGCCCGGTGAGCGACGAGCTCCCAGGCGCGACAAGACAACGACACCGGCAAGGCGCTTGCTGCGGCAAGCTACCACTCTGTACCCGCGCTCCAGCACATCCACCAACGTGTCACTCTAGGACCCTTCCAGGCGTACGTGGCGGGAGGCTGTGCAGCCAGCGGTGCGCGGTGGCAAGCAGTGCTGACAAGATTGCCATCGTGGCGAGCGGTGGCGTCCCTGACGGTCCCTTTTGCACTATTTGGGCGACGCAGATGGGCATTCAATGCCCTTGTCCCCTGCCGTCAGAGTTAGGTATGATACACTGTAACAGGTAGTTGTACCAACCGTAACGCCTTTCCATTTTTACCCTTGTCTGCGTTGCCACCTGTCGGTGACCCCTTGAGCATAGAAAAGGAGGCCCATGCGCAACGTAGAGGGGGGGGGGGGAGAACACTCACGCTCGGTCTCGTTAGCTGCTGGTGTGGACTGTAGCACTCGGCGCTCCCGAGCAAGAACTCAATACAAACCACAAAGCAGGAGTAGGGTTTTATGTATCCGTGTGGCCGGAACCTAGGTAAACTGCTCGTGTGTTTCGCCTCGATCCGCTCTTCGTGCGATCTTTGCCCCCGCCGAACTGAAAGGGGCTCGGTCCGCCGGTCCCATAGGTGCTCGTGGATCCGTTCCCCGACAGAGGGACTGGCGCGTGGTCTCCTACTGGATTGATACCTTGGTTCTCAAAAACTAAGGGAAATACTTACGCTACTGTGCTGCATCTCCCTTTCCTCTTCGAGGGAATACACCGCAAGCTCAAGAGGTAGCTATGAAATATTCTTTCATCAGGGACCCGTATTGAAAAACTACTTGCCTGTTGAAATCCTAGGGGATCCTCCTCCACCCAAGGGTGATCCCGTGTTTGAACTTAACCCTTTACCTGATAATCTTAAGTATGTTTATCTTGATGAAAAGAAGATATATCATGTTATTATTAGTGCTAACCTTTCAGAGGAGGAAGAAGAAAAATTATTGAAAACTCTAAAGAAGCACCGTGCTGCTATTGGATATACTCTGGATGATCTTAAGGGCATTAGTCCCACCTTATGCCAACACAAGATAAAATTGGAAGAAAATGTTAAACTAGTTATTGATCATCAATGACGGTTAAACCCTAAGATGAAAGAAGTAGTAAGGAAGGAAATACTAAAGCTTCTAGAGGCAGGTATTATCTATCCAGTTGCTAATAGCCAGTGGGTAAGTCATGTCCATTGTGTCCCTAAGAAGGGAGGTATGGCTGTTGTTCCTAATGATAAAGATGAATTGATCCCTCAAAGAATAGTTACAGGTTATAGGATGGTAATTGATTTCCGTAAATCAAATAAAGCTACTAAGAAAGATCATTACCTCTTGCCTTTTATTGATCAAATGCTAGAAAGGTTATCCAAACATACTCACTTTTGCTTTCTAGATGGTTATTATGGTTTCTCTCAAATACCTATGTTGAAAGGGGATCAAGAAAAGACCACTTTTACTTGTCCTTTCAGTACCTTTGCTTATAGACGTATGCCTTTTCGTTTATGTAATGCACCTGCTACCTTCCAAAGATGCATTATGGCTATATTCTTTGATTTTTGTGAAAAGATTGTTGAGGTTTTCATGGATGACTTCTCCGTTTACGGAACTTCTTTTGATGATTGCTTAAGCAACCTTGATCTAGTTTTGTAGAGATGTGAAGACACTAATCTTGTCTTGAATTGGGAGAAGTGCCACTTTATGGTTAATGAAGGCATTGTCTTGGGACATAAATTTTTTGAAAGACGTATTGAAGTTGACAAAGCTAAAGTTGATGCTATTGAAAAGATGTTGTGCCCCAAGGACATCCAAGGTATAGAAGTATCCTTGGTCATGTCTGGTTTTATAGGAGGTTCATAAAGGACTTCTCCAAAATCTCCAGACCTCTGACTAATCTCTTACAAAAAGATATTCCTTTTGTCTTTGATGATGATTGTCTAGAAGCATTTGAAATACTTAAGAAAGCATTGATCTCTGCACCTATTGTTCAGCCTCCTGACTGGAATATACCCTTTGAGATTATGTGGCTAGTGACTATGTTGTAGGTGATGTTCTAGGACAAAGAGATGATAAGAAATTGAATGTTATCCAATATGCTACTAAAACCCTAGACAGTGCCCAAAGAAATTATTCTACTATTGAGAAAGAATTTTTATCAGTTGTATTTGCTTGTGATAAGTTTAGACCCTATATTGTTGATTCTAAAGTAACTATTCACACTAAGCATGCTGCTATCAAATACCTTATGGAAAAGAAAGATGCTAAACCTAGACTTATTAGATGGGTTCTCTTGCTGCAAGAATTTAACTTACATATTATTGAAAGAAAGGGAGCTGAGAACCCTGTTGCACATAACTTGTCTAGGTTAGAGAACATACTTGATGACCCACAACCTATTGATGATAGCTTTTCTGATGAACAATTAGCTGTCATAAATACTTCTGGTACTGCTCCATGGTATGCTGATTATGCTAATTATATTGTTGCTAAGTTTATACCTCCTAGCTTCACATACCAGCAAAAGAAAAAGTTCTTCTATGATTTGAGACATTACTTCTTGGATGACCCACATCTTTATAAAGAAGGAGTAGATGGTATTATTAGACATTGTGTACCTGAGCATGAACAGGAATAGATCCTATGCAAGTGCCACTCCGAAGCTTATGAAGGACACCATGCTGGAGATAGAACTGCACATAAGGTATTGTAATCCGGTTTTTATTGGCCTACCCTTTTCAAGGATGCCCGTAAGTTTGTCTTATCTTGTGATGAATGTCAAAGAATTGGTAATATCAGTAGACGTCAAGAAATTTGTATGAATTATTCACTTGTTATTGAACCATTTGATGTTTGGGGCTTTGATTATATGGGACCGTTTCCTGCCTCTAATGGGTACACACATATCCTAGTTGCTGTTGATTACGTTACTAAGTGGGTAG
This sequence comes from Secale cereale, assembly GCA_902687465.1. Taxonomy (NCBI): domain Eukaryota; kingdom Viridiplantae; phylum Streptophyta; class Magnoliopsida; order Poales; family Poaceae; genus Secale; species Secale cereale. Next base: position 855,870,989 of record LR738715.1, on the reverse strand, counting down.
AAGCTATTCCAACTAGTAGTGCTGATCACAACACCTCTATTAAGATGCTTAAAGAAGTTATTTTTCCGAGGTTTGGAGTCCCTAGATACCTAATGACTGATGGTGGTTCACACTTTATTCATGGTGCTTTCCGTAAAATGCTTGCAAATGTGATGTTAACCATAGAATTGCATCCCCTTATCACCCACAGACTAGTGGTCAAGTAGAACTGAGTAATAGAGAGTTGAAATTAATTTTGAAAAATACAGTTAATAGGTCTAGTATGAATTGGTCCAAGAAACTTGATGATGCATTATAGGCCTATAGAATTGCATCCAAGAATCCTATGGGTATGTCTCCATATAAAATGGTTTATGGAAAAGCTTGTCAGTTACCTCTAGAGCTAGAACAAAAGGCATATTGGGCTATCAAAGAGCTCAATTATGATTTCAAACTTGCTGGTGAGAAGAGGTTATTTGACCTAAGCTCTATTGATTAATGGAGAACCTAGGCCTATGAGAATGCCAAGCTGTGCAAAGAAAAGGTTAAAAGATGGCATGACAAAAGGATACAAAAGCGTGAGTTTAATGTTGGTGATTAAGTCTTGCTATACAACTCTCATTTAAGATTTTTTGCAGGAAAACTTCTCTCTAAGTGGGAAGTCCCTTACGTTATCGAGGGGGTCCACCGTTCCGGTGCCATAAAAATCAACAACTTTGAAGGCACAAATCAAAAGGTGGTGAATGGTCAAAGAATCAAACATTATATCTCAGGTAACCCTATAAATGTTGAAACCATTGTTATTGAAACCGTAACCCCGGAGGAACACATAAGGGACACTTTCCAGAGCGATCCAGACTCCAAAAAGGAAGAGGTATGTGATACGGTAAGTAAACCGACTCCAAAACAGTTCTAAAGGCAATTTTTCTCCATTTTGGAATATTTAGAAAAATAGAAAAATAAGTGGTAGTCCGGAAGAGACACGAGCCGTCCACGAGGGTGCAGAGCGCGCCCCCCTTCCCTGGGCGCGCCCCCCTGCCTCGTGGGCAGCTCGTGTGCCTCCCGCACTCTGATTTCTTGTATGTTACTCCGTTTGGTTGGTAAAAAATCATTATATATACTCCCGAAGGTTTTGACCTCTGTATCACGCAAAAATCCTCTGTTCTTGTTTCGAGCTATTTTCTGCTAGGGTTGACGAAGCCAGGCACCATGTCGTCTCCCTCCTCCAACAATGAAGGCAATGAGGCTTGGCTAATGAAGATAGATCTAAAGAGGGAAGGACCTGAGGAGATCAACAAGGAGAAGAGGATCAAGAAGGAGGTGGAAGATCAGGCTCCGGCAATAGGAGAACAAGACACCCCTCAACCTCTTCCCAACCTATTTACTTCAACTGAGATTGAAGCTTTCAAGATGATTGAGTTAGCTCAAATTCAAAACAAGCAGCTCACAAGTGAAAGTATTTTGTTGAAGGAGTATATAGCTGTACTCAAGGGTATTATCCGCAAGTTGGAGGATCTCCTGCGCTCGATATATGATGATCCGGCGTCACTTCTTTCAACCCCATCATCACAACCCCCGAAGAAGGAGACATAATCATATGGGTATGGGCACTCCCCTTGGCAACTGCCAAGCTTGGGGGAGTGATCCCGGTATCGTATCACCATCACTCCTATCTTTACCGTTTTTCTTAGTTCGATCCTTTTGGTAGTATCTTGATCTAGTAGAAAAAAGTTAGCATGATCTAGTTGTGATCTTTTGCTTTATGATCTTTACCCTTTGTAATCGAGTCCGTGAGCTATATAATAAAGATTAGTGTTGAGTCAAGGGCTTGATTTCCTCACTTTGGTCATGATATAGAAAAACATAAAGGGTATCCAAAAGATCATATTGATCTTATGGGAGGTTATGACGTCACATATAAAGAGTATGATGAATAAAAGTTGTTGGGAGTCGACAAACATAGTTTTGGTCATCGTTGCAATTAATAGGAAGTAATAAAGAAAGAGAGGCTTCACATACAAATATACTATCTTGGACATCTTTTATGATTGTGAGCACTCATTAAAATATGACATGCTAAAGAGTTGATGTTGGACAAGGAAGACAACATAATGGGTTATGTTTTCTTATATCTAAAATAAAGTATATTGTCATGGATCATCCAACATGTTGACCTTGCCTTTCCCCCTCATGCTAGCCAAAACCCCTTGCACCAAGTAGAGATACTACTTGTGCTTCCATATATCCTTAAACCCAGTTTTGCCATGAGAGTCCACCATACCTACCTGTGGATCGAATAAGATCCTTCCAAATAAGTTGTCATGTTGCAAACTCGCTAAAATATGTATGATTTATTAGTGTGGAGGAAATAAGATTTATATGATCTTGTGATATGGAAGTAATAAAAGTGACGGACTGCATAATAAAGGTCCTTATCACAAGTGGCAATATAAATTGACGTTCTTCTGTGCTAAGACTTTGTACATCCAACCATAAAAACACATGACAACCTATGGTTCCCTCTTCGAAGGGCCTATCCATTATTCTTGCCTTACAAGTGTCAAGGTGAAATTCACCTTTCCTTTTTACATTTTATCCTTTGGCAAGCACACTATGTTGGAAAGATCCTGACATATATACCCACTAGGATGTAAGTTTTCATGGTCTATTACTGTTGACATTACCCCTGAGGTAAAAGGTTGGGAGGCATTACGATAAGCCCCTATCTTTCTCTGTGTCTGATTAAAACTCCATAACCATAAGTATTGCGTGAGTGTGAGAAATTGTGAAAGACTATATGATAGTTGAGAATGTAGGTCTACTGAAAAGCTCTTATATTGACTCTTTCCGATGTTATGATAAATTGCAATTGCTTCAATGACCGAGATTACAGTTTGTTGGTTTTCAATGAAGTTTACGATTCATGCTCGATATTGTGAATGAATTGTTACTTTAGCATAAGAATCATATGACAATATATATATATATATATATATATATATATATATATATATATATATATATATATATATGTTGTTGTTGTTATGAGAATGATCATGATGCCCTCATGTCCGTATTTTATTTTTATCGACACCTCTTTCTCTAAACATGTGGACATATTTTTTGAAATCGGCTTTCGCTTGAGGACAAGCAAGGTCTAAGCTTGGGGGAGTTGATACGTCCATTTTGTATCATGCTTATATGTTGATATTTAATGCATTATGGGCTGTTATTACATGTTATGTCACAATACTTATGCCTTTTCTCTCTTATTTTACAGGGTTTACATGAAGAAGGAGAATACCAGCAGCTGGAATTCTGAGCTGGAAAAGAAGCAAACTCTGGAAACCTATTCTGCACAACTCAAAAGGCCCCGAAACTCCACAGGACACCGTTTCAGAAAATATAAAAAATATCTGGCGAAAGAAGATCACCAGGGGGGCACCAGCTGTCCACGAGGGTCGGGGCACCCCCCCCCCCCCTGTCTGGGCGCGCCGCCCTGCCTCGTGGGCCCCACGATGGCCCCCTGATGCCCATCTTCTCCTATATGAGGTGTTTTGACCTGGAAAAATTGATAAGGAGGCTTTTGGGGCCAGACGCCGCCATCTCGAGGCGGAACCTTGGCGGAAACCAATCTAGGGCTCCGGCAGAGCTGTTCTGCGGGGATACTTCCCTTTGGGAGGTGAAATCGTCACTACCGTCATCACCAACAACTCTCCCATCTTGGGGAGGGCTATCTTCATCAACATCTTCACCAGCACCATCTCCTCTCATTCCCTAGTTCATCTCTTGTATCCAATCTTTGTACCCAAACCACAGATTGGTACTTGTGGGTTGCTAGTAGTGTTGATTACTCCTTGTAGTTGATGCTAGTTGGTTTATTTGGTGGAAGATCATATGTTCATATCCATTATGCATATTAATACCCCTCTGATCATGAACAATATTATGTCTTGTGAGTAGTTACTTTGGTTCCTGAGGACATGGAAGAATTCTTGCTATTAGCAGTCATGTGAATTTGGTATTCGTTCGATATTTTGATGAGATGTATGTTGTCTCTCCTCTAGTGGTGTCATGTGAACGTCGACTACATGACACTTCACCATTATTTGGGCCTAGAGGAAGGCATTGGGAAGTAATAAGTAGATGATGGGTTGCTAGAGTGGCAGAAGCTTAAACCCTAGTTTAAGCGTTGCTTCGTGAGGGGCTGATTTGGATCTACTTGTTTCACGCTATGGTTAGGTTTACCTTAATACTTATTTTGTAGTTGCGGATGCTTGCAATAGAGGTTAATCATAAATGGGAAGCTTGTCCAAGCAAGGACAGCACGCAAGCACCGGTCCACCCACGTACCAAATTATCAAAGTACCGAACGCGAATCAGATGATCGTGATGAAAATTAGCTTGATGATAATTCCCATGTGTCCTCGGGAGCGTTTTCCTTCATATAAGAGTTTGTTCAGGCTTGTCCTTTGCCACCTTGCTGCACCTTATTTACTTTTACCTTTTGTCACTTGCTACCAATTACCCTATCATAAAACTATATGTTACCAATAATTTCAGTGCTTGCAGACAATACCTTACTAAAAACTGCCTATCATTTCCTTCTGCTCCTCGTTGGGTTCGACACTCTTACTTATCGAAAGGACTACGATAGATCCCCCACACTTGTGGGTCATCAACCCTCAAGAACGCTTTGCTTATTATAAGAGACTGTTTTGGCATGTCCTTTGCCTCAAAAGGATTGGGCTATCTTGCTGCACATTAACTACAACTATCCTTACTTGCTCGTTACAAAATTATCTTGTTATCAAACTACTCTACTACTTACAATTTCAGCACTTGCAGACATTACCTTACTGAGAAACACTTATCATTTCCTTCTGCTCCTCGTTGGGTTCGACAATCTTACTTATAGAAAAGAGCTACAATTGATCCCCTATACTTGGGGTCATCAAGGAAATTTTATGGTGTCGTTGCCGGTGAGAGAAGCGCTTCTGGTAAGTGGAAATTGGTAAGGAAACATTCATATAGTGTGCTAAAATTTATTGTCACTTGTTACTGTGGAGAACAATCCTTTGAGGGGTTTGTTCGAGGTATCTTCACCTCGACCGGAACCACAATTAGCTAACCCTCAACCCCCTGCACCTACTGAAAATATTGAATATGAAACCCCTTCGGGTATGATAGAAAAACTGCTAGCTAATCCTTATGCAGGAGATGGAACCGAACATCCTGACATGCACTTGATATATGTGGAACAAATTTGTGGATTGTTTAAGCTTGCAAGTCTACCCAGAGATCAAGTTATGAAGAAGATTTTTTCCTTTATAGTTTAAGAAAAAATCATTAGCCTGGTACATGCTATGCGATGATATTGGATCTTGGGACTGGAAACGATTGAAAATGGAGTTTCACCAAAAAAAATATCATATGCATCTAGTTCGTCGTGATCGAAATTATATATATCATTTTTGGCCTCGTGAAGGAGAAAGTATCTCTCAAGCTTGGGGGAGGCTTAAGTCAATGTTATATTCATGCCCCAACCATGAGCTTTCAAGAGAAATTATTATTCAGAATTTTTATGCTCGGCTTTCTCATAATGATGGATCCATGCTTGATACTTCTTGTGATGGTTCCTTTATGAAGAAAACTATTGAATACATGTGGGATCTTTTAGAAATAATTAAACACAAATCTGAAGATTGGGGACTCGATGAAGGTAAAGAGTCAGGTATTAAGCTTAAGTTTGATTGTGTTAAATCTTTTATGAATACCGATGCCTTTTCAAAGCTTAGCACTAAATATGGACTTGACTCTGAGGTAGTAGCCTCCTTTTGTGAATCTTTTGCTACTCATGTTGATCTCCCTAAAGAGAAGTGGTTCAAATATCACCCACCTATTAAAGAAGAAGTTAAAGAACCGGTACTATTTAAAGAAGAAACTATACTCTATAATGTTGATCCAGTTGTTCCTACTGCTTACATTGAAAAATCACCTTTCCCTGCTAGGATAAAGGAACATGCTAAAGTTTCAACTATGGTTAACAAAAGCTATATTAGAACACCTAAGCCAGATGAACAAATTAAAGTAGATCCTAATATTGCTATTCTCAAGGATCTCTTGGAAGAAAATGTAGATGGGCATGTTGTTTGCTTTAATGAAGAAGATGCTACAATTTCCAAACCTGATATAAAAGATAAACATAAACATGTTGTTGGCATGCCCGTTGTTTCAGTCAAAATAGGAGATCACTACTATCATGGTTTATGTGACATAGGTGCTAGTGTGAGTGCTATCCCCTACTCTTTATACCAAGAAATTATGAATGACATAGCACCTGAGGAAATAGAAGACATTGATGTCACTATTAAACTGGCTAATAGAGACACTATATCACCAATTGGGATTGTTAGAGATGTTGAAGTCTTGTGTGGGAAAATAAAATACCCTGCTGATTTTCTTGTTCTTGGTTCCCTAGAAGATGACTTATGTCCCATTATCTTTGGTAGACCCTTCTTGAACACCGTTAATGCTCAGGTAGATTGTAAGACACAAACTATCGGTGTTAGTTTTGGTAATGGGTCTCATGAATTTAAATTTTCCAAGTTTAATAGAAAGCTTCATGAAAAAGAATCACCTAGTAAAGATGAAATTATTGGTCTTGCTTCTACTGTTGTTCCTCCTACTGATATAGAACAATATTTGCTAGACCATGAAAATGATTTACATAAGCATGAAATAAATGAAATAGATGATATTTTCTTTGTGCAACGTCCTCTGCTTAAACACAATCTACCTATTGAAACTTTATGAGGTCCTCCTCCACCTAAAGGTGATCCTGTGTTTGAATTAAAACAATTGCCTGACACTTTGAAATATGCTTATCTTGATGAAAAGAAGATATATCCTATTATTATTAGTGCTAACCTTTCAGAACATGAAGAAGAAAGATTATTGAAAGTTCTAAGGATGCACCGAGCTGCTATTGGATATACTCTTGATGATTTGAAGGGCATTAGTCCCACTCTATGTCAGCATAAGATAAATATGGAACCTGATGCTAAACCCGTTGTCGATCATCAACGTCGGTTAAACCCAAAGATGAAAGAAGTGGTAAGAACGGAAATATTAAAACTTCTGGAAGCAGGTATAATCTACCCTATAGCTGATAGTAGATGGGTAAGTCTCGTTCATTGTGTTTCTAAGAAGGGAGGTATTACTGTTGTTCCTAATGACAAGAATGAACTTATTCAACAATGAATTGTTACATGTCATAGAATGGTAATTGATTTTAGAAAATTAAATAAACCAACTAGAAAATAACATTACCCTCTGCCTTTTATTGATCAAATGCTAGAAAGATAATCAAAGCACACACATTTTTGCTTCCTTGATGGATACTCCGGCTTTTCACAAATACCTGTTTCTCAACCTGATCAAGAAAAGACTACTTTTACTTGTCCCTTTGGAACTTATGCTTATTGACGTATGCCTTTTGGTTTATGCAATGCACCTGCTACCTTTCACAGATGTATGACTGCTATATTCTCTGACTTTTGTGAAAAGATTGTAGAGGTTTTCATGGATGATTTCTCCGTTTATGGGAAGTCATTTGATGTATGTTTAAGCAATCTTGATCGAGTTTTGGAGAGATGTGAACAAACAAGTCTTGTCTTGTATTGGTGTAACATCCCAAATTTTCAATTTGGAATGTTTTACAATTATTAGCTAAGCATCTATGCATTTTTTTTATGTTGAGTGTCATTGGAAATTTCAGAGGCATTGAGTTTTATCTGACTTTAGATTCAACTTGGCATCTGAAATTTATTTCAAAAATCCCTGACAAACACTTGTTCAAAAGGGTGAGAGGAGCTAACATGACACTCCAAAAAGTCAGAAGAAAACAATGCCCAAAGCTTTGAATTCAAATTTGAGTTTCATGTGGATTTTTTAGAAAAATATTTTCTATAAAGTTTTTATTTAGCCTCTGAAAAATAGTTCATCTTGTAGGATTTATTTTTCTGAATTTTTTGATATATATATGTCCTATATAAAAATATTTTCTATTTTCTATCTTTATATTTTTTTTCTGTCTTTCTTTTTCTTGGGCCTCATTTTTTTCCACTAAGGCCCATATCTTCCAGCCCAACCGATGGCCATCTTCCTCCTCTCGTCGTTACAAGAACATGAACATAGAGCAACAGCCATGTACGACTGTACCTCGATCCCTCCCTTCCTCTCCCTCTTCCAACTCAATAACTGCCGGAACCGGTTCCCCTTACCTCCCTCGACCCCTCCCATCCCCTAGTGCGCCTCCTAGACAGCCATAATGGACACCACGAACATTTCATACTGCAGCCATTAAACACATCAATTCCGATAACGCCCCGCTCTCCTCTGCCTTCCCCCGACCCTCTATAAAAGCCCAGAGTGTTGCCCCAGTTCCCCTCGTCCGAAGCCCCCTATTTGCAAAAGCTATCTCCCTCCCTAACCTCGCCAATTGCTCGCCGGAGTTCGTGTATTCCGGCGGCTTCTCCACCACGCCAGGAGGCAATACCGATACCGCGGTACTGCTCCTCGGATCCGCATCACGTTGCTCTTCACCGTCCCGCACGCGTCATTCGCCGGAACACACCGGAGCCGCCTTCTTCCTCGTCTCCGGCGACAAGTCCGGTGAACACCCTGCCCGAATTTTTTTCTCTTTTACCAGTATATTTTCCAATTCAGATTCTATACCAAATATTGTTTCTAGTATATCTTTTAGTCTATAGATCCAATTTAGTTGATAATTTTTCCTACGGTTTCCTAAAAATATCCTCTATCCAGAGAATAAAACTAAATATATTTTTGAAAATTTTAAAATTTGAATTCAAGCAGATCTGAATTCAAACTTCGTTAGGCCATAACTTGAGTTTCGTAACTCCGTTTTGGGTGATTCTTTTTGCTAATCGAAGCTTGTGACATGTACCTTCTGTTAAAACCAAAATCATTTATTTTTGTTGCTGTAAAAATTACATTCTGTACAGAAACATTATTTTGGTGTTTTTGGAGTTTTTTGAAATCTTTTATTCGTTTTCTTTTTGATTCTTTGCTTGTATGCTTATGTATGTTATTGCTTGCTTACGCTAGATCATCCGGAGTGCGAAGCTTGCTACTACGAATCTTTAGAGTTCAACGAACGTCAGCAAGGCAAGTTCACACTTTGATCATAATTTTCAATACCCAGTTTTTACTATGCATTAGTTTCACCCTCAAAGATTGCATGAGTAGGATTAGGAACATGTGATTATGCTATGTAGTTTATGTGGTAGGAACATATTGTCACAACCCTAGTTCTGGTATGCACTTGGTTAGCCTTGTGGTTTGCATCCTGTTTAATTTTCAAGTGAAATTGAAATGAGGACTTGTGAAACCCTCAGAAACCCTATTGAAAATGACCCAAATAAAAGTTGCTCCAAAAGGGTCCAAGAAAATGTTCATGTGGCCCTCTAAAAATATTGGTCAGAGATAAAAATCAAGCCAATATTATTAGGAGCTCATAAGTATTTATTTTGGGCATTTGGAATTAATGCAATAGTTATTTGCATTGGATATATATATATATATATATATATATATATATATATATATATATATATATATATATATATATATATATATATATATATATATATATATTATATTTCATATATGTCCAAAATTCTGGTTGTTTATTTTTAGGGGCTTGGGTTAATTTCTAGGTCCCTGCAAATAAATATGTAAGAAGAAAATAATTGATTTAATTTAGATATTAAGTCAAAACAAATGTCAGAAAAATAGAAAAGAAGAAATAAAAGGGAGAGCTTACCTGGCTTCCTCCAGCCCAACTGCCTGGCCGGCCCAGCTGGCAGCCCAGCCCACCGAGCCTTCCCCTGTCGTCTTCCCCGACGACAGGAGGTCGAGCGTGTGGCCGGCGCGCGCTCGCGGCGGGAGCGCCACGCCACCTGCCTGCCTCACTCCCCTCGCCGCCTAGCCGCTTCTGGAGGAGCCACGCACCTCCCTCGATCCTTCCTCACTCTTCTGGATCCCTCCCCTCTCCTCTATCTCCCTCTCTCGCAGCTCCCGAACGCCGCCGTCGCCGTCGATCGCCGTAGCCGTAGCCACTGCTCTTCCCTCGCCCCTCCGTAGAGCCCACGAGCTCCGCCACGACTCCCTCGTCCTCTCCGTCCAGCCACAAGACGTCGGACGCCCTGTGGAGCCTTCGTCGTCATCGTCTTCCTCTTCGGACGCCAACGATCGCCGCCGACGATTCGCCGCCTTCAGCGCCTCCCCGAGCCTGCTGACCTCCCCAGCAGAACCGCGGTGAGCCCCCGGTTCTTTCCCCCTGTCCTCGCCGCCGTCTGCGGCCTCTAGCCCCTACCACCGCAGTTGCCCGACCTCACCGCCGCCGGCGATGCCGCCGTCGTGGCCATAGCCACCCACACTCCAAGCGGAGCACGCCACCGCATCCGCCGTCTCACCAGGAGCCCGTAGCACCCCTCCGTAGCTCTCCCCGTGCCCTGTAGCCCCAGACCCGACGAGGGCAGAACTCCGGCGCCGCCACGAGCTCATTTCCGGCGAGCTCCGGCCGTCCCAGCTGCTGCTGCTTGCGGGAATGGACGCGGACGAGCTCCAGCAGCTCGCCCGTGGTCTCAGCTGCTCAAAAGACCCCCGGAGCAGGATTCCTGAAGCCCTCCGCCGCGTTTGCTGCCGCCGGCGGCTAAACGCCGGCGTGCTAGCCGTAGTTTGACCAGGATTTGACCCCCTGGGTCAATGACAGGTGGGCCCCCACCCTTTTAGTTAGTTGACTAATTAGTTAAATTAATTAGTTTTGTTAATTAGTTTAGCCACTAACATGTGGGCCCAGCCCTGCTGTTTTTCTGTTAGGATTAATTTTAGAGTTAATTAACTGAGTCACTGACCAGTGGACCCCACTGTCAGGTTTGACTCTGGACCAGCCCCTTGACCTGCTGATGTCATGCCTGTGTCATGCTGACGCAGTAATCCAGTTCTGATATGTAAATAAATCTTAAATGATTTATTTATTCCAGAAATTGGCTTAAACTTCAAAAAATCACAGAAATTCAACCGTAGCTCAGAATGAAATAATTTATATATGAAAAATTATCAGAAAAATTCAATCTATCCATCTGTACCATTTTCATGCATGACAAATGAAGTTAAACCTACTGTTTATATGAAAACACATATATGGCTTTAGGAAATACTTATTTTAAAGTTGCATTTGAGCCTTTGGTTCAAATGGACTTCTTTCAAATTGAATGATAGTTGCATTAGCTCAACAACATCATATTTTCATGCCATATTCATGCATCATATTGTTGCATATGCTTGTGTTTGATTGTCGGCACCGTTCCTCTCGATAGGTCCAGCTCTGGAGACCGATCCAGAGTACCTGTCAGAGGAGCAGTGCTCTGCATGTTGTTTTACCAGGCAAGCAAACCCCCTTGTTCATTCCGATACAACCCCTTTCTCGCTCCTGCTCCCTGTTATTGCATTAGAACAACAATGATTTCAACTGCTACTTTATGCTGCGGTAGTTGAACCCATTCCTCTGCATGACCTGTCTTTCCACAGTAAATAGTTGAAACCCACTAGCATGTGTAGGAGTTGATTGAAGCCATGATGTGATCTTACCATGCCTTGCTTGCTATTGCTTAGAGTGTGTCAGGTCTAATTCATCGGGAATGAATTGGAGTGAAATGATATGTTCTGATGCTGAGGGTTAAACGTGTGAACACGATTTGGTAAAGGTAGCGGTGAGAGGCCATGTAGGAGTACATGGTGGGTTGTCTCACTCGAACCGTCCCTAAGAACTGAGTTCTGTGTATGTTGTCCAATGACTAGTTACTACCACACATTGGGTTCCGGTAACTCGACCCCTCTCGACTTATTAATCAACATGATCTCTGTCCAGGAGTTGCAACTAGTTTTTGGTGTTTGTAGGTAGTGTTAGTAGTCTACCAAGTGGCACTCGGCCAGTGGGCTTGGGACAGACTAGGCACCGTGGCACGGTGTACCAAGCGTAGATCCACTCGGCGAGGTGGGCTTGGGAACCCTGCGCACATCATTTGGGGCCGTGAGCGACACCCCGGCCGGATCTCCCCACGGATGGAACCCGAATAGGCGACAAACCTGGACGAGAGACTTGTGTGGTTAGTCAGGTCGTGGCCGACACCCTCGCCCGACTTCCACTTGAAGGTTGCCGAGATACACGAGATGTACCTGGCGGTAAGTGGCGAGAGCGTGTGTGAGGAAGTACACCCCTGCAGGGTTAACATGATCTATTCGAATAGCCGGGTCCGCGGATATGGACTTCTTGGATGCTTACGTGGTACATAGACAACTTGAAGTGGATACTTTAAAATACTCAAGACAAGTGTGAGTGCTATGGATGGCCTTCTCGTAGGGAGACGGGAATGAATCCATAGTGGTGTATTGTGTGGTGCTTAGTGGACTCGTGTGCGCCACCTCAAAGAGTTACCAGCAATCGTAGAATAGGATAGCCACTGAGTCAAAGCTGGCTTGCTGCAACTAAACCCCACTTTGCCATCTTCATACAAGTGCATGTATGATAGGATCTGATGTAAGTCTTGCTGAGTACCTTTGTACTCATGTTTGCTTAATTCATGTTTTGCAGATAGGATTGATGTCTCACTAGTAGTTCCGCTTGGACTTCGACAAGTAGCTTGATACCTCAGCTACGATCTTGGACGAGTGTTGTAGATAGTCAGGCTCTTCAGCCTTTTTCATTTGTAGATGTCTGTACTCAGACATGTAGTGCTTCCGCTTGTTGCTTGTTTGCTCTGAATATTGGGTCGTGAGACCCATGTTTGTAATACTTGGCTCCTCGGAGCCTAATGAATAAATACTTTGTTTATTAGAGTCTTGTTGTGATGCCATGTTGTATTTGCACATATTGAGCATATTGTGTGTATGTTATTGAAATGCTTGGTATGTGTGGGATCCGACACCTAGTTGTTTACCCTTGGTAGCCTATCTTACAGGGAAATGTCTCCTAGTGCTTCCACTGAGCCTTGGTAGCTTGCTACTGCTCCGGATCACTTAGGCTGACCGGCATGTGTCCTTCTTCGTTCCTGTGTCTGTCCCTTAGGGGAAATATCACGCGTTGTTCCTTTAAGTCCTTGTAGCTTGCTACGACTTGGGTTCATACGTTGATGACCGACACGTTCGTTGCTGGGTCATGGATGCCTGTCTCTGTAATTTAGTGCCACTTTTGGTTTATAACTGGTCATGTCGGCCCGGGTTCTCTGTCATATGGATGCTAGCGACACTATCATATTGTAGGATCAAAAGTAGGTCTAGAGGGGGGGTGATTAGACTACTTGACAATATAAAAAATCTGCCTTTAGATCATGCAAAGTTTTTGGCAGTTTCACAAACAAGATCAATTCAAGTAACACCCTACACATGCAATTCTAGAGTATATGCAGCGGAAAGTAAATTGCACATGTAAAAAGGAGGTGGAGAAGATCAAACGCAGTTTGGTGACACGGAGATTTTTGTCGTGGTTCCGATAGGTGGTGCTATCGTACATCCACGTTGATGGAGACTTCAACCCACGGAGGGTAACGGCTGCGCGAGTCCACGGAGGGCTCCACCCACGAAGGGTCCACGAAGAAGCAACCTTGTCTATTCCATCACGGCCTACGCCCACGGAGGACTAGCCTTACTCGGGGTAGATCTTCACGAAGTAGGCGATCTCCTTGCCCTTACAAACTTCTTGGTTCAACTCCACATCATCAAGACGGAGGCTCCCAAGCGACACCTAACCAATCTAGGAGGCACCACCCCCCAAAAGGTAATAGACGGTGTTGATGATGATGAACTCCTTGCTCTTGTGCTTCAGGTGATAAACTCCCCAACACTCAACTCTCCTCACTGATATGGCTGTGGTGGAAGAAAGATTTGAGTGTAAAGCAACTTGGGAAGGCTAGAGATCAAGTTTCATATGGTAGGAATGGAATGGCTTGATCTCAACACAAGGGTAGGTGGTTCACTTCTCAGAAAGTGTATGGTAGGAATGGTGGTACTTTCTGATGGCTCTCCTCACGAATGAGGAGGGGGTGGAGGGGTATATATAGCCTCCACACAAAATCCAACCGTTACACACACATTTGACCAATCTCGGTCAGACCGAAGTGAAAACTCGGTCAGACCGAAAGTTCAAATATAGTGAACGTTGGGATTTTCGGTGGGACCGAAAATACCATCTCGGTGAGACCGAAGTGAGTCAAAGGTTAGGGTTTGCCATCTCGGTGAGACCGAAAATATAAACTCGGATATTCCGAATTGATGTCAACTGATCACAGAAGGTTGGCAGCCCTTTTTCGGTGAGACCGAAACTCAGAATCGGTTTGACCGAGAAGCTAGGGTTTGGAGAAACAACTGAAGAGGTTCATCTCGGTGGGACTGAGTTGGAGAAATCGGTGTGACCGAGATGTTAGGGTTTGTGTTAAGTAGTGAATAGTGCTGATAGTTGAGGGAGTTAGATCACCAAGCACTTGAGCAACAAGAACATTAACACAACCTCATCCCCTTTTAATAGATTGGCTTTTCCTATGGACTCAATGTGATCTTTGATCACTAAACCAAAAATGGAGTCTTGAGCTTTTGCCAATGCTTGTCTTAGCATTTTGAGGGGTCCACTTCTTCAGACATTTCCATACCCATATCATCGAACTTCTCTGAAATGATTCTCAAGATAATATTAGTTCAATGATATATATGTTGTTATTAATTACCAAAACCACCCGGGGATTAGTTGCACTTTCAATCTCCCCCTTTTTGGTAATTGATGACAACATATAGATCAAAGCTTCGACAAAAGATATAATCAATGAATAATATCGTCGCTTTGAGAAGTATGTGATAAACAAGAGCTCCCCCTAAATTTGTGCATTATTTAAAATTTGCGTTTGAATGCAAATGCACAATCGATTAGGATTATGGGTCACTCTTCCATGTCACATACATCTTGGTGGAGCGCACAAAATGATAAGAATGAATAACATGCACTTAATCACCAAGACAAGAGTAAATAGCCATACAATAAGGAATAGCATAGGATAAGCAATAAGCACACATTAAAGCATAGTATGGCTAAGCACTCATTAAGGTAGCATCAAACGTAGTAGCAAGCACACTTAAAGTTTCTGGAACCAAAAGAAACCAATGTATCTCAAGGAAAACCGGCAAAAGAACGAAAAGACGAAAGAGCACTCTCTCTCTCGAAGCCCTATGATCTATAACAATTTCTCCCCCTTTGGCAACAAGTTACCAAAAAGTTCGAAAAGGTATAGAGCTAAACGTCACTGCGGGCTCGGCTGGCTGCTCCCGTCTGGGTCGATGTCGGTGTAGAGATAGCTGCATCTGCGAAGACTTCTGCTGATGTCTGCGGTGGAGGAGTGGATGCTGGAGCTGTAGGAACTGCTGGAGCTGTAGCTGGTGCTGAAGTGGTAGCCCTGGAGTCTGTCACTGGGATAGCTGCAGATCTGGATCCTCTGGGAACCTGAGCAGCCTGGCGATGAGAGTCCTGGACTAGATCATCCTGCATAAGCTCTGCTCTCTCCTGCCTAGTCTCCTCCATGTCTGCCTCAAGCTTGTTGACAGACACCTGAATCTCAGTCAGCTTCACGTCTAGAGCGTGGATCTTGTCCTCGACAATCCTCTCAAGGCTCTCCTGAGATTGCTCAATGCTGGCCAGGCGTTGTTCAATTCTCTGGGTTGCTTCAAGAATCTGTTCTCCAAAGCTCTTTGGCTTAGCTGCTGCTGCTGCTGCCTCTTTGTCAGCTTTGGCTTTCTTTGCAGCTTCGATCTTGGCTTGCCATTCAACTGAGGTGGGATCCTCTTCATCCATCACAACTACGTTGTCCTCATGCTCTGGCTGCAGTGGCAAGTGCTTCCTATCCAACATGAATTTGCCCGTGCCAAACTTGGCGTTGATGAGCATCTGTATCTGCGGTGCAAACCCACATGACCTCTTTTGGTCAGCTGCAGTCCTCTTAATGGTCTCTACCATCAAGTCCATCACCTTAAAAGGTGCCTTCTCATCGAGAATGTGCAGCATGTTGATAGAATAGCCTCGTATCATCCGGTGGTCACCTGACTTAGGCATCAAAGTATGCCTCAGAATAGTGTTAGTGGTGGTCAGACCTGCCTGGAGATAATACACTGAGCCGAGCTTCCATCCCTCCAAATCAGCAGCTGGGATCTCCTTGTACATATTCTTCATAGAATCATGACTCTTCTTAGGAATCCCATAGACATCAATGTCATCCTCTCTCTGCACAGGAGCGTTCAGAAGTTCTGCCCATTCTGCAACAGTCGAAGAAAACCGTTGACCTTCAGTCATCCAGGTGATCTTGCCATCAGGGTAGAAGTGGGCTGTGGCATAGAACTGCATGATCATCTCGTCATTCCATGCTGTCAGTTCTTGACCCACAAAATCAGCAACTCCACATGCAGTAAAGCTCTCATGCACATGGGGAAAGAAGTCCCGGTGCTCTTCACTGTCAATGTACTCCCAGTCGACATACCAGGTGTCAGCAACAATGGGCTTCTTATCCATTAGCACGGTCTCATAGAAATCCTGCTGCTCTCTGGTGTGGAATCTGGGGTCCACAGCAGTCCTTCTTCTTACGGCATATGGATCAGACTGTCTCCATAGCCTGAGACCTTTGTCCTTCCTTGCCTTCATGTCCTCAGCTTGAGGATGAGCATCATTGTGGAGTGGCAACTTGGGACGGAGCTTGAGCAACACATGCTCTTCATCTGACTCAGAAGGTGGCATCTCACCTTTGTTCTTCTCAGAAGCTGGAATGCTTCTGGTTGTCCTCTTGGGCTTCGCTGGAGCTGCCTTAGCTTGAGCAGGCTTCTTGGGCTTGGAGGAGGCTTGAGCCCGAATAGCATCACCCATGAACTTAGCTTTCTGAGGAGGAGGCTGGGGTGCATCTTCTTCTTCTTCTTCTTCAGCAACATCTTGAGGTTCAGCATAAACAACCCTCTTCCTCTTGGAAGTCTTCTTCACCTTGCTTGGAGCTGGCTCTTCCAAGATGAGCTTCTTGGCAACTGCTGATTGCTTCACTTTACTTGTGCCTTTCCTTGTTTGCTGCCCTTGGTGCTCTTTGGCAACCACATTCTTCTTGGGCTTGGAGGTAACTTCCTCAGCAACAAAGTCGGAATCCTCATCATCAGAGGTTCTCTTCTTCCTGGTTCTCGTAGCTGCGGGAGGCAGACCACTAGGGGTGCTCCTCTCACCATCATCACTAGAGCTGCTAGCAGGACTTGTATCTGCCTCTGGAATTTCAGCAAATGGTGATTCAGACCTGTTCTGGCTGTCACTGACATCTGACATGGCTGAAAGACCTGTGAAAAGATAAGGTATAGGCAGAATGGAAGAGTTATCACAACTGCAGAAGTTTTTGAAAAAAAAATGAGTTAAAAACTTAGTTTTGAGTTTTCACAGAATGTATTTCGGTCAAACCGATTTCAAGTTTCGGTGTAACCGAAGTGTTCAACAGAACCTACACACCACTTTCGGTTAGACCGAAATGGGTTTCGGTCCTACCGAAAACTTAGGGTTTCACAGAAACTTCAATTCGGACATTCCGATTTCCACAACTCGGTCAGACCGAACTATGTAGTGCAATGGTCAGAGACCAAATCGGTCAGTCCGAGTTTCAGGAATCGGCTTCACCGAGATGCATTCCGTGGAAACCTAAACCTAAGAATTTTCCTCGAAACTAGAAGATCTGAACAATGTATTGGGATCATATCAAACGTGGATTGAATCAGGGCAGTCCTATCATGCAAGAATCAGAAGTGGAGCATGAAAGGGATCGGGACACACCCTAACTTGGTGGTGTCCCTCTACGGCGGCAACGGCGGAGAAGATTACCGTTGACGGCGGCGGAGACCTGCGGCGAGGGCGCACAGGTGATGAAGGCGACGATCCGTAGACCAGGGCGGCGGCAGCAGGGGTCTTGGAGGGCGAACGTTTGAAAGGAATAGATCGCGCGCAGCCCTCAGTATATATAACCCCGTGCTGTCGGTGGGACCGAGTTGAAAAACTCGGTGTCACCGAGATGCATAATTGCAGTGCAGTTACGCATATCGGTCAGACCGAGATTTTGAACTCGGTTTCACCGAGATGAAACCTAGATCAATCTAAGTGTTTCGGTTGGACCGAGATTGGGAAGCCTGTCAGACCGAAATGGACTTAGAAGGTTTTGGAAGTCAGCCTTAGACGAATCGGTGGTTCCGAGTGCTCCTCACTCGGACTGTCCGAAAAAGACTTGTTCAAAGTTGTGATATAAGCATGAATAGAATTTGAGACAAGATAGCATAGATAGCTAGGGAAGGTGCTTAGGCATTCTTGTCCATCCATTTGGCCAGAAAAAGAAACCAAAACAATCAAAACCACAAATGGATGTCCTTGAATGAATAGAATCATGCATTCAACATGCTCACACAATAAGATAGCAACTGAAATATGTGTCAAACATGCACAACCAAAACTCTAGCTACTAGCACACAAATTGTCGATGACTAGGTCATCTATATATGAGTATATTGACTTAGGAGCCAAATGAGAACATTTGATCATAGGTCATACTCATCGTTTAAGCACAAGTGGGGTTACCACTTTTACATAAAGCATTTATGTGTTCACATCATTTGGAGATGCTTTAGCTCAATTTTTAGAGCACAGCTCCCCCTAGATGTGAGAACCCCTTTTAAAGGGTCAAACTAACCTTGGGTTGTCGTAGAAGACTTCATGTAGATGTTGAAGATGTGGATGCTCAATGTTGATGTAGATCATCAAGAGTTGAGAGCTATCCTTGGATTAGGGCACTTTCAATACCTACATGGGTTAGTCCCACAAGGAACAAACAAGAATATCCATGGACATAGAGTGAAGTACACAAGAGATAATGTCCATGAAAGCAATGATTACCTTGTCCCTTGACTTACCAACAAGAGGGTTTGTGACTCCATGAACTAGTGCATGATGTGGAAGTTGATTGCACAAGTTCTTGCCAAAACGAATATGAGTGAAGTTTGTTGGCGGAGTCACCCTCAAGAACCTACTAGTTCTTCTTCTTTGGGATCCACATCATCTTGATGGGAATCCTTGGTGTTGTAGTTGAGCTTGACGAAGTAGAACTTGATTTGTCCTTGGGAACCCACTTGACCATGGCTTGAGGTGCTTCAATGAATGCATCAATCTCCTCTTGAAGCTTGTCCTTGGCCTTTAGCTTGTGGTCTTGTGGTGGAAGGTCATCTTGAGCTTGTTCCACATTGGAAGAAGTAGGATCATACTTCTCCTTTTGTGAGACAAACTGTGGAGTAGGGTATTGACCTTCTTCCCACTCAACACCTTCGGCGTTGAACTTTCGCTCAAAACCAATCCCTTGATTCTTCCGGTGTCTTCCTTGTTTGCGAACAATCTCCTCAAAGTTCTTGCTTCCGGCAGGACTCTTGTAGACACCTTTCTCTATGATTTCCTTCAATAAGCTATTTTCTTGCTCAAGTGTAACTTGGCTTGAAACATTGTTAGTGGAATCAAGAGAACTACTAGAAGTAACAACATTTGATTTAACATTGTTATTGTTACTACTAGAGGAAGAATTTTTCTTATGCTTGTCATGCTTAGTCTTAATAGGTGGCAAGAAATTAGACAAGAGAAGTCGTTTGGCAAGATATGAAGAACTCTTCTTTCGAAGATCGTCATTGATCGCTTTTAGAAACTCATGTTCTTGCTCTAGAGTGAGCTTCTCGAAGCGTAGCTTCTCATGAGATCTTAGGAGCTCTCTATGATCTTCTTGAGTTGTTTCATGAGCTAACTTAAGAGTGTTTAGTTCTTTAGTTAGACGCTCAATCTCCTTCATAGCATTGTCATTCGACTCTTCTCGACTATAAAGACTACTAGCATTTTCATCATTACTAAGCTCACTAGATTTATCATGCAAGAGCTCATCTTCACCAAGTAAGTCATCCTCATCACTATCAAAGTCAATGAATTCAGGGTGTGTTACCTTGGGGCCTTTAGCCATGAAGCATCTTCCAATTCCCTCGTTTGGTGAATCAAATAAGTCGTAGGAGTTGGAGTTGGAGGATACGAGTGCAAGTCCGGCAACACCTTCATCTTGACTATAGTCGGAGTCGGAGTGATAGCCTCCATCGGATTGACTGTCAGAGTCGGAGCCGGAGACCCATTCACCAACATGAGCTTGATGTCTTCTTCTTGTGTAGCTCCTTGATGACTTGTCTTTCCTCTCCGAATCCTTGCTTCTCCGAGAGGGTCTTCGTTCATAACGATCATCTCTACTCCTTCTCTCTCTCCGAGGTGACTCATCTCTTGCTCTTCTTCTTGGAGATTCTTCTCTTCTCTTGTGGGGAGCCGTACACTCATTTGAGAAGTGTCCGGGTCTTCCACAATTGTAGCAGTTTCGATCACGACTAGAAGATCTCTTTCCATCATATGATCTAGACTTTGAGCTTCTTTCTTTGCCTCTATTCTTGTAGAACTTGTTGAAGTTCTTGACCATTAGGCTTATCTCTTCATTGGAAATTAGATTGTCACTTGAGGTAGTAGGAGCATCACTTGTAGCTTTGTAAGCACCACTTGACTTGTTGTGAAGCTCTTCCTTATCCTTAAGTGTCATCTCATGAGCAACAATTCTTCCAATGACTTCAGTTGGCTTGAGAGTCTTGTAGTTTGGCATCATTTGGATCAAAGTGCACACGGTGTCATACTTTCCATCCAAAGCTCTGAGAATCTTCTTAATGATGAATCGGTCGGTCATTTCTTCGCTTCCTAAGCCAGCAATCTCATTTGTGATGAGAGCAAGCCTAGAGTACATTTCAGCGACTCCTTCACCATCCTTCATCTTGAACTTGTCAAGTTGACCTTGAAGAATATCTAGCTTTGATTCCTTCACAGATTCAGTACCTTCGTGCATTTCAACCAAAGTATCCCAAATCTCTTTAGCATTCTCAAGACGGCTGATTTTGTTGAACTCTTCGGGACACAAAGCATTGAAGAGAATATCACAAGCTTGAGCATTGTTTTGCAACATCCGCAACTCTTCGGGTGTAGCTTCGCGATCCGGAACTTTTCCTTCTTCAAAGAAATCACCTTGCATGCCAACACAAATAATGCCCCATGCGGCTGGGTTATGACCAAGAATATGCATTTTCATTTTATGCTTCCAACTAGCAAAATTTGTACCATCAAAGTAAGGACCTCTACGATAATTACCCTCACTAGACGCCATACTCTCCTAGGTTGTGAAACCAAGCTTATGGAGTCCAATGCAATGGAAACCAAGGCAATGGAGACCAAAGCTCTGATACCACTTGTAGGATCGAAAGTAGGTCTAGAGGGGGGGGTGATTAGACTACTTGACAATATAAAAAATCTGCCTTTAGATCATGGAAAGTTTTTGGCAGTTTCACAAACAAGATCAAATCAAGTAACACCCTACACATGCAATTCTAGAGTATATGCAGCGGAAAGTAAATTGCACATGTAAAAAGAGAGGTGGAGAAGATCAAACGCAGTTTGGTGACACGGAGATTTTTGTCGTGGTTCCGATAGGTGGTGCTATCGTACATCCACGTTGATGGAGACTTCAACCCACGGAGGGTAACGGCTGCGCGAGTCCACGGAGGGCTCCACCCACGAAGGGTCCACGAAGAAGCAACCTTGTCTATTCCATCACGGCCTACGCCCACGGAGGACTAGCCTTACTCGGGGTAGATCTTCACGAAGTAGGCGATCTCCTTGCCCTTACAAACTTCTTGGTTCAACTCCACATCATCAAGACGGAGGCTCCCAAGCGACACCTAACCAATCTAGGAGGCACCACCCCCCAAAAGGTAATAGATGGTGTTGATGATGATGAACTCCTTGCTCTTGTGCTTCAGATGATAAACTCCCCAACACTCAACTCTCCTCACTGATATGGCTGTGGTGGAAGAAAGGTTTGAGTGGAAAGCAACTTGGGAAGGCTAGAGATCAAGTTTCATATGGTAGGAATGGAATGGCTTGATCTCAACACAAGGGTAGGTGGTTCACTTCTCAGAAAGTGTATGGTAGGAATGGTGGTACTTTCTGATGGCTCTCCTCACGAATGAAGAGGGGGTGGAGGGGTATATATAGCCTCCACACAAAATCCAATCGTTACACACACATTTGACCAATCTCGGTCAGACCGAAGTGAAAACTCGGTCAGACCGAAAGTTCAAATATAGTGAACATTGGGATTTTCGGTGGGACCGAAAATACCATCTCGGTGAGACCGAAGTGAGTCAAAGGTTAGGGTTTGCCATTTCGGTGAGACCGAAAATATAAACTCGGATATTCCGAATTGATGTCAACTGATCACAGAAGGTTGGCAGCCCTTTTTCGGTGAGACCGAAACTCAGAATCGGTTTGACCGAGAAGCTAGGGTTTGGAGAAACAACTGAAGAGGTTCATCTCGGTGGGACTGAGTTGGATAAATCGGTGTGACCGAGATGTTAGGGTTTGTAGAGATAACTTCATCTCGGTGAGACAGAGTTGGTTTGACCGAGATTACTTATGGGTGTGTGTTAAGTAGTGAATAGTGCTGATAGTTGAGGGAGTTAGATCACCAAGCACTTGAGCAACAAGAACATTAACACAACCTCATCCCCTTTTAATAGTATTGGCTTTTCCTATGGACTCAATGTGATCTTTGATCACTAAACCAAAAATGGAGTCTTGAGCTTTTGCCAATGCTTGTCTTAGCATTTTGAGGGGTCCACTTCTTCAGACATTTCCATACCCATATCATCGAATTTCTCTGAAATGATTCTCAAGATAATATTAGTTCAATGATATATATGTTGTTATTAATTACCAAAACCACCCGGGGATTAGTTGCACTTTCACATATTCGTGAGCCAAAATGCGCAAATGGTCCCGGGCCAGGTAAGGTGGCACCCGTGGGGATACCGTGCGTGAGGCTGCAAAGTGATATGGTGTGTTACATGCTAGATCGGTGTGACTTAGGATCGGGGTCCCGACAGCGTTGGTATCAGAGCCTGACTGCCTGTAGGATTACCAAGCCAAACTGGTCGAAGTTGAGTCTAGAAATTCTTTAGTTATATAAGGGAATTGATTGTGGAAGGGAACGTAAGGCTCTTTTTACTCCTTATACCTCATGTCTTCTGATCTGAGTCATCTTACCTTTCCTACGGGGTTAAGGAACTAGGCTTTCTCTTCCGTCTATCAGGATCACGAGTTACTACTCCGTAGTCCCTTAAGATTGGTTGATCAGAGTTCTACTCCTGTTTTCAAGTTCTTCCGGTGAAGTTGTTTTAGTACTATCACAGAACCTTGAGTGATGATGTTGAGATGTTGAACTACCCTTTGTTAGCAGGATGTCTCATTCTGAGCATTTTACTGCCGTTATGCTGCCGAAATTATCCTAGTAGTTCGAGAGATACTAATTTCTTGTTCTACCTTATGCATCCTATAGTTGTTGATGTTTCCGTCTTCGGTTTCGCTTCTCAGGATGTCTTCAGTTAAGCGAAGCTCAGCTGCTCGTAGACAGAACCACGGAGGTGGTAGGGATGAGGAGGATCCTCCCGACCAGCCTTCGTTGGCAGAGTTAATGTTAGAGATGGAGAGAAACAAGCGAGAGTCTAACCGTTTGTTGGCACGTATTGAGGAGAACACCGCACATCAGTGAAAGGAATCAACAACCATCCATGACTTCATTCGTCTGAAAACGCCCACCTTTCATCATTCCTTTGAGCCACTCGATACAGATTACTGGCTCCGTAGTATCAGTCACAAGCTGCGTTCTGCGAATGTAGCTGAAGATGATAAAGTCATCTATGCCACTTATCACCTGGAAGGTCATGCTAGTCTTTGGTGGCAGAACTATGAGGCCATGATTCCAGCTGGCCAGATTCCTACCTGGAGAGATTTCACCGAGGATTTTCGTGAACATCATATCCCCCAAGCCCTTATCGATCGTAAGAGAGAAGAGTTCTGTAGTCTTACACACGCTAAGATGGCTGTTGATGCCTATGGTCGAGAGTTTGAGAACCTCGCCCGCTATGCTACAGAGGAAGTGTCCACGGACGCCAAGAAGCAGGCTAGGTTCCGAAAGGGTCTCAACCCCAAACTGCGTCGTGATCTCCACTTGCATCATTGCAACACATTCCAGGCTCTTGTGAACAAGGCCATCAACACAGAGACAGCTCAGCTCACTTACGATGAGTCTCGTAAGCACACCCTTGATTTGGGAACTTCCTCCGGTTCTAGTTCTCAGAAGCGCCGGATTTGGGTACCGAACTCTGTTCTTCCACCCATCTATCCTTCGAGGGCATCTCATGTGGTACCTCTTCCAGTTCAGCAGTATGCTCCACCCAGGTCTATTGATGGACCGTTTGTCAATACGGGTCCACGTCCTAATCCCAGGATTTGTTACAAGTGCGGAGAGCCGGGTCACATTGCCCGTATTTGCACCCAGACACGTGTTGCCCCATCCCAGTCCGTAAAGTCTGTTAGACGTGATAAATCATCACGCAAGATGACCAGTGTTAAGTCAGCTCCCATCGAACATGGACGTGTGCATCACGTCTCAGCCAATGACGCTCATGATGATCCAGATGTCGTTCTTGGTACACTCCTTGTTAATTGTCACCCGGCATCGGTTCTATTCGATACTGGAGCGTCTCATTCTTTCATTTACGAAAGTTATGCCCGTTTGCACGACATGTCATTTTGTGATATGCCTTCCCCACTACTTATTCAAACTCCAGGATCCAAATGGCAAACTTCTAGTGTAAGCCATGGTAATGAAATCCTTGTCGACAGACTTGTGTTCCTTGCATCACTTGTCGCCCTCAAGTCTTCAGATATTAATATCATCTTGGGTATGGACTGGATGACAGCTCATCATGCCAAGATTGATTGTTTCACTAGGTCTGTTCAGCTTACACACCCATCTGGCAAGACAGTCACCGTCACCACTAGAGTTGCAAAGCGTCAGCTCTATTCTCTTAATGCCAGCCCTCTTCCAGATCTTGAAGATGTTCCGGTAGTCCGTGACTTTCCGGATGTCTTTCCAGAGGAACTGCCAGGTGTTCCACCCGACCGAGATTTAGAGTTTGTTATAGAGCTTATCCCAGGAACCGCTCCAATCTCTAGGAGACCCTACAAAATGGCACCCTTAGAACTAGCCGAGCTTAAGAAACAACTTGATGAGTCCTTGCAAAAGGGTTTCATCCGTCCTAGTTCTTCTCCCTGGGCTTGCCCCGTCCTCTTTGTCAAGAAGAAGGATGGTACGGATCGGATGGTTGTAGATTATCGTCCCGTTAATTTGGTCACGGTAAAGAACAAGTATCTGCTTCCCAGGTGTCGGGGGAAACTGTCCGCCACGAACACCTATGGGACCGGAGCCCCTTGCTTGTGCGGTAAGAGGGCGGAGGGAGTACGAAGAGCAGATCGTGGAGATCACGCAGGCAGTTTACCCAGGTTCGGGCCGCGATAGACGCGTAAAACCCTACTCCTGCTTAGTTTGCATTGAGTTGGAGAGTTCGGGAGCTTGAAGAATCAGCTACACCGAGCGTATGAGCGATCTAGGTTCCGAACCCTTTCTATGTTGTGCATGGGCCTCCTTTTATAGTGCAAGGGGTCACCGACAGGTGTCAACGTAGGAGAAAGGGTAAAAATGTAAAAGAGGTGGTAGTTGTAACAATGCGGGAATAGTGGAGCTACAGTGCGTGAACAGTGGTCGCTACCTACTTTGACAGTGGGGGACAAGAGCATTTAATGCCCGTCGCCGTCGACCCCAAAAGCGCCCGCCCTTGCGTCTCCGTTTGCCACGGCGATGGCTTTACCACCGTGGAGTGCCACTGTGTCCCCCAGGCTGCACAGCCATCCGCCACGCGTCCCAGGAGAGGCCCCAGGGCGACGCGTGGACCGATGAGCTGGAGCGCGGGCACCCAGCGCAACTCTCCCCGGCAAGCACCTTGCCGGGGTCTTGACCTTGCCGGGCCCGGGAGCTTGTCGGGCTCTGAAGCTTGCCGCTCCCCGGGCCCTGCCGGGGCGCGTATAGCGCCGAGGCATGTCTTCCGTAATATAATCTTCTAGTCTTCCTGGCAAGCTCCTCTTGCCAGGGCCTTGCGTGAGTGAGGTAATCTTGAGCCTGGAACGGCCTTCCCGGCAAGCTCCACTCGCCGGGGTCTCGATCTTCTGTCTTGTATACTTTGTTTTTGAATGGTTTTATATGGAGCAGGAAGGTCTCCGACGAGCGCGTGGTAGGCCCTGCCGCGGGAAGCTGCTACTGCCCGTGCACAAGTTGGGGTACTGAGGTACCCCTACCTTAGTACACCGACACCAGGATCAACGACCTATATGATCAGCTCGCTGGATCCTCAGTTTTCTCCAAGATGGATTTGAGGTTAGGATACCATCAAATCAAGATTAGAAATGGGGACATACCCAAGACGGCTTTCGTCACTCGTTATGGTTAGTACGAGTACACCGTCATTGAGTACGGGGACATACTCAATGGAGTCCTACTTGCCGGGGGAGCTCCGCGGCAAGTGGGAGGAGTGGCGTGCAGACTGGTGTTGGATTGTCGAGGACGAGCCGCAGCCCTTCACCGCGCCGCGCACAACACCTATCGTGCGCGGCAGGGACTGGAGCGAGCTGGATTCGGACGACAGCAAGCTCGACGTCGCCCTCATCAGGATTCTTCGTCTCCGGGTAGCAAGGTTGTCTGTCGGAGAAGTAGGCACAGATTTCCTCCGCCGCCGCATCGCCCCCCTTCAAGATAGGAAGAGGCCAGCCTGGGATTACGGCAACGCGGCAGACATAATGAGGCTGCGCCCCGGGCTCAACTTCAACTTCACGTCGCTGGAGCTGAAGGGGATGGTCCGGGAGCTATTTAAGCATGACCCGGCCCACCTAGAGTGGTTCAGGGGTCCCCGGGGAGTGGTGCCTCTCTGCAACAGCACGGCCCGGGATTCCCTTCGCGCCATGATGCCCGCGTGTGACTCGCACGGCGTCGACCGCACGTGGATTCCGCCCAAGCCAGACGTCGTCTTGAACTTCTTCGACAACCTGGTGGAGGTGGCGAAGAACAAGGACGAGATCCGGGAGCTGACACGGGACACCACCGACCAGGAGATAGCGTACATAGCTTCTCGGGTTGAAGAGGCCGCTGCAGCCGCAGCGGCAGGAGAATTCGGCTTCTCGCCCGAAGAGGCAGAGGCTGCGGAAGCGTCCTGCCAAGCAGAGGAGGCGGAGATCCGCAGGCTGCTGAAGCTTCCTCCCGATGAGCTCGCCGGGGTCCCTTCCCTGAGGCACTCCGGGATCCCCGGGATTCTGACCGAGGCCGCGGCGAGAGGCAACGCCGCCGGAGGAAACAGAGGCGCCGCAGGGAGCGGAGGCGCCGGAGGGAGCGGAGGCGCCGGAGGGAGAGCGGCCACAATGGAGGGTGCTGGGCCCAGCAAGCCTGCCGAAGAGGAGGAGGAGGAGGAGGACGCCGGGGTCGACGAAGATTCCGACGGATCCCTGGTGCTCTACGCCGACGACCTCTCCTCGTCATCGGAGACCTCCCCGCCTCGGGCAAGCCCTAGGCGCTCTCCGCTTAAGCGTCTCCGCAACACAGCGACAGGGATGAGGGCGCAGGCGCCCCGGCAACAGCCAGCTCGCCGGGCGGCGCGAGCTACCCGGGGGAGCCAAGCTGCGACGGGGGCGCCAGGCGCACCAACCACGGCGGAGGCGGCCCGCACGCAGGCCACGGCAGAAGCGCCCCGCAAGCAGGCCACGGCAGAGGCGCCCCGCAAGTCGGCGCCGAGCGGAAGGGAGTCTTCACGGAGCGGAGCGGCGGCTCCGCCCGCTCGCCGGGCCTCGGCTACCACAGGGGCTGGGTCTTCGCAGCCCCCAGCCCCAGGGACCGCCAAGCGCCCGAGGGAGTCTTCGCCTCCTGCTCCCCGCGCGGACGCGCCTCGGGTGGAGTTTGACTTCTCCGCCCTGAGCGACGACGACGACGAGGAGGAACAGGAGTAAGGACTTGAGGTTTTTGCATCTTCTTTAACACTATCTTGATTCTTGTTGATGCTAATCTTGCTTTTGCTTTGATTTCAGGACCTTGGCCCAGCGAGTGGCGAAGAAAGCCAAGGTGCCCGTGGTCGAGGTCGCGGACGACTCGCCCGTCGCGGCGACTGGGGACGTGCCGGAGCCAAGCCTGCCGGACTCGAGCGCCGCTCCGAGGAGCAGCCCCCAGCGCAGCCCCCAGCGTAAGTCTGGGCTCTGTACTTCCGCTCGTCGGGCGCGCTTGAGGATTTGTCCTTGCGCTAATATCCTGATATTTTTGTCTTGTTTTGATTGCCTTGTGCAGAGGTGGAGCCACAACCGCAGGAGCGTCCGGAGGTCGCTCCCGAGGAACCGCAGGCCCCGCCGTCCCCGCCAAGGCCGAACTCCCCGGCAAGGGAGAGCACTCCGCCATGGGCGGGTACTCCGCCAAGGGCGAGTACCCCGCCAAGGGCGGGTAGCCCGGCGAGGGCGGCCACTCCGCCAAGGCAGAGCTCCCCGGCGAGGGAGCCCGCCGCTGACGACGTCCGCCAAGGTAAGTTCCGTAACTTTGTCTTCTTGGATTCGTCTCTTTTTGGATATTTGCTTGAACTTCTTTTGCTTTTTCTTCTTCTTCTAGATCCTCCTCCCCCCCGAGCAGATGGAGACGGAAGTCATCGTCATCGAGGAGGAGGGCGCGCAGGGCGGCGGCGGCGACGCCCCTGTCGCTGAGGACACGGCAGGAGCCGCCGAGCCGGCTGCGGAGGAGACTGCTCCGGCTGCAGATGCAGCGGCCGGGGAGGGGGACGGCGACCGCACTGCCGGCCCGGAGGCGGCAGGAGCATCAAGTGTTGCACCGGCCGCCGACCCCTCCGCCGAAAAGGAGCAGGCGGGCTACTATCTTGAAGCTCCCAACGGCGTCTTCATCCAGGTGCCGTGGGGTTCTTCTTCGCGAGCCCCCGCGGAGGGCGAGGCCTTTGATGGAGAGGTCCTCGCCTCCGCGGGTCTAAAGATCGTCGAGGCGCCCGGCGGAAGCGAAGGGCCCGAGGAGGAGAAGCTGCTTCATCAGCTCCTGGCCCTTTACCGGGCCAGGCAGGCGAAGCTTGCTTCTCGGGAGGCCCTTGCCGCCAAGGCCGCCGTCTTAATGGAGAAACGCGCGGCGGAGCTCCGCGCTGCCAACCAGGCTGCTCTCCGCGACGTGGCGGAGGAGCGCGAGAGGCTCGCCGGGGAGTACCAAGAATGGTTGCTGGAGAAGGCTGAAGCCGAAGAGCAGCAGCGACTTGCCGGGGTGGAGCTGTCCCGGCGAGAAGGAGAGCTCGCCCAGCGGAAGGTCAACCTCGACTCCCACGAGGAAGACCTCGCCGCTCGGGAGCAGGCCCTTGGCAGAGAGCTAAAGGAGGCGAAAGCCGCCGCGGCTGCCGCGGAGACCGCCAAGGAGGAGCTCGCGGCCAAGGTTGCGCAACTGGAGGAGTCGTTGAAGGCGAGCGTGGAGAGGGTCACCGCGCTCAACACGGAGCGCGAGAAGGACGCCCACACCAACTCCGAACTCCAGGTGCGCCTCTCCAAGCAGGGCGACGAGCTGAAGGCCGCCAAGGACTCCATTGAGGACCTGGAGCTGAAGGTTTCCACGTTGAAGGACTCGCTCGACGCCGTCCGGGACCGGGAAACCAAGCTGAAGGAGGAGCTCCGCAAGGAGCGAAGCTTGGTGGAGAGCGCCAACACTGCGGCCGAGAACTTCCGTCGGACCGTCGAGGTGTGGACCGAGGACCTGGTGTCCTCTGCATCCAACATCGACCAGGAGCTGCTGGCGCTGAAGTTGGAGCATCTCATCTACTCTCCGGACCCAAACCTCCCTCACAGCGCCAAGCTCAGCCTCTTCTTCAGGGGGATCGCGCCGGCTCTTGCAGATCTTCGGAAGAAGATTCCCGCGCAACTGGCCGAGGAGTCGCGCCAGCTCTGCACGGGAACCTTGGAGCGTGTGCTGACGAAGATTGTATACCGCAATCCCGGCATAAACCTCACCAACGTTCTCCGGAGCTTGCCGGCCGACGCGAACATGGAGGCGCTGAAGGAGCAGGTCGCCCACATCATCGCCAAAGTGAACAAGATCTCCAGGATCGAGGGCGACCGCGTAGATTAGGCCTCCTTTATCTTTATCCCTTTTTGTTGCTGCATAGGGTGTTATGAACTCATTAACCATTGCGACAAGTTATCCTTTGTAAGATATTTATCTTATTTTGATCAATCAGTGCAATGTTATCTTCCTTGTCTTGGTCATCTACTTTGTATGTTTTTCACCCTACGCCTCCAGGGAGCTTGCCGGCAAGGGTCCTTTGTCGCGAGCGCTGAGTGCTGGACTCTGAGCAGCCTGCTGGCCAAGGTCTTACCGACAAGCAACCTTGCCGCAGCTAGTCGCAACGCACTCGGCTTGTTGAGTGAAACTCGAAAACGAACCAAGGGCGCGACTCTTGTCGCAGCTCACTTAAGTCGTTGAGCGTACTCGAAAACAAGACAAGGGTGCGGCTAGCCACGGGTAGGTTCCTCTGCGCACAGGTTTTCCATACAAAGTGTGATTGTTCAAGGAAGACAACTAAAAATTAAAAATTCGAACTGCTCAAATTCTAATAACTTAGCTTGTATATAATGCTTGCTTCTTGGTAAGGCTTCTCTTTCTTGAACAGCCACTTGGTTCCTCTTCCATCTCCTTCCCCCCCGGCAAACTTGTGCGCGAGGAATGTTCCTTCTGCTTAAGAGGCAAGGAAAAAGAAGAGGGAAACAAGTATATGGCCTTTCGGCGTGCTAATGCTTACCGGATATGTACGTTGCACAAGATGCCAAATAACACATGCAAATAGCAGAGAAAAGCATGTAAAAGGCAAATAGCGCAAAACACGAAAACTTTACTGATGCACGGGGTCTGCGCCCGGCTTTGTACAAAGGGTTACATGCAACAGCGGCAAAGCTTGTACAAAAGGTGGTTGCCGGAGCGGATCACGGCAACCGCGCCTTATGGGTGAAACTTGCGAAGATGCTCTATGTTCCAGGAGTTGCTCACCGGTAAGCCTTCTTCGGTCTCGAGGCGGACAGCGCCGGGCCTCGTGACTTGTCTCACCCGATAAGGGCCTTCCCACTTCGGCGTCAACTTGTTGGAATTCTTGGCGGACTGAACACGCCGAAGTACAAGGTCGCCTTCCTCGAGACTCCTGGCCTTGACCTTGCGGCTATGATAGCGGCGCAAGGCTTGCTGGTATCGAGCAGCTCGTACAGCAGCCTGGAGACGTTCCTCCTCGAGGAGCAATGCATCATCTTGCCGCAGTTGCTCTTGCTCGAGCTCATCATAAGCGAGCACTCGAGGAGATCCGTATACGAGTTCCGTGGGGAGAACTGCCTCTGCTCCATAGACTAGAGCAAAGGGTGTCTGTCCGGTGGCTCGACTTGGTGTTGTTCTGATTGACCAAAGAGCCGCCGGTAGCTCCTCTATCCAATTTCTTCCGCACTTGCGCAGCCTGTCAAAGGTCCTTGTCTTGAGTCCGTGCAGCACTTCAGCATTGGCCCTCTCCGCTTGACCGTTGCTCCTTGGGTGAGCAACAGAAGCGAAACAGACCTTGGCGCCAAGGTCTTGGACGTACTGCATGAAGGTGCGACTAGTAAATTGTGTACCGTTGTCGGTGATGATCTTGTTAGGGATTCCGAAACGGCAAACAATCGACCTGAAGAACCTGACCGCTGACTGTGCTGTCACCTTTCTCACTGGCTCCACTTCTGGCCACTTTGTGAACTTGTCGATTGCAACATACAAGTACTCAAAGCCCCCGACGGCTCGGGGGAAGGGGCCGAGGATATCGAGCCCCCAGACCGAGAAGGGCCAGGACAAAGGAATTGTTTGGAGAGCTTGAGCTGGCTGATGAATCTGCTTTGCATGGAACTGGCACGCTTCACACTTGGTCACTAGTGCAGTTGCATCTTGGAGGGCCTCTTGCCAGAAGAACCCTTGCTGGAAAGCTTTCCCGGCAAGCGCCCTTGCGCCAATGTGGTGGCCGCATATGCCTCCGTGTATTTCTGCCAACAGCTTATGTCCATCTTCCCTGGAGATGCACTTCAACCTGACTCCATTGAGCCTTCTTCTGTACAGCTCGTTATCCACGAACTGGTACATACTTGACTGCCTGGTTATCTTCTCTATTTCTTCTGGGTCGTCGGGAAGTTCTCCAGTTTGCAGAAAACGGACGATCTGCTGCGCCCATGCCGGAGCCCGAGGCTCAACGGCAAGGACTAAAGGCATGAGGGCCGCTGCGGGGACCTCAGCTTCTACGGCAAGAAACTCTGGTTCCGCCGGAGCTGATGGTCCCCCGGCAAGCTCGCCGGGGCGAGGCTTGTCGGGAACACTTGCTTCAGCTGCACAGATCCTCGGATCTGCAGGAACAGACTGTTCCTCAGCGCTTTGGTCGTTGATCTTGGGGACCTTGGCGGCGGTTTCAGGAAGATCCGCCGGCAAGTAGTCGCCGGAGACCAACTTCCTCTTCTTGGACTGCCCAATTGATGGTGTAACGGATGGTTGAGTTAGCTTGAGCAAGAAGGTCCCTGGTTCCACAGGTAACTTCATCGCAGCACACTTTGAAAGGCCATCTGCAATATCATTCTGAGCTCTCGGAACATGCTCCATTTCCAGACCTTCAAAGTGCTCTTCAAGCTTTCTCACTTCATCTACATAAGCTTCCATCAAAGGGCTTTGGTAACTCTTGTTAACTTGCCGGACCACCAACTGAGAATCTCCCCGCACAATCAGCTTTCTGATCCCAAGTTCGGCCGCAATCCTGAGGCCGGCGAGCAAACCTTCATATTCAGCAGTGTTGTTCGTCGCTTGCTCCCTGGGAAAGTGCATCTGGATAACATACTTGAGGTGCTCCCCGGTGGGCGCGATGAGTACCACGCCAGCACCGGCGCCTTGCAGCGAGAAGGCACCATCAAAATACATTACCCATTCACTTGTCGCTTCTTGTACGGGCGCACTTGTTTCTTGGACTTCTTCATCGGGCATCGGGGTCCATTCAGCTATGAATTCTGCCAAAGCTCGACTCTGTATGGTTGAGGTACTTTCAAACTTGAGTCCAAAGCTCGACAGCTCCAGTGCCCACTCAACGATCCTGCCTGTTGCCTCTGGATTGTGCAATATCCTCTTCAGCGGAAAGCGAGTGACCACCGTTATCTCATGTGCCTGGAAGTAATGGCGCAGCTTTCTCGAGGCCATGAGGAGGCCGAAAAGCAACTTTTGCACCCCGGAGTATCTTGATCTAGCCCCCTGCAAGAGGGAACTCACAAAATACACCGGGCGCTGCACCATCTTCTTCCGCGCTTCTTCCTGTTCCTGCGCAGAGTTGTCCTTGTCGGGGCCAGAGCTTGTCGGATTAGCCCCCTGCTTGTCGCTGGATTCGCTTGCCGGTGGTGCAGACTCCTCGTCGGCCTCCCTCTCCGCTACTAACGCAGCACTAACCACCTGGTTGGTTGCCGCTAGGTATAGCAACAACTTTTCCTGTGGTTTAGATGCGACAAGTATTGGAGTGGAGGATAGGTACCGTTTCAAATCTTGCAGCGCTGTCTCCGCTTCCGGAGTCCACTTCATGGGACCTGCCTTCTTCAAGATTTTGAAGAAAGGTAGGGCGCGTTCTGCAGACTTTGAAATGAACCTACTGAGGGCAGCCACACAACCTGCAAGCCTTCTGACATCCTTGACGCGCTTCGGGGCTTCGATCTCCTCAATGGCTTTAATCTTGTCGGGGTTAGCTTCAATCCCCCTCTGTGACACAAAGAACCCGAGAAGCTTGCCGGAGGGGACTCCAAAGACGCACTTCTCGGGGTTCAACTTAAACTGTATCTTGCGCAGGTTCTGAAATGTCTCTTCCAAATCTTGGACCAGGGTTTCCTTGCTCTTGCTCTTCACCACGATATCATCCATGTAAGCCTCTACATTTCTGTGGATCTGTGGCTCGAAAGCAGTGTGCACTACCCTTGCAAATGTTGATCCTGCATTCTTCAGTCCAAATGGCATGCGTATGAAGCAATAAGTGCCACATGGAGTGATAAATGCGGTCTTCTCTTCATCTTCTTTGGCCATAAAGATCTGGTGGTAGCCTGAATATGCATCAAGAAAAGAGAGTAGCTCACATCCGGCAGTGGAGTCAACAATCTGGTCAATGCGCGGCAAAGGGAATGGATCCTTGGGACATGCTTTATTCACATCGGTGAAGTCTATACATAGTCTCCACTTCCCATTGGCCTTGCGCACGACGACTGGGTTTGCTAGCCACGTCGGATGGATCACACCTCTAACTAGGCCTGCTGCCTCTAGCTTCTTGATTTCTTCAGCAATGAATTCTTGGCGCTCCACGGCTTGCTTCCTCACTTTCTGCTTGACGGGCCGTGCATGAGGACAAACAGCAAGCTTGTGCTCAATTACCTTCCTGGGAACACCGGGGATGTCAGATGGCTGCCATGCAAACACATCGACATTCGCCCGCAGGAAGGCAACGAGCGCGCTTTCCTATTTGCTGTCAAGCGTGGCACTGATGGTGAAGGTACCACCAGTGCCGTCCTCCTTGGCGGACACCTTCTTGGTTGCCGGAGGAGCGGCCATCCCCTTTCTACACTTGCCGGTGGAGCTCGATGGAACGTCCTCGACGGCAGCGCAGCACTCCGAAGAGGTACGGTTGCCGGAGTGGGCCCCAGAGCACTTGCCGGACTTAGTCTTCGTCTTCTTCCCCCCGGGAGCTTCAGCGGCAAGTGTATCCTTTTCTGCTGCGGCTGCTGCGTCTCGGTAGATCTTGTCGGTGCAGACAAGCGCATCTTTCTTGTCGCCATGGATAGTGATGACGCTTATCGGCCCCGGCATCTTGAGTACGTTGTAGGCATAGTGGGAAGCTGCCATGAACTTGGCGAGGGCGGGACGGCCGAGTATTCCATTATACGGTAATGGAATATCGGCGATGTCGAATGTGATGCGCTCAGTTCTGAAGTTGAGCTCCCCGCCAAAGGTCACCGGCAGAGTGATCTTCCCCTTGGGCTTGCTCCTTCCCGGGTTGATTCCTTGGAAAGAACCGGTCTCTTCGAGCTCGCCATCTGGGATTTGGAGTTTCTTGATCACAGCAGAGGAGATCAAGTTCAGCCCGGCCCCGCCATCAACCAACATTTTGGTGACCTTGAGGTTGCGGATGGTGGGTGAAACCAGCATCGGCAAGCACCCGACCGCAGTAGTGCGGTCAGGGTGATCCTCAAGGTCGAAAATGATGGGCGTGCTGGACCATTTGAGGAGCCTGCGCGACTCCACGGGCGGCTCTGCTGCATTCACCTCGCGCACCCACTGCTTGAGCTGGCGGTGGGAGGTGTGCAGAGAGGCGCCACCGTCGACGCACAGGACCTCCGTGGCCTTCTGGAACTCCTGCTCGCTGTTATCCTCATCCTCCATGTCTTCGTCGTCGTCTTCTTCGTCCTTGTCACGGCCCCGGGGAGGTCGGTCACCTTGCCGCTGCTTGGCCTTGCCGCGGCGTCCTCCCCGGCCATTGAATGGCCGTTTCTTGCTTGGCTCTCCTCCGCCACCTTGGGCCTTCTCCTTGTCGCGCCTCTCGTACTCAGCTTTCTGCTGCTCGACGAGGTACTCGACGCGTTTGCAGTTGGAGAGGTCGTGACCCTTGGTGCGGTGGATCTTGCAATATTGCTTGTCGGAGCCGTCCTGCTTGTCGGCTACCGCCACAGGGGCAGGCTCCTTGCCGGAGCCGCCAGCCTGTGTTTGCTTGGCGGGAGCCTCCTTGCCGGACTTCTCGACGGCAAGCACTTCCTTCTTGTTCTTCCTTCTGTTATTCCGCCGCCGGCTCCTCTTTGCCGGGGCGGCGTCGTCGCTGCCGCTTCCTCCTGCGCCAGCATCCTCCCCGGGGAGTCTCCTCCCCTCTTCCGCGCGTGCGCACTTATCAGCTAGAGCATAGAGCTCGCTGACATCCCGTATCTTGGTCATGGCCATTTCTTCACGCATGCGGCGGTTACGCACGTTCTGGTGGAACGCGCTGATAACCGCGGCAGGGTGGACGTCGGGGATGTTGTGCTGTACACGGCTGAAGCGTTGGATGTACTTGCGCAGGGATTCTCCTTCCTTCTGGGCCAGAATGTGGAGATCGCTCTCCTGGCCGTGGGGTTTGTGGCCGCCCGTGAAGGCACCAACAAACTGGTGGCAGAGATCTGCCCAAGAAGAAATGGAGCCTTCCGGCAAGTGCATAAGCCACGAACGAACGTTCGGCTTAAGCACGAGCGGGAAGTAGTTTGCCAAAATCTTCTCGTCGCGCCCCCCGGCAGCCTGCACCGCGATGGTGTAAATGCTGAGGAATTCCGAGGGGTGCGTCTTGCCGTCGTACTTCTCCGGTACGTCGGGCTTGAAGTTCTTCATGCTGGGCCACTGGACGCGCCGCAGCTCACGGGTAAACGCAGGGCAACCTGCCGCGTACGGCAAGTCGCCTGGTTCACCGGGCGCGCGCGCGTCGACAGCGTTCCCAGCTCTCTGGTCTGATTGTCGCCGAGCTTCTCGGCGGCGCTCGATCGTGGTTCGAGCGTCTTCTTGTCGCCGGTCGTCGAGGACCTGGCGCTGGTCCCGACGGGCCCGCGGATCCGACGATGTCGTGGAGCCGTCATCGGCGTTGTTCCGGCGGGGTGGCGTCTTCTGCTTCCGCGGCGGGGAGTGCACGGTGGTCGCACCCCCGGCGGTCTTGTCGCCGTCGGCCTTCATCTTCTCAACCTGCCGTGGCCGCGAGGTCGCCGGCTGCTGCGGCGTATCGTTGTTGGCGAAGGCGATCAGGCTCTGGATGGTGGCCCTCCAGTCTTCGGCCTTGTCTGCCGCTGGAGGGAAATCGAGGAGCAGTTGCGCCCTTGCGAGCGCTTCTGCTGGAGTGGAGGGGAGCGGGGGCGAGCGGTGCGAGGAGCGGGATATGCTCGGACTTCTAACAACGTTAGAAGGAGCAGGGTCCCGCCCCGGCGACCGCGCCTTGCTCGTACCAGGACGATGGCCCGGAGCGTCCCGCGAACCTCCTGTTTGCCCTTGGCCCAACAAGCGGATGCCACCTCCTGTGGCATGGCGCTGCTGGGTTGTCGTTTGCTGAGATGGACGCGGCGCGTCCACGGAGACCGAGGCTCGGTCATCCGTCATGTCCTTAGATTTGGTGGCGCCGCGAGTGTCCTCGCCGGCGACCACCCTTCCGACGGCGTCTCCCCTGCCCACCGTTGGCTCTGGTGGCGGCGGATGAGACGCAGACGGGCCTGCGACCTCCGAAGCCTTCTTCTTCGGGGCCATGGCGCAGTTGCTGATGAGGTTGCTGATGAAAACTGGAGAGGTTGATGAAGAATGCGCCCGCGTGAACGCCGGACCAGATTCGCACAACCTCGACGCCCCCTACCTGGCGTGCCAAAGATGTCGGGGGAAACTGTCAGCCACGAACACCTATGGGACCGGAGCCCCTTGCTTGTGCGGTAAGAGGGCGGAGGGAGTACGAAGAGCAGATCGTGGAGATCACGCAGGCAGTTTACCCAGGTTCGGGCCGCGATAGACGCGTAAAACCCTACTCCTGCTTAGTATGCATTGAGTTGGAGAGTTCGGGAGCTTGAAGAATCAGCTACACCGAGCGTATGAGCGACCTAGGTTCCGAACCCTTTCTACGTTGTGCATGGGCCTCCTTTTATAGTGCAAGGGGTCACCGACAGGTGTCAACGTAGGAGAAAGGGTAAAAATGTAAAAGAGGTGGTAGTTGTAACAGTGCGGGAATAGTGGAGCTACAGTGCGTGAACAGTGGTCGCTACCTACTTTGACAGTGGGGGACAAGAGCATTTAATGCCCGTCGCCGTCGACCCCAAAAGCGCCCGCCCTTGCGTCTCCGTTTGCCACGGCGATGGCTTTACCACCGTGGAGTGCCACCGTGTCCCTCAGGCTGCACAGCCATCCGCCACGCGTCCCAGGAGAGGCCCCAGGGCGACGCGTGGACCGATGAGCAGGAGCGCGGGCACCCAGCGCAACTCTCCCCGGCAAGCACCTTGCCGGGGTCTTGACCTTGCCGGGCCCGGGAGCTTGTCGGGCTCTGAAGCTTGCCGCTCCCCGGGCCCTGCCGGGGCGCGTATAGCGCCGAGGCATGTCTTCCGTAATATAATCTTCTAGTCTTCCTGGCAAGCTCCTCTTGCCAGGGCCTTGCGTGAGTGAGGTAATCTTGAGCCTGGAACGGCCTTCCCGGCAAGCTCCACTCGCCGGGGTCTCGATCTTCTGTCTTGTATACTTTGTTTTTGAATGGTTTTATATGGAGCAGGAAGGTCTCCGACGAGCGCGTGGTAGGCCCTGCCGCGGGAAGCTGCTACTGCCCGTGCACAAGTTGGGGTACTGAGGTACCCCTACCTTAGTACACCGACACCAGGATCAACGACCTATATGATCAGCTCGCTGGATCCTCAGTTTTCTCCAAGATGGATTTGAGGTTAGGATACCATCAAATCAAGATTAGAAATGGGGACATACCCAAGACGGCTTTCGTCACTCGTTATGGTTAGTACGAGTACACCGGCATGTCCTTCGGTTTAACAAATGCTCCAGCCACCTTCTCCCGCTTGATGAACTCGATCTTCATGGAGTATTTAGATAAGTTCGTCGTGGTTTATCTCGATGATATTCTTATTTACTCGAAGAACGAGGAAGAGCATGCCGAACATCTTAGACTTGTTCTAGAAAAACTCAGAGAGCACCGCCTTTATGCCAAGTTCTCCAAGTGTGAATTTTGGTTGCCAGAAGTGACCTATCTCGGCCATGTAATCTCTGGTAAGGGCATTGCTGTCAACCCCGAGAGAGTTCATGCCGTTCTTGATTGGACTCCGCATGAAACAGTTAAACAAGTTAGGAGTTTCCTTGGTCTAGCCAGTTATTGTCGCCGCTTTGTTGAGAACTTCTCTAAAGTGGCCAAACCTCTCACGGAACTTCTTAAGAAAGATAAAAAGTTTGAGTGGTCCCCACAGTGTGAGCACAGTTTTCAGGAACTGAAAAGACGCCTGACTTCTGCTCCCATACTTGTGCCACCGGATTTCACTAAGGACTTTGTTATCTACTGTGATGCCTCACGACAGGGACTAGGTTGCATCCTTATGCAGGACCGTCGTGTGATTGCCTATGCATCTCGACAGTTGCATCCACATGAGGAGAATTATCCTACACATGATCTAGAGCTTGCAGCCGTAGTCTATGCACTTAAGACCTGGCGGCATTACCTCCTTGGTAATCGTTGCGAGATCTACACCGATCACCAGAGACTCAAGTATATCTTCACCCAACCAGATTTGAACCTTAGGCAAAGACGTTGGTTGGAATTGATCTCCGATTACGACTTAGGGATTACCTATACCCCAGGCAAGGGAAATGTCATGGCTGATGCGCTAAGTCGTAAATCCTATTGCAACAATCTCATGTTGCAGCAGGGCCAACCACTTCTCCATGAGGAATTATGTAAGCTTAACCTTCACATTGCTCCTCATGGATTCCTTTCTACTTTGGTGGCGAAACCTACTCTTATGGATCATATCATAGAAGCCCAGAAGCATGATACCGGAATTACCCGGATCAAGAGAAACATTGCCAAAGGTATTGCTGGTAGTTTCTCCATAGATAACCGAGGTGTTGTTCTCTTCCAAAACCGGCTGGTGGTTCGGCAATTGATTCTTAAAGAGGCTCATGAATCTCCTCTCACGATTCATCCCGGTAGTACTAAGATGTATCAGGATCTACGCCAGAGGTTCTGGTGGACTAGGATGAAGAGAGAAATTGTTGAGTTCATTGCTAAATGTGACGTTTGTCGTCGCGTTAAGGCAGAACATCAAAGACCTGCTGGCACCCTTCAGCCTCTAGCTATTCCTGAGTGGAAATGGGATAAAGTTGGTATGGACTTCATCACCGGCTTTCCCAGGACCAAGAGAGGGAATAATGCTATCTTCGTAGTCATTGATCGTCTCTCCAAAGTGGCTCACTTCCTACCTGTTCGAGAGAGTATCACTGCTAGTCAGCTTGCTGACTTGTATATTTCTTGAATAGTGTCACTTCATGGTGTCCCACTAGAGATCAATTCAGACCGTGGTAGTCTTTTCACTTCTCATTTTTGGGAGAGTTTCCAGACTGCCATGGGCACCCATCTTTCCTTCAGTACCGCTTTCCACCCTCAGTCAAGTGGTCAAGTGGAACGGGTTAATCAAATTCTCGAAGACATGCTTAGAGCTTGCGTTATCTCATTCGGTATGGATTGGGAGAAATGTCTTCCTTTCGCCGAGTTTGCTTATAACAATAGCAATCAATCCAGTCTCAAACAAGCTCCTTTTGAGATTCTTTATGGACGAAGATGTCGAACACCTTTGAACTGGTCAGAAACCGGTGAAAGACAATTCTTTGGACCGGATATGATCCCGGAAGCAGAAGAGCAAGTTCGCATCATTCGTGAGAATTTGAAAACAGCCCAGTCTCGTCAGAAGAGCCAATATGATCGTCATCATAAGGAAGTGGCTTATGAAGTTGGTTACAAAGCTTATCTTCGGGTTACTCCTTTGAAGGGTACCCATCGTTTCGGTATCAAGGGCAAGTTGGCTCCTCGTTACATTGGTCCTTTTCGCATTCTCACTAAACGAGGACAGGTTGCCTACCAATTGGAACTACCCCCACATCTTTCTCGAGTTCATGATGTCTTCCACGTCTCTCAACTCAGGCGTTGCTTCTCGGATCCCATCCGCGGAGTGGACCACGAAACGCTTGATCTCCAAGATAACCTCACATATCGAGAATATCCCGTTCGTATTTTGGATCAAGCAGAGCGTGTCACTCGACGTCATAACATCAAGTTTCTCAAAGTTCAGTGGTCTCATCATTCCGAAAGAGAAGCTACTTGGGAGCGAGAAGATCGTCTCTGACTGGAGTACCCCACCTTCTTTCCGCCTACTCCTGAATCTCGGGACGAGATTCTTTCGAGTGGAGGCAAGTTGTCACAACCCTAGTTCTGGTATGCACTAGGTTAGCCTTGTGGTTTGCATCATGTTTAATTTTCAAGTGAAATTGAAATGAGGACTTGTGAAACCCTCAGAAACCCTATTGAAAATGACCCAAATAAAAGTTGCTCCAAAAGGGTCCAAGAAAATGTTCATGTGGCCCTCTAAAAATATTGGTCAGAGATAAAAATCAAGCCAATATTATTAGGAGCTCATAAGTATTTATTTTGGGCATTTGGAATTAATGCAATAGTTATTTGCATTGGATATATATATATATATTATATATTTCATATATGTCCAAAATTCTGGTTGTTTATTTTTAGGGGCTTGGGTTAATTTCTAGGTCCCTGCAAATAAATATGTCAGAAGAAAATAATTGATTTAATTTAGATATTAAATCAAAACAAATGTCAGAAAAATAGAAAAGAAGAAATAAAAGGGAGAGCTTACCTGGCTTCCTACAGCCCAACTGCCTGGCCGGCCCAGCTGGCAGCCCAGCCCACCGAGCCTTCCCCT
Source organism: Secale cereale (assembly GCA_902687465.1). Classification (NCBI taxonomy): domain Eukaryota; kingdom Viridiplantae; phylum Streptophyta; class Magnoliopsida; order Poales; family Poaceae; genus Secale; species Secale cereale. The sequence goes on along the minus strand of LR738715.1, from coordinate 855,829,336 downwards.
GTCGTCTTCCCCGACGACAGGAGGCCGAGCGTGTGGCCGACGCGTGCTCGCGGCGGGAGCGCCACGCCACCTGCCTGCCTTACTCCCCTCGCTGCCTAGCCGCTTCTGGAGGAGCCACGCACCTCCCCCGATCCTCCCTCACTCTTCTGGATCCCTCCCCTCTCCTCTATCTCCCTCTCTCGCAGCTCCCGAACACCGCCGTCGCCGTCGATCGCCGTAGCCGTAGCCACTGCTCTTCCCTCGCCCCTCCGTAGAGCCCACGAGCTTCGCCACGACTCCCTCGTCCTCTCCGTCCAGCCACAAGACGCCGGACGCCCAGTGGAGCCGTCGTCGTCATCGTCTTCCTCTTCGGACGCCGACGATTCGCCGCCTTCAGCGCCTCCCCGAGCCCGCTGACCTCCCCAGCAGAACCGCGGTGAGCCCCCGGTTCTTTCCCCCCTGTCCTCGCCGCCATCTGCGGCCTCTAGCCCCTACCACCGCAGTTGCCCGACCTCACCGCCGCCGGCGATGCCGCCGCCGTGGCCACAGCCACCCCCACTCCAAGCGGAGCACGCCACCGCGTCCGCCGTCTCACCAGGAGCCCGTAGCGCCCCTCCGTAGCTCTCCCCGTGCCCTGTAGCCCCAGACCCGACGAGGGCCGAACTCCGGCGCCGCCGCGAGCTCATTTCCGGCGAGCTCCGGCCGTCCCAGCTGCTGCTGCTTGCGGGAATGGACGCGGACGAGCTCCAGCAGCTCGCCCGTGGTCTCAGCTGCTCAAAAGACCCCCGGAGCAGGATTCCCGAAGCCCTCCGCCGCGTTTGCTGCCGCCGGCGGCTAAACGCCGGCGTGCTAGCCGTAGTTTGACAAGGATTTGACCCCCTGGGTCAATGACAGGTGGGCCCCCACCCTTTTAGTTAGTTGACTAATTAGTTAAATTAATTAGTTTTGTTAATTAGTTTAGCCACTCACATGTGGGCCCAGCCCTGCTGTTTTTCTGTTAGGATTAATTTTAGAGTTAATTAATTTAGTTAATTAACTGAGTCACTGACCAGTGGACCCCACTGTCAGGTTTGACTCTGGACCAGCCCCTTGACCTGCTGATGTCATGCCTGTGTCATGCTGACGCAGTAATCCAGTTCTGATATGTAAATAAATCTTAAATGATTTATTTGTTACAGAAATTGGCTTAAACTTCAAAAAATCACAGAAATTCAACCGTAGCTCAGAATGAAATAATTTATATATGAAAAATTATCAGAAAAATTCAATCTATCCATCTGTACCATTTTCATGCATGAAAAATGAAGTTAAACCTACTGTTTATATGAAAACACATATATGGCTTTAGGAAATACTTATTTTAAAGTTGCATTTGAGCCTTTGGTTCAAATGGACTTCTTTCAAATTGAATGATAGTTGCATTAGCTCAACAACATCATATTTTCATGCCATATTCATGCATCATATTGTTGCATATGCTTGTGTTTGATTGTCGGCACCGTTCTTCTCGATAGGTCCAACTCCGGAGACCGATCCAGAGTACCTGTCAGAGGAGCAGTGCTCTGCACGTTGTTTTACCAGGCAAGCAAACCCCCTTGTTCATTCCGATACAACCCCTTTCTCGCTCCTGCTCCCTGTTATTGCATTAGAACAACAACGATTTCAACTGCTACTTTATGCTGCGGTAGTTGAACCCATTCCTCTGCATGACCTGTCTTTCCACAGTAAATAGTTGAAACCCACTAGCATGTGTAGGAGTTGATTGAAGCCATGATGTGATCTTACCATGCCTTGCTTGCTATTGCTTAGAGTGTGTCAGGTCTAATTCATCGGGAATGAATTGGAGTGAAATGATATGTTCTGATGCTGAGGGTTAAACGTGTGAACACGATTTGGTAAAGGTAGCGGTGAGAGGCCATGTAGGAGTACATGGTGGGTTGTCTCACTGGAACCGTCCCTAAGAACTGAGTTCTGTGTATGTTGTCCAATGACTAGTTACTACCACACATTGGGTTCCGGTAACTCGACCCCTCTCGACTTATTAATCAACATGATCTCTGTCCAGGAGTTGCAACTAGTTTCTGGTGTTTGTAGGTAGTGTTAGTAGTCTACCAAGTGGCACTCGGCCAGTGGGCTTGGGACAGACTAGGCACCGTCGCACGGTGTACCAAGCGTGGATCCACTCGGCGAGGTGGGCTTGGGAACCCTGCGCACATCATTTGGGGCCGTGAGCGACACCCCGGCCGGATCTCCCCACGGATGGAACCCGAATAGGCGATAAACCTGGACGAGAGACTTGTGTGGTTAGTCAGGTCGTGGCCGACACCCTCGCCAGGCTTCCGCTTGAAGGTTGCCGAGATACACGAGATGTACCTGGCGGTAAGTGGCGAGAGCGTGTGTGAGGAAGTACACCCCTGCAGGGTTAACATGATCTATTCGAATAGCCGGGTCCGCGAATATGGACTTCTTGGATGCTTACGTGGTACATAGACAACTTGAAGTGGATACTTTAAAATACTCAAGACAAGTGTGAGTGCTATGGATGGCCTTCTCGTAGGGAGACGGGAATGAATCCATAGTGGTGTATTGTGTGGTGCTTAGTGGACTCGTGTGCGCCACCTCAAAGAGTTACCAGCAATCGTAGAATAGGATAGCCACTGAGTCAAAGCTGGCTTGCTGCAACTAAACCCCACTTTGCCATCTTCATACAAGTGCATGTATGATAGGATCTGATGTAAGTCTTGCTGAGTACCTTTGTACTCATGTTTGCTTAATTTATGTTTTGCAGATAGGATTGATGTCTCACTAGCAGTTCCGCTTGGACTTCGACAAGTAGCTTGATACCTCAGCTACGATCTTGGACGAGTGTTGTAGATAGTCAGGCTCTTCAGCCTTTTTCATTTGTAGATGTCTGTACTCAGACATGTAGTGCTTCCGCTTGTTGCTTGTATGCTCTGAATGTTGGGTCGTGAGACCCATGTTTGTAATACTTGGCTCCTCGGAGCCTAATGAACAAATACTTTGTTTATTAGAGTCTTGTTGTGATGCCATGTTGTATTTGACCATATTGAGCATATTGTGTGTATGTTATTGAAATGCTTGGTATGTGTGGGATCCGACACCTAGTTGTTTACCCTTGGTAGCCTATCTTACAGGGAAATGTCTCCTAGTGCTTCCACTGAGCCTTGGTAGCTTGCTACTGCTCCGGATCACTTAGGCTGACCGGCATGTGTCCTTCTTCATTCCTGTATCTGTCCCTTAGGGGAAATGTCACGCGTTGTTCCTTTAAGTCCTTGTAGCTTGCTACGACTTGGGTTCATACGTTGATGACCGACACGTTCGTTGCTGGGTCATGGATGCCTGTCTCTGTAATTTAGTGCCACTTTTGGTTTATAACTGGTCATGTCGGCCCGGGTTCTCTGTCATATGAATGCTAGCGACACTATCATATTCGTGAGCCAAAATGCGCAAACGGTCCCGGGCCAGGTAAGGTGGCACCCGTGGGGATACCGTGCGTGAGGCCGCAAAGTGATATGGTGTGTTACATGCTAGATCGGTGTGACTTAGGATCGGGGTCCCGATACATATGAACTTTTATCACCCCGGGAAATATTCGTTATATCATATATTGCTTAGCCAAGCTCGTAGACGGGGATTGGTATGTGTGATACATGCAAGTTGCGAGAGATAATAATTTTGGGACAACATAAGGTGGCAACTTTAATACACATCTGGTGGATTGTTTGGGGCACCTGGAGAAACCAGTTCTTGCCCAAAGGTAATCCCGGAGTACCCATGTGATTACCCTAGGTCCGCCACCCAGGCTCAAAGGGTTCATAAGATATTTCATGCCTAAAAACTTCCGTGTGCAGCCAAAAGCCATTATGGGCTCTGGCATAGTTGAGTAAGTTGTGTGACCTCTTTCCATGGTAGACTAGCTGATGTAGGGGAAAGTAGGTGTACCGGTCTACCCAGGGTTTGCAGGAAATACTTCAGAAAGACTATGTCTCGATCTTCCGATCATGGAGGTGGTCGAGTCTTGTGGGGAAAAGTGCGCAAACCTCTGCAGAGTGTACAAACTAATCATGATTAGCCGTGTTCCCGGTTATGGACAACTTGAGTATCTAGAAGTGAACTATTGGTTGATCTCATCACTTTATTTAATGAAATTATTGGGTTACTAATAACATGGGAATTTTGGTTTGAGTTGGAGGAACCTTCTCAATAATTGCATTTTAATTTTGCAGTAAATAAAAAAATTATTCCTTTGTTGTAGGGTAAAATTGGCTTTATGCAAAAATTAAACTTAGAGCCTCCAGCAGCTAATTTTGCATATAGAGATAGTCTTTTTTGTTATTATTATTCTATGGTGTGAAGTTGCCAGCATATTCCATGTGCTGACCTACATGGCTGCAACGTCTCATCTTGCAGAGTTTTCCGACGAGGAGTAAAGGTGCGATAGGTCGTTGTTCTGCACTCAGTTTGTCGTGGAGTTGGATGCACTCATTTACCTTCGATGCTTCCGCAGTCATTTTTATTTAGATGGCCTTTGGCCATATTATTATAATAAATACTCTTTTGATGACCTCGATGTAATAAAGTGTGTGATTGAAATCTGTTATAATTCATCGAGTACTATGTGTGTCAGCATACCGATCCAGGGATGACACTTAAGAACAGAGACTTCGATCCATTTGGGTCGGGTCGCTATAGGATGGTATCAGAGCACACGCTGACTGTAGGACGCCACCACTAGGAAATGGAAAACCATAGGAAGAATACTCTATTTTACCACTTCCTTATATATCCGTTGGTATGTACTCTTCTTTATTCATTTCTATCTCTTCTCTACTTCAATTCAATAGTTGTTTAACCCCATGACCAAGTTGCTCAACTGATGAGACCAAGACCCATGAAGACATCATTGACGAATAAGAAGAAGCTAGAATTGACTTTGATTTGAGAAGATTTAGTTCAGACCACCAGTACCAAATGGAGTCCAACGAATGATTGCGGTAGTATGAAGAGATCATATCTCTTGTGGATATGACCTTACCTGTAGGTTTTGCTTGTGTGGTGTGATTTGTGTGAATTGCTTGATTTGAAGTTTTATTGCTATCATAAGCATATGGGTAGTGATTTTTCTCATTAGGCCCTTATTCTATTCTAATTTCTCATCCACTCTAAACCTAACAGATGCCTCGGAGACGTGACCCGGAATTTCTGCCGGAACTTACCCAGTTGATCCAGAATCAGAATGCCCGCATGCAACTACTCATCCAGAATCAGAACCAGAACAACAACAACCCACCGCCGCCACCCCCGGTCGACAACCTTACCCGTTTCCTGAGGTTGAACCCACCCGTGTTCTCCAGCAGTACGGAGCCGATTGCCGCAGATGACTGGCTTCGCAAGATCGGAAGGGAGCTGACCACCGCAGGATGTACTGACACTGAGAAGGTGCGCTTTGCCGCACATCAACTGGATGGACCAGCAGCTTCGTGGTGGGATAATTACACCACCACATTCCCCATAGCAAATGTGACTTGGGATCAATTCCAGCAGGCGTTTCGTACATCACATGTTTCAGCCGGAGCTATGAGTCTTAAGAAGCGTGAGTTCCGCAACTTACGCCAGGGTAATCGTTCTGTTGGTGATTATGTGGAGGAATTCAGCAAGTTATCCAGGTATGCTCCCGGAGACGTAGCTGATGATGCCGCTAAGCAGGAGAAATTTCTGGAGGGACTAAACGATGATCTGGGACTTCAGTTGACCGTGGCTACCTTTAACAATTATCAAGAGTTGGTTGACAAGGCTCTCATTCTGGAAGGCAAGCAGCAGCAGGTGGAAAACCGCAAGAGGAAGTACGGACAGGGAAAGTACAACTCTGGAGTTCAGCAGAAGCCCCGCTATACCCCGTACTCGGGAAATAATGGATCATGATCTGGCAAGTATGGTGGCACACTCACCATAACCATGGAGGACATTCACATCATGGAGGGAATGGACACAACCATAATGGCCATAGGAATGGCAATGGAAACAGAGGAAACAACAATTAGCATCACTCCAACCCCGCTACACTGGCAAAGAAGGATCTGAGCCACATTACCTGTTTCAAGTGCGGGAAGACCGGACACTACGCCATCGAATGTCCCAAGGCGAAGAACGGGAATGGCAATGGAAGCTCTGGAAAGAAGCCAAATCCATTTACCAGAGGTCAGGTGAACCATGTCGATGTGGAGGAAGTTTATGACCAGCCTGACGCCGTTGTTGGTAAGTTCTTGATTAATTTATTTATAGCCCTTGTTCTTTTTGACACTGGTGCATCGCATTCATTCATATCAAGGGGGTTTGTGCATAAGTTTAAGTAGCCGACAGTAGCCCTTAAAACACCAATGTTAGTAAGTTCCCCAGGAGCAGAGAATATGGCTAGTCGGGGATGTTATCAGTTGCCATTGACCATAGGGAGACACGTTTTCCCCACAGACCTCATCATCCTAGAATCACAAGGATTAGATGTAATTCTAGGCATGGACTGGCTATCCAAGTATGAAGGGAATATTGATTGTGCTAGTAAGTCGATTCTTCTCACCACCCCAGAAGGGAAACGGATCAAGTATGTGTCGATACATACGCCAAGGAGGACTCAAGTGAATTCGCTTTCGGGAGTTGTTCAGGAGGAAGTACCAGTTTTGAAGGATTATCCCGATGTTTTTCCAGAGGAACTACCAAGCATGCCATCGGATCGGTACATAGAGTTTTTGATTGAATTGTTACCAGGCACCGGACCAATATCCAAGAGACCGTATCGGATGCCCGCAAATGATCTGGAGGAAATTAAGAAGCAGATTAAGGAATTATTGGAGAAAGGTTATATTCGACCGAGTTACTCACCTTGGGGAGCCCCAGTGCTTCTAGTTGAGAAGAAGGGTGGATCCTTGAGAATGGTTGTGGATTACCGTGCGTTGAATGAGGTGACGATCAAGAACAAGTACCCTCTTCCGATGATCAATGATTTGTTTGACCAGCTACAAGGAGCAAAAGTTTTCTCAAAGATCGATCTTCGATCTGGATATCACCAGCTGAAGATTCGAGAACAGGATATACCCAAGACAGCCTTTACCACGAGATATGGGCTTTATGAGTATACGGTCATGTCTTTTTGTTTGACTAATGCCCCTGCCTATTTTATGAGTATGATGAATAAGGTATTCATGGAGTTCTTGGATAAGTTTGTTGTGGTATTCATTGATGACATATTGATTTACTCGAAGAATGAAGAAGAACACAAGGAACATTTGCGCTTGGTTCTAGAGAAGCTCAGGGAACATCAGTTATATGCAAAGTTCAGCAAGTGTGAATTCTGGTTGAGGGAAGTTGGATTTCTCGGACATGTTATATCAGGGGAAGGAATAGCAGTGGATCCTTCGAAAGTTGAAGCCGTCACCGAATGGAAGGCACCCACCTCTGTCGGAGAGATTCGCAGTTTCCTTGGACTTGCAGGATATTACCGAAGATTTATTGAGAATTTCTCGAAGATCGCAAAGCCCATGACAGAGTTATTGAAGAAAGACACCAAGTTTAATTGGACCGAGGAATGTCAGTCCAGTTTTCAGGAGTTGAAGAAACGTTTGGTTACAGCCCCAGTGCTAATTCTTCCGAATATACGCAAGGATTTTCAGGTATATTGCGACGCTTCTCGACAGGGACTTGGAGGTGTTCTTATGCAAGAAGGAAGAGTTGTTTCATATGCCTCACGTCAGCTTCGACCTCATGAGCGGAATTATGCCATGCATGATTTGGAGTTAGCAGCCGTAGTGCACGCACTCAAGACCTGGAGGCATTTTCTTATTGGAAATCATTGTGATGTTTACACAGATCACAAGAGTTTGAAATACATCTTCACGCAGAAGGAGTTGAACCTCAGGCAGAGAAGATGGTTGGAGCTCATAAAAGATTATGACATGAAATTGCACTATCACCCAGGAAAGGCAAATGTTGTGGCATATGCATTGAGCCGCAAGAGTTATGTCAATACCCTCACAACAAGAGGATTACCTCAAGAGTTAATTGATGATCTCAGAGATCTCTGATTGGAGATAGTACCACGAGGTTTTGTTACTGCAATGGAAATTCAATCCACCTTGTTGGGAAAGATCCGAGAAGCCCAGAAGTTAGACAAAGGTATTGCAGAAATAAAGGAAAGGATGAACCAAGGAAAGGTAGAAGGATTTCGTGAGGATGAACACGGAACCTTATGGTTTGAGCAGCGTATTTATGCCAAATGACACAGAGATCAGGAAGTTGATTCTTCAGGAGGCTCATGATTCGCCTTATTCGATACACCCAGGAAACACCAAGATGTATTTGGACTTGAAGGAAAGTTTCTGGTGGACAGGTATGAAAACGGATATTGCCGAGTATGTCGAAGTATGTGATGTATGTCAAAGGGTTAAGGCAGAGCACCAGAAACCAGCAGGATTACTTCAGCCTTTGCCGATACCGGATTGGAAGTGGGACAAGCTTGGCATGGACTTTATTACAGGATTACCCAGGACACGATCAGGCTATGATTCTATTTGGGTAGTAGTTGATCGCGTGACCAAGGTAGCTCACTTCATCCCCGTGAAAACCACATATACAAGTGCTAAGTTGGCCAAGATATATATGACCAGGATCGTATGTCTGCATGGAGTTCCGATGACCATCGTATCAGATAGAGGAACACAATTTACCTCAATGTTTTGGCATTAGTTACACGAAACTTTGGGTACCAGGCCAGAGTTCAGTACAACCTTTCATCCGGAGAGAGATGGGCAGACCGAGAGAGTCAATCAGATTCTAGAGGACATGTTGAGAGCTTGTGCGCTAGATTATGGATCTAGTTGGGATGATAATTTGCCATAGGCAGAATTTTCATATAACAACAGCTATCAAGCTAGTTTGAAGATGGCCCTTTCGAAGCTTTGTACGGAAGGAGGTGCAGGACACCATTAATGTGGGATGGAGTTGGAGACCGTAAATTATTTGGTCCAGACCTTATCAGAGATTCAGAGGAGAAAGTCAAGTTGATCCGTGACAGACTCAAGGTAGCCCAATCCAGGCAGAAGAGTTATGCTGATGCTAAACGCAAGGAAGTAACCTACGAAGTTGCCTACAAGTTGGAATTACCCGAAGCCTTGTCAGGAGTTCATGATGTGTTTCACGTATCCTAGTTGAAGAAGTGCCATGCAGAGATGGCCGATATTCCTTTGAGAGATACAGTGCCACTAGAGGCCATACAGTTGGATAGTGATCTGACCAATGAGGAGAAGCCCATCAAGATTCTCGAAAAAGCAAGCTGGGTTACCCGCAGCAAGGTCATCAAATTTTGCAAGGTTCATTGGAGTCACCAAACTGAGGAAGAAGCAACCTGGGAACGCGAAGAAGATCTTCGACAGGAACACCCACACCTTTTTGCTAGCCAACCTGAATCTCGAGGGCGAGATTCATCTTAAGGGGGGTAGGTTTGTAACATCCCAAATTTTCAATTTGGAATGTTTTACAATTATTAGCTAAGCATCTACGCATTTTTTTGAGTGTCATTTGGAAATTTCAGAGGCATTGAGTTTTATCTGACTTTGGATTCAACTTGGCATCTGAAATTTATTTCAAAAATCCCAGACAAACACTTGTTCAAAAGTGTGAGAGGAGCTAACATGACACTCCAAAAAGTCAGAAGAAAACAATGCCAAAAGCTTTGAATTCAAATTTGAGTTTCATTTGGATTTTTTTAGAAAAATGTTTTCTTATAAAGTTTTTATTTAGCCTCTGAAAAATAGTTCATCTTGTAGGATTTATTTTTTTGAATTTTTTGATATATATATGTCCCATATAAAAATATTTTCTATTTTCCATATTAATATTTTTTCTCTGTTTCTTTTTCTTGGGCCTCATTTTTTCCACTAAGGCCCATATCTTCCAGCCCAACCGATGGCCATCTTCCTCCTCTCATCGTTACAGGAACATGAACGTAGAGCAACAGCCATGTACGCCTGTACCTCGATCCCTCCCTTCCTCTCCCTCTCCCAACTCAATAACTGCCGGAACCGGTTCCCCTTACCTCCCGCGACCCCTCCCATCCCCTAGTGTGCCTCCTAGACAGCCATAATGGACACCACGAATGTTTCATACTACAACCATTAAACACTTCAATTCTCGCAACGCCCCGCTCTCCTGTGGCTTCCCCTGACCCTCTATAAAAGCCCAGAGTGTTGCCCCAGTTCCCCTCGTCTGAAGCCCCCTATTTGCAAAAGCTATCTCCCTCCCTAACCTCGCCAACTGCTCGCCGGAGTTCGTGTATTCCGGCGGCTTCTCCACCACGCCAGGAGGCGATACCGACCCCGCAGTACTGCTCCTCGGATCCGCATCACGTTGCTCTTCACCGTCCTGCACGTGTCCTTCGCCGAAACACACCGGAGCCGCCTTCTTCCTCGTCTCCGGCGACAAGTCCGGTGAACACCCTGTCCGATTTTTTTTCTCTTTTACCAGTATATTTTTCAATTCAGATTCTATACCAAATTTTGTTTCTAGTATATCTTTTAGTCTATAGATCCGATTTAGTTGATTATTTTTCCTACGGTTTCCTAAAAATATCCACTATCCAGAGAACCAAACGAAATATATTTTTGAAAATTGTAAAATTTGAATTCAAGCAGATCTGAATTCAAACTTCGTTAGGCCATAACTTGAGTTTCGTAACTCCGTTTTGGGTGATTCTTTTTGCTAATCGAAGCTTGTGACATGTACCTTCTGTTAAAACCAAAACCATATATTTTTGTTGCTGTAAAAATTACATTCTGTACAGAAACATTATTTTGGTGTTTTTGGAGTTTTTTGAAATCTTTTATTCGTTTTCTTTTTGATTCTTTGCTTGTATGCTTATGTATGTTATTGCTTGCTTACGCTAGATCATCCGGAGTGCGAAGCTTGCTACTACGAATCTTTAGAGTTCAATGAACGTCAGCAAGGCAAGTTCACACTTTGATCATAATTTTCAATACCCAGTTTTTACTATGCATTAGTTTCACCCTCAAAGATTGCATGAGTAGGATTGGGAACATGTGATTATGCTATGTAGTTCATGTGGTAGGAACCTATGACCTTTTATCACCCCGGGAAATATTCTTTATATCATATATTGCTTAGACATGCTCGTAGATGGGGATTGGTATGTGTGATACATGCAAGTTGCGAGAGATAATAATTTTGGGACAACATAAGGTGGCAACTTTAATACACATCTGGGTGGATTGTTTGGGGCACCTGGAGAAACCAGTGCTTGCCCAAAGTGTAGGTGTACTAAGGTAGGGGTACCTTAGTATCCCGAACTTGTGCACGGGCAGTAACAGCGTCCCGTGGCAGGGCTTGCCGCGGGTCCGCCAAGGCCCACCGAGGTTCCCTTGGAGCCATTCAAGAACAAAGTATTCGAGTTAAAGAACAAGACCCCTGCAGGAGGAGCTTGCCGGGAAGGCCGCTCCACGCTCAAGACCACCCCTTTGGCACAAGACCCTGGCAAGAGGAGCTTGCCAGGAAGGCCAAAACATGGCATTTCAGGAGACTTGTCGTGGCGCATCGCGCGCCCCGGCAAGGCCCGGAGAGCGACAAGCTCCCGGGCGCGACAAGTTAACAACCGCGGCAAGGTGCAAGCCGCGACAAGCTTCCACTACGTGCCCGCGCTCCAGCTCATCCGGCCACGCCTCGCCCTGGGGCCCTTCTAGGTGCACGTGGTGGAAGGCTGTGCAGTCTGGGGTACACGGTGGCGAGCTGTGATGACGAGGCCACCATCGTGGCGAACGGAGACGCCCTGACGGACGCTTTTTTGCACTGTTCGGTGCGACGGCGACGGGCATTTAATGCCCTTGTCCCCTGCCGTCAGGGTTAGGTATGAAGCACTATGCATACACTGTTCCTACTACCGCCATTTTTACATTTTTACCCTCATCTGCGTTGCCACCTGTCGGTGACCCCTTTGACCTATAAAAGGAGGCCCATGCGCAACGTAGAGGGGGTTCCGATCTTCGATCACCCTCACGCTCGGTGTTGCTAGCGATAAGCATTGTAGCCCTTCTTGCTCCCGAGCCAAGAACACAATACAAACCAAGGCAGGAGTAGGGTTTTACGCATCCGTGCGGCCCGAACCTGGGTAAACTGCTCGCGTGCTCGCTTCGATCCGCTCTTTGTGCATCCTCCGCCCCCTTGCCGTACCGAAAAGGGGCTCCGGTCCCATAGGTGTTCGTGGGCGATCAATTTCCCGACATCTTTGGCGCGCCAGGTAGGGGGTGCGTCGAGGCTGTGTGAACCTGATCCGGCGTTCACGCGAGCAAAAACTTCAGCAACTTCATCTACTTCATCGACATGCCGCCGAAGAAGAAGGCTTCGGAGGTAGCAGGCCCGTCCGCGTCGATCCCGCCACCACCAGAGCCAACGGTCGGTGGGGTAGACGCTGGCGGAAGGGCGTACGCCGGCGAGGAAACTCACGGCGTCGCCAAGTCCAAGGACAAGACGGACGACCGGGCGCATTCCAAAACTTCGGCGTCCGTACACGCACCGCGCCCCTCTCAGGAGGTGCCGGACCAGCAGCGGCGTGGTACCCAAGGTACCATACGCTTGCTGGGACAAGGCCAGGCTGGCGGGTCGCGGGACGCTGAAGGCCAACACGCTGGCACGAGCAAGGCGCGGTCGCCGGGACGAGACCCTCCTCCTTCTAACGCAGTTAGAAGTCCGAGCATATCTCGCTCCTCGCACCGCTCGCCAGCACTCCCCTCCACTCCAGCAGAAGCTCTAGCTCGAGCTCAGCTGCTCCTCGACTTCCCTCCAGCGGCAGACAAGGCCGACGACTAGAGGGCCACCATCCAAAGCCTCGTCGCCTTCGCCAATAATGACACTCCGCAGCAGCCGACGACGTCGCGGCCGCGGCATGTTAGCCAGGTGCGGGCTGACGGTGACAAGACCGCCGGGGGTGCAACTACCGTGCACTCCCCGCCCCGAAGGCCGAAATCGCCGACTAGCCGGATCAACATCGACGACGACTCCACGGCGTCATCGGATCCACGAGCTCGCCGCGATCAATGCCAAGTCCTCGACGACAGACGACAAGAAGACGCTCGAACTCGCATCGAGCGTCGAAGAGAAGCGCGGCGGCAATCCGACCAGCGTGTTGGGCCCGCTCTCGACTTGCACGCACCCGGAGAACCAGGCGACTTGCCATACGCGGCGGGTTGTCCTGCGTTCACCCGCGAGCTGCGGCAAGTCCAGTGGCCCAGCATGAAGAACTTCAAGCCCGACGTACCCGAGAAGTACGACAGCAAAACTCATCCGTCAGAGTTCCTCAGCATCTACACCATCGCGGTGCAGGCTGCCGGGGGACGAGACGAAAAAATACTCGCGAACTACTTCCCGCTAGTGCTCAAGCCAAACGTCAGATCTTGGCTCATGCACTTGCCGGAGAACTCTATTTCTTCTTGGGCCGACCTGAGCCACCAGTTTGTCGGCGCCTTCACGGGTGGCCACAAACCCCATGGCCAGGAGAGCGACCTTCATATACTTGCCCAGAAGGAAGGAGAATCCCTGCGAAAGTACATCCAGAGATTCAGCCGCGTCCAGCACAACATCCCGGACGTCCACCCTGCCGCGGTTATTAGTGCGTTCCATCAGAACGTGCGTAACCGCAGGATGAGGGAGGAAATGGTGATGTGCAAGATCCGAGACGTCAGCGAGCTTTATGCCCTGGCCGACAAGTGCGCACGCGCTGAAGAGGGGAGGAGACTCCCCGGAGAGGATGCTGGAGCAGGAGGAACAGATAGTGAGGATGCCGTCCCGGCAAGGAAGAACCGGCGGCGGAACAACAAGAAAAAGAAGAACAAGGAAGTACTGGTCGTTGAGCAGTCTAGCAAGGAGGCTGGCACCAAGAAAGCTCAGGCTGGTGGCTCCGGCAAGGAAGCTGCCACTGTAGCGGCCGCCGACAAGCAGGATGGCTCCGACAAGCAGTACTGCAAGATCCACCGCACCAAGGGCCACGACCTCCAGAACTGCAAAAGGGTCGAGTACCTCGTCGAACAGCAGAAGGCTGAGTACGATCGACGCGACAAGGAGAAGGCCCAGGGAGGTGGAGGAGAGTCCGGCAAGAAGCGGCCATTCAATGGCCGGGGAGGATGCCGCGGCAAGGCCAAGCAGCGGCAAGGAGATAGACCTCCCCGCGGCCGCGACAAGGACGAAGACGAAGACGACGACGAAGATGTGGAGGACGGAGATAATAGCGAGCAGGAGTTCCAGAAGGCCACAGAAGTTCTGTGCATCGATGGAGGTGCCTCTCTGCATACTTCCCACCGCCAACTCAAACAATGGGTGCGGGAAGTTAATGCAGCAGAGCCACCCGTCGAGTCGCGCAAACTCCTGAAGTGGTCCAACACGCCCATCATCTTCGACATTGAGGATCACCCTGACCGCGCCACTGCGGTCGGATGTTTGCCGATGTTGGTTTCACCAACCATCCGCAACCTCAAGGTCACAAAGATGCTGGTTGACGGCGAGGCCGGCCTGAACCTGATCTCCTCTGCCGTGGTCCGGAAACTACAGATCCCCGACAGCGAGCTTGAGGAGACCGGCACGTTCCAAGGGATCAACCCGGGAAGGAGCAATCCGAAGGGGAAGATCACACTGCCAGTAACCTTTGGCGGAGAGCTGAACTTCAGAACTCAGAGGATTACCTTTGACGTTGCTGATATCCCATTGCCATACAATGGGATACTTGGTCGACCGGCGCTCGCCAAGTTCATGGCAGCCTCTCATTACGCATACAACATGCTCAAGATGCCAGGCCCAATAAGCGTCATCTCTGTCCCCGGCGACAAGAAGGACGCGCTTATCTGCGCCGACAAGATTTACCGGGACGCAGCAGCCGCAACAGATAGCAATACACTTGCCGTTGAAGCTCCCGGGGGGAAGAACAAGACCATGTCCGGCAAGAGCTCTGGGGCCCACTCCGGCAAACACACCTCTTCGGAGTGCTGCGCTGCCGTTGAGGACGCACCATCGAGCTCCACGGGCAAGTGCAAGAAGGGAATGGCAGCTCCACCTGCAACCAAGAAGGAGCCCGCTAAGGAGGACGGCACTGGTGGTACTTTCACCATCAGTGCCACGCTCGATCCTAAATAGGAAAGCGCGCTCGTTGCTTTCCTGCGGGCGAATGTCGACTTGTTTGCATGGCAACCGTCTGACATCCCCGGTGTTCCCAGGAAAGTGATTGAGCACAAGCTTGCCGTTTGTCCTCACGCGCGGCCCGTCAAGCAGAAGGTCAGAAAGCAAGCGGTGGAGCGCCAAGAGTTTATCACTGAAGAAATCAAGAAGCTGGAAGCGGCAGGCCTTGTCAGAGGTGTACTTCATCCCACGTGGCTAGCCAACCCTGTTGTCGTGCGAAAAGCAAATGGGAAGTGGAGGCTTTGTATAGACTTCACCGATGTGAATAAAGCTTGTCCCAAAGATCCATTTCCCTTGCCGCGCATTGACCAGATCGTTGACTCCACGGCTGGATGTGAGTTGCTTTCATTCCTTGATACATACTCAGGATACCACCAGATATTCATGGCTGAAGAAGATGAAGAGAAGACCGCGTTCATTACTCCATGTGGCACTTACTGATTCATACGCATGCCCTTTGGATTGAAGAATGCAGGTTCAACGTTTGCAAGGGTAGTCCACACTGCTTTTGAGCCACAGATACACAGGAATGTAGAAGCTTATATGGATGATATAGTGGTCAAGAGCAAGGACAAGGATACCCTGATTCAAAATCTAGATGAACTTTTGCGAATCTGCGCAAGATACAGCTCAAGCTTAACCCCGAGAAGTGCGTGTTCGGAGTCCCCTCCGGCAAGCTTCTCGGGTTCTTTGTGTCCCAGAGGGGGATTGAAGCCAATCCCGACAAGATCAAAGCCATTGAGCAGATCGAAGCTCCGAAGCGCGTCAAGGATGTACGAAAGCTTGCCGGTTGTGTGGCTGCTCTCAGCAGGTTCATTTCTAAGTCTGCAGAACGCGCCCTGCCGTTTTTCAAAATCTTGAAAAAGGCAGGTCCAATGAAATGGACTACGGAAGCGGAGGCAGCACTGCAAGACTTGAAACGGTACCTGTCCTCCACTCCAATACTTATCGCACCTAGGCCACAAGAGAAGTTGCTGCTGTACTTAGCAGCAACCAATCAAGTGGTTAGCGCTGCGTTAGTAGCGGAAAGGGAGGCAGATGAGGAACCCATAGCCCCGGCAAGCACATCCAGCGACAAGCAGGGGGCTTCCCCGACAAGCTCTGGCCCCGACAAGGACGAGTCTGTGCAGATACAAGAAGAGGTGCGGAAGAAGATGATGCAGCGCCCAGTTTATTTTGTTAGCTCCCTTCTCCAGGGGGCTAGGTCAAGATACTTTGGGGTGCAGAAGTTGCTTTTCGGCCTCCTCATGACCTCGAGAAAGTTGCGCCACTACTTCCAAGCACATGAGATAACAGTGGTCACTCGCTTTCCGCTGAAGAGGATATTGCAAAATCCAGAAGCAACAGGCAGGATTGTCGAGTGGGTGATACGTCCAAAACGTATCTATAATTTCTGCTTGCTCCATGCCCTTTTTGTGTGATATTGCTATGATATTTATGCACTTCCATACACTTTTGATCACATTTGGACTAACCTACTAATGGTTGCAAAAGTGCACAATGTTCTTGCTTTACACTTTATTATGTAGGAATTACTTGGAAATTGACAAAAACGCAAAAGGAGTCGTATTGGAGTAGGACACTGACTTTCCTGAAATCTGTCTGAGAACGTTTTGTAAAGATGGTCACGTTCCGACCCGAAGGCGACTTCAAACGGAAAAAGTCTAGTTGCGAAAGTTGTGGGGAATTTCGAGGTGATGCTTCTGGATATAAAATTCGTCCAAATCGGAGCCCGGACGGCCGAGTAAAGCCCGTTTTACTGAGGCCCAAAATCTGATGACGGGAATCCGAGAGTCTATATAAAGAGAGGAAACCTAGGTCTCCAAGGGCCACGAATTTTCCTCCTTCCGAGCCGCCGTCTTGGAGGGGAGGACCAGCACCATTGCAGCACCATCCACAAGGAAGAAGGGGGGGCAAGGAGCCGCTGCCCCCTAGGGCCGCCGCTGCCGCCGCGCCCCCAAGGGCCGCCGCCGCCGCCTCCGTGGATGCCGCCGGCCGTCTCCTCCTCGCGGGGCTGCACCTCTCCATCAACACCATCATCAACCTCCTCCTCACCATGTCCATGTGTGAGTAGTCTTCTCCGGGGCCGAGGGCTCGTACGTGTAGCTATATGGTTATCTCTCTCTCCCATGATGTGATCTTCGTTGTGATCATAGGCTATGTTAATCTAGGGTGATCCCATGATATTTCCCCTTCCTCTATGTATTGGATTGATGTACTCACTTGTCTTTATCTAGTATAATCCCCGAGACCAAGGTGACAGCGGTCTATTGGACATGGATTAGAAAAATATTTTCATGAGTGATTTCTTCTCTTGTGTGTTGATTGAAGATTGAGAGTCTCTTGGTGCTTGTCTTTGACTATCCTTTAGATATGTTGTGGTGATTGTGGGACTCTCTTTGGATGGCCGCGGTGACATTGGGAAATCCTTAGATTGAGAACTACGAACTTTGAGGTGTGCTTTTGTAGCCCTACATAATTCTCGTCCTCTCTTGACCACGAAGGAATGACCTCCGAGTGCGTCCCCTTTGCATGTTTTATGGGAAATATCATGTGATTCGATTATGTTAATGTTGTTGGGAGTTGCCACTAGTAAAAGTATGATCCCTAGGCCTTGTTTCCACCATTGCAATACCATTTGTGCTCACGTTTACCACTTGTTTGCTTGCTGCACTTTTTATTACAGATTTATATTACTTTGTTTTGCCATCCATATCATTTGCCATTTAACATCTCTTCGCCGAACTAGTGCACCTATACATCTAACAAGTGTATTAGGTGTGTTGGGGACACAAGAGACTTCTTGTATCTTAGTTGCAGGGTTGCTTGAGAGAGACCATCTTCAACCTCTACTTCCCTGAATTCGATAAACCTTAGGTCATCCACTTGAGGGAAATTGCTGCTGTCCTACAAACCTCTGCGCTTGGAGGCCCAACATAGTCTACAAGAGTAGAAGCGTGTGTAGACATCAAGCTATTTCTGGCGCCGTTGCCGGGGAGGTGAGTGCTTGAAGGTATATCTTTAGATCTTGCAATTAAATCTTTTTGTTTCTTGTTTTTATTTCACTAGTTATGCTTATGGACAACCTTGCTATTGGATCGTTGCTTGCGGGAAGACGCCCCACACCTGTGGTGGTTGCTCCTCCCCCTACTGAAATTGTGCCCTATAAAATACCAGCTGGTATTATCGATTATGTTTTGGCTAATCGTTATGCAGGAGACAGATATCCCGGTGAACACTTGTTATATCTGTCACAATTATGTTCATTATTTAAGCTTGCAGGTGTATCAAGGGAGTTTGTCATGAGTAAATTGTTCACCGTATCACTTATAGATAAAGCTTCAGATTGGTATAAGCTTCTCGATAACTCGCACTTGCTTGATTGGCAAGAGCTTATGTCTCTCTTTTATACTAAGTTTTATCCTCTTCATGAAATTCATCGAGACAGGAACTATATCTATAACTTTAGGTCTCGTGACGGAGAAAGCATTGCTCAAGCTTGGGGGAGACTGAAAACGTTAATGCTAAAATGTCCTAACCATGGGCTCCCCAAAGATGCTTATGTGGAGAGTAAGAGTACCTTTTTGCATGTGGATCATGGTAACAAAGCCTTATGTGATGCTTATATTGTTGAGTTTATTCATGATCCCACTGAAAATTATTATGAGAAGGGAACATATGCTTATAGATATTTCAATAATATCAAGTTCCCTCTCTTTATGGTGAATATTTTGAAGTTATGCTTGTTCTGCCTTCCTATGCTAGTTGCTTTATTCTTCAATAATTTATTTTCTTACGAGATTCCCATGCATAGGAAGTATGTTGCACTTAAATATGTTTTATATATGCTTCTTGATGCTCTCTTTTGTTCTTCAACTCTTATTCCTACGAGAGCATCATTAAGGTCTTAAGCCTATCTTTATGGCTATAAAGAAAGAGCTCTAGGGAGACAACCCTTGTTATCTTTGCTTTCAGTTTTAGTGGTCTTGATGTTTGTTACTACTGTAGCAACATCATTGTATCTTTATTTTTCAGCTTTGTGCCAAGTTTAGCCTCTGATTGCAAGAAAGTTCAAAAGTTGTGACGTGCTGTCCAGGAAACAGATTCTGTCCTTGGACAGAAAAATTCGTATAAAATCACCAGATCATCTTTTTGGTCTGAATTTTTTCGACAGCGTGCTCTATACAATTGTCTTTCGGGCGTCTGTTCTGAGTTTTTTTATTAGAGTTGCAGAAGTGCCCCGAAAAAATCATTTACTACCTGCTGGTCTGCTTTTCACAGATTCTGTCCTGTTTTGCCTTTCCTTCATTTTGCAAACCTTGAGCTTGCTTTTTCTTTGCAAAAACCATTTGGCAGTCTTGAGAAACAGTAGACCTTCAAGAATATCCTTATTTCCAGCAAGGAAAAATTATTTTATTATGGGTACTAACCTCGCTAATAAGATTATGATGAGTTATGTATGAAGGGAGTTTTCAAGTGTGCGAGGGAAGATGATAAAAAGATTCAGGAGTGTCAAACGCTCAAGCTTGGGGATGCCCCCATGCACCCCCAAGAAATATTCAAGAAGACTCAAGCGTCTAATCTTGGGGATGCCCCCGTGCATCCCCTTCTCCATCAATATTATCAGTTCGTCTTTCGTTCCACTATATTTTTATCACTTCATGTGTTATGTGCTATGCTTGGAGCGTCTTGATTTTAGTTTCCTTTTTAGTTTTCTTTAGCCTTGCTTGCTTTTCATAACAAGTTGGAACTCAGCTTTCTTTGTGTGGGAGAGAAACACGCTCCACTTCAACCTAGAACACAACATAGAATTTTCATGTTTATCTTTGTTGTGTATGTTCTTGGTCTTTCAATAGCTACTGTCATGCTTTGCTCTTAGTTTTCACGCTTTACTTTTTAAAGAGCTTTTGTTTAGTTGGTTGCTGGAACTCTCTTTAGTTATCATGCTTATCTTGTTAAGAGAGTTGGCTTCTGTTGCACTGGTTGATATGTCCATGATAAAAATGCTATGTGCATAATGGTGCTTAGTAGTTCATGTTTTCTTATGGTTAGTCTCAAATAGCTGGGGGGTTCCCAATGTGTTATTGGAGTACCAACATGATTTGTTTGCCTATGATGTGGTATGGTTTAGTGATATCTTCCTCCAAGAATTTATTTTGATTGACTTGGCATATGCTCACGCATATTTAAGACTGTAAAGAAAGTCTATCAAGCCTTGATGATCTTTAATTTCTGAGTAGCGATATAACTTCCATGCCCGATTCAATGTTGCTTTGTCGCTCTGCATGATTATCACCGTCATTGCTCTTTTAGTTGGTCGCTCCCAGTCTTTTGCTAACCTTCACCTATACTAAGCGGACTGACTGCTTGTGCATCCAAAATCCTTTAAACCAGTTATGCCATATGAGTCCACCATACCTTCCTATACATGGTATTTACTTGCCATTCCTAACGAAGACTTTCATGTACCATCTCGAAATTATTCAAAAAAGCATTTCTCTTTTGTGCCTCTGTTTTAGCTCATGAGGAAGTAGTAGTTAATTCATGATCTTTTTAAGTTGGACAAGCTTCACCCCGGGATTGCATGTCTAATGTGCAAACACATAATACGAGAAGGAACTGGCATAGAGTGCGCCCGGCTAATTAAAAATAATACAACAAACAAACCCTCCTTCACGCTTTGTTCATGAGAAATCAGAAAACTTTGGCAGTGGTAAACAAAGGAGATTAAGAGGATGTGATCGTCCTCATTCGGGAGCCGTTCCTCGAAACTTGTCCAACTCGAGAAGTAATTGAGTTATCTGCTAGCATTCATTGACGAAATATGCATATCCCAAATAAAATAATAATTATTACCTCTGTTTTTAAAACCAAGAGCTCTGGTACATGTTTAGTTTTTGTTTCCGACCATGGGTTTTCAACCTTGCCATCAAAAGCCACGGTTCGAGAGTCTCCACCATCTTTAAAGCACCAACTACTGAGAGCATGATTGTCATTCTTAGTGTAATGTGCATTGTCCCAAAGTACCATTGTCTTTTGCATGATTATGATATCGTTTATTCTGAAATCATTGTATCTAGTCGTCACTTAAACTTTGGAGGTGCCCCTGCATTTATGTTTTGCTTCACTAAAGGGGGCTAGCGAGGTACCACTTTGTCGTATTTGCACACCATGCTCATTGCAAATCTTTTGAGTATTTCAGTATTATATTGTAAAACTTTCAGTTCTTTGTGATTTTCTCATGAGGCGACTTAATTACTACAGATTCATTGTCTCAGTAAGCACTTGTCATATGACTGTGAAAAGTCCTTATATGGTTAATAGCATGTCACCACAGAAATTATGCTTGTTATCATTTACCTACTCGAGGACGAGCAGGAATTAAGCTTGGGGATGTTGATACGTCCAAAACGTATCTATAATTTCTGCTTGCTCCATGCCCTTTTTGTGTGATATTGCTATGATATTTATGCACTTCCATACACTTTTGATCATATTTGGACTAACCTACTAATGATTTCAAAAGTGCACAATGTTCTTGTTTTACACTTTATTGTGTAGGAATTACTTGGAAATTGACAAAAACGCAAAAGGAGTCGTATTGGAGTAGGACTCTGACTTTCCTGAAATCTGTCTGAGAACGTTTGTAAAGATGGTCACGTTCCGGCCCGAAGACGACGTCAAACGGAAAAAGTCTAGTTGCGAAAGTTGTGGGGAATTTCAAGGCGATGCTTCTGGATATAAAATTCGTCCAAATCGGAGTCCGACGACCGAGTAAAGCCCGTTTTACTGAGGACCAAAATTTGATGACGGGAATCCGAGAGTCTATATAAAGAGAGGAAACCTAGGTCACCAAGGGCCACGAATTTTCCTCCTCCCGAGCCGCCGTCTTGGAGGGGAGGACCAGCACCATTGCAGCACCATCCACAAGGAAGAAGGGGGGCCAAGGAGCCGCTGCCCCCTAGGGCCGCCGCCGCCGCCGCGCCCCCAAGGACCGCTGTCGCCGCCTCCGTGGCTGCCGCCGGCCATCACCTCCTCGCTGGGCTGCACCTCTCCATCAACACCATCATCAACCTCCTCCTCACCATGTCCATGTGTGAGTAGTCTTCTCCGGGGCCGAGGGCTCGTACGTGTAGCTATATGGTTATCTCTCTCTCCCATGATGTGATCTTCGTTGTGATCATAGGCTATGTTAATCTAGGGTGATCCCATGATATTTCCCCTTCCTCTATGTATTGGATTGATGTACTCACTTGTCTTTATCTAGTATAATCCCCGAGACCAAGGTGACAGTGGTCTATTGGACATGGATTAGAAAAATATTTTCATGAGTGATTTCCTCTCGTGTGTTGATTGAATATTGAGAGTCTCTTGGTGCTTGTCTTTGACTATCCTTTAGATATGTTGTGGTGATTGTGGGACTCTCTTTGGATGGCCGCGGTGACATTGGGAAATCCTTAGATTGAGAACTACGAACTTTGAGGTGTGCTTTTGTAGCCCTACATAATTCTCGTCCTCTCTTGACCACGAAGGAATGACCTCCGAGTGTGTCCCCTTTGCATGTTTTATGGGAAATATCATGTGATTCGATTATGTTAATGTTGTTGGGAGTTGCCACTAGTGAAAGTATGATCCCTGGGCCTTGTTTCCACCATTGCAATACCATTTGTGCTCACATTTACCACTTGTTTGCTTGCTGCACTTTTTATTACAGATTTATATTACTTTGTTTTGCCATCCATATCATTTGCCATTTAACATCTCTTCGCCGAACTAGTGCACCTATACATCTAACAAGTGTATTAGGTGTGTTGGGGACACAAGAGACTTCCTGTATCTTAGTTGCGGGGTTGCTTGAGAGAGACCATCTTCAACCTCTACTTCCCTGAGTTCGATAAACCTTAGGTCATCCACTTGAGGGAAATTGCTGCTGTCCTACAAACCTCTGCGCTTGGAGGCCCAACATAGTCTACAAGAGTAGAAGCGTGTGTAGACATCAGTGGGCACTGGAGCTGTCAAGCTTTGGTCTCAAGTTTGAAAGTACTTCTACTATCCAGAGCAGAGCATTGGCGGAGTTCATAGCAGAATGGACACCAACGCCAGACGAAGAAGTTCCAGAGACAAGCATCCCCGTCAAAGAAGCGAGCAAAGAATGGATAATGTACTTCGATGGTGCCTTCTCGCTGCAAGGCGCCGGCGCTGGCGTGCTACTTGTCGCGCCCACCGGCGAGCACCTCAAGTACGTCGTCCAAATGCATTTTCCCAAGGAGCAAGCAACGAATAATACTGCAGAGTATGAAGGATTGCTTGCCGGCCTCAGAATCGCAGCAGAGCTTGGGATCAAAAAGCTGATTGTGCGGGGTGATTCGCAGTTGGTTGTCCGTCAAGTAAACAAGAGCTACCAGAGTCCATTGATGGAAGCTTACGTCGACGAAGTGAGAAAGCTTGAAGAACACTTTGAAGGCCTACAGATGGAGCACGTTCCAAGAGCTCAAAATGACGTCGCAGACGGCCTGTCAAAGTGTGCTGCACTAAAGCTACCTGTGGAACCAGGGATCTTTGTGCTCAAGTTAACTCAACCATCTGTTACACCATCAATTGGACAAAGTGAGAAGAGAAAGTTGGTCTCTGGTGACTACTTGCCGGTGGAACTTCCTGAAGCCGCCGCCAAGGTCCCCAAGACCAACGACAAAGTTGCTGAGGAACAGTCTGCTCCTGCAGACCCTAGCGTTTGTACAGTTGAAGCAGGCGTTCCCGACAAGTTTTGCCCCGGCAAGCTTGCCGGGGAACGTCCAGCTCCGGCCGAGCCACAGGTTCTTGCCGTAGAAGCTGACGTTCCCGCAGCAGCACTGATGCCTTTAGTCCTTGTTGTTGAGCCTCAGGCTCCAGCGTGGGCGCAGCAGATTGTCCGTTTCCTTCAAACTGGAGAACTCCCCGAAGAGCCAGAAGAAGCAGAAATAATAACCCGGCAGTCAAGTATGTATCAGTTTGTCGGCGACAAACTATACAGAAGAAGACTCAACGGTGTCAGATTAAAGTGCATTCCCCGGGAAGATGGGCAAAAGCTGTTGGCAGAGATACATGGAGGCATATGTGGCCACCACAATGGCGCAAGAGCACTTGCCGGCAAGGCGTTCCGGCAAGGTTTCTTTTGGCCAGAAGCACTCCAGGATGCAACTGCACAAGTAACCAAGTGTGAAGCGTGCCAGTTCCATGCCAAGCAAATACATCAGTCAGCTCAAGCTCTCCAGATGATCCCTTTGTCCTGGCCATTCTCGGTCTGGGGGCTCGACATCCTCGGCCCTTTTCCCCGCGCAGCCGGGGGCTTTGAGTACTTGTACATCGCCATCGACAAGTTCACAAAGTGGCTGGAAGTGGAACCAGTGAGAAAGGTGACTGCACAGTCAGCAGTCAAGTTCTTCAGGTCAATTGTTTGCCGTTTCGGAATCCCTAACAGGATCATTACCGACAATGCCACACAATTCACAAGTCGCACCTTCATGCAATACGTCCAAGACCTTGGCGCCAAGGTCTGCTTCGCTCCTGTTGCTCACCCGAGGAGCAATGGTCAAGCGGAGAGGGCAAACGCTGAAGTGCTGCACGGACTCAAGACAAGAACTTTCGACAGGCTGCACAAATGCGGAAGAAACTGGATTGAAGAGTTGCCGGCGGCTCTTTGGTCAATCAGAATGACACCAAATCGAGCCACTGGACAGACACCCTTTGCTCTTGTCTACGGAGCAGAGGCAGTTCTCCCCACGGAACTCGTCTATGGCTCGCCTCGAGTGCTCGCTTACGATGAGCTCGAGCAAGAGCAGCTGCGGCAAGATGACGCAATGCTCCTTGAGGAGAACCGTCTCCAGGCTGCTGTACGAGCTGCTCGATACCAGCAAGCTTTGCGCCGCTACCATAGCCGCAAAGTTAGGGCCAGGAGTCTCGAGGAAGGCGATCTTGTTCTTCGGCGCGTTCAGTCCGCCAAGAATTCCAACAAGTTGACGCCGAAGTGGGAAGGCCCTTATCGGGTGAGACAAGTCACAAGGCCCGGCGCTGTCCGCCTTGAGACCGAAGAGGGCTTACCGGTGAGCAACTCATGGAACTTGAGCACCTTCGCAAGTTTTACCCATAAGGCGCGGTTGCCGTGATCCGCTCCGGCAACCACCTTTTGTACAAGTCTTGCCGCTGTTGCATGTAAACCTTTGTACAAAGCCAGGCGCAGACCCCGTGCATCAGTAAAACTTTTGTGCCTCGCACAACTTGTCGTTTCATGCCTTTTCGTTTTTCTTGCATGTACTATCTGACACTTTGTGCAGCACGCACCCACGGTAAGCAATAACAAGACGCAAGGCTCCATATCTATGTTTCCTCCCTTTTCCTTTTTTCTCTCAAGCAGAAGAAGTTTTCCTCGCGCACAAGTTTGCTGGGGGGGAAGCAGACAGTGGTATGGACCAAGTGCCGTTCAAGAAAGCATTGCCTTTGACGGGGAGCAAACGACACACAAAAGCTAAGTCGCCAAAGTTTGAGCATTCAAATTTTTAAATTTTAAAGTTATCTTCCTTGAACGACCGCACTTTGTATGGAAAACCTGTGCGCGGAGGAACCTACTCGTAACTGGCCGCGCCCTTACTTTGTTTCGAGCACGCTCAACGGCTTAAGTGTGCTGCGACAAGTGTCGCGCCCTTACTTCGTTTTCGAGTTCGCTCAACAACCTAAGTGTGCTGCGACTAGCTGCAGCGAGGTTTCTTGCCGGTAGCGGCAATGCCGGCAGGCTGCTGAAGTTCCGCACTCAGCCCCCGCGGCAAGAGTCCCTTTGCCGGCAAGTTCCCTAAAAGCGTAGGGTAAAAGCATACAAAGCAAAGAAGTCGAGTAAAGGAAATAACACTACATTAACTACCCAAAATAAAGTTATGATACAAAATGACTTGTCGCTGTTCTAATAAACTATTGTTCGTAACTTGGTTGGCAGCGACAAAGGAAGCAAAAAGGAAAACAGCCTAGTCTGCGCGGTCGCCGTCGACTCTCTTGATCTTGCCCACCTTGGCCACGATGGGTGCGACAAGGGTCTTGAGCGCCTCCTGGTCGGCGTCGGGCGGCAAGGTCCTGAGGACGTTATCGAGGTTGAGTACTGGGTTGCGGTAGGCTATCTTCACCAGCACCCTCTCCATGACTCATGTGCAAAGCATGCGCACCTCATTCGCCAGCTGCGTGGGGATCCTCTCCCGGAGCTGCTGGAGGGCCGGCGCCACTCCCCTGAAGAACAAGCTAAGCTTGGCGCTGTGAGGGAGGTTCTCGTCGGTGGAGTAGCCGAGGTGCTCCGTCCACAGCCCCGCCATCTCCCTGTCGATATCAGCGGCGGCGGCGACAAGCCCCTCGGTCCAGTGCTCCACCGTCAGCCTGAAGTTATTTTGGGAGAGGGCGGCGCTGTCCAACAGTGCCCTCTCAGCCCTGAGGTCCTCCTTCAGCTTCGTCTCCCGATTTCTGGCGCTGTCAAGTGATGCGGTGAGGGTGGACAGCTTCAACTCCAAGTCTGCAATGGAATCCTTGGCGATGGCGAGCTCCTTGCCCTTGTCGGAGAGACGGACCTGCAGCTCGGAGTGGCTGTGAGCGTCCTTCTCCCTCTCCGACACGAGCGCAACAACCTTCTCCTCGCTCGCTTTCAAGTGGATCTCCAGTTGCGCCACCCTCGCCTCCAAGTCTCTCTTGGCGGTCTCAGCAGCTGCAGCGGCGTCCTTCGCCTCCTGCAGAGCTCCGCCAAGAGACTGCTCGCGCACGGCAAGGTCGTCCTCGTGGCTGTCGAGGTCGACTTTCCGCTGCGTTAGTTCGCCTTCCCGCTGAGACAGCTCTTCGGCGGCGAGCCGTTGCTGCTCTTCTGCTTCGGCCTTCTCGAGTATGAATGCTTGATGCGCCTCGGCGAGCTCCTCCCGCTCCTCCGCCAAGGATCGGAGGGCTGCCTGGTTGGTGGCCCGGAGCTCTTCGGCGCGCTTCTCCAAGTCGACGCCCGCCTTGGCGGCCGGAGCCTCTCGGGACTCCAGCTTGGCCTGCCTGGCGCGGTACAAGGCCAAAAGCCTCCGCAGAAGCTGCTCCTCCTCGGGCTCGCTACTGCTGCCGGGCGCGTCGACAAACTTCAGCCCGGCCGAGGTGAGGACTTCCCCATCGAAGACCTCTCCCTCCACGGGTGCCCTTGACGTAGATGCCCATGGGAGTTGAATGAAGACCCCGTTCCCAGCCTCTAGGTAGGCGCCAGTTTTGGCCGCGGCAGCAGCAGGGTCGGCGGTCGGTGCAGCGTCTGACGCTCCTGCGGCCTTAGGGCCGTCAATGCGACCGCCGGTCCCCTCCTCAGCTATCGCGTCGGCGGCCTTGGCTGCCTCTTTGACAACAGGCTCGTCAGTACCGATGGCCTCTTCGGTAGCCGCGGCGTCACCAGTGTTGCCGCGCGCGTTCTCCTCGGTGGCGGCCTCCGTCTCCATAGGCTCTGGACCGGACGAGTCTGAAGACAAGAAAAGAAGAAGAATGTAGGAAATAATTGTCAAGCAAATATCCAAAAAAAGAGAAACTCAAGAGAAGAAAAGTACAAGGGTTACCTGTGCAGGCCTCTTCTTCGACAGGGTTCCTTGCCGGGGAGTCCTCCCTTGGCGGCGTGGTGGTAGCCCCCGCCGGCGGAGGGCCGCTGGCGCCTTCCCTTGGCGGGGTACTCGCCCTTGGCGGAGTACTCGCCCTTGGCGGAGTACCCTCCCTCGCCGGGGAGCTCCTCCTTGGCGGAGAGGTCGAGACATGCGGCTCGTCAGGAGCGATCTCTTGGCGCTCCTGAGGCTGCTGCTCTGCTTCTGCACAAGTCAACGAACAAGCAAAACATTAACAAGGATAAAAAGCCCATGCGCGCCCGACAAGCAGAGAGTGGTCAGAAGACTTACGCTGGGGGCTGCGCTGGGGGCTGCGCTGGGGGCTGCTCTGCGGAGCAGCTGCCTGGTCCGGCAAGCCTGTCGCATGCGCATCCCCTGCTGCTGCGACGCGCCCGTCCTCAAGGTCGACCACTGGGATCTTGGCCCTCTTCGCCGCCCTCTGGGCCAGGGTCCTGGAAGACAGACAAAATCAGAATCAGGCAAATAAAGTTCAAGACAAGAGGAACGAAAATCGAAGGAAACAAGAGTTGCCAGTACTTACTCTTCATCCTCCTCATCAGAACTGAGCACGGAGAAGTCAAAGTCCGCCTCACGCGTCCTGGCGCGAGGAGCTGGAGGAGTAGGCTCCCTCGGCCGCTTGGCGGGAGCAGGGGCGGTGGTCTGAGAAGACCCCGCTCCAGTCGTCGCCGAGGCATGAGGGGCCGCAGGAGCGTTGGCCCCAGCCCGGGAAGATCCTCCTCCAGCCGCTGCTGAAGCACGGGGCACTCCCTTGGCGGCCTTGCTCGCCGCGGTGGCGCGTGTCGGACGGCGCTACGGCTGCTGGCCCGCCGGCTGCTCCGCCGCGTCTTCGGCTTTGCGGAGGCGCCTCCTCGCTGGAGCCGGAGGACTTGCCGGTGGCGGTGAACTACCCGAGGATGAAGAAGAAGAGTCGAGATTCAGAGACTCGCCTGAGTCTTCGACGGAATCGCTCGATCCGGCACCCTGATCGGCGGGCCCGCTCGACTCTGTGCCTTGCTCGGCGGCCTCGCTTGTCCCAGCGGATTGCCCGGCAGGCTTTATCACTTTAAGGAGCTCTTCCTCCTCGGCCAGACTTACCGCCTCCGCTGCATCCGCCTCCTCCAAAGTATATGCGAATTCGCCCGTGGCCCTGGCTGCAGCTGCCTCCTCCAACCTGGTGGCAATATGAGCCATCTCCTGGTCGGTGGTGTCGCGAGTGAGGCCTCTCTTCTCGTCGGGATTGATTGGCTTCTCCACCAAGTTATCGAAGAACGTTTGCATGGCTTCGTCAGAAGGGTCCCGCCAAGTGGGGTCAATCCCATGGGAGTCACACCACGACATCGCCACGCGGATAGCGCTGAGCGACGAATTGTTGCATAGCGGAACAACGCCCCGCGGCAATGCGAACCACTCTGGATGTTTGGGGTCGTGCTTGAATAGCTCATGGAGCATTCCGTTGAGGTCCATGATAGTGAAATTGTAGTTGAGGCCTGGGCGCAGCCTCATAAAGTCTGAGCGTTACCAAACTCCCAAGCAGGCCTTTTCCTCTCCTGCAAGGGAGCGATGCGGCGGCGAAGGAAATCTGCTCCGACAGCCCCTACAGTGAGCTTGGCTTGCCGGAGGCGAAGAATCCAAGTGATGGATATCTTCAGCTTGTCGTCCTCAGGGGCCAGGTCACTCCAGTCATTGCCGCGCACTATTGCAACTTGGCTTAGGAAAGTGAACTGCTAGGGTTCATCCTCCATGATCCAGCACCAGTTGGCCCTCCACTCCTCCCACTTGCCGCGGAGTTCCCCAGTCAAGTAAGCATCTTTCTTATGAAGCCTAAAGATCCAAGAAATCCCGCCAGACAGAGGAGACCCAGACTCGACTCGAGGCGTAAACTAATGGCGGAAAAGAGCTACATTGGGGTAGACTCCGACAAAGTTCTCGCACAGATGTGCGAAAACGGCCATGGTCAAGACAGCGTTTGGGGTGAAATCAAGGAGATGAAAACCGTAGGTGTTCATGATATCGCAGAAGAATTCGGAATACGGCGGGCAGAGCCCGCAGTAGAACAACAGAGAAAAAAAGGCATATCCTCCCGGAAACATGTCGCAGGCCTCAGCGGGGAGTACCTTGGTGCGCGGGTGCGCTTTTGTCTCCCTCGACCAGAAGAGGTAGAAGGAGTCCTTCAGCTCCCTCGCGCTGAGCCTCGGCGGGAAGACCGCCATCTTCTTCCGCATTGATGCTAGCTTCAGCGCCCTGGCAGTCTTCACGGCTTTCGCCTTGTCGCCCTTCGGGGCCATGGCGGAGACGGTGAGGGAAGTCTACGCCGCTGGGGAGACCGGCGGCGGCGGAGGAAGGGCGGAGCGCTGCCCTCTTTCAACCTTCGGGGAGGAGGGGAGCAGCGGGGGTTTCTGGAGGTTGAAGAAGCAATGAGCGAATGGGAGGAACTGCCCCTGTTTCCCCTGCTTTTAAGGGGGAGAGGGGGACGTTCCACATTTTCCCCATTAAAGAAACAGGCCACGATCTCTCCCACGACGCCGCAATCGACGCGTGCCGTTAGGGAGACGCGCGATGGATACGGAGTGGGCTGCAGCACGGCATGGGCCGCGCGTGCCCGTGCACTCTTTTGGGCCTGGCCCAACAGCGCTCGGCACCGTGTGTGGCCCAGGCCCAGGGTACCTTAGTATCCCGAACTTGTGCACGGGCAGTAGCAGCGTCCCGTGGCAGGGCTTGCGGCGCGTCCGCCAAGGCCCACCGAGGTTCCCTTGGAGCCATTCAAGAACAAAGTATTCGAGTTAAAGAACAAGACCCTGGCAGGAGGAGCTTGCCGGGAAGGCCCTCCAGGCTCAAGACCACCCCTTTGGCACAAGACCCTGGCAAGAGGAGCTTGCCAGGAAGGCCAAAACATGGCATTTCAGGAGACTTGCCGTGGCGCATCGCGCGCCCCGGCAAGGCCCGGAGAGCGACAAGCTCCCGGGCGCGACAAGTTAACAACCGCGGCAAGGTGCAAGCCGCGGCAAGCTTCCACTACGTGCCCGCGCTCTAGCTCATCCGGCCACGCGTCGCCCTGGGGCCCTTCCAGGTGCACGTGGCGGAAGGCTGTGCAGTCTGGGGTACACGGTGGCGAGCTGCGATGACGAGGCCACCATTGTGGCGAACGGAGACGCCCTGACGGACGCTTTTTTGCACTGTCCGGTGCGACGGCGACGGGCATTTAATGCCCTTGTCCCCTTCCGTCAGGGTTAGGTATGAAGCACTATGCATACACTATTCCAACTACCGCCATTTTTGCATTTTTACCCTCATCTGCGTTGCCACCTGTCGTTGACCCCTTCGACCTATAAAAGGAGGCCCATGCGCAACGTAGAGGGGGTTCCGATCTTCGATCACCCTCACGCTCGGAGTTGCTAGCGATAAGCACTGTAGCCCTTCTCGCTCCCGAGCCAAGGACACAATACAAACCAAGGCAGGAGTAGGGTTTTACGCATCCGTGCGGCCCGAACCTGGGTAAACTGCTCGCGTGCTTGCTTCAATCCGCAATTTGTGCATCCTCCGCCCCCTTGCCGTACCGAAAAGGGGCTCCGGTCCCATAGGTGTTCATGGGCGATCAGTTTCCCCGACACAAAGGGAATCCCGAAGTACCCGTGTGATTACCCTAGGTCCGCCACCCAGGCTCAAAGGGATCATAAGATATTTCATGCCTAGAAACTTCCGTGTGCAGCCACAAGCCATTATGGGCTCTCGCATAGTTGAGTAAGTTGTGTGACCTCTTTCCGTGGTAGACTAGCTGATGTAGGGGAAAGGAGGTGTACCGGTCTACCCAGGGTTTGGAGGAAATACTTAGGAAAGACTATGTCTCGATCTTCCGAACATGGAGGTGATCGAGTCTTGTGGGGAAAAGCGGGCAAACCTCTGCAGAGTGTACAAACTAATCATGATTAGCCGTGTTCCCGGTTATGGACAACTTGAGTATCTAGAAGTGAATTATTGCTTGATCTCATCACTTTATTTAGTGAAATTATTGGGTTACTTATAACATGGGAATTTTGGTTTGAGTTGGAGGAACCTTCTCAATAATTGCATTTTAATTTTGTAGTAAATAAAAAAATTATTCCTTTGTTGTAGGGTAAAATTGGCTTTATGCAAAAATTAAACTTAGAGCCTCCACCAGCTAAATTTGCATATAGAGATAGTCTTTTTCATTATTATTATTCTATGGTGTGAAATTGCCAGCATATTCCATGTGCTGACCTACACGGCTGCAACATCTCATGTTGCAGAGTTTTCCGACGAGGAGTAAAGGTGCGATAGGTCGTTGTTCTGCACTCAGTTTGCCGTGGAGTTGGATGGACTCATTTACCTTCGATGCTTCCGCAGTAATTTTTATTTAGATGGCCTTTGGCCATATTATTGTAATAAATACTCTTTTGATGACCTCGATGTAAAAAAGTGTGTGATTGAACTATGTTATAATTCATCGAGTACTGTTTCTGTCAGCATACCGATCCAGGGATGACACTTAAGCACAAAGACTTCGATCCATTTGGATCGGGTCGCTACAATTGGGAGAGATGCCACTTTATGGTTAATGAAGGTATTGTTTTGGGTCATAAGATTTCTGAAAAGGGTATTGAAGTGGACAAAGCTAAGGTTGATGCAATTGATAAAATGCCATGTCCCAAGGATAACAAAGGTATTCGTAGTTTCTTAGGTCATGTTGGTTTCTATAGGAGATTTATCAAAGATTATTCTAAAATTTCTAGACCTCTCACTAACATTTTATGAAAGGATGTTCATTTTGTCTGTGATGATGATTGCTTTGAGGCCTTTGAAACACTTAAGGAAGCTTTAATTTCTGCACCTATAGTTCAACCACCTGACTGGAACTTACGTTTTGAAATTATGTGTGATGCTAGTGATTATGCTGTTGGAGCTGTTTTAGGACAAAGAGTTGATAAGAAATTGATTGTTATTCATCATGCTAGTAAAACTCTAGACGGTGCTCAAAAGAATTATGATACCAGTGAAAAAGAATTCTTAGCAGTTGTGTTTGCTTGTGACAAATTTAGATCTTACATTGTTGATTCAAAAGTAACTGTTTACACTGACCATGTTGCTATTAAATATCTTATGGCAAAGAAAGATGCTAAACCTAGGCTTATTCGGTGGGTTCCCTTTTTACAAGAATTTGATTTGCATATTATTGATAGAAAAGGAGCTGAGAACCCCGTAGCTGATAACTTGTCTAGACTTGAAAATGTTCTTGATGACCCACTACCTATTGATAATAGTTTTCCTGTTGGGCAGTTAGCTGCAATAAATGTTACTAATAGTACTCCTTGGTATGCTGACTATGCTAATTATCTTGTTGCTAAATATTTACCACCTAGTTTTACTTATCAACAAAAGAAAAAGGTTCTATTATGATTTAAGACATTACTTTTGGGATGACCCGCATCTTTATAAAGAAGGAGTAGATGGTACTATTAGACGTTGGGTACCTGAGCATGAACAGGGACAAATACTTCAGAAGTGTCACTCTGAAGCATATGGAGGACATCATGCTGGAGATAGAACTGATCACAAGGTATTGCAGTCTGGATTTTATTGGCCTACTCTCTTCAAAGATGCTCGTAAGTTTGTCGCATCATGTGATGAATGTCAAAGGATAGGTAATATTAGTAAGCGTCAACAAATGCCTATGAATTATTCACTTGTTGTTGAACCATTTGATGTTTGGGTATTTGATTACATGGGACCTTTTCCTTCCTCTAATGGGTATACACATATTTTGGTTGTTGTTGATTATGTTACTAAATGGGTAGAAGCTATTCCAACCAGTAGTGATGATCACAACACCTCTACTAAAATGCTTAAGGAGGTTATTTCCCCAAGGTTTGGAGTTCCCAGATATTTAATGACTGATGGTGGTTCACACTTTATTCATGGTGCTTTCCGTAAAATGCTTGCTAAATATGATGTTAACCATAGAATTGCATCACCTTGTCATCATCAGTCTAGTGGTCTAGTTGAGCTTAGTAATAGAGAAATAAAATTAATTTTGCAAAAGACTGTTAATAGGTCCAGGAAGAATTGGTCTAAGAAAGTAGATGATGCACTTTGGGCTTATAGAACAACTTATAAAAATCCTATGGGTATGTCTCCTTATAAAATGGTTTCTGGTAAAGCTTGTCATTTGCCTCTTGAGTTAGAACATAAAGCTTTTTGGGCAATCAAGGAACTTAATTATGATTTCAAACTTTCTGGTGAAAAGAGGTTATTTGATATTAGCTTATTAGATGAATGGAGAACCCAAGCTTACGAAAATGCCATGTTATTTAAAGAAAAAGTTAAAAGATGGCATGATAAAAGAATCCAAAAGCGTGAGTTCAAAGTCGGAGAATATGTTCTTTCGTACAACAAACGTTTCAGGTTCTTTGCAAGCAAACTCCTCTCTAAATGGGAAGGCCCCTATGTTATCGAGGAGGTTTATCGATCTGGAGCCATCAAGATAAATAATTCTGAAGGCACAAACCCGAAGGTTGTTAATGGGCAAGGAATAAAGCATTATATCTCAAGTACGCCCATTAATGTTGAAAGCAATATTATCCAAACTTTGACACCGGAAGAACACATAAAAGGGTCCTTCTGGAACACTCCAGAATCGTTAAAATAAGGAGGTAAGTGACACGGTAAGTAAACGGACTCCGAAAAATCCGCAAAAATATTTTTTATCAGTTTTGGAATATTTAAAAAAAATAGGAAAATAAGAAGCTACCGGGAAACGCACCCTGGTGGGCACAAGACACCAGGGCGCGCCAGGCATCCCTGGCACGCCTAGGTGGGTTGTGCCCACCTCACGTACCTTCCGGACTCCATTTTTCTGTAGCTTACTTCTTTCCCAAGATATAAAAATTATATACTGCTCGATCCTGTTAGCTACCGTATCGCGGAGAAATCCTCTATTTTCTTTTCTTGCTGTTTTCTAGCAGATCTCATATATCATGGCTACCTCAAGCTCCTCCAAGGACAGTTCTTCAAGAACATCATCAAACCATATCTATGGGAGGTGGTGCAGCACCCCCAGGTTATCCAGATGCATGAGGGGTTGCTGCACATCCGCGATGAGGAAGGACCCAAGGGGACGGGAACCATGGAAGCTAGGCTGGAGGCTATGGAGCAAGAAATCTTCTGGTGCAAGAAGATGGTGGAGCGTGGACTCAACGCCAATCACCTCATGATCACGGACATATCCTGTGATCTCAAGGTGGATGGCAAGTCCATGAAGGATATCATCTTCACCCTCAACGAGCAAATCCACTACCTTCAAAGCCAGATCTATGATCTTCAGAGCCAATTCTTTGAATATGAGGCAAGGTTCAAAGGTATGAGTTTGGCCGCTAGTTGCAGGACCCGTGAGACTCATTCTCCCTCTTTCGATGGTGGACCTCAGTAATGGAAACCCGAGGTCAAGATTGCATCTACTTCACCACCACCATCTTCTTCACCACCAAAATAAAACTGTGTATCGGGTATGGACACTCCCCTTGGCTTTTGCCAAGCTTGGGGAAGGTGCCCCGGTATCTTATCATCCCTACTATCCTTTTGCATCTGCATATCTTAGTTCGATCTTTTGCTTTAGAATAAATGAACATTTAGTTCGATCCTTTCTCTTTGAGTTTGCTTAGTGATCTTTCTATGTAATCGTGTGTGAGAAATATAATAAAGTTTAGTTTTGAGTTTATATTTTTTTATCTTCCTATTGCAAAAAAAGAAAAGTTATAATTGAATGAATAAAGGAAAGGAAATAAATTAAGAAGGTTATATGCTAATCTTATTATAGGTGATAGCACCACATAAGGAAAAGTATAAGTAGAAAATTTTATTAGAGATTGACAGACATAGCAGTTGGGGAACGTAGTATTTCAAAAAAAATCCTACGATCACTCAAGATCTATCTAGGAGAAGCATAGCAACGAGCTGGGAGAGTGTGTCCACGTACCCTCGTAGACCGAAAGCGGAAGCGTTAGTAACGCGGTTGATGTAGTCAAACGTCTTCACGATCCAACCGGTCAAGCACCGAACGCACGGCACCTCTGTGATATGCACACGTTCAGCTCGGTGACGTCCGTCGAACTCTTGATCTAGTTGAGGCCGAGGGAGAGTTCTGTTAGGACGACAGTGTGGTGACGGTGTTGATGAAGTTACCGACACAGGGCTTCGCCTAAGCACTGCGACAATATGACTGAGGTGTGTAACAGTGGAGGGAGGCACCGCACACGTCTAAAACAATTGTCAACTTGAGTGTCTATGGGGTGCCCCCTGGCCACGTATATAAAGGAGCAAGGGGAGGGGGCCGGCCGACCCTATAGGGTGCGCCCCAAGGGGGGAATCCTACTCCTACTAGGAGTAGGTTCCCCCTTTCCTAGTCCAACTAGGAGGGGAAGGAAAGAGGAGGAGGGGAGAAGGAAAGAGAGGGCCGGCCCCCAAAGCCCTAAATCAATTCGGATTGGGCCTAGGGGGCGTGCCCCACACCTCCCTTGCTGCCCTCTTTCTCCACTAAGGCCCATGAAGGCCCATTGACCCCCCCCCCCCGAGGGGTTCCGGTAACTCCCCGGTACTCCGGTATTTATCAGGTGACCGCCAGAACCCTTCCGGTGTCCGAATATAACCTTCCAATATATCAATCTTTATGTATTGAGAATTTTGAGACTCCTCATCATGTCCGTGATCTCATCCTGGACTCCGAACAACCTTCGGTACATAAAAACACATAAACTGATAATACCAATCGCCATCGAACGTTAAGCGTGCGGACCCTATGGGTTCGAGAACTTTGTAGACATGACCGAGACTCATCTCCGGTCAATAGCCAATAGCGGAAGTTGGATGCTCATATTGGTTCCCACCTATTCTACGCAGATCTTTATCGGTCAAACCACATAACTGAAGGAAATATGCCCTAGAGGCGATAAATGTTTGTTATTCATGCTAGAATTGTATTAACCTGAAACTTAGTACATGTGTGAATACATAGACAAAACAGTGTGTCCCTAGTATGCCTCTACGAGACTAGCTCATTGATCAAAGATGGTTATGTTTCCTAGCCATAGACATGAGTTGTCATTTGATCAACGGGATCACATCATTAGGAGAATGATGTGATGGACAAGACCCATCCGTTAGCTTAGCACTATGATTGTTTAGTTTTACTGCTATTGCTTTCTTCATGACTTATACATGTTCCTATGACTATGAGATTATGCAACTCCCGAATACCGGAGGAACACCTTGTGTGCTATCAAACGTCACAATGTAACTGGGTGATTATAAAGATGCTCTACAGGTTTCTCCGAAGGTGTTCGTGGTGTTGGCATAGATCAAGAATAGGATTCGTCACTCCGAGTGTCGGAGAGGTATCTCTGGGCCCTCTCGGTAATACACATCATAATAAGCCTTCCAAGCAAATTACTAATGATTTAGTCACGAGATGATGTATTACGGAACGATTAAAGAGACTTGCCAGTAACGAGACTAACTAGGTATGCTTATACCGACGATCGAATCTTGGACAAGTAACATACCGATGACAAAAGGAACAACGTATGTTGTTATGCGGTTTGACCGATAAAGATCTTCGAAGAATATGTAGGAGCCAATATGAGCATCTAGGTTCCGCTATTGGTTATTGACCGGAGATGAGTCTCGGTCATGCCTACATAGTTCTTGAACCCGTAGGGTCTGCACGCTTAACGTTTGATGACGATCGGTATTATGAGTGTATGTGTTTTGATGTACTGAAGGTAGTTCGGGGTCTCGGATGAGATCGGGGACATGACGAGGAGTCTCGAAATGGTCGAGACGTAAAGATCGATATATTGGACGACTATATTCGGACATCGGAAAGGTTCCGAGTGATTCGGGTATTTTTCGGAGTACCGGAGAGTTAAGGGAATTCGCCGAGGAGTATATGGGCCTTATTGGGCTTTAGGGGAAAGGGAGAGAGGAGGCTGCGCCCCTCCCATGGCTTGGTCCGAATTGTACTAGGGAGAGGGGCTGCGCCCCCTCCTTCCTTCTCTCCTCTTTCCCTTTCCTTCTCTCCTACTCCTACTACTTGGAAGGGCTCCTAGTTCTACTAGGAAAGGCGGAATCCTACTCCCGGTGGGAGTAGGACTCCCCTAGGGCGCGCCATAGAGAGGGCCGGCCCTCCCTCTCCTCCACTCCTTTATATACGGGGTAGAGGCACCCCATAGACACACAAGTTGATCAGTTGATCTCTCCCAACCGTGTGCGGTGCCCCCCTCCACAGTAACACACCTCGGTCATATCGTTGCAGCGCTTAGGCGAAGCCCTGCGACGGTAACTTCATCATATCCATCACCACGCCATCGTGCTGACGCAACTCTCCCGTGAAGCTCAACTGGATCAAGAGCTCGTGGGACATCATCAAGCTGAATGTGTGCTGAACGCGGAGGTGCCGTACGTTCGGTGCTTGATCGGTTGGATCGCGAAGAAGTTCGACTACATCAACCGCATCACTAGACGCTTCCGCTTTCGGTCTACGACGGTACGTAGACACACTCTCCCCTCTCGTTGTTATGCATCTAGTAGATAGATCTTGCGTGATCGTAGGAAAATTGTAAAATACTACGTTCCCCAACAGTGGCATCATGAGCCAGGCATATGCATAGATGATATGCACGAGTAGAACAAAAGTGAGTTGTGGACGATACTAGTCATACTGCTTACTAGCATGTCATACTTTGCTTCGGCGGTATTGTGAGATGAAGCGGCCCGGACTGACATTACGCGTACGCTTACGCGAGACTGGTTTCACCGTTATGAGCACTCGTTGCTTAAAGGTAACTGGCGGGTGTCTGTCTATCTCACTTTAGCTGAATCAAGTGTGACTACGCCCGGTCCTTGTGAAGGTTAAAACAACACATACTTGATGAAACATCGTTGTGGTTTTTGTATGCGTAGGTAAGAACGGTTCTTGCTAAGCCCGTAGCAGCCATGTAAAACTTGCAACAACTAAGTAGAGGACGTCTAACTTGTTTTTGCAGGGCATGTTGTGATTTGATTTGGTCAAGACATGATGAGTTATACGGTTTTGTATGAGATGATCATGTTTTGTAAAGTTATCGGCAACTGGCAGGAGCCATATGGTTGTCGCTTTATTGTATGAAATGCAATCGCCATGTAATTGCTTTACTTTATTACTAAGCGGTAGCGATAGTCGTAGAAGCAATAGTTGGCGAGACGACAACGATGCTACGATGAAGATCAAGGTGTCGCACCGGTGACGAATGTGATCATGACGGTGCTTTGGAGATGGAGATCAAAAGCACAAGATGTTGATGGCCATATCATGTCACATATTTTGATTGCATGTGATGTTTATCTTATTATGCTTCTTATTTTGCTTAGTACGACGGTAGCATTATAAGATGATCCCTTGCAAAATTTGAAGGTATAAGTGTTCTCCCTGAGTATGCACCCTTGCGAAAGTTCGTCGTGCCGAGACACCACGTGATGATCGGGTGTGATAAGCTCTACGTTCAAATACAACGGGTGTAAGCCAGTTTTGCACACGCAGAATACTCGGGTTAAACTTGACGAGCCTAGCATATGCAGATATGGCCTCGGAACACTGGAGACCGAAAGGTCGAGCGTGAATCATATAGTAGATATGATCAACATAAGATGTTCACCATTGAATACTACTCTATCTCACATGATGATCGGACATGATTTAGTTGATTTGGATCACGTGATCATTTAGATGACCAGAGGGATGTCCATCTAAGTGGGATTTCTTCAAGTAATATGATTAATTGAACTTTAATTTATCATGAACTTAGTCCTGGTAGTATTAGCATATATGTGTTGTAGATCAATACTCGCGATATAGCTCCCCGTTTATTTTATATTTTCCTAGAGAAATATGAGTTGAAAGATGTTAGTAGCAATGATGCGGACTAGGTCCGTGATCTGAGGATTATCCTCATTGCTGCACAGAAGTATTATGTCCTTGATGCACCGCTAGGTGACAAACCTATTGCAGGAGCAGATACAGACGTTATGAACGTTTGACAAGCTCAGTATGATGACTACTTGATAATTTAGTGCGCCATGCTTTACGGCTTATAACCGGGTCTTCGAAAAAGTTTTGAACGCCACGGAGCATATGATATGTTCCAAGAGTTGAAATTAGTATTTCGTACTCATGCCCGTGTCGAGAGGTATAAGACCTCTGACAGTACATTGCCTACAAGATGGAGAAGAATAGCTCAACTAGTGAGCATGCGCTCAGATTGTCTGGGTACTACAATTGCTTGAATCAAGTGGGAGTTAATCTTCCATATAAGATAGTAATTGACAAAGTTCTCTAGACACTATCACCAAGTTAGTAAAACTAAGTGATGAACTATAATATGCAAGGGATGACAAAAGTAATTCCCGAGCTCTTCGCGATACTGAAATCGGCGAAGGTAGAAATCAAGAAAGAGCATAAAGTGTTGATGGTTAATAAGACCACTTGTTTCAAGTAAAGGGCAAATGGGATAGAAGGGGAACTTCAAGAAGAATGACAAGCAAGTTGTCACTCCCGTGAAGAAACCCAAAGCTGAACTCAAGCCTGAAACTAAGTGCTTCTACTTCAAAGGAAATGGTCACTAGAAGTGGAACTACACTAGATACTTGGCGGATAAGAAGGATGGCAAAGTGAAGAAAGGTATATTTGATATACAGATTATTAATGTGTACTTTACTAGTGTTCATAGCAACCCCTGGGTATTTGATACCAGTTCAGTTGCTAAAATTAGTAACTCGAAACAAGAGTTGCAGAATGAACAGAGACTAGTTAAAGGTGAAGTGACGATGTGTGTTGGAAGTGGTTCCAAGATTGATATGGTCATCATCGCACACTCCCTATTCTTTCGGTATTAGTGTAGAACCTAAATAAATGTAATTTGGCATTTGCGTTAAGCATGAATATGATTTGATCATGTTTGTTGCAATACGGTTATTCATTTAAAGTCATAGAATAATTGTTATTCGGTTTACATGAATAAAGCCTTCGATGGTCATACACCCAATGAAAATAGTTTGTTGGATCTCGATCGTAGTGATACACATATTCATAATATTGAAGCCAAAAGATGCAAGGTTAATAATGATAGTGCAACTTATTTGTGGCACTGGCGTTTAGGTCATATTGGTGTAAAGCGCATGAAGAAACTCCATAGTGATGGACTTTTGGAATCACTTGATTATGAATCACTTGGTGCTTGCGAACCATGCCTCATGGGCAAGATGACTAATACTCCGTTCTCCGGAACAATGGAGCGAGCAACAGATTTGTTGGAAATCATACATACTGATGTATGTGGACCGATGAGTGTTGAAGGTCGTGGCGAGTATCGTTATTTTCTGACCTTCACTGATGATTTGAGTAGATATGGGTATATCTACTTGATGAAGCACAAGTCTGAAACATTTGAAAAGTTCAAAGAATTTAAGAGTGAAGTAGAGAATCATTATAACAAGAAAATAAAGTTTCTACGATCTGATCGTGGAGGTGAATATTTGAGTTACGAGTTTGGTCTTCATTTGAAACAATGTGGAATAGTTTCACAACTCACACCACCCGGAACACCACAACGTAATGGTGTGTCCGAACGTCGTAACCGTACTTTATTAGATATGTTGCGATCTATGATGTCTCTTACCGATTTACCACTATAGTTTTGGGTTATGCATTAAAGACAGTTGCATTCACGTTAAATAGGGCACCATCTAAATCCGTTGAGACGACGCCTTATGAACTGTGGTTTGGCAAGAAACCAAAGTTGTCGTTTCTTAAAGTTTGGGGCTGCGATGCTTATGTGAAAAAGCTTCAACATGATAAGCTAGAACCCAAGTCGGAGAAATGTGTCTTCATAGGATACCCGAAGGAAACTGTTGGGTACACCTTCTATCACAGATCCGAAGGCAAGATATTCGTTACTAAGAATGGATCCTTTCTAGAGAAGGAGTTTCTCTCGAAAGAAGTGAGTGGGAGGAAAGTGGAACTTGATGAGGTAATTGTATGTACCTTCTCCCGAATTGGATAGTAGTACATCACAGAAACTAGTTCTAGTGATTCCTACACCAATTAGTGAGGAAGCTAATGGTGATGATCATGAAACTTCAGATCAAGTTACTGTTGAATCTCGTAGGTCAACCAGAGTACGTTCCGCACCAGAGTGGTATGGTAACCCTATTCTGGAAGTCATGTTACTAGACCATGATGAACCTACGAACTATGAGGAAGCGATGATGAGCCCAAATTCCGCAAAATGGCTTGAGGCCATGAAATCTGAGATGGGCTCCATGTATGAGAACAAAGTGTGGAATTTGGTTGACTTGTCCGATGATCGGCAAGCCATTGAAAATAAATGGATCTTTAAGAGGAAGACTGACGCCGATGGTAATGTTATTGTCTACAAAGCTCGACTTGTTGCGAAAGGTTTTCGACAAGTTCAAGGTGTTGACTATGATGAGATTTTCTCACCTGTAGCGATGCTTAAGTCTGTCCGAATCATGTTAGCAATTGCCACATTTTATGAAATTTGGCAAATGGATAAAGAAACTGCGTTCTTCAGTGGATTTATTAAAGAAGAGTTGTATATGATGCAACCAAAAGATTTTGTCAATCCTAAAGGTGCTAGCAAATTGTGCAAGCTACAGTGATCCATCTATGGACTGGTGCAAGCATCTTGGAGTTGGAATATACGCTTTGATAAGTTTATCAAAGCATATAGTTTTATATAGACTTGCGGTGAAGCTTGTATTTACAAGAAAGTGAGTGGGAGCACTACAACCTTTCTGATAAGTATATGTGAATGACATATTGTCGATCGGAAATGACGTAGAATTTTCTGGAAAGCATGAAGGAGTGTTGGAAAGGAGTTTTTCAAAGAAAGACCTCGGTGAAGCTGCTTATATATTGAGCATCACGATCTATAGATAGATCAAGACGCTTGATAAGTTTTTTCAATGAGTACATACCTTGACAAGCTTTTGAAGTAGTTCAAAATGGATCAGTCAGAGAAGGAGTTCTTGCCTGAGTTGTAAGGTATGAAGTTGATTAAGACTCAAAGCCCGACCTCGGCAGAAGATAGAGAAAGAATGAAAGTCATTCCCTATGCCTCAGCCATAGGTTCTATAAAGTATGTCATGCTGTGTACCAAACCTGTTGTGTACCTTACCATGAGTTTGGCAAGGAGGTACAAAAGTGATCCAGGAGTAGATTACTGGACAGCGGTCAAAATTATCCTTAGTTACTGGATAACTAAGGAAATGTTTTCTCGATTATGGAGGTGATAAAGAGTTCGTCGTAAAGAGTTGCACCGCACTAATCCAGATGACTCTAAGTATCAATCTGGATGCATATTGGAAGTGGGAGCAATTAGCTAGAGTAGCTCCATGCAGAGCATTGTAGACATAGAAATTTGTGAAATACATACATACGGATCTGAATGTGTCAGACCCGTCGACTACACTTCTCTCACAAGCAAAACATGATCACACCTTACTACTCTTGGGTGTTAATCACATAGCAATGTGAACTAGATTATTGACTCTAGTAAACCCTTTGGGTATTGGTCACATGGCGATGTGAACTATGGGTGTTATTCACATAACGATTTGAACTATCGGTATTAAATCACATGGAGATGTGAACTAGATTATTGACTCTAGTGCAAGTGGGAGACTGAAGGAAATATGCCCTAGAGGAAATAATAAAGTTATTATTTATTTCCTTATATCATGATAATTTTTTGTTATTCATGTTAGAATTGTATTAACCGGAAACTTAGTACATGTGTGAATACATAGACAAAACAAAGTGTCCCTAGTATGCCTCTACTAGACTAGCTCATTTATCAAAGACGGTTATGTTTCCTAGCCATATACATCAGTGGTCATTTGATCAACGGGATCACATCATTAGGAGAATGATGTGATGGACAAGACCCATCCGTTAGCTTAGCACTATGATCGTTTAGTTTTACTGCTATTGCTTTCTTCATGACTTATACATGTTCCTATGACTATGAGATTATGCAACTCCCGAATACCGGAGGAACACCTTGTGTGCTATCAAACGTCACAATGTAACTGGGTGATTATAAAGATGCTCTACAGGTGTCTCTGAAGGTGTTCGTGGTGTTGGCATATATCAAGAATAGGATTTGTCACTCCGAGTGTCGAAGAGGTATCTCTGGGCCCTCTCGGTAATACACATCATAATAAGCCTTGCAAGCAAATGACTAATGATTTAGTCACGAGATGATGTATTACGAAACGAGTAAAGAGACTTGCCGGTAACGAGATTAACTAGGTATGGTGATACCGACGATCGAATCTCGGACAAGTAACATACCGATGACAAAAGGAACAACATATGTCGTTATGCGGTTTGACCGATAAAGATCTTCGTAGAATATGTAGGAGCCAATATGAGCATCCAGGTTCTGCTATTGGTTATTGACCGGAGATGAGTCTCGGTCATGCCTACATAGTTCTCGAACCCGTAGGGTCCGCACGCTTAACGTTTGATGATGATCGGTATTATGAGTTTATGTGTT
Source organism: Secale cereale (assembly GCA_902687465.1). Lineage (NCBI taxonomy): Eukaryota > Viridiplantae > Streptophyta > Magnoliopsida > Poales > Poaceae > Secale > Secale cereale. Next base: position 855,784,878 of record LR738715.1, on the reverse strand, counting down.
TTGATGTACCGTAGGTAGTTCGGAGTCCCGGATGAGATCGGGGACATGAAGAGGAGTCTCGAAATGGTCGAGACGTTAAGATCGATATATTGGATGACTATATTCGGACATCGTAAAGGTTCCGAGTGATTCGGGTATTTTTCGGAGTACCGGAGAGTTACGGGAATTCGCCGAGGAGTATATGGGCCTTATTGGGCTTTAGGGGAAAGGGAGAGAGGAGGCTGCACCCCTCCCATGGCTTGGTCCGATTGGACTAGGGAGAAGGGCTGCGCCCCCTCCTTCCTTCTCTTCTCTTTCCCTTTCCTTCTTTCCTACTCCTACTACTTGGAAGGGCTCCTAGTTCTACTTGGAAAGGGGGAATCCTACTCCTGGTGGGAGTAGGACTCCCCTAGGGCGCGCCATAGAGAGGGCCGGCCCTCCCTCTCCTCCACTCCTTTATATATGGGGGTAGAGGCACCCCATAGACACACAAGTTGATCAGTTGATCTCTCCCAACCGTGTGCGGTGCCCCCCTCCAAAGTAACACACCTCGGTCATATTGTTGCAGCGCTTAGGCGAAGCCCTGCGGTGGTAACTCCATCATATCCGTCACCACGCTGTCATGCTGACAAAACTCTCCCGTGAAGCTCAACTGGATCAAGAGCTCGTGGGACGTCATCAAGCTGAACGTGTGCTAAATGCGGAGGTGCCGTACGTTCGGTGCTTGACCGGTTGGATCGCAAAGAAGTTCGACAACATCAACCGCGTCACTAGACGCTTCTGCTTTCGGTCTACGAGGGTACGTAGACACACTCTCCCCTCTCGTTGCTATGCATCTAGTAGATAGATCTTGCGTGATCGTTTGAAAATTGTAAAATACTACGTTCCCCAACAATAACAACATACGTTGTTCCCTTTGTCATCGGTATGTTACTTGCCCGAGATTCGATCGTCGGTATCATCATACCTAGTTCAATCTCTTTATCGGCAAGTCTCTTTACTCGTTCCGTAATACATCATCTCGTGACTAACTCATTAGTCATTTGCTTGCAAGGCTTATTACGATGTGTATTACCGAGAAGGGCCCAGAGATACCACTAAGATACTTGGAGTGACAAATCCTAATCTTGATCTATGCCAACACCACAAACACCTTCGGAGACACCTGTAGAGCATCTTTATGATCACCCAGTTACGTTGTGACGTTTGATAGCACACAAGGTGTTCCTCCGGTATTCGGGAGTTGCATAATCTCATAGTTAGAGGAACATGTATAAGTCATGAAGAAAGCAATAGCAGTAAAACTAAACGATCATTGTGCTAAGCTAACGGATTGGTCTTGTCCATCACATCATTCTCCTAATGATTTGACCCCGTTGATCAAATGACAACGCATGTCTATGTTTAGGAAACATAACCATCTTTGATTAACGAGCTAGTCTAGTAGAGGCATACTAGGGACACTCTGGTTTGTCTATGTATTCACACATGTACTAAGTTTCCGGTTAATACAATTCTAGCATGAATAATTAACATTTGTCATGATATAAGGAAATATAAATAACAATTTATTATTGCCTCTAGGGCATATTTCCTTCAATAGCATTGGTCAATGATGCAACTCATGAAAGAATTAATAAGGGAAGAGAAGATTCACATATAAATATACTATCCTAGAAATCTTTTCTGATTGTGAGCCCCCATCAAAATATTATGTGCCAAAATTGTTGACGTTGGACAAGGAAGACAACTTAATGATTTATGTTTCTTCATATTCACATAGAAGTCATATTGTCATAGATCCTTTAACATGTGGTGCTTGCCCAATATCTTTTCTAACCAAAAATTCCGCACTAAGTAGAGATACTATTTGTGCATCCAAAAACCTTTAAACCCAAACATTTTTCGAGAGTCCGCCATACCTACCTATGGTTTGAGTAAAACCCTTCAAGTAAGTTGTCATCGGTGCAATAAGGCAATAAAAATTGCTTCTAAAAGTGTGAGATCATTTAGTGTAAGAGAAAATTGAGCGTTGCACGAACTTGTGATGGTGAAGAATAAAAGCGACATACTGCATAATAAAGGTTGCTATCACAAGGGGCAATGTAACATGACGTTCTTTAGCACTAAGGGATTGAGCATACAAAAAAATAAGCACATGGCAACCTCTGCGAAGGGCAGGTCTTTTACTTTTATGCAAAGAGTCAAAGTTTTCTCTCTTTTCCCTTTTAGTTTTTATCCTTTGGTGAGCATCATGTGGTGAGGAAAGATCTAGGCACATATGTCCAGTAGAATATGGCTGACATGAGTTATTATTGTTGACATCACCATTGAGGTGAGTACGTTCGGAGGCAAAACCATAAGCCCCTATCTTTCTATGTGTCCGGTTGAAATGTTTTCCTCATGTGTATGCGGTGAGTGATAGAAATCATAGAAGACTATATGATGGTTGAGTATGTGGACTTGCCTAAAGGCTCCGATACGCGACCCTTCCTGAAAAGATGATGAATTGTAGTGGCAAAAGTTGATTGAAAACATAGTTTGTTGGTTTCTAATAGAGTTTATGCTTTATACTTCAGTTGTGTGATGAACTGTTACTTACTCATGAGAAGTCTATGATACAAGTTCTATGATAAAAGTCTTATGTTTAATTTTGTTGTTGTTATAATAATCAACATGAAGCTTCTATGTCCGTATTTGTTTTATCGACACCTCTCTCTCAAAGCATGTGTACATGTTTTTCGTTTTCGGTTTCCGCTTGAGGACAACCGAGGTCTGAGCTTGGGGGAGTTGATACGTCCATTTTGCATCATGTTTTCTTGCTGTTATTTATGTTGTTATTATGTATAATAATGCTTTTTGGAGTAATTCTAATGCCTTTTCTCTCATAATTTGCAAGGTATACACCAAGAGGGAGAATTCCAGCAGCCGGAAATCTGGACCTGAAAAAGCTACGTCAGGCCACCTATTCTGCACAACTCCAAACAAGCTGAAACTTCACAGGGATATTTTATGGAAAATTTAAGAAATACTGGAGCTGATAACCACCAGAGGGGGCCAACCAGGTGGGCACAACCCACCTGGGCACGCCAGGGGCCATAGGCGCGCCCTGGTGGGTTGTGCTCACCTATGCCCACTTCCAGTGACCATCTTCTGGTATATAGGCCTCTCTGTCCTAGAAAAAGTAAGGAGAAGACTTTCGGGACGGAACACCGCCGTCTCGAGGCGGAACTTGGGCAGGAGCACTTTTGCCCTCCGGCAGAGTGATTCAGCCGGGAGAACTTCCCTCTCGGAGGGGGAAATCATCGTCATCATCATCACCAACAACTCTCCCATATTGGGAAGGGCTATCTTCATCAACATCTTCACCGGCACCATCTCATCTCAAACCCTGGTTCATCTCTTGTGATCAATCTTGTTACCGAAACTATAGATTGTTGCTCGTGGGTGACTAGTAGTGTTGATTACATCTTGTAGTTGATTACTATATGGTTTATTTGGTGGAAGATAATATGTTCAGATACATTATGCTATATATTACCCTTCTGATCATGAGCATGTACATCACTTGTGAGTAGTTGCCTTTTTTCTTGAGGTCACGGGAGAAATCATGTTGCAAGTAATCATGTGAACTTGATATGTGTTCGATACTTTGATAGTATGTATGTTGTGATTTCCTTAGTGGTGTCATGTGAACATCGACTACATGACACTTCAGCATAATTGGGCCTAAGGGAATGCATTGTGGAGTAGTAAGTAGATGGTGGGTTGCGAGAGTGACAGAAGCTTAAACCCCAGTTTAAGCACTATTTCATAAGGGACCGACTGGATCCAAAAGTTTAATGCTATGGTTAGAATTTATTCTTAATACTTTTCTCATAGTTTCGAATGCTTGCGGGAGGGTTAATCATAAGTAGGAGGTTTGTTCAAGTAAGAACAGCACCTAAGCACCGATCCACCCTGTCGGTGTCAAAACCGGCGGATCTCGGGTAGGGGGTGCCGAACTATGCGTCTGAGGATCGATGGTAACAGGAGACTGGGGACACGATGTTTACCCAGGTTCAGGCCCTCTCGATCAAGGTAATTCCCTACTTCCTGCTAGCTTGATCTTGATGAATATGATTACAAGAGTTGATCTACCTCAAGATCGTAATGGCTAAACCCTGAAAGTCTAGCCTATGATTATGTTGTTCTCTAGCCTCTACGGACTAAACCCTCCAGTTTATATATGCACCGGAGGGCCGAGGGTTTGTACATAACCAACTTGCAGAGGAAGGAAAGATTACACCCAAACCTAAAACCTGCCATTATATGCATACAGGACTCCTATCTGGATACGAGAAATGATCTTCAGCAATGATCTTCACGGCCCACCAGTCCGGCCCACCATGAGTTATCCGGCCACATGAGGACCCCTCGATCTAGGACTCCCTCAGTAGCACCTGAACCAGTCTTTGATGACGATGAGTTCTTCTTCTGTATTGTCTTCGGCACTGCAAGGCGGGTTCCTTCTTCCGAGCATATCAAGGTAATATCTTCTGCAATAAGTGTACTGTGTCCGGCTCTGCAAGGTTAGTACAACCCTTAGCCTCGAAGGCAAGGCATTGAAAGAAAATGAATAATGTGTCTTTACTGACAACTTTTTGGTGAAGCGTCTGATGTCTACTACGAAACCTTCTTCCTTTAGACGTTGTTGGGCCTCCAAGTGTAGCGGTTTGTAGGACAGTAGAAAATTTCCCTCAAGTGGATGACCTAAGGTGGATGACCTAAGGTTTATCAATCCGTGGGAGGTGTAGGATGAAGATGGTCTCTCTCAAACAACCCTGCAACCAAATAACAAAGAGTCTCTTGTGTCCCCCAACACACCCAATACAATGGTAAATTGTATAGGTGCACTAGGCGAAGAGATGGTGATACAAGTGCAATATGGATGGTAGATATAGGTTTTTGTAATCTGAAAATATAAAAACAGCAAGGTAGCATGTGGTAAAAGTGAGCATAAACGATGTTGCAACGCGTTGAAATAAGGCCTAGGGTTCATACTTTCACTAGTGCAAGTTCTCTCAACAACAATAACATATGTGGATCATATAACTATCCCTCAACATGCAACAAAGAGTCACTCCAAAGTCACTAATAGCAGAGAACAAACGAAGAGATTATGGTAGGGTACGAAACCACGTCAAAGTTATTCTTTCTGATCGATCAATTCAAGAGTTCGTAGTAAAATAACATGAAGCTATTCTTTCCGTTCGATCTATCATAGAGTTCGTACTAGAATAACACCTTAAGATACAAATCAACCAAAACCCTAATGTCATGTAGATACTCCATTGTCACCTCAAGTATCTGTGGGCATGATTATACGATATGCATCACACAATCTCAGATTCATGTATTCAACCAACACAAAGTACTTCAAAGAGTACCCCAAAGTTTCAACTGGAGAGTCAAGACGAAAACGTGTGCCAACCCCAATGCATATATTGCCAAGGTCACGGAACCCGCATGTTGATCACCAAAACATACATCATGTGAATCGATAGAATACCCCATTGTCACCACGGGTATCCCACGCAAGACATACATCAAGTGTTCGCAAATCCTTAAAGACTCAATCCGATGAGATAACTTCAAAGGGAAAACTCAATCCATTACAAGATGATAGAGGGGGAGAAGCATCATAAGATCCAACTATAATAGCAAAGCTCGCAATACATCAAGATTGTGCCATCTCAAGAACATGAGAGAGAGAGAGTGATCAAACACATAGCTACTGGTACATACTGAAGGAAATATGCCCTAGAGGCAATAATAAAGATGTTATTTGTATTTCCTTATATCATGATAAATGTCTTTTATTCATGCTAGAATTGTATTAACCGGAAACTTAGTACATGTGTGGATACATAGACAAAACAGTATGTCCCTAGTATGCCTCTACTAGACTAGCTCATTGATCAAAGATGGTTATGTTTCCTAGCCATAGACATGAGTTGTCATTTGATCAACGGGATCACATCATTAGGAGAATGATGTGATGGACAAGACCCATCCGTTAGCATAGCACTATGATCGTTTAGTTTAACTGCTATTGCTTTCTTCATGACTTATACATGTTTCTATGACTATGAGATTATGCAACTCCCGAATACCGTAGGAACACCTTTTGTGCTATCAAACGTCACAACGTAACTGGGTGATCATAAAGATGCTCTACAGGTGTCTCCGAAAGTATTTGTGGTGTTGGCATAGATCAAGATTAGGATTTGTCACTCCGAGTGTCGGAGAGGTATCTCTGGGCCCTCTCGGTAACACACATCATAATAAGCCTTGCAAGCAAAAGACTAATGAGTTAGTCACGAGATGATGTGTTACGGAACGAGTAAAGAGACTTGCCGGTAACGAGATTGAACTAGGTATAAAGATACCGACGATCGAATCTCGGGCAAGTAACATACCGTTTGACAAAAGGAACAACGTATGTTGTTATGCGGTTCTGACCGATAAAAGATCTTCGTAGAATGTGTAGGAGCCAATATGAACATCCAGGTTCCGCTATTGGTTATTGACCGTAGATGAGTCTCGGTCATGTCTACACAGTTCTCGAAGCCGTAGGGTCCGCACGCTTAACGTTTGATGACGATCGGTATTATGAGTTTATGTGTATTGATGTACCGAAGGTAGTTCGGAGTCCCGGATGAGATCACGGACATGACGAGGAGTCTCGGAATGTCCGAGACATAAAGATTGATATATTGGACGGCTATATTCGGACACCGGAAGTATACCGGAAAAGTTTCGGATTTATCGGGAATGCCGGAGGGGGTTACCGGAACCCCCTACGAGACGGGATGGTCCATAGTGGGCCTAAAGGGAAAGAGAGAGGCAGCCCATAGGGCTGGCCGGCGCCCCCACCTAGGGTTCCTAGTTGGACTAGGATTTGGGGGGGGGGGGCGCCACCTCTCCTATTCCTTTCCCCCTTCTTCCTTTCGGTGAATCCTACTAGGAATAGGATTGCAATCCTATTCCTAGTAGGACTCCTTCCCTAGCCGCACCAGGAAGGGCCGGCTGGCCTCCCTCCCGTGCTCCTTTATATACGGGGGCAGGGGGGCACCAAAAGACACACAAGTTGAATTGTTTTAGCCGTGTGCGGTGCCCCCCTCCACAGAATCACACCTCGGTCCTACCGTCGCGGAGCTTAGGCGAAGCCCTGCGCCGGTGAACACATCATATCCGTCACCACGCCGTCGTGCTGACGAAACTCTCCCGTGAAGCTCAACTGGATCAAGAGCTCGTGGGACGTCATCAAGCTGAACGTGTGCTGAACGCGGAGGTGCCGTACGTTCGGTACTTGATCGGTTGGATCGCGAAGAAGTTCGACAACATCAACCGCGTCACTTGACGCTTCCGCTCCCGGTCTACGAGGGTACGTAGACACACTCTCCCCTCTCGTTGCTATGCATCTGGTAGATAGATCTTGCGTGATCGTAGGAAAATCTTAAAATACTACGTTACCCAACAGTGGCATCATGAGCCAGGTCTATGCGTAGATGATATGCACGAGTAGAACACAATGAGATTGTGGACGATACTAGTCATACTGCTTACCAGCATGTCATACTTTGCTTCGGCGGTATTGTGAGATGAAGCGGCCCGGACTAACATTACGCGTACGCTTACGCGAGACTGGTTTCACCGTTACGAGCACTCGTTGCTTAAAGGTGACTGGCGGGTGTCTGTCTCTCTCACTTTAGCTGAATCAAGTGTGGCTACGCCCGGTCGTTGTGAAGGTTAAAACAGCACATACTTGACGAAACATCGTTGTGGTTTTGTATGCGTAGGTAAGAACGGTTCTTGCTAAGCCCGTAGCAGCCACGTAAACCTTGCAACAAACAAAGTAGAGGACGTCTAACTTGTTTTTGCAGGGCATGTTGTGATGTGATATGGTCAAGACATGATGAGTTATACGGTTTTGTATGAGATGATCATGTTTTGTAAAGTTATCGGCAACTGGCAGGAGCCATATGGTTGTCGCTTTATTGTATGAAATGCAATCGCCATGTAATTGCTTTACTTTATCACTAAGCGGTAGCGATAGTCGTGGAAGCAATAGTTGGCGAGACGACAACGATGCTACGATGAAGATCAAGGTGTCAAGCCGGTGACGAAGGTGATCATGACGGTGCTTTGAAGATGGAGATCAAAAGCACAAGATGATGATGGCCATATCATGTCACATATTTTGATTGCATGTGATGTTTATCTTATTATGCTTCTTATTTTGCTTAGAACGACGGTAGCATTATAAGATGATCCCTTACTAAATTTTAAGGTATAAGTGTTCTCCCTGAGTATGCACCGTTGCAAAAGTTCGTCGTGCCGAGACACCACGTGATGATCGGGTGTGATAAGCTCTACGTTCAAATACAACGGGTGTAAGCCAGTTTTGCACACGCAGAATACTCGGGTTAAACTTGACGAGCCTAGCATATACAGATATGGCCTTGGAACACTGGAGACCGAAAGGTCGAGCGTGAATCATATAGTAGATATGATCAACATAAGATGTTCACCATTGAAACTACTCCATCTCACGTGATGATCGGACATGGTTTTGTTGATTTGGATCACGTGATCATTTAGATGACCAGAGGGATGTCTATCTAAGTGGGAGTTCTTTAAATTAATATGATTAAATTGAACTTTAATTTATCATGAACTTAGTCCTGATAGTTTTGCATATCTATGTCGTTGTAGATCAATGGCCCGTGCTACCGTTCCTTTGAATTTTAATGCATTCCTAGAGAAAGCTAAGTTGAAAGATGATGGTAGCAATTATACGGACTGGGTCCGTAACCTGAGGATTATCCTCATTGCTGCACAGAAGAATTATGTCCTTGAAGCACCGCTAGGTGACAAGCCCCCTTCCGCTGATGTAGACGCTTTGAACGTCTGGCAATCACGGTCTGATGACTACACGATAGTTCAGTGTGCCATGCTTTACGGCTTAGAACCGGGACTTCAACGACGTTTTGAACGTCATGGACCATATGAGATGTTCCAAGAGCTGAAGTTAATATTTCAAGCAAATGCCCGGATTGAGAAATATAAGATTTCCAATAAGTTCTACAGCTGCAAGATGGAGGAGAATAGTTCTATCAGTGAACACTTGCTCACAATGTATGGGCACTACAATCATATGACTCAACTTGGTTGCCAAGTTGATGAGAATAGTGTTATTGATAGAATTCTTCAATCACTACCACCAAGCTATAATGGCTTCGTGATGAACTATAATATGCAAGGGATACAAAAGACAATTCCCGAGCTCTTCGCTATGCTCACAGCTGCGGAGGTAGAAATCAAAAAGGAGCATCAAATGTTGATGATCAACAATACCACTAGTTTCAAGAAAAAGGGCAAGGAAGGGATTTTCAAGGAGAATAGCAAGATTATTGCTGTTCTCGCAGAAAGCCTCAATTATGGAACCAAGCCTGAAACTGAGTGCTACTACTGCAAGGGGACTGGACACTGGAAACGGAACTGCCCCAAGTATTTGGCGGATAAGAAGGATGGCAATGTGAACAAAGGTATATGTGATATACATGTTGTTGATGTGTACCTTACTAATTCTCGTAGTAGTACCTGGGTATTTGATACCGGTTCGGTTGCTAATATTTGTAACTCGAAACAGGGACTACGGATTAAACGAAGATTAGCTAAGGATGAGGTGACGATGCGCGTGGGAAACGGTTCCAAAGTCGATGTGATCGCCGTCGGCACGCTACCTCTACATCTGCCTTCGGGATTAGTTTTAGACCTAAATAATTGTTATTTGGTGCCAGCGTTGAGCATGAACATTATATCTGGATCTTGTTTATTGCGAGACGGTTATTCATTTAAATCAGAGAATAATGGTTGTTCCATTTTAATGAATAATATCTTTTATGGTCATGCACCCTTGAAGAGTGGTCTATTCTTATTGGATCTCGATTGTAGTGATACACATATTCATAATATTGAAACCAAAAGATGCAAGGTTAATAATGATAGTGCAACTTATTTGTGGCACTGCCGTTTAGGTCATATTGGTGTAAAACGCATGAAGAAACTCCATAATGATGGACTTTTGGAATCACTTGATTATGAATCGCTTGGTGCTTGCGAACCATGCCTCATGGGCAAGATGACTAAAACTCCGTTCTCCGGAACTATGGAGCGAGCAACAGATTTGTTGGAAATCATACATACTGATGTATGTGGACCAATGAGTGTTGATGCTCGCGGCGGGTATCGTTATTTTCTGACCTTCACTGATGATTTGAGCAGATATGGGTATATCTACTTAATGAAACACAAGTCTGAAACATTTGAAAAGTTCAAAGAATTTCAGAGTGAAGTAGAGAATCATCGTAACACGAAAATAAAGTTCCTACGATCTGATCGTGGAGGAGAATATTTGAGTTACGAGTTTGGTCTTCATTTGAAACAATGTGGAATAGTTTCACAACTCACGCCACCTGGAACACCACAACGTAATGGTGTGTCCGAACGTCGTAACCGTACTTTATTGGATATGGTGCGATCTATGATGTCTCTTACCGATTTACCACTATCGTTTTGGGGTTATGCTTTAGAGACAGCTGCATTCACGTTAAATAGGGCACCATCTAAATCCGTTGATACGACACCTTATGAACTATGGTTTGGCAAGAAACCAAAGTTGTCGTTTCTTAAAATTTGGGGCTGCGATGCTTATGTGAAAACACTTCAACCTGATAAGCTCGAACCCAAGTCGGAAAAATGTGTCTTCATAGGATACCCAAAAGAGACTGTTGGGTACACCTTCTATCACAGATCCGAAGGCAAAATATTCGTTGCTAAGAACGGATCCTTTCTAGAAAAAGAGTTTCTCTCGAAAGAAGTGAGTGGGAGGAAAGTAGAACTTGATGAGGTAATTGTACCTTCTCCCGGATTGGAAAGTAGTACATCACAAGAAATTGTTCCAGTGATTCCTACACCAATTAGTGAGGAAGTTAATGATAATGATCATGAAACTTCGGATCAAGTTTCTACTGAACGTCGTAGATCAACCAGAGTACGTTCCGCACCAGAGTGGTACGGCAACCCAGTTCTGGAAATCATGTTACTAGACCATGATGAACCTACGAACTATGAGGAAGCGATGATGAGCCCAGATTCCGCAAAATGGCTTGAAGCCATGAAATCTGAGATGGGATCCATGTATGAGAACAAAGTATGGACTTTGGTTGACTTGCCCGATGATCGGCAAGCCATCGAAAATAAATGGATCTTCAAGAGGAAGACCGACGCAGACGGTAATATTACTGTTTACAAAGCTCGACTTGTTGCAAAAGGTTTTCGACAAGTTCAAGGAGTTGACTACGATGAGACTTTCTCACCTGTAGCGATGCTTAAGTCTGTCCGAATCATGTTAGCAATTGCCTCATTTTATGATTATGAAATCTGGCAAATGGATGTCAAAACTGCATTCCTAAATGGATATCTCAAAGAAGAGTTGTATATGATGCAACCAGAAGGTTTTGTCGATCCAAAAGGTGCTAACAAAGTATGCAAGCTCCAGCGATCCATCTATGGACTGGTGCAAGCATCTCGGAGTTGGAATATACGCTTTGATGAGGTGATCAAAGCATATGGTTTTATACAGACTTTTGGAGAAGCCTGTATTTACAAGAAAGTGAGTGGGAGCTCTATAGCATTTCTAATATTATATGTAGATGACATATTGTTGATTGGAAATGATATAGAATTTCTGGATAGCATAAAAGGATACTTGAATAAAAGTTTTTCAATGAAAGACCTCGGTGAAGCTGCTTATATATTAGGCATCATGATCTATAGAGATAGATCAAGACGCTTAATTGGACTTTCACAAAGCACATACCTTGATAAGATTTTGAAGAAGTTCAAAATGGATCAGTCAAAGAAAGGGTTCTTGCCTGTTTTACAAGGTATGAAGTTGAGTAAGACTCAATGCCCGACCACTGCAGAAGATAGAGAGAAAATGAAAGTCATTCCCTATGCCTCAGCCATAGGATCTATCATGTATGCAATGCTGTGTACCAGACCTGATGTGTGCCTTGCTATAAGTCTAGCAGAGAGGTACCAAAGTAATCCAGGAGTGGATCACTGGACAGCGGTCAAAAACATCCTAAAGTATCTGAAAAGAACAAAGGATATGTTTCTCGTATATGAAGGTGACAAAGAACTCGTCGTAAACGGTTACGTCGATTCTAGCTTTGACACTGATCCGGATGACTCAAAGTCACAAACCGGATATGTATTTTTATTGAACGGTGGAGCTGTCAGCTGGTGCAGTTCCAAGCAGAGCGTCGTGGCGGGATCTACGTGTGAAGCGGAATACATAGCTGCTTCAGAAGCAGCAAATGAAGGAGTCTGGATGAAGGAGTTCATATCCGATCTAGGTGTAGTACCTAGTGCATCGGGTCCAATGAAAATCTTTTGTGACAACACTGGAGCCATAGCCTTGGCGAAGGAATCCAGGTTTCACAAGAGAACAAAGCACATCAAAAGACGCTTCAATTCCATCCGCGATCTAGTCAAGGAGGGAGACATAGAGATTTGCAAAATACATAAGGATCTGAATGTTGCAGACCCGTTGACTAAGCCTCTTCCACGGGCAAAACATGATCAGCACCAAGACTCCATGGGTGTGAGGATCATCACTTTGTAATCTAGATTATTGACTCTAGTTCAAGTGGGAGACTGAAGGAAATATGCCCTAGAGGCAATAATAAAGATGTTATTTGTATTTCCTTATATCATGATAAATGTCTTTTATTCATGCTAGAATTGTAATAACCGGAAACTTAGTACATGTGTGGATACATAGACAAAACAGTATGTCCCTAGTATGCCTCTACTAGACTAGCTCATTGATCAAAGATGGTTATGTTTCCTAGCCATAGACATGAGTTGTCATTTGATCAACGGGATCACATCATTAGGAGAATGATGTGATGGACAAGACCCATCCGTTAGCATAGCACTATGATCGTTTAGTTTAACTGCTATTGCTTTCTTCATGACTTATACATGTTCCTATGACTATGAGATTATGAAACTCCCGAATACCGTAGGAACACCTTGTGTGCTATCAAACTTCACAACGTAACTGGGTGATCATAAAGATGCTCTACAGGTGTCTCCGAAAGTATTCGTGCTGTTGGCATAGATCAAGATTAGGATTTGTCACTCCGAGTGTCGGAGAGGTATCTCTGGGCCCTCTCGGTAACACACATCATAATAAGCCTTGCAAGCAAAAGACTAATGAGTTAGTCACGAGATGATGTGTTACGGAACGAGTAAAGAGACTTGCCGGTAACGAGATTGAACTAGGTATAAAGATACCGACGATCGAATCTCGGGCAAGTAACATACCGTTTGACAAAAGGAACAACGTATGTTGTTATCCGGTTCTGACCGATAAAAGATCTTCGTAGAATGTGTAGGAGCCAATATGAACATCCAGGTTCCGCTATTGGTTATTGACCGGAGATGAGTCTCGGTCATGTCTACATAGTTCTCGAACCCGTAGGGTCCACACGCTTAACGTTTGATGACGATCGGTATTATGAGTTTATGTGTATTGATGTACCGAAGGTAGTTCGGAGTCCCGGATGAGATCACGGACATGACGAGGAGTCTCGGAATGTCCGAGACATAAAGATTGATATATTGGACGGCTATATTCGGACACCGGAAGTATACCGGAAAAGTTTCGTATTTATCGGGAATGCCGGAGGGGGTTACCGGAACCCCCTACGAGAGGGGATGGTCCATAGTGGGCCTAAAGGGAAAGAGAGAGGCAGCCCATAGGGCTGGCCGGCGCCCCACCTAGGGTTCCTAGTTGGCCTAGGATTTGGGGGGGGCGCCACCTCTCCTATTCCTTTCCCCCTTCTTCCTTTCGGTGAATCCTACTAGGAATAGGATTGCAATCCTATTCCTAGTAGGACTCCTTCCCTAGCCGCACCAGGAAGGGCCGGCCGGCCTCCCTCCCCTGCTCCTTTATATACGGGGGCAGGGGGGCACCCAAAGACACACAAGTTGAATTGTTTTAGCCGTGTGCGGTGCCCCCCTCCACGGAATCACACCTCGGTCATACCGTCGCGGAGCTTAGGCGAAGCCCTGCGCTGGTGAACACATCATATCCGTCACCACGCCGTCGTGCTGACGAAACTCTCCCGTGAAGCTCAACTGGATCAAGAGCTCGTGGGACGTCATCAAGCTGAACGTGTGCTGAATGCGGAGGTGCCGTACGTTCGGTACTTGATCGGTTGGATCGCGAAGAAGTTCGACAACATCAACCGCGTCACTTGACGCTTCCGCTCCCGGTCTACGAGGGTACGTAGACACACTCTCCCCTCTCGTTGCTATGCATCTGCTAGATAGATCTTGCGTGATCGTAGGAAAATTTTAAAATACTACGTTACCCAACACATACCCTCAGCCCCGAGGGTAGACTACTCCCTCCTCGTCATGGAGAGCACCGGGATGATGAAGATGGCCACCGAAGAGGGATTTCCCCCATCCGGCAGGGTGCCAGAACGGGTCTAGATTGGTTTTCGGTGGCAACAGAGGCTTTCAACAGTGGAACTCCCGATCTAGGTTACTTTCCGGAGGTTTCAGTATATATAGGAGGTGTTGGAGTCGGGGACAAGTAAAGGGGGTCTCCGGGCTGTCCACGAGGGTAGGGGGCGCGCCCGCCCCCTACCCTCGTGGGCAGCCCGGGAACCTTCTGGTCCCCCTCCGGCACTTCATGGGCTTTTTCTTGTCCAAAAATAACCTCCGTTGAGTTTCAGGTCAATTGGGCTCCGTTTGATATTCCTTTTCTGTGATACTCTAAAACAAGGGAAAAACAGAAACTGGCACTCGGCTCCTGGTTAATAGGTTAGTCCCAAAAATCTTATAAAAGTGTATATTAAAGCCCATAAAACATCCTAGAAGGATAATATAATGGCATGGAATAATAAAGAATTATAGATACATTGGAGATGTATCAGCGACCCGTTGATCCCACTAATATATCAGACCGTTTTATTTGGTCCTAGTTTCGCGTTTCAAGGTATAAACCCCCTTCGCATGTCCTAACAATACAGAGATCGTGCCCTCTTATTAGGGGATCCTTATCAATGTGACGTGAGCATCCAAACCGCGCATTACGCACGACCGCTTTGGGAATCGGCGACGTTTGCAGCTAAAGTGGGGGCATGTTCCGTATTCATAGTGTTATAAAAGGATATCAATCCCTTCCATCAGCCCCACGCTTTCCTCAAGCTCGAGCTCGTCAATCTTCCTAGCCCCAGCATCCTCATCTCTTGCACCCGCAGTTCTCCATTCTCAACCAACACTTCCTTCCTCAGAAATGGCTAGATCCAGCACCAAGGGAAAGTGGGAGGCCTCCACGGTTACTGAGAAGGCCGTGGAGGATCTCCGAAGCTCGCGCTATCTTGCTGCTAACATCGCGCATCGAGTCCCCGCCCAGGACGAGGTGATTCCCGTCCCGGAGGCGGGTGAGAGAGTCGTGTTCCTCTCGCGCTTCGTTAGGGGGCTAGGATTCCCTCTTCACCCCTTTGTATGGGGTTTGCTATTTTTCTACGGGATGGATTTCCATGATCTAGCCCCGAATTCAATCCTTCACATCTCCCCTTTCATAGTGGTGTGTGAAGCTTTTCTCTGTGTTCCCCCACGCTTCGGCCTATGGCCCAAGACCTTCAATGTGAAACTGAAGGTGGTGGACGGGCAACACGCGGGGTGCGGGGGTGCCATGATAAGCAAGCTCCCGAATGCAACCTAGCCAAAGGGGTCGTTCGTGAAGACGAACAAGGTTTGGCAATAGGAGTGGTTCTATATCACTGAGCCCCGCGACGCCAACTGGGCGGCGGCGCCTGCTTTCAGATCTGGACCCCCGGAGAGGCTAACCTCCTGGACCGATAATAGTCCGAACTGGGGGTCTCAGACGAAGGTGACGGCACTCCAAGGATATGTGTCCGGCATGATCACCAAGGGCTACCAACTCACAACTATGGTTCAGGTAATGCTGGCCCGGCCTGTCCTTCCTTGCCAATGTCGGGAATCCACTCTATAGGAGTTCGAACCGGCAGGAGACCAGCCTCTGAAGCTTCTCTTCCACTCTATGCACAAAGAGATCTGGAAACATCTCTTCAAGAGCCCAAAGGAGTGGCCGAAGGAAAATGAGGACGCAGGCTACAGCACTGCGTTTGCCGCACAAGAGGTAATCAAAAATTCCGCCAAACATATATCCCCTTCTTATGTTAACGATAATAGGAGTTGGAGTTTTTGCGTGATATACAGGGCTGGACGAAGAAGGCAATCCGGATTAAGTGTCCGGTGCCTTTGCCAGAAGACCCAGACATGCATCAATGGACGGCGATGCTGGTTCCAGCGCCATACAAGGTGCCGGACAAGAAGCCCAAGAAGAAGAGCAAGGAGGCCGAGAGCGGCCCTCGCCCTGTGGACGCGATGTCCCGGGAGATCAACATCCTCTCCTTCAAAGAGGAGGAGGATAATGAAGAAGAAGAGTCCCCTGCCCATGGCAGGGGAAAGAAGAGGGCGGTCGCAGCTAACGCAAGCAAGGCCGTACCTCGGAGGAAGTTAAACCTCCCTGCCAGTTCGGATTCATCGTCCGAACATAGTTTTCGGGTGAAGCCCAGGGAGAAGCCCCGGCCGAATGTAAGTTGTTCGAATATGTCAATTGTCGCACTCTGTTTATTCAGCATAATAATGCCCTTTAAGTATTTTTTACCTACTGACCTAGAGCCCTCCCCAAGCACATCCCAACGCCTCCTTATCGGAGGGGAACTCTTCGCCGTCTGGAGAGACGGAGAGTGACCCGCCGGTCCGAGCTCCATCGCCCGTGGCCCGCGGGGACACTGAAGTGTCCTCCCAGCGTGCGTCTCCTGGTCAAGGAGATGGGGGCGAACAAGTGATAGGGCGACCGAGGGTAACACATCGGTTGCCGCTGACCATGGGGAAACAATCCCCATGGAGACCGAAGACAGGGGCCCTAGACAATCCGGGGCCCCACCGAATACTGATCCGGAGCCTAGCATGGCTCCAGGGTCCGAAGACCAGACCCCAAGGCGGGGGAGGATACGACGGCGCCTGATGTCAATCCGGAGGCGCCGGACCCTCTGGAGGGAGCACTACAAAGTGCTTCCATCATGGATGAGCACCGCACCGTAATGGGTGCGGTGATGAAGAAGATTCAGTCCGTCAAAAGTGGACTAAATGAAGCCTTCAACAGCCTACTAACAGGCTTTGAGGTAAGCAATGTAATGTTCTTTATGGAACTTTATGCACATATATAGCCAATAGCCCCTCATGCTTTGTGTGATTCTGAACAGAATCGGACGAAGTATCCATAATATAGCATATTGTAGAGCTGAACTGTGTGCTTTTGTATTTGAACAGGCTTCACTAGTTGCGGCAACTGCACGAGATGCAGAAGTTGCCGAACTAAATCGGAAGCTCACGGAGGCCAACGCGGACCTCGACCGCGTCAACCAGCGTTTGGATGAGATGCAAGGTATGCGGATTTAAAAAAATCAAGAAGTCAAGAAGACTAATCTATCTATATTTATTTATACTAATTTGAGACTCCCTAGAAAATCCCACGTTAATCAGAAATTAGGAACCGTTAATCTTGTGGGGCCGAATTATTACGGTCTAGATCAATCTTGGAATTTCCTACATTAATAAAATAATACAAATTCAGAATCCCTATGTGGGCCATATAACAGAACGGACTAAACCAATCTGCCATGTCTCTCTCTATTTCTCACGTATATCCTAAATAAACCTGATTCTAAAAAAAGTATATTCTAAACCTGACCCAATCTCTCACGCATCCCCCTTTTCCCCTTAGCTTAACATGTGTACGTATGTCCCAGCTCTCTCTAAAAAAAAGTCTCTCCCATCTCTATTAGTGACCCAATCTCTCACGCATCCCCTTTTTCCCCAGAGCTTAACATGTGTAGGTATGTCCCAGCTCTCTCTAAAAAAAGTCTCTCCCATCTCTATTAGTCAATAATCAGAAAATAGCTGGTCTCTCCCTGCTCTCGGTTTTGTCTGGAAAAAAAGTCGTTCAGATCAGGCTTTTTACCTTAGGAAACACTTGAACGTACAAATCATCTTTAGCTTATAGTTACAAAAAAGAAATTAACCATTAGCCGGACGATCGTTTTGCTTTAGGAAATACACATGAACATACAAATCAATTTGAAGCAGTCGATTGATTACCATGTTGGCTGAATGCATACGTACATACGAGAAGAAGCAAGCTGCTGGATCAATCGCGATGGAAGCCAGGACATATCACCGGTAGGAAATACATAAGGGAACTCACCTGGGGCACAAATTTGGATCACAACAAGAGTGTGTCGTTCTATCTCGCAATCCTTCTTCGCATATTTGAACGCCTTCTCACATGGGGTCACCCTTTCTACCCCTTGGCAAGAACGGTCTGGGTGAATAGGCCGCTGCTATTCCGGACCTTTCATCAACATATTTGAACGCCTTCGCATCATGGTACTTATAATATATACTGGGTGCACCAAGTATTTGTGTGTTTGGATGATTAGGTTGGAATTGCAATCACTGGTTATGACCCAATGGTGAAAATAATTCCCGCTAATCTTCATACTCCATGGTAACTATAAGGGTAGTTATCTCTTACTACTTTACATTTTCAATCTACCTCTTAATTGCAATATTAGACGACAATCATATGAGATGGTGATCTGACTTTTTTTCTAGGTTCGATGAGAATACATATATCAGGGTTTTTTGTCCGACATATCAACATGTCAATGAGGTCATTCATGAGTACATATGAATTGTTTAGCAGGCCTGTACCTCCTACACAAATGCTAATAGTCAAGTAAAATTTACAATATGCAGCTCCTTATATATGTCAATAGTTTTGGGAGAGTGAGAACTATAACAAATTATCTCGCAAAAAAATAGAGAACTATAAGAAATTAAATTTTATTTTATCTCCATGGAAATAGAATCCCTCCCAGGAAGTCCAATTTAAGATATGCAATTGGTTAATCCATCCTCACATACTGGCTCTTGCATGTACGCTTCTAATATATATAGTTATATATGCAGGATTTAATGATCACATGACAAATAGAATTATCACATCCGTACAGAATTGGTCCATGCTTATTTGCACATATTTATTTATTTTTTCATTAGAGTTCAAAGTAAAAAAACTATGAAGTGCACTTTATGCTAAATGTGTGTTTATGCAAATCATGTTTCATTTGTGTCATTTGCGTGTTATTACTTCCCTTAATGCAAAGCTTAGTTGTCTATTGACATTATGGGACATGTCGGTATTTCGATTTCCATGGTGAAGGGAGTGGAGGAGAAGGCCATGTGCGGTGAACATGTTACAAAGGCAAAGAAAATATTTCACAATGGTATACGAATGGTGGTTGTGCCATGACATTAGAATTCTTTTTGGTACACAAATTTCACTATGTTATGATTGTTCCTGAGAACAATATCTTCACTGGCTTTTGTTTGAATTATAATTCTATTCAGACTTCTTATATGGATGAATGTGGTTAATCCATCAAGTTCTAACATAACAATTGAGCAAGAATATTTTCAAAAATATTTACCACTAGACCGTGCAAGTGCACGGGTTTACGACTAGTAATTTTAATTGGGTATGACTATAAACTCTTTATGATATTCTGTTTTGAACAGTTGGCGCCACTAAGCTCGAGGCCCTCAAGGGCGAACTCGTGAAGGCCAAGAAGGAGGCCGACGCAAGCAAGGCAATCGCTGACAAAGCGGTTGCCGATCTAGAGGCCAAAAAGGCCGCGTGCCAAAAGCACGAGGCTCGGGTGTTCGAAGTCGAAGATGAACTCAAAGATGCTATTCGCAAATGCGAGGCATTCGAAGAGAAGACTTCGAAACAAGCATCTGAGCTCACTGTAGCACTCAAGGCTGCTCAGGATGTGCGAAGCGAGTCACGCAGCGTCTGCGAGGACATCAGGTAGGCACGGGAGATAGCATCTGGCAAGACTTTTCACTTACAGAGCATCTTCGGAGGGCGGAAGTACCTTGGGCTGACACGGTTATGGACTTCTCCATGCGTGTTTGCGGTCCTCCCTAGGAGCAATGCTAATGCCGCCCAATACTTTCGAGCACAGGAGGGGAACAGTACGGAGAAGTTGTTCTGGTCGCAGTTCTATGCCGGTGCCCCTCAGCGACCAGATGAAGTAGATGGTCGAGCTGTATAACATGGCGGGTTCAGCCATGAATGACTTGATAGTCCGACTGTGGCACGCCCGCTGAGCCAATCCCAAGTAGCTACTTCGGATTGGTGAAGCGGCTCATCGAAGCGAGTCCGCGGGTCGACGCGTTGAAGTGTTCGGCTTGCATAGAGGGTGCTTGGATGGCCTTCGCCCATGTAAAAGTACATTGGGCGAAGATGAGGGTGCATGACATAGCCACTGCTGGCCCACCCGAAGGCAAGGACCACCTTAAGCCGGAGAGATACTTCGAGGACGTCATAGAAGGTGTCCGCCTTGTAGAAGGCCAGTGCTCAAAAGATATTATCTTTGAGTAATTGTGTCTGGTTGTGAAGACTTAAGCTTATGAACCGATGTATATAACTTTTGTGCTATTATAATGTGAGCGACTTTCACCTCCTGTGCAGCCGTTTATTCAACTCTGAAAGTTTCTCGTCATCGGCTTCAGCCCCCATGTAAATATTACTGGGGTGTTCGATCATATGCAGAGACACTCTTTATCCAACGTCTTGGTCCATGTAGGAGGTGTATGCGGAGCGAACTAGGCAACCAGACTATGCGGCGTTATTACTTTCACTTAGCCATAGGAGTTTGATAAGTGGAGCTAGGTACTAGCCCCTGGTGCGTATATTATATTTTCGAATTAAGGTATCCATTTGCACGCGGCTGGGCAAAAAACCAACCCTTCGATAACATGGGGAGATCTCCATCGATCGCAGTATAACACTAAGTCACCGGATCACAGACCAGGTTCTCGCATATCATGACACTCAGTTTTTGGCATTTTCTACGGAGGTACTTGACCGGACGAGCCAGAAGTACAATCGCAGTAGTTCTCCCTTTACACCCTAGCCGAACAATCAGAAATGTAGGGGTAAGCACATGAGCCGGGCAACCCAACTATTGACCCAAGACTTGATTCGGAACTAATGCATATAAAGCAAATATCCAGGACGCCGAACAATCCCTATAGGTGTTCGGACTTTTCGACATATACCAAGCTGAATACAGCCCTTGGTAGTGGACCCTGTTGTCAAGGCAGATGTGGCAATGTGACATGGGGAGAGAACACAGGCGGTGAGAGAAACAAACACCAAACACAATATAAACCAAGATTTTTCTATAATATCCCGTTATAGTATGGCGAGCCGTATATTTATAGATAATGTCGATAACTTCCTTGGACATTTTACATGCCAAAAAAAGTATAAAACAAAAAGACATAGAAAGGTTTACACAGGGTCTTAATCTAAAAAGAAACCTTAGTGCGGGTCCCTGCTGCACGTCTGCGTCGTTTTCTCCTTTGTAATGTGTCCTTGAAGGGGAAGTGCAATGGCCATCTGTAAAATAAGAAAAAGATGTTGTGGAATGTAGTATTTTCAAAACTTTCCTACGACCACGCAAGATCTATCTACTAGATGCATAGCAACGAGAGGGGAGAGTGTGTCTACGTACCCTCGTAGACCGAAAGCGGAAGCGTTTATCAACGCGGTTGATGTAGTCGTGCACCTTCACGATCCGTCCCGATCTAGTACCAAACGTACGGCACCTTCGCGTTCAGCACACGAACAGCTCGATGACGTCCTCGCCTTCTTGATCCAGCAAGACGGGCGAAGTAGTAGATGAGTTCCGACTGCACGACGGCGTGGTGACGGTTGTTGATGAAGAACAATCTCTGCAGGGCTTCGCCAAGCACTGTAGAAACTAGACGGAGGATAAACTAGAGGGTCGGGGTTGCCGGCACACGGCTTGGTGTATCTTGATGTGTTCCAGGTGCTAGCCCCGCCCCTCTATTTATATGTTGAGCCCTGGGGTCGAAACTTGGAGCAAAAGCCTCCTCAAAGTCGGTTTTGCCCGAAAGGCAAGAGTCCCACTCGGACTGCAGGACCAAACGCCACAATCCTTGGCGTCTGGCCTAGATGCCATGGGCATCGGGGTTTGGCCCAGGGCCAGACGCCAGGGTCTCCGGCATTTGGCCCCCTGGCCTCCGCAAAACACCATTTGCACCGACTTAATGCCCTGTGCAGTTGACCCCTTGGCCTAACCATATCATGCTATATATCAAATTTTACCTCCGGACCATTCCGGAGCTCCTCGTCATGTCCGTGATCTCATCCGGGACTCCGAACAACATTCGATCACCAACATACATAACTCATTCAATACTATATCGTCAACAAAACGTTAAGCGTGCGGACCCTACGGGTTCGAGAACTATGTAGACATGACCGAGACACTTCTCTGGTCAATAACCAATAGCGGAACCTGGATGCCCATATTGGCTCCTAAATATTCTACGAAGATCTTTATCGGTTGAACCGCATAACAACATACTTTGTTCCCTTTGTCATCGATATGTTACTTGCCCGAGATTCGATCGTCGATATCATCATACCTAGTTCAATCTCGTTACCAGCAAGTCTCTTTACTCGTTCCGTAATACATCATCTCCTGACTAACTCATTAGTCGTTTGCTTGCAAGGCTTATTACGATGTGCATTACCGAGAGGGCCCAGAGATACCTCTCCGACACTCGGAGTGACAAATCCTAATCTTGACCTATGCCAACACCACAAACACCTTCGGAAACACCTGTAGAGCATCTTTATAATCACCTAGTTACGTTGAGACATTTGATAGCACACAAGGTGTTCCTCCGGTATTCGGGAGTTGCATAATCTCATAGTCATAGGAACATGTATAAGTCATGAAGAAAGCAATAGCAGTAAAACTAAACGATCATAATGCTAAGCTAACGGATGGGTCTTGTCCATCACATCATTCTCCTAATGATGTGATCCCATTGATAAAATGACAACTCATGTCCATGGTTAGGAAACATAACCATCTTTGATCAATGAGCTAGTCTAGTAGAGGCATACTAGGGACACTATGTTTTGTCTATGTATTCACACATGTACTAAGTTTCTGGTTAATACAATTCTAGCATGAATAATAAACATTTATCATGATATAAGGAAATATAAATAACAACTTTATTATTGCCTCTAGGGCATATTTCCTTCAGTCTCCCACTTGCACTAGAGTCAATAATCTAGCTCACATCGCCATGCGATTTAATACCGATAGTTCACATCGTTATGTGAATAACACCCATAGTTCACATCGCCATGTGACCAACATCCAAAGGGTTTACTAGAGTCAATAATCTAGTTCACATCGCTATGTGATTAATACCCAAGAGTAATAAGGTGTGATCATGTTTTGCTTGTGAGAGAAGTTTAGTCAACGGTTCTGTCACATTCAGATCCGTATGTATTTCGCAAATTTCTATGTCTACAATGCTCTGCATGGAGCTACTCTAGCTAATTGCTCCCACTTTCAATACGCATCCAGATTAATACTTAGAGTCATCTGGATTTAGTGTCAAAGCTTGCATCGGCGTAACCCTTTACGACGAACACTTTGTCACCTCCATAATCGAGAAACATTTCCTTAGTCATCCATTTACTAAGGATAATTTTGACCGCTGTACAGTGATCTACTCCTGTATCACTATTGTACCTCCCTGTCAAACTCATGGAAAGGTACACAACATGTTTGGTACACAACATGGCATACTTTATAGAACCTATGGCTGAGGCATAGGGAATGACTTTCATTCTCTATATTTTTCTGCCGTGGTCTGGCTTTGAGTCTTACTCAACTTCACACCTTACAAGTCAGGCAAGAACTCCTTCTTTGACTGATCCACTTTGAACTACTTCAAAATCTTATCAAGGTATGTACTCATCGAAAGTCTTATCAAGCGTCTTGATCTATCTCTATAGATCTTGATGCCCAATATGTAAGCAGCTTCACCAAGGTCTTTCTTTGAAAAACTCCTTTCAAACACTCCTTTATGCTTTCTAGAAAATTCTACATCTTTTCCGATCGACAATATGTCATTCACATATACTTATCAGAAAGGTTGTAGTGCTCCCACTCACTTTCTTGTAAATACAGGCTTCACCGCAAGTATGTATAAATCTATATGCTTTGATCAACTTATCAAAGCATATATTCCAACTCCGAGATGCTTCCACCAGTCCATAGATGGATCACTGGAGCCTGCACATTTTGTTAGCACCTTTAGGATTGACAAAACCTTCTGGTTGCATCATATACAATTTTTCTTTAATAAATCCATTAAAGAATGCATTTTTGTTATCCATTTGCCAGATTTCATAAAATGCGGCAATTGCTAACATGATTCGGACAGACTTATGCATCGCTATGGGTGAGAAAGTCTCATCGTAGTCAACTCCTTGAACTTGTCGAAAACCTTTCGCAACAAGTTGAGCTTTGTAAACAGTAACATTACCGTCAGCGTCAGTCTTCCTCTTGAAGATCCATTTATTTTCGATTGCTTGCCGATCATCGGGCAAGTCAACCAAAGTCCACACTTTGTTCTCACACATGGATCCCATCTCAGATTTCATGGCCTCAAGCCCTTTTGCGGAATCTGGGTTCATCATCGCTTCCTCATAGTTCGTAGGTTCATCATGGTCCAGTAACATGACTTCTAGAACCGGGTTGCCGTACCACTCTGTTGCGGAACGAACTCTGGGTGATCTACGAAGTTTAGCACAAACTTGATCTGAAGTTTCATGATCATCATCATTAGCTTCCTCACTAATTGGTGTAGGAATCACTGGAACTAGTTTCTGTGATGTGCTACCTTCCAATTCGGGAGAAGGTACAATTACCTCATCAAGTTCTACTTTCCTCCCACTCACTTCTTTCGAGAGAAACTCCTTCTCTAGAAAGGATCCACTCTAAGCAACAAAGACCTTGCCTTCGGATCTGTGATAGAAGGTGTACCTAACAGTTTCTTTTGGGTATCCTATGAAGATTTACTTCTCCGGTTTGGGTTCGAGCTTATCATGTTGAAAATTTTTCACATAAGCATCGCAGTCCCAAACTTAAAGAAATGACAGCTTAGGTTTCTCGTCAAACCACAATTCATACGGTGTCATTTCCACGGATTTAGATGGTGCCCTATTTAACGTGAATGTAGCTATCTCTAATGCATAACCCCAAAAGCGATAGTGGTAGATTGGTAAGAGACATCATCGATCGCACCATATCTAATAAAGTACGGTTATGACGTTCGGACACACCATTACACTGTGGTGTTCCAGGTGGCGTGAGTAGTGAAACTATTTCACATTGTTTTTACTGAAGGCCAAACTCACTAACTCAAATATTTTACCTCTATGATCATATCATAGAAACTCTTATTTTCTGTTACGATGATTCTCCACTTCACTCTGAAATTCTTTGAACTTTTTAAATGTTTCAGACGTGTGCTTCATTAAGTAGATATACCCATATCTGCTCAAATCATCAGTGAAGGTCAGAAAATAACGATACCCGCCGTGAGCTTCAACACTCATTAGTCTGCATACATCAGTATGTATGATTTCCAACAACTCTGTTGCTCGCTCCACAGTTCCAGAGAACGGAGTTTTAGTCATCTTGCCCATGAGGCATGGTTCACAAGCACCAAGTGATTCATAATCAAGTGATTCCAAAAGTCCATCACTATGGAGTTTCTTCATGTGCTTTACACCAATATGACCTAAACGGCAGTGCCACAAATAAGTTGCACTATCATTATTAACCTTGCATCTTTTGGCTTCAATATTATGAATATGTGTATCACACGATCGAGAACCAACAAACCATTTTCATTGGGTGTATGACCATAGAAGGTTTTATTCATGTAAACAGAACAACAATTATTCTCTAACTTACATGAATAACCGTATTGCAATAAACATGATCAAATCATATTCATGCTCAACACAAACACCAAATAACACTTATTTAGGTTCAACACTAATCCTGAAAGTATAGGGAGTGTGCGATGATGATCATATCAATCTTGGAACTACTTCCAATACACATCGTCACTTCATCCTTTAACTAGTTTCTGTTCATTATGCAGCTCCCATTTCGAGTTACCACTCTTTAGCAACTAAACCAGTATCAAATACCGAGGGGTTGCTATGAACACTAGTAAAATACACATCAATAATCTGTATATCAAATATACCTTTGTTCACTTTGCCATCCTTCTTATCCGCCAAATATCTAGGGCACTTCCACTTCCAGTGACCATTTCCTTTGCAGTAGAAGCACTTAGTTTCAGGCTTGAGTTTAGCTTTGTGTTTCTTCATGGGAGTGACAACTTGCTTGTCATTCTTCTTGAAGTTCCCCTTCTATCCCTTTGCCCTTTACTTGAAACAAGTGGTCTTATTAACCATCAATACTTGATGCTCTTTCTTGATTTCTACCTTTGCCGATTTCAGGATCGCGAAGAGCTCGGCAATTACCTTCGTCGTCCCTTGCATATTATAGTTCATCACGAAGTTCTACTAACTTGGTGATAGTGACTAGAGAACTTTGTCAGTTACTATCTTATCTGGAAGATTAACTCCCACTTGATTCAAGTAACTGTAGTACCCAGAAATTTGAGCACATGCTCACTGGTTGAGCTATTCTCCTCAATCTTGTAGGCAAAGTACTGTCAGAGGTCTTATACCTCTCGACACGGGCATGAATATGAAATACTAATTTCAACTCTTGGAACATCTTATATGCTCTGTGGCGTTCAAAACGTTTTTGAAGTCCCGGTTCTAAGCCGTAAAGCATGGTGCACTTAAACTATCAAGTAGTCATCATACCGAGCTTTTGTCAAAACGTTCATAACATCTACATCTGCTCCTGCAATAGGTCTGTCACCTAGCAGTGCATCAAGGACATAATTCTTCTGTGCAGCAATGAGGATAATCCTCAGATCACGGACCTAGTCCGCATCAATGCTACTAACATCTTTCAACTTAGTTTTCTCTAGGAACATATAAAAAAACGGGGAGCAACATCGCAAGCTATTGATCTACAACATAGATATGCTAATACTACCAGGACTAAGTTCATGATAAATTAAAGTTCAATTAATCATATTACTAAAGAACTCCCACTTAGATAGACATCCCTCCGGTCATCTAAATGATCACGTGATCCAAATCAACTAAACCATGTCCGATCATCACGTGAGATGGAGTAGCTTCAATGGTGAACATCTTATGTTGATCATATCTACTATATGATTCACGCTCGACCTTTCAGTCTCTAGCGTTCCGAGGCCATATATGCATATGCTAGGCTCGGCAAGTTTAACCCGAGTATTCTGCGTGTGCAAAACTGTCTTACACCCATTGTATTTGAACGTAGAGCTTATCACACCCGATCATCACGTGGTTTCTCGGCACGAAGAACTTTCGCAACGGTGCATACTCAGGGAGAACACTTGTACCTTGAAATTTTGTAAGGGATCATCTTATAATGCTACCGTCGTACTAAGCAAAATAAGAAGCATAATAAGATAAACATCACATGCAAATCAAAATATGTGACATGATATGGCCATCATCATCTTGTGCTTTTGATCTCCATCTCCAAAGCACCGTCATGATCACCTTCGTCACCGGCGCGACACCTTGATCTCCATCGTACCATCGTTGTCGTCTCGCCAACTATTACTTCTACGACTATCGCTACCGCTTAGTGATAAAGTAAAGCAATTACATGGCGATTGCATTTCATACAATAAAGCGACAACCATATGGCTCCTGCCAGTTGCCGATAACTTTACAAAACATGATCATCTCATACAAAAACGTATAACTCATCATGTCTTGACCATATCACATCACAACATGCCCTGCAAAAACAAGTTAGACGTCCTCTACTTTGTTGTTGCAAGTTTTACGTGGCTGCTATGGTCTTTAGCAAGAACCATTCTTACCTACGCATACAAAACCACAACGATGTTTCGTCAAGTATGTGCTGTTTTAACCTTCACAAGGACCGGGCGTAGTCACACTCGATTCAGCTAAAGTGGGAGAGACACACACCCGCCAGTCACCTTTAAGCAACGAGTGCTCATAACGGTGAAACCAGTCTCGCGTAAGCCTACGCGTAATGTCGGTCCGGGCCGCTTCATCTCACAATACCGCCGAAGCAAAGTATGACATGCTGGTAAGCAGTATGACTAGTATCGCCCACAACTCATTGTGTTCTACTCGTGCATATCATCTACGCATAGACCTGGCTCATGATGCCACTGTTGGGGAACATAGTATTTTCAAAATTTTCCTACGACCACGCAAGATCTATCTACTAGATGCATAGCAACGAGAGGGGAGAGTGTGTCTACGTACCCTCGTAGACCGAAAGCGGAAGCGTTTATCAACGCGGTTGATGTAGTCGTGCACCCTCACGATCCGTCCCGATCTAGTACCGAACGTATGGCACCTCCGCGTTCAGCACACGTTCAGCTCGATAACGTCCTTGCCTTCTTGATCCAGCAAGACGGGTGAAGTAGTAGATGAGTTCCAACAGCACGACGGCATGGTGACGGTTGTTGATGAAGAACAATCTCAGCAGGGCTTCGCCAAGCACTGCAGAAACTAGACGGAGGATAAACTAGAGGGTCGAGGTTGCCGGCACACGGCTTGGTGTATCTTGATGTGTTTCAGGTGCTAGCCCCGCCCCTCTATTTATATGTTGAGCCCTAGGGTCGAAACATGGAGCAAAAGCCTCCTCAAAGTCGGTTTTGCCCGAAAGGCAAGAGTCCCACTCGGACTGCAGGACCAAACGCCACAATCCTTGGCGTCTGGCCCAGACGCCATGGGCCTCGGCATCTGGCCCAGGGCCAGACGCCAGGTTCTCCGGCGTTTGGCCCCCTGGCCTCCGCAAAGCACCATTTGCACCGACTTAATGCCCTGTGAGCCTTAAACCTTGGCCTAACCATATCATGCTATATATCAAATTTTACCTCCGGACCATTCCGGAGCTCCTCGTCATGTTCGTGATCTCATCCAGGACTCCGAACAACATTCGGTCACCAACATACATAACTCATTCAATATTATATCATCAACGAAACGTTAAGCGTGCGGACCCTACGGGTTCGTGAACTATGTAGACATGATCGAGACACTTCTCTGGTCAATAACCTATAGCGGAACCTGGATGCCCATATTGGCTCCTACATATTCTACGAAGATCTTTATCGGTCGAACCGCATAACGACATACGTTGTTCCCTTTGTCATCGGTATGTTACTTGCCCGAGATTCGATCGTCGGTATCATCATACCTAGTTCAATCTTCTTACCAGCAGGTCTCTTTACTCGTTCCGTAATACATCATCTCCTGACTAACTCATTAGTCGTTTGCTTGCAAGGCTTATTACGATGTGCATTACCGAGAGGGCCCAGAGATACCTCTCTGACACTCGGAGTGACAAATCCTAATCTTGAGCTATGCCAACACCACAAACACCTTCGGAAACACCTGTAGAGCATCTTTATAATCACCCAGTTATGTTGTGACGTTTGATAGCACACAAGGTGTTCCTACGGTATTCGGGAGTTGCATAATCTCAGTCATAGGAACATGTATAAGTCATGAAGAAAGCAATAGCTGTAAAACTAAACAATCATAGTGCTAAGCTAACGGATGGGTCTTGTCCATCACATCATTCTCCTAATGATGTGATCCCGTTGATCAAATGACAACTCATGTCTATGGTTAGGAAACATAACCATCTTTGATCAATGAGCTAGTCTAGTAGAGGCATACTAGGGACACTATATTTTGTCTATGTATTCACACATGTACTAAGTTTCCGGTTAATACAATTCTAGCATGAATAAGAAACATTTATCATGATATAAGGAAATATAAATAACAACTTTATTATTGCCTCTAGGGCATATTTCCTTCAAAAGAAACAGAAAAAACCCGGAAAGGGAAATCCAGTGTGGCCGTAAATAAAGCAGGTTCGTTTAATGAACCTCGAAAGATAATTTTAGAGTCTGAATAGGGTCTTGTCGAACTATGGACTATTTGTATGCAGTGTGTCCCCAGCGCCGCCAAAGGAATTTTAAGGGCATAATTGTGTACACGAGCTACGTAAGCTACCACCTTATGAGGTAGTCGATGGGGGAATAGCTGCTAATCGAGCTCGGGTTCATTCGAGCTGTCGCACTCAGGCATATGTTGGACACGTTTAGCTGTGTCTGCCGTTTTGACGACCGGTGAGCTGTTCGGCTTGAATAGGCCATTTTGGACTTTGGCTGCTAGGGCCGCGGTGTCCTCCTCCGTACCGAGAGAGAGCTCCATATTTCCATTGACCGTGATGATGCCCCACGGTCTAGGCATTTCGAGCTTTCAATAAGTATAATGCGGGACTGCATTAAAGCGGGCGGAGGCCATTCTTCCCTTCGAACGTTATCAGGAGAGACGAATACGACCTCCAGTGTTAAAGAGTCTGTGCAGTGGGCTTCTACGCCCGGTATTACTCCTTTAAAGGTCGCGCTGCTTTGCTTGATTCTTGACGGTTCTATCCCCATCTTGCGGACAGTGTCCTGATATATCAGATTAAGACTGATGCCACTGTCCATGAGGACTCGAGTGAGATGGTATCCATCGATTATCGGATCGAGCACTAGGGCAGCCGAACCCCCATGACGGATACTAGTCGGATGATCCCTGCGATCAAAGGTGATTGGATAGGCTGACCATGGGTTGAATTTGGGGGCAACAGGCTCGACGGCATAGACATCTCGGAGTGCGCGCTTGCACTCCCGCTTTGGGATATGGGTGGCATAGATCATGTTCATTGTTTTGATCTCCGATTGAAATTTCTTCTCTCCCCCTATGTTCGCTGGCGAGGTTCATCCTCGTCTTTGCTCTGAGGTCCCTTTCCCTTGTGTTCGGCATTGAGCTTTCCAGCCTGCTTAAAGAGCCAACAATTACGGTTGGTATGGTTCGTCAATTTGTCCGGGTCCCATGGATCTGGTAGGGCCTATCTAATATTCTGTCCAAGCTAGATGGACCGTCTTTGTTGCCTTTAAATGGCTTCTTCCGTTGACCGGGTCTGGAACCAGTGAATCCAGCATTTACCGCTGTATCATCTAGGCTTCCAGCATTATTTCAACGTTTGTTTTTATTACGTCGTGGCTTTCCATTGCCATCCTTGACTTCGGATGTTCCAGGGTCGCTGGTGCTGCTACGAGCTAACCAGCTGTCCTCGCCCGCGCAAAAGCGGGTCATGAGTGTAGTTAGGGCTGCCATTGTCCTCGGCTTTTCCTGGCCGAGGTGTCTAGCTAGCCATTCGTCCCAGACACTCTGTTTGAAGGCCGCTAAGGCTTCGGCGTCCGGACAGTCGACGATATGGTTCTTCTTAGTGAGAAACCGGTTCCAAAGCTTATGTGCTGACTCACCCGGTTGTTGGATTATGTGACTTAGATCATCAGCATTTGGGGGCTGGACATAGGTCCCTTGAAAATTGGCCCGAAAAGCCTCCTCAAGCTCTTCCCAACTTCCAATGGAATTTTCTGGGAGGCTGTTCAGTCAGTGCCGAGCTGGTCCTTTCAGCTTGAGCGGTAAGTATTTGGTGGCGTGGAGATCGTCTCCATGGGCCATATGGATGTGAGGAATAAAGTCTTCTATCTAGATAGCGGCATCCATTGTTCAATCATACGCCTCGATATTTACGGGTTTAAACCCTTCTAGAAACTCGTGATCCAGCACCTCATCGGTGAAGCACATAGGGTGCGCGACACCCCTATATTTTGCTATGTCATGGCGTATGTCCGACGGTTGCGATGTTCGGTATTGACCCCGAGCTGGTATATGACCGGTATATTTGGCTTGATAGCCGCCTGATACGTCTCCAATGTATCTATAATTTTTTATTGTTTGATGCTATTATATTATCCTTCTAGGATGTTTTACGGACTTTATTATACCTTATATATGATTTTTGGGACTAACCTATTCACCCAGAGCCCAGTGCCAGTTTCAGTTTTTCTCCTGTTTTAGGGTTTCACAGAAATGGAATATCAAACGGAGCCCAATTGACCTGAAATTCAACAAAGATCATTTTTAAACCAGAAGAAGCCCACGGAGTGCCGGAGGGGGACAAGAAGACCCACGGGCTACCCACGAGGGTGGGGGTTCCCCCCCCCCCTACTGAGCGCGCCCCCCTACCTCGTGGACAGCCCGTAGACCTCCTTTGCTTAGCCCCGACTCCAACACCTCCTATATATACTGAAACCTCTGGAAAACAACCTAGATCGGGAGTTCCGCCGCCGAAAGCCTCTGTTGCCATCAAGAACCAATCTAGACCCTATTCCGGCATCCTGCCGGAGGGGGGAATCCCTCTCCAGTGGCCATCTTCATCATCCCGGCGCTCTCCATGACGAGTAGGGAGTAGTCCACCCTCGGGGCTGAGGGTATGTATCAGTAGCTATGTGTTTGATCTCTCTCTCTCGTATTCTTGAGATGGCATGATCTTGATGTATCACGAGCTTTGCTATTATAGTTGGATCTTATAATGTTTCTCCTCCTCTACTCTCTTGTGATGAATTGAGTTTTCCCTTTGAAGTTATCTTATCGGATTGAGTCTTTAAGGATTTGAGAACACTTGATGTATGTCTTGCGTGGGATACCTATGGTGACATTGGGGTATTCTATTGATTCACTTGATGTATGTTTTGGTGATCAACTTGCGGGTTCCGTGACCTTGGGAATCTATGCATAGGGGTTGGCACACGTTTTCGTCTTGACTCTCCGGTAGAAACTTTGGGGCACTCTTTGAAGTACTTTGTGTTGGTTGAATAGATGAATATGAGATTGTGTGATGCATATCGTATAATCATGCCCACGGATACTTGAGGTGACAATGGAGTATCTAGGTGAATTAGGGTTTTGGTTGATTTGTGTCTTAAGGTGTTATTCTAGTACGAACTCTATGATAGATCGAACGGAAAGAATAGCTTCGTGTTATTTTACTACGGACTCTTGAATAGATCGATCAAAAAGGATAACTTTGAGGTGGTTTCGTACCCTACCATAATCTCTTTGTTTGTTCTCCGCTATTAGTGACTTTGGAGTGACTCTTTGTTGCATGTTGAGGGATAGTTATATGATCCAGTTATGTTATTATTGTTGCGAGAACTTGCACTAGTGAAAGTATGAACCCTAGGCCTTCTTTCCTATCATTGCAATACCGTTTATGTTCACGTTTACCACTTGGTACCTTGCTGTTTTTATATTTTCAGTTTACAAAAACCAATATATATCATCCATATTGCACTTGTATCACCATCTCTTTGCCGAACTAGTGCACCTATACAATTTACCATTATATTGGGTGTGTTGGGGACACAAGAGACTCTTTGTTATTTGGTTGCAGGGTTGTTTGAGAGAGACCATCTTCATCCT
This sequence comes from Secale cereale, assembly GCA_902687465.1. Classification (NCBI taxonomy): domain Eukaryota; kingdom Viridiplantae; phylum Streptophyta; class Magnoliopsida; order Poales; family Poaceae; genus Secale; species Secale cereale. The sequence continues at coordinate 855,751,232 of LR738715.1, read as the reverse complement.
ACGCCTCCCACAGATTGATAAACCTTAGGTCATCCACTTGAGGGAAATTTGCTACTGTCCTACAAACCTCTGCACTTGGAAGCCCAACAACGTCTACAAGGAGAAGGTTGCGTAGTAGACATCAAGCTCTTTTCTGGCGCCGTTGTCTTGGAGGTGAGTGCTTGAAGGTATATCTTTAGATCTTGCAATCGAATCTTTTAGTTTCTTGTTTTATCACTAGTTTAGTTTATAAAAGAAAACTACAAAAAATGTAATTAAGTTTACCTCAGATGCTTCTTCTTTTTAATATCTTTCGTGAAAATGATGGAAAGGAAAATTGTGCTCAAATACTAGAAGAGGAATTACATAGAATGCTTGGCACTCAAAACTTGAATGATGAGCATGATTGCAATATTGTTAGTGTGAATTCTTTGAATATCCATAGTACTAATGATGATTGCACTAGTCTTGATGAAAATATCTCATATAAGCATGTCGATTTTTGTGGAGTGCATAGAGTTTGCAAGTACATACCAAATAGGGAAGATAGATTTTGCAAGATGCATAAGTATTTAGAAACTAAATGGTTGCTAGAAAGGCTAGATGATTGTGCTGAAAATTTAAAATTTCTTAGCGGTACTTGTGAACTTTGCAATGAACATGGTCATTTCATTCTCCAATGCAAATTGTTTCATGATCGAATCGTGTCCAATAATTGTGACGACTTGATTTCCCTTGCACATCATAATGAACTTATCTTGCTTTTGGGTTATGAAGAAATCAAATGTAGAACTAAGCATCTTCCAGGATTTGCCCTTGATAAACTTCTTGATTTTGATCTAGAGGAAATTTATATGTATTGTGCGGTGAATTGCATTGAAAATCCTTATATTGCCAATTACCTTAAGTCAAGAAAACAAATAGGAGATGAAGAGAATACTAATGAAAGGTAAGAGATTTCCCAATATCCTCCTATTATTTCTTATGATGAATCAGGTAACGAGGAGGAGCCTTCTATTCAACCAATCTCATTAATAATGAGCTCCGAAAAGAAGATTAAACCCACACATAATGTGAAGAAGAAAAAGAAAAACGGAGAAGCAAAGGTAAAGAGGTATCTTCTCCAAATGATGTTGCTTCTATTACTCATTGTGATGATGATAATCGCTATACTATCGGTGCTATCCATACTATTAATGATGAGAGTGATTATGCTTATGATATGAAAAGGCCCAAGCTTGGGGATGCTATGTTTTATGAGGATGACATGTTTGAGAATATATTTGCTGCAATTAATGTTTGTACCAAGCTTGGGGAGGCTACGTTTTATGAAGATGATATTTTTAGCCTCCCAAGTTTTGATGAGCAAATCTATTATGATGATAGCATGCCTCCTATTTATGATGATTATTGTGATGAAACTTATGCTATAAAAAGTAGTGATGATTATATTTATAAAACTTCTCATGATTATGATTACCCTTTTTCTGAACATTACTCTTTTAATGTGGAAACAATCTATAGTATTCAAGTCTCTTATGATACTCCCACTATTCCGAATGAGAAGAATTTTGCTTATGTGGAGAGTAATAAAATTTATATGTTTGGGGATCATGACAAGAATACTTTATGGGATAGTTATATTGTTGAATTCATTCATGATGCTACTGAAAAGTATTATGAGAGAGGATCATATGCTTGTAGGAATTGCAATAATACCAAGTTTCCTCTCTATGTGCTTAAAGTTTTGAAGTTATGCTTGTTTTGCTTTCCTCTGCTAGTTGATTATTGTTCCCATAAGTTGTTTGCTCACAAAATCCCTATGCATAGGAAGTGGGCTAGACTTAAATGTGCTAGTCATATTCTTCATGATGCTCTCTTTATGTTTCAATTCTTATCTTTTATGCGAGCATCATTGAAATCATTGTGCCTAGCTAGGGGCGTTAAACGATAGCGCTTGTTGGGAGGCAACCCAATTTTATTTTCGTTGCTTTTGCTTGTGTTTAGGAATAAATATTGCATCTAGCTTATGTTTAGATGTGGTTTTATGTTTTAATTAGTGTTTGTGCCAAGTAGAACATTTGGGGAGACTTGTGTCAAGTCTATATGATAATGCTGTGAAAAACAGAATCGTTAGCGCTCACTAGAATAGTCACCAGATTTTACTCGAGTGTTCTATTTAGTTGATTATTTTTGCAGATGATTAATAGACAAATTCCTCACGTTTATCAATTTATTTCAAAAAAATTGGAGTTACAGAAGTATGTGAAAGTTACAGATTACTACAGACTGTTCTGTTTTTGACAGATTCTGTTTTCCGAGTGTTGTCTGCTTATTTTGATGAATCTATGAGTAGTGTCGGAGGGTATGAACCATAGAGAAGTTGGAATACAGTAGATATTACACCAATATGAATTTAGAATGATTTCACAACAGTACCTTTGAGTGGTGGTTTATTTTCTTATACTAACGGAGCTCACGAGATTTTTGTCTAAGTTTTGTGTTGTGAAGTTTTCAAGTTTTGAGTATTGCTTTGATGGACTCTGGAACAAAGAGTGGCAAGAGCCTAAGCTTGGGGATGCCCAAGGCACCCCAAGGTAAAATCCAAGTACAACCAAAATCCTAAGCTTGGGGATGCCCCGGGAAGGCATCCCCTCTTTCGTCTTCATCTACTGGTAACTATACTCGGAGCTATATCTTTATTCACCACATGATATGTGTTTTGCTTGGAGCCTCATATTTATTTTGTTTTGCTTGATGTTTCAATAATATCTCAAGATCTGAAATTCTTAAATGTTAGAGAGTCTTCACATAGTTACATAATTATTCAACTACTCATTGATCTTCACTTATATCTTTCAGAGTAGTTTGTTATTGCCCTAGTGCTTCACTTACATCTTTTAGAGCACGGCGGTTGTTTTATTTTGAAGAAATAGAGGAACTATCATGCTTCACTTATATCCTTTTGAGAGTCTATTAGAACATCATGGTAATGTGCTTTGGCTATAAAAATAGCCTTCACATGATAGGCATCCAAGATCAATGTAGTAAAAACTTTCATACTAAGTGTGTTGAATATGATGAGAAGTTGGATGCTTGATAATTGTTTTGAGATATGAGGATAGTGATATTAGGGTCATGCTAGTAGAGTTATTATGAAATTGATAAATACTTGTGTTAAAGTTAGTGATTCACGTAGCATGCACGTATGGTGAACTGCTATGTGATGAAGTTAGAGCATGAGGTATTTGTAGAGTGTCATCCTTTATGTGGAGGTCGGGGGCGCGTGATGGTTAACTCCTACCAACCTCCCCCCTAGGAGCATGCGTTGATTGTTTTGTTTTGATGACTCATAAATTTTTGCAATAAGTATATGAGTTCTTATTACTAATGTTGAATCCATGGATATTACGCACTCTCACCCTTCCACCATTGCTAGCCTCTCTTGTACCGCGCAACTTTCGCCGGTACCATACACCCACTATATACCTTCCTCAAAACAGCCACCATATATCTTCCTCAAAACAGCCACCATACCTACCTATCATGGCATTTCCATAGCCATTCCGAGATATATTGCCATGCAACTTTCTACCGTTCCGTTCATATGACACGCTTCATATTGTCATATTGCCATGCATGATCATGTAGTTGACATCCTATTTGTGGCAAAGCTACCATGCATAATTTTTCATACATGTCACTCTTGATTCATCGCATATCCCGGTACACCGTCGGAGGCATTCAGATAGAGTCATACTCTGTTCTAGTATCGAGTTGTAAATCAATATAAGTGTGATGATCATCATTATTAGAGCATTGTCCCATGTGAGGAAAGGCTAAATAAAGAAAGCCCCTCCAAAAAAAGGAAAGGCCAAAGAAAAAAAAGAAAGGCCCAAAAAAAAGAAAAAAGGGACAATTGCTACTATCTTTTTCCACACTTGTGCTTCAAAGTAGCACCATGTTCTTCATGATACAGAGTCTCATGTTTAGTCACTTTCATATACTAGTGCGAATTTTCATTATAGAACTTGGCTTGTATATTCCAATAATGGTCTTCCTCAAATGCCCTAGGTCTTCATGAGCAAGCAAGCTGGATGCACACTGTCGGGGAAACTGATCGCCCACGAACACCTATGGGACCGGAGCCCCTTTTCGGTACGGTAGGGGGCGGAGATTGCACGAAGAGCAGATCGAGGCGGGCACACGAGCAGTTTACCCAGGTTCGGGCCGCACGGATGCGTAAAACCCTACTCCTGCTTTAGTTTGTATTGAGTTCTTGCTCGGGAGCGCTGAGAGCTACAGTACCCACTAGCAGCTAACGAGACCGAGCGTAAGAGTGTTCGAACCCCCCTCTACGTTGCGCATGGGCCTCCTTTTATACGCTCAAGGGGTCACCGACAGGTGGCAACGCAGTTGAGGGTAAAAATGTAAAGAGGGTGGTAGATGGAACAGTGTTCCATACCTAACCCTGATGGCAGGGGACAAGGGCATTAAATGCCCGTCGCCGTCGACCAAACAGTGCAAAAAGTGGCCGTCAGGGACACCACCGTCCGCCACGACGGTAGCCTTGTCATCGCTGCTTGCCACCGTGTACCCCTGGCTGCACAGCCTTCCGCCACGTGCGCCTGGAATGGTCCCAGAGCGACACGTGGGTGGATGCGCTGGAGCGTGGGTACTGAGTGGAAGCTTGCCGCGGCAAGTGCCTTGCCGCGGTCGCTATCTTGTCGTTTCCGGGAGCTTGTCGCTCACCGGGCCTTGCCGGGACGCGTGGCGCGTCGCGGCAAGTTTTCTTGAGATGCCTTGGTTGGCCTTCCCGGCAAGCTCCTCTTGCCAGGGCCTTGCGCCTTGAGTGGTCTTGTGCCTTGAGTGGCCTTCCCGGCAAGCTCCTCTCGACGGGGCCTTGTCTCTTCGACTTGAATACTTTGTTCTTGAATGGCTCCAAAGGAACCAAGGAGGATCTTGGTGGTCACCCGGCAAGTCCTGCCGCGGGGTGCTGCGACTGCCCGTGCACAAGTTCGGGATACTAAGGTACCCCTACTTTAGTACACCGACAGGAGCCCCCGGGCCTGGGCCATACACGGTGCCGAGCGCTGTTGGGCCAGGCCCAAAACAGTGCACGGGCACGCGCGGCCTGGGCACGCCGAATCTTTCTCCGTATCCACCGCGCTCTCCCCGAATGGCATGCGTTGATTGCGGCATCGTGGGAGAGATCGTGGGTGGTTTCTTTAATAGGAAATGTGGAACGTCCGCCCCCTTCCCCCTTATAAGAAGGGGAAACAGGGGCAGGTCGTCCATCGGCCCATTGCTGCTTCTCAAAAACCATCGCTCCCCTTCCTCCCGAAGCTTGAAAGAGAGCAACGATCCGCCCCCCGTCGCCACCAGCACCACCAGCGCCGTCGACCTCCCTCACCGCTTCCACCATGGCCCCGAAAGGCGAGAAGGGGAAGTCCACGAAGTCGGCCGAGGCGCTGCGCCTCACGGCGCTGTGGAAGAAGAAGGTTGTTTCCCCCCCAAGCTTGCCGCGAGGGAGCTGAGGGAGAACTTTTATCTCTCCTGGTCGGGGGAGACGCGGGCGCATCCGCGCACCCAGGTACTCCCAGCCATTGCTTGCGAGATGTTTCCGAACGGATACCCGTTCTTCGCTCTGTTCTTCTACTGCGGGCTCTGCCCACCTTTCTCCAAATTCTTTTGCGACATCATGAACACCTACGGGTTCCATCTCCTTGACTTCACCCCCAACGCTGTCCTCACTATGGCAGTTTTCGCACACCTCTGCGAGAACTTTGTCGGGGTATATCCCAATGTCGCCCTTTTCCGCCACTTCTTCACGCCCCGAGTTGAGGGAGGAGAGCCTCTGTCTGGCGGGATCTCCTGGATCTCGAGGACCCACAAGAAGGAAGCGTACCTTAAGGGAGAGCTTCGCAGAAAATGGGAGGCATGGAGAGCCAATTGGTGTTGGATTTTAGAGGATAACCCGCAGCCATTTACCGCCCGGCGCCAAACCCCAGTAGTACGTGGCAACGACTGGAGTGACTTGGCCCCGGAAGATAGTAGATTGAAGATTGCCATTGCCCGGATCCTTCGCCTCAAGCTTGCCGGGCTCACTGTAGGCGCAGTTGGCGCCGACTTCCTTTGCCGCCGCACTGCCCCCCTGCAGGAGAGGAAGAGACCTGCCTAGGAGTTCGAGAACGCGGCGGATATCATGAGGCTGCGCCCAGGCCTCAACTACAACTTCACGGTCCTGGAGCTCAACGGGATGCTGTAGGAGCTGTTCAAGTATGATGCCGATCATCCCGAGCATTTCAGGTTGCCGCAAGGCGTCGTCCCGCTGTGCAACAGCTCTGTGCTCAGCCGCATCCGCGCAATGATGCCGCTGTGCGACTCGCACGGGATCGATCCAACTTGGCAAGAGCCTGCCGACGAGGCCGTGCAAGAGTTCTTCGACAACTTGGAGGAAACGCCGATCTGCGCCGACGAGAAGAAGGGCCCCACCCGCGACACCACCGACAGGGAGGTGGCGTACATCGCCACCAGGATGGAAGAGGCAGCGGCAGCCGCGGCCGCGGGCGAGTTCGGATACACCATGGAGGAGGCGGAGGCAGCGGAGGCGGCAAGCCTTGCCGAGCGAGAGGCGTTCCTCAGCGCGGGGAAGCCTGCCGGGCAAGACGCCGAGGCAAACAAGCCCGCCGAGCAGGGTGTCGAGTCGAGCGGGCCCGCCGAGCAGGGCGTCGAGTCGAGCGGGCCCGCCGAGGACACGAGCGGCTCGCTGGAGATCGACTCCTCCTCCTCGTCGTCATCAGGCAGCTCGCCACCACCAGCAGAGCCTCCAGGTCCACCGAGAAGGCGTCTCCGCAAGGCCGGGGACATGACAGAGCAGCAGACGGGCCAACAGCCGTCGCGCCGCGCGACACGCGCCACCGCGGCAAGCAAGGCTGCCACGGGAGCACCTCGCGCTTCTGCGGCAACCAGAGCGGGATCTTCTCGGACCACCGCTTCTGCTCCTGCCGCCCCTCACGCCACGGCGGCAGCCGGAGTGGGGTCGTCTCAGACCACCGTCCCTGCTCCCGCCAAGCGGCCAAGGGAGCCTACTCCTCTGCCTCCTCGCGCCGGGACGCGTGAGCCAGACTTCGACTTCTCTACGCTCAGCTCCGGCGAGGAAGAAGAAGAGTAAGTCTTTGTCTTTCTTGTATTTCTTCGATTTTCTGTTGTTCTCTGTCTTGTATCTCAGTTGCCTCACTCTGAACCTGTTCTTCTTTTTTCAGAACTCTGGCCCAGAGGGCGGCGAAGAGAGCCAATGTCCCGGTGATTGTCATCGAGGACGAGCCCGCCGCGACAGCAAGGGGGTGCTCCTAAGACAAGCTTGCCGGACCCGGCAACTGGTCTTCAGAGTAGCCCCCAGCGCAGCCCCCAGCGTAAGTCTGGTTCTTCTTCTTTACTGATGTCTTGTTCGTTGACTCGTGTAGGAGCAGAGCAGCAGCACCAGGAGCGCCAGGAGACCGCCCCCGACGTGCCGCACGCTTCGTCCACACCACCCAGGGGAAGCTCCCCGGCAAGGGAGAGTCCTCTGCCAAGGACGAATTCTCCGCCAAGGGCGAGCTCTCCGGCGAGGGATGGCACTAGCGGCCCTCCGCCGGCGGGAGCTACAACCACGCCGCCGAGGGAGAGCTCCCCTGCGAGGAACCTCACCGAGGAGCCGGCCCGCGCAGGTAATCCCTTTGCTTCAAGCTTCCCTTGGCTTTTCTTCTTTTTCTTTTTTTTTCTTTTTGGATATTTGCTTGACTTATTTTCTTTTTCCGGCTGTCGGATCCATCCGTTGCAGAACCGATGGAGACGGAGGTTGTCGCTGACGACGCCGCCGTCGTCGAAGAGACGGTGGGTGCAGACGATCCCGCCGGTGTAGAGGCCGCCAAGACTGCCGCCGCAGCAGCCGGCGAAGGGGCTGGCGATCGCACTGACGGCCCTGAGGCCGCAGGAGCGCCAGGCGCTACACCGACCGCCGAGCCGTCCTCCGCCGCCGCAGCCCCCAGCTCCGACGAGCCCGAGCCGGGCGCCTACTTAAAGGTCGGCGATGACGTCTTCATCAGGATTCCCTGGGCGTCGAGCTCCAGGGCACCGGTCGAGGGAGAAGTCTTCGACGGAGAAGTGCTTGCCTCCGCCGGGCTGACGCTCGTGGACGTGCCAGGCAGCACCAGCAGCGAGCCCGAGGAGGAGCGGCTGTTGCGTAAGCTACTGTCGCTCTACCGCGCTCGCCAGGCCAAGCTGGAGTCCCGCGAGGCTCTTGCCGCGAAGGCGGGAGCTGATATCGAGAAGCACGTGGAGGAGCTCCGGGCCATTAACCAAGCAGCTCTCCGGTCCTTGGCAGAGGAGCGGGAGCAACTTGCCGGGGAGCAGTAGGCCTTCATCCTCGAGAAGGCTGAAGTGGAGGAGCAGCAGCGGCTTGCCGCCGAGGAGCTATCCAAGCAAGAGGGCGAGCTGGCGCAGCGGAAGGTCAACCTCGACAGCCACGAGGATGAGCTCGCCGCGCGCAAGAAATCACATGGTGGGGCCCTCCAGGAAGCAAAGGACGCCGCTGCAACTGCCGAGGCCGCCAAGAAGGAGCTGGAGGCAAAAGTGACGCAGCTCGAGGCCGACCTCAAGGCAAGAACCGAAGAAATCGCCGTGCTCAAGGTCGAGCGGGAGAAGGACGCCCAAAGCCACTCCGAGATGCAGGTCCGCCTCTCCGAGAAGGGCAAGGAGCTCATCGCCGCCAAGGACTCCAACGCGGATCTCGAGCTGAAGCTGACCACCCTAATCAAGATGCTGGACGGCGCCAAGGAGCGGGAGGCGACCCTAAAGGAGGAGATCAGGGCCGAGAAGGCGTTGCTGGCGAGTGCTGACGTCACCCAGAACAACTTTAGGTAGACCGTCGAGCACTGGACGGAAGGTCTCGTCAACGCCGCCGCAGACATCGACAAGGAGTTGGCGCAGCTGGGGGCGGAGTATCTCGGGTACTCCACCTACGAGAACCTCCACCCCAGCGCCAAGATCACTTTATTCTTCAAGGGCGTGGCGACAGCCCTCCAGCAGCTCCGGGAACGGATCCCAAAGCAGCTGGAAAACGAGTCGCGCAGGCTCTGCGTGGGAGCCCTACAGAAGGTGCTGATGAAGGTGGCCTTCCGCAATCCAGGACTCAACCTCACCAACGTCCTCAGGTCCCTGCCGCCGGACGCTGATCAAGAGGCGCTCAAGACCCTTGTCGCACCCATTGTGGACAAGGTGGGCGGGATCAAGAGAGTTGAGGGCGACCGCGCGGACTAAGCTTGCACACTTTCTTCTTTCCTAGTCGCTGCTAATCATGTTATGAAAACAGTCCATTAGAGCTGCGACAAGTTATATTGTAATATAACTCTATTTTGGGTAGTGATTGCTATGTTATTTCCTTTACTTGATCCTTCCTTCGTATGTTTTTGCCCTTACGCTTTTAGGGAACTTGTCGGTGTAGGCACCTTTGCCGCGAGCGCTGAGTGCGGAACTTCAGCAGCCTGCTGGCGGTGTCGTTACCAACAAGAAACCTTGTCGCAACTAGTCGCAGCACGCTTAAGTTGTTGAGCAAACTCGAGAACGAAGTAAGGGCGCGACACTCGTCGCAGCACACTTAAGTCATTGAGCGTGCTCGAAACAAAGTAAGGGCGCGGCTAGCCATGAGTTGGTTCCTCTGCGCACAGGTTTTCCATACAAAGTGCGGTCGTTCAAGGAAGATAACTTAAAAATTTAAAATTTTGATTGCTCAAACTTTGGCAACTTAGCTTTTGTGTTGTTTGCTTCCCGGCAAGGCGAAACTTTTCTAGAACGTCGCTCAGTCCATACCACTATATTCTCCTCCCCCCCCCCCCGGCAAACTTGTGCGCGAGGGAACCTTCTTTTCCTTGAGAAAAAAGAAAGAAGAGAAAACACAGACATGGAGCCTTGCGGCTCGTTATGGCTTACCGGGGGTAGGCGCTGCACAAAGTGTCAGATAATACATGCAAAAGAAAAAAGTATGAAATGACAAGTTGTGCATGGCACATAAGCTTTACTGATGCACGGGGTCTGCGCCCGGCTTTGTACAAAGGATTACATGCAACAGCGGCAAGACTTGTACAAAAGGTGGTTGCCAGAGCGGATCACGGCAACCGCGCCTTACGGGTAAAACTTACGAAGATGCTCGATGTTCCAGGAGTTGCTCACCGGAAAGCCATCTTCGGTCTCGAGGCACACAGCGCCAGGCCTAGTGACTCGTTTCACCCGATAAGGGCCTTCCCACTTCGGCGTCAACTTGTTGGAATTCTTGGCGGACTGAACGCGTCGAAGAACAAGGTCGCCTTCCTCGGGGCTTCTGGCATTAACTTTGCGGCTATGGTAGCGACGCAAAGCTTGCTGGTAGCGAGCAGCTCGTACAGCAGCCTGAAGACGGTCCTCCTCAAGGAGCAGCGCGTCATCTTGTCGCAGCTGCTCTTGCTCGAGCTCATCATAAGCGAGCACTCGAGGTGACCCGCATACGAGTTTCGTGGGGAGAACTGCCTCTGCTCCATAGACTAGAGCGAAAGGTGTCTGTCCAGTGGCTCGATTTGGCGTCGTTCTGATCGACCAAAGAGCCGCTGGCAGCTCCTCGATCCAGTTTCTTCCGCACTTGTGCAGCCTGTCGAAAGTTCTGGTCTTGAGTCAACGCAGCACTTCAGCATTTGCCCTCTCCGCTTGACCGTTGCTTCTCGGGTGAGCAACAGAAGCGAAGCAGACCTTGGGGCCAAGATCTTGGACATACTGCATGAACGTGCGGCTCGTGAATTGTGTACCGTTGTCGGTGATGATCCTGTTAGGGATTTCGAAGTAGTAAACAATTGACCTGAAGAACTTGACTGCTGACTATGCTGTCACCTTCCTCACTGGTTCCACTTTCGGCCACTTTGTGAACTTGTCGATTGCGATGTACAAGTACTCAAAGCCCTCGGCTGCGTTGGAAAAGGGGTCGAGGATGTCGAGTCCCCAGACCGAAAATGGCCAGGATAAAGGGATCGTCTGGAGAGCTTGAGCTGGCTGGTGTATCTGCTTGGAATGAAAATGGCACGCTTCACACTTGGTTACTTGTGTAGTCGCATCCTGGAGGGCTTCTGGCCAAAAGAAACCTTGCCGGCATGCTTTGCCGGCAAGTGCTCTTGCGCCAATGTGATGACCACAAATGCCTCCATGTATCTCTGCCAACAGCTTTTGTCCGTCTTCCCGGGAAATACACTTCAATTTCACACAGTTGAGTCTTCTTCTGTACAGTGTGTTATCGACAAACTGGTACATACTTGACCGCCGGGCTACTCTTTCTGCTTCTTCTTGATCTTCGGGAAGTTCTCCTGTCTGGAGGAAACGGACAATCTGTTGTGCCCATGCTGGAGCTTGTGGCTCGACAACAAGGACTAAAGGCACATCTGCTGCTGCGGGAACATCCGCTTCTACGGCGAGAACATGCATCTCAGCCGGAGCTTGATGTTCCCCGGCAAGCTTGCCGGAGCAAAACTTGTCGGGAGCCTCTGCTGCAACGGAACAAACCCTGGGGCTTGCCGGAGCAGATTGCTCCTCAGCACTCTTGGCGTTGATCTTGGGGACCTTCTTGACGGCGGCTTCGGGAAGCTCTGCCGGAAAATAGTCACCAACAATCAACTTCATCTTCTTGCTCTGTCCATTTGAGGTTGTTACGGACGGTTGAGTCAGCTTGAGCACAAAGATCCCTAGTTCCACAGGTAACTTAAGTGCGGCGCACTTTGACAGGCCGTCGGCGACGTCGTTCTGAGCTCTTGGAACGTGCTCCATCTATAGGCCGTCAAAGTGCTCTTCCAGCTTTCTCACTTCGTCGACGTAAGCTTCCATCAACGGACTCTGATAATTCTTGTTGACTTGGCGGACGACAAGCTGCGAGTCACCCCTGACAATAAGCTTCTTAATCCCAAGGTCTGCCGCGATCCTGAGACCGGCAAGCAAACCTTCATACTCTGCAGTATTGTTTGTTGCTTGCTCCTTGGGAAAGTGCATCTGGACGACGTACTTGAGGTGCTCCCCGGTGGGTGCGACAAGCAGCACGCCAGCACCGGCGCCTTGAAGTGAGAAGGCACCATCAAAGTACATCAGCCACTCTTTGCTTGTTTCCTTGATGGGGATGCTCGTTTCTGGAATCTCTTCGTCTAGTGTTGGTGTCCATTCTGCTATGCACTCTGCCAATGCTCTGCTTTGGATAGTTGAAGTGCTTTCAAACTTGAGGCCAAAGCTTGACAGTTTCAGTGCCCACTCAACAATCCTGCCTGTCGCTTCTGGATTTTGCAGTATCCTCTTCAGCGGAAAGCGAGTGACAACTGTTATCTCATGTGCTTGGAAGTAATGGCGCAGCTTTCTCGAGGCCATGAGAAGGCCGAAAAGAAGCTTCTGCGCACCAGAGTACCTTGACTTAGCCCCCTGCAGAAGGGAGCTGACAAAGTAAACCGGGCGCTGCACCATTTTCTTCCGTATCTCCTCTTGCGCCTGCATAGACCCATCTTTGTCGGGACCAAAGCTTGTCAGGGAAGCCCCCTGCTTGTCGCTGGACGTGCTTGCCGTGGTTGCTGGCTCATCATCTGCCTCCCTCTCCGCTACTAACGCAGCACTAACCACTTGATTGGTTGCCGCTAGATACAGCAGCAACTTCTCTTGTGGCTTAGGTGCGACAAGTATTGGAGTGGAGGACAGGTACCTCTTCAAGTCTTGCAGCGCAGCCTCTGCTTCCGGAGTCCATTTCATTGGACCTGCCTTTTTCAAAATTTTGAAAAACGGCAAGGCGCGCTCAGCAGACTTAGAGATAAACCTGCTGAGAGCAGCCACGCAACCGACAAGTCTTCGTACGTCCTTGACGCGCTTCGATGCTTCAATTTGCTCGATGGCTTTGATCTTGTCGGGATTGGCTTCGATCCCCCTCTGAGACACGAAGAACCCGAGAAGCATGCCGGATGGGACTCCATACACGCACTTCTCGGAGTTGAGCTTGACCTGGATCTTGTGCAGATTTGCAAAGGTCTCATCTAAATCTTGGATCAGAGTTGCCCTGTCCTTGCTCTTGACCACTATGTCATCCATGTATGCTTCTACATTTCTATGCATTTGCGGCTCAAAAGCGGTATGGACAACTCTTGCAAATGTTGAACCAGCATTCTTCAAACCAAAAGGCATCCGTATGAAACAGTACGTGCCACATGGAGTGATGAATGCGGTCTTCTCCTCATCCTCTTCAGCCATGAGGATTTGATGGTATCCTGAGTATGCATTAAGGAATGAAAGCAGGTCGCATCCAGCCGTGGAGTCAACAATCTGGTCAATGCGCGACAAGGGGAATGGATCTTTGGGACAAGCTTTATTCACATCGGTGAAATTGATACAAAGCCTCCATTTCCCGTTTGCCTTACGCACAACTACAGGATTGGCCAACCACGTAGGATGGAGCACTCCTCTGACAAGGCCTGCTGCTTCCAACTTCTTGATTTCTTTTGCAATAAATTCTTGGCGCTCCACTGCTTGTTTCCTAACTTTCTGCTTGACGGGCCGCGCGTGAGGACAGACAGCAAGCTTGTGCTCAATTACTTTCCTGGGAACACCGGGGATGTGATGGGCCTCTAACCCCTCGTTGGTTACCCCAAGTGGAAGGTGTGAGATGCAGTGTTGTGGAAGTTTTTCCCTTAGCAAAGATGCCAAGGATCGAATCCCCCAAGACTCCTAGGTTCAACAAGTAGGTGTCAACTGCTAACGGCGCCAGATATTAGCAATCAACGTGGACCTGCACACAGATACAAATAACTTTGCTCCCAACGAGTACAGAGAGGTTGTCAATCCCTCCGGCCTTGTAGTTCACAAAGGATTAAACGCAAATGATAGTAGTGCTAGATAATGTTTTGCAATAGTAAGTAATAGCGAAAAGTAAATAGCGGATGTGATCAATGATGGTAATATGGACCGGAGTCTCATGATGTTCACTAGTGATGTCTCTCTCCCAAAAGACGATAAAACAGCTATGTGAGGTAAACGAATTACAGCTGGGCAATTGACAGGACCACGAACGCAAACCAATGCTGACTACATTGCAAGAAAGGTTGAGGTTCAAAGCATGGGCGGTACGCCAAAGTAAGTAGACCGAAATCCATCAATATCTACTACTAATCATCCACCTTGAGATATCTATCCAGAACATCTCGCTGGTATTAAGTTGCGAGTCCCACCCATAGTGTAAACTCAATGCAACAGACAACTGCATTAAAAAAACTTTGCGTAAAGGAAACAATCCTTGCACCCGCGGGCACAAGCACCGTTGTTTTCCCCCTTGTGGCAACAGCACATCCCCTAGACTCATGTTTCTGTCACTCAAGCTAGTCATCGAGGGGCATGAACCCACAATCAAGCATAACGTTCCCTCTTGGAGTCACTACGTATTACTTGGCCAAAGCAATAAATAACAACGGAGAACATGCAAGAATTACTTATGAACATAAATATAAAAGAGGTAGATCAAATATATTACTCAATCACAATCTGAACATAACCTCATAATCCAACGGATCCCAGCAAACTCATCATAGCAACAGCATAAGGATTACATATGTGCCTCGATCATGTAGGGCAGCTCACGAGGACTAATTAGTGAAGCACAAGAACGGGAGGAGAACATCACATAGCTACTGGTCATGGACTCATGGTCCAAGGGAGACTACTCACAACTCATCCGGGAGGCATCCATGGTGGTGGAGAGGCTCCCGATGATGATCCTCCCCTCCGGCAGGGTGCCGGGAAGAGTTCTCCTGGTGCTCTCGATCTTGGAAGCGGCGGCGGCGGCGGAACAGAGATGAGATCGCGAAAAAGAGTTCCTGTCCCGAGGGTTTCAAAGGACGCTCTAAATATATGCCAAAGGGGGGCACCAGACGGGGCTCGGGGGGCCCAGGCGCCCCCCGACACGGCCCAGGGGGGGGCGCGCCGCCAGGGCGCCTGGGGCCCTGGTGCCCCCCCCCCCCCGGCTGTACTTCGGGCGCAAGGTAGGTTCTGGAACGCTGATTTTTTATATAATTTTTCTGGATTTTTCCTGACAGTTCTCGTAATGTGAAAACCTGAAATACAAAAACAGACGAAAACAGAAACTGGCACCGGGGTGCACTGGATTAGTAGGTTAGTCCAAATATGATCAAAAGTGTATGAAAGTGTATAAATATCATAGCAATATCACCCAAAAGTGGCATGGAGCAAGCAGAAATTATAGATACGTTTTGGATGTATCAGGATGTCAGACGGTTGCCATGCAAACACGTCGACGTTCGCCCGCAGGAAAGCAACGAGCGTGCCTTCCTATTTAGGGTCAAGCGTGGCACTGATGGTGAAAGTACCACCAGTGCCGTCCTCCTTGGCGGACACCTTCTTGGTTTCTGGCGGAGCCGCCATCGTCTTCTTACACTTGCCGGTGGAGCTCGATGGTGCGTCCTCGACGGTAGCGCAGCACTCCGAAGAGGTGCGCTTGCCGGAGTGGGCCCCATAGTTCTTGCCGGACTTGGTCTTCTTCCCCTCGGGAGCTTTAGCGGCAAGTGTGTTGCGTTCTG
Organism: Secale cereale; assembly: GCA_902687465.1. Lineage (NCBI taxonomy): Eukaryota > Viridiplantae > Streptophyta > Magnoliopsida > Poales > Poaceae > Secale > Secale cereale. The sequence goes on along the minus strand of LR738715.1, from coordinate 855,735,648 downwards.
TTGCGGCTGCCGCTTCCCGGTAAATCTTGTCGGCGCAGATAAGGGCATCTTTCTTGTCGCCAGGGACAGAGATGACGCTTATCGGGCCTGGCATCTTGAGCATGTTGTAGGCGTAGTGAGAGGCTGCCATGAACTTGGCGAGTGCTGGACGGCCAAGTATCCCATTGTAAGGCAATGGGAAATCGGCAACGTCAAAAGTGACCCTCTCAGTCCTGAAGTTCAGCTCGCCGCCAAACGTTACCGGCAACGTGAACTTCCCCTTCGGCTTGCTCCTTCCCGGGTTGATTCCTTGGAATGTGCCGGTCTCTTCGAGCTCAAGCCGTAGTGAGAGGCTGCCATGAACTTGGCGAGTGCTGGACGGGCAAGTATCCCATTGTAAGGCAATGGGAAATCGGCAACGTCAAAAGTGACCCTCTCGGTCCTGAAGTTCAGCTCGCCGCCAAACGTTACCGGCAACGTGAACTTCCCCTTCGGCTTGCTCCTTCCCGGGTTAATTCCTTGGAATGTGCCGGTCTCTTCGAGCTCGCTGTCAGGGATCTGGAGTTTCTGGATTATAGTGGAGGAGATCAGGTTCAAGCCGGCCCCGCCGTCAACTAACATCTTGGTGACCTTGAGGTTGCGGATAGTTGGTGAGACCAACATCGGCAAGCACCCGACCGCAGTTGTGCGATCGGGATGGTCCTCAATATCAAAGATGATAGGCGTGCTGGACCATTTCAAAAGTTTGCGTGATTCGACAGGTGGTTCTGCTGCATTGACTTCTCGCACCCACTGTTTGAGTTGGCGGTGTGAAGTATGCAGAGAAGCACCGCCGTCAACGCACAAAACCTCTGTGGCTTTCTGAAACTCCTGCTCACTGGTCTCACCATCATCCATGTCTTTGTCGTCGTCAACATCTTCATCCTTGTCACGGCCGCGGGGAGGTCTGTCTCCTTGTCGCTGCTTGGCCTTGCCGCGGCGTCCTCCCCGGCCATTGAATGGCCGCTTCTTGCCGGATCCTCCATCACCTCCTTGGTCCTTCTCCTTGTCGCGCCGCTCGTACTCAGCCTTCTGCTGTTCGACAAGCTGCTCGACTCTCTTGCAGTTCTGGAGATCGTGGCCCTTGGTGCGGTGGATCTTGCAGTACTGCTTGTCGGTGTCGTCCTGCTTGTCGGCGGCCGCCACAGCCTAGCAGTTGGTGCATGCGGCAGTCTCCTTGCCGGAGCTACCAACTTGGGCTTTCTTGGCGCCAGCCTCCTTGCCGGACTGCTCAACGACTAGCACTTCTTTGTTCTTCTTCTTCCTGTTGTTCCACCGTGGTTTTTCTTTGCCTGGGCGGCATCCTCGCTGTCAGATCCTCCTGCTCCTGCATCCTCTCCGGGGAGTTACCTCCCCTCTTCAGCGCGTGCACACTTGTCGGCCAGGGCGTACAGCTCGCGACGTCCCTGATCTTGCACATCGCCATCTCCTCCCTCATCCTGCGGTTACGCACGTTCTGATGGAACGCGCTGATAACCGCGGCAGGGTGGCCGTCTGGGATGTTGTGTTGTACACGGCTGAACCTCTGGATGAATTTGCGCAGGGAATCCCCTTCCTTCTGGGCGAGCAGGTGTAGGTCACTCTCTTGGCCATGGGGTTTGTGGCCGCCTGTAAAGGCGCCGACAAACTGATGGCAGAGATCTGCCCAAGAAGAAATGGAGTTGTCCGGCAAGTGCATGAGCCAGGACCTGACGTTGGGTTTCAGTACCAGAGGGAAGTAGTTGGCAAGGATCTTGTCGTCCCGCCCCCCAGCAGCTTGCACCGCGATGGTGTAGATGCTGAGGAACTCCGACGGGTGCGTCTTGCCGTCGTACTTATCCGGCACGTCTGGCTTAAAAAATTTCATGCTGGGCCACTGGACTTGCCGCAGCTCACGAGTGAACGCAGGACAACCTACCGCGTACGGCAAGTCGCCTGGTCCCTCTGGCGCTTGCATGTCGACAGAGGGCCCAGCGCGCTGGTCCGACTGACACCGCGCTTCTCTTTGGCGCTCGATGCGAGTACGAGCATCTTCTTGTCGGTGATCTTGAAGAACTTGGCGCTGATCGTGGATCTGACGACGCGGTGGAGTCGCTGTCGAGGTTGACCCGGCGAGTCGGCGATCTTGGCCTTCGGGGCGGATAGTGCACGGTAGTTGTGCCCACACCGGTCTTGTCGCCATCGGCCCGCGCCTGGCTGACTTGCCGCGGCCGCGATGTACTCGGCTACTGCGGAGTATCGCCGTTGGCGAAGGCGATGAGACTCTGAATGGTGGCCCTCCAGTCGTCGGCCTTGTCTGCGCTGGAGGGAAGTCTAGAAGCAGTTGAGCTCGTGCTAGAGCTTCTGCTGGAGTGGCGGGTAGCGGTGGCAAACGGTGCGAGGAGCGGGATATGCTCGGACTTCTAACTACGTTAGAAGGAGCAGCATCCCGTCCCGGCGACCGCGCCTTGCTCGTGCCAGCATGTTGGCGCGTATGCTGGTCTTGAGCGTCTCGAGATCCGCGAGCTTGACCCTGGCCTACCAAGCGTATGGTACCTTGAGTACCACGACGCTGCCGGTCCCGCGCCTCCTGAGATGGGCGCGGTGCATGTACAGACGCCGAGGTCTTGGAGTGCGCCCGGTCGTCGTGGGAGCCGGCCACGCCGCCGATGGGCAACGCAGTCTTGTCCTTGGACCTGGCGGCACCCTGAATTCCCTCGTCGACGTCCGTTCTTCCGCCGGCGTCAACCCCACCAGCCGTTGGCTCCGGCGGTGGTGGGATCGACGCAGACGGACCTGCTGCCTCCGAAGCCTTCTTTTTCGGCGGCATGTTGATAAAGATGATGAAGATTTAGCCCGTGTGAACGCCGGATCAGGTCCACACAACCTCGACGCACCCCCTACCTGGCGCGCCAAAGATGTCGGGGAAACTGATCACGCACGAACACCTATGGGACCGGAGCCCCTTTTCGGTACGGCAGGGGCCGGAGATCGCACGAAGAGCAGATCGAGGCGGGCACACGAGCAGTTTACCCAGGTTCGGGCCGCACGGATGCGTAAAACCCTACAAGCTTAGCATATTGCTTGTCCTCAAGCAATTCAGTTTGGAAAAGTGTTTGGAAAAGTAGATATGTTTGAGACTTATCAACTCCCCCAAGCTTAGCATATTGCTTGTCCTCAAGCAATTCAGTTTAATGAACTGAACGCGACAAAGAAAACTTTGACAAACTCTTTTGCTTCATTAAATGTATATAAGCATGTACTACGAAAAGAGTTTAGCAAGTATTGAAACAGTACTTATGAGAACAATGCAAGGAGCAATCCTTCTTTCAAGTGACCAGTCACAAATAATTAAGAGTAAATAATATATTACTGAAAGTCAAGACAAGATCATATTGCACATAGCTTGAGCATATTAAGGTGGTATCTCACTAGCCTCCATGAGTGAAGCAAAACATAAATGCAGAGACTCCTCCAGAGTTGTAAAGGAGACTCGAGCTAAGAATTTCAGAATAAATCATATCACAAGTATGCAGAAGACAATGTAATACTTTGGGACAATGCACATTACACTCAGAATGACAATTATGCTCTCCTAGTCAGTGCTTTGAAGAAAGAAGGTGAGACTCTCGAACCGTGGCTTTTATTGGCAAAGTTGAAAACCCGTGATCGGAAACTAAAACTAAACATGTACCAGAGCTCTTGGTTTTAAAAACAGAAGTAAACAGGTTTTGAGAGGTGCATATTTCGTCAACGAATGCTAGCAGATAACTCAATCACTTTTTAAGCTAGACAAGTCTCAAGGAACGACTCTCGCATGAGGACGATCACATCCTCTTAATCTCCTTTGTTTATCACTGCCAAAGTTTTCTTATTTCTCATGAACAAAGCGTGAAGGAGGGTTTGTTTGTTATATTATCTTTTCGAGCCGGGCGCACTCAATGCCAGTTCCTTTTCATATTAGGGGTTTGCACATTATGCATCCAATCCAGGGGTGAAACTTGTCCAACTTAAAAAGATTATGAATTTACTACTACTTCCTCATGAGCTAAAACATAGGCACAAAAAGAGTAATGCTTTTGATTAATTTTGAGATGGTACATGAAAGTCTTCGTTAGGAATGGCAGGTAAATACCATGTATAGGAAGGTATAGTGGACTCATATGGCATAACAGGTTTAGAGGTTTTGGATGCACAAGCAGTCATTCCGCTTAGTACGGGTGGAGGTTTAGCAAAAGACTGGGAAGCGACCAACTAGAGAGCAATAACGGTCATAATCATGCAGAGCGACAAAGCAACATTGAGTCGGGCATAAAAGTGATATTACTATTCTAAAACTCAAAGATCATCAAGGCAAAGTAGACTTTTAGTCATAAACATGTGTAAGCATGTGCCAAGTCAATCCAAAAATTCTCTAAAGGGAAATACCACCTTAGTATACCAGACTATGAACAGTGCAATGCATGTAGATCATTTCAATAACACATTATATACTCTAGTTATTCGAGACTAGCCACAAGGAAAGCATGAACCACTGGAAGAGCATTGTAAACATAGCACTATGTCGCTACAAGCTATTCTCTAGATCATAAGTACAGGTGTATGTACAAAAGTAGAAACAATAAGAGTTCATACCGGTCTTCCTTGTTGCTTCCTTTCAGTCGATCTTCGTCATTACTGCTTGTCACTCGCATGATCGAACGTAGGAAATATAATCAAATGCCATCACGGACTCGAGCTGATCTCTGAAAACAAAGCAAACTAAAGAGAGAAAGGAAATCTTTTTGGGTTTTTCAAAGGTTGAATAAAAGCAAAAGAAAGAGAAAATCTTTTTGTTGTTTTTGCAAAGAGAGAAACAAAGAAGAACGGGCAAAAACTTCGAAAAGATCAAAGCGAATCAAACGGATAATACAATGAAAAAGTGAGAAGGGCACGTACCCCCCCAAGCTTAGGCTTTTGGCCTAAGTTGGTAGCAGCTACTGCCCCCAGGAGCCTCCTGCTCCAGGGGTATGGTGGTGAGACCAAGGGTCGTAGAAGGATGCTGGCGCGTACACCGAACTCCTTGGAGTATCCCACGAGGAAGGTTGCGAATGCCAAACAGAGGAAGACCCTTCACCAAACTCGGTGGCGGTCTCTTCCTGAAAATGTGGTATCTCACCGTGCCTCTCCTCGTCGGGCACAACCCCCTCCATGGGGTTATGGAACTGATGCTGGACCATGAACTCATCGAACTGGACAACATCAAAGGACCATCCATTCCTTCGAGAAAAATCAAACAAAAGAGGTGCAGGTAGACGGATCTCGCGTTCCGCGGTAGTTCCGAAACGCAAGATATAAACAAGGTTATCAAGCTCAGAACCCATGGTAACAAACTTATGCCTTTTCATAGCAGCAAGATCAAAGCTTAAATATGTAAAAGGAATATCATCAGGGTGTGGGGTGCCTCCAAGATGCTCTAAGATAAGTGTGGCATAAATGCCACCATATAAGTCCCCCTTGTTACCGTTCATAGCAAGGCGTCGAGCAATTAAGGTACCCAGATTATAATCAGACCTCCCTGAGAGGGCTGCTGCCAGGATAGCGATATCCGGAGCAGAAATGTTGCTCGTGTTGTCACGAGCTAACACCCCTCTAGCAATATAATATGCAAAATACCTGAGGTGAGGAAACAAGATACTGGAGATCTTCGACCGATGAATATCCCTCGTACCCATGTTGCAGAGAGAGTTGATGACGGTTTTCAGCTCAGAGGTCTGAGTGGCCATCCTTGCCGTCCTCCCAACGTTCGGCACACCTATTACTTCACAAAAATTTCCCAAAGTCATGGTGATGAGATCATTATAAATTTTAAACTCAATAGCACCTGATTCAGGATTATATCTAAAATTGTTAATGAAACTGGAGGTGAGTCTTTGATACTGAGTAACACGGCTGGTGACGGGCCGTGTCAAACCTGCATTAGCACAAAGATTATAAAACTCATCCTTGATTCCCGCAGCTTCCATGAATTCATCACATGGATATGTCATTGCACGTGCTGGACTTGTGTCTTCCAACAACTCCAGGGGCACATGATCCTCATTATAGCTCACCCTAGCAGTCGATGGTGAAGCTGCGGCTCTAGTGACTCGATCGGAGTGTGCGGGCCTCCTCTTCTCAAGCCATCCTTTTGCCCTTCCTAACAAACTCATTTCTGAAAAAAATTACAATTCACAAAAACGAGGATTAAAACAAAGTGAGCTAAGGCAAACTACTCAACTCACTTGCCCAAGGCATAAACTTGCATCAAAACTTGGAAAATAACTTTCTACACATGCATGCAAGCTCATCTCTACAGCACCAAGAACTACTAAATACTCACAAATGAGGCCACCAATCAAAAATCTAATTGGAGGGGTGGAGGAGTCACATACCAGGGAGTATTTGCTCAAAATTTCAGCTCAAATGATGGGCTGTAGAGAGAGATCGAAGAATCGCCCCCAAGAACAGCAAGAACAGAAAGAACAAGACCAGAACTCGGGTTTCTGGAAAAAGAGAGAGAGAGGAGAAGAAGAAATACCTGGAGGGGGGTCCCGTGGGCCCCAGGCGCCCTGTGGGCGCGGCCAGGGGCTGGGCCGCGCCAGCTGGCTGCCTGGGCCACTGGTGGCCCCCCCTGGCTGGCCCCAGGACTTTCCGGGTCTCTCCTGTTGTGGAAATTTTTAATATAATTTTTCTGGAATTTTTCTAAAAACTTCACTGTTGAAAATTTTTCGAAGTTCAAAAAGCTGCGAAACTCTCTGAAAATCTGAAGCAGTTAGTAGTATTGTGAAGCTTCAAAAACATAGATACTTGGTACAGCAAGTAGGACAACGATAAAAACAAAATGAAAACATAGCAAGCTCAACTTTTTATCCATATAAAACATGTTCACAAGTAAGGTTGATCAAGTCTTACCAACAAACAAGCGGTATATAGAGCAAAAAGTCTCACCTCCTACGAAGTAATCACTGAACTTTTACCTTGATGGACATTGTCCCTACCATGATAGTTTTGTATTTGTGAGGCACATGTAGTGGACAGTCCCATTCTCCAATTTTCACGGTCTCGATATTCTCTATAGAGTTGAGGGCATGCCTCCTGTCGGTCTTCTTTGGAAAATATACCGTGTGTTCTTTATCATTCACATGAAAGGTAACCTTCCCTTTGTTGCAATCAATAATAGCACCTGCGGTGTTAAGGAAAGGTCTACCAAGAATAATGGACATGCTCCCATCCTCGGGCATGTCGAGCACAACAAAATCAGTAAGGATTAAACAATTAGCAACTTCAACTGGAACATCCTCACAAATACCTATCGGAACAGCGGTTGACTTGTCAGCCATCTGAAGGGAGATATCTGTAGGAATTAGTTTCTCTAAACAAAGCCTTTCATAAAGAGAGAGAGGCATAAAACTCACTCCCGCTCCAAGATCACATAAAGCAGTTTTGACATAATTATTCTTTATGGAGCAAGGAATGGTGGGTATACCTGGATCACCAAGCTTCTCAGGAATCTTTCCGCTGAAAGAATAGTTAGCAAGCATAGTAGATATTGCATCATTAGGAACTTTTCTTTTGTTAGTGACAATATCTTTCATATATTTTGAATAAGGGAGTAACTTAATAGCATCAGTCAAAGGAATTTGAAGAAAAAGAGGTTTAATCCATTCACAAAACTTATTGTAATGCTCTTCTTCTTTAGATTTGATGGACTTACCTGGAAAGGGCATGGGTTTCTGTACCCATAGTTCTTTCTCCTTCCCGTGTTTTCTTGCGATGAAGTCTTCTTTAGTGTACCTCTTACGTTTGTCAGGTGCTTCTTCTTCTCGAACTTCAGGCGGATCATTCTTCTCATTATTATTACCTTCAGGTTCAGCACCGTCTTCAGTCTCAGCATCGGAAATAGATACACTGTTGGGATCAATAGCTGGCTCTTCATCTGCAATAGGATCATTAGAATTGTCAGTCTCTTTATGTTTCTTCTTCTTATTTGGAGAGACAACAACTTCTTCTTCCTGCATTTGAGAATCTTGCTCGATTCTCTTCGGATGTCCCTCTGGGTAAAGAGGATCTTGAGTACTAGTTCCCCCTCGGGTCTTAATCCCAAAAGCCTGCAATTTATCTTGTTTGGCATTGTTAGCAAGCAAATCTCTTTGCACATTAGAAATTTGATCAAGCTGAGTTTGAACCATATGAAAATGCTTCACAAGACATTGAACATCATTAACTGTTCTATCTAAAACACCAAGCAACTTTTTGATAGCAAGGGAATTATCATGCAACTGACTTTCTATCCTCTCATTAAAATGATTCTGTTTCATAATAAAATTATCAAACTCATCTAAACATTGATCAGGAGGCTTACCATGAGGGATGTCACTTGCGTTGAAATCTAAAAGAGAGTGTACCTCTACCATAGGAGGGTGAGTGGTAGGCTCACACAGCTTCTCAATAGGGGGTAGATTCTTCACGTCTTCAGCTTTAATACCTTTCTCTTTAATAGACTTCTTTGCTTCTCGCATATCCTCGGGGCTTAGAACAAACATGCCCCTCTTCTTTGTTGGTGGAGGTGGTTCAGGGACGGACCAATCTTCATGGTTTTTGGCAATCCTGCCCATCAGATCTTCCGCATCGTCCGGTGTTCTTTTCCTGAAAACACAACCAGCACAACTGTCCAAATAGGACCTAGATTCATCAGTTAGACCAGCATAGAATATATCAATTAATTTATTCTTAGGAATTTCATGTCCTGGTCTAGCCCGAATCAAACCGCAGTACCTCCCCCAAGCTTTAGGGAGGGACTCATCCTACAACTGTTTAAAGTTATAAATTCTTTGTAGAGCAGCATGTTGCATGTGAGCAGGAAAATACTTATCAACAAAAGAGTGAGCTAAGTCCTGAGGACTCTTAACAGAACCGCATGGGAGTGAATCATACCATGCTTTAGCACCTTCCTTCAACGAGAAAGGAAGAAGCTTGGTCACATAAAAGTAGCGTATCTTTTCATCTGTGGTAAACAGGCTACCTAACTCACCGAGTTTAGTCAGGTGTGCAATAGCATCATCATTTTCTCTGCCATAAAAGGGGTCAGCTTCAACCATAGGTATAAGTGAAAGATCAATAGAGAAATCAAAATCAGGATCATCAATGCATATAGGAGATGTAGCAAACTCAGGATTAGGAACGGTTTTGTTTTTCAAAGAGTGTTTTTCAAATATTTTCTTAATAACTTCAGGGTCAGAGCCAGCAAACTCTGTCAGTTCCCTGCATAGATCTTCATCAAGCATATAGTAATCATCATCAAGGAGCCTCTCTTGGAGTTCACTCAAATCAGGATAATCATAAGTTTCACCAATAGGGTAGCGAGTAACAGGGAGTTCAATTCCATATTTTTCAGCAGCAGCAGTAATTTGTTTCTCAAGAGCATAACCAAGCGAACTAATATCATCATCAAAAGTAGTAGAAGCAGCATCAAGAGTATCAGACATAGTAACAGATTCAGTAGGAGCATCATGTGGTGGTGGTGAGGCAAACTTACTCATAACAGAAGGTGAATCAAGTGTAGCACTAGTGCTCAGAGCAGTACCTCTTCTTGTAATGGATAGTAAGATCGGAACCTTGGGGTCTCCTTTCTTACCCATAGTGAATAAAGTGCAGCAGGTAGGATACCTCAAGTAGACTTGTAAATATTGCTATGCTCCCCGGCAACGGCGCCAGAAAATGGTACTTGATAACCCTCAACCGTAAGGGATCGAGATAGTCTTTGCGGGTAAGAATAACCCAATTTATTGATTCGACACACGGGGAGCCAAAGAGTATTTATAAGCTTTAACAGTTGAGTTGTCAATTCAACCGCACCTGAAATATACTAACTTGCAACGAAAGATAAGTGGTAACAGTGATATGATAGTGATGATAGTAATAGTAAAAAGTAAACAGTAAAAGTAAATGGCAGAAGTAGCAACTAGTGACAAGCAAAGTTTAAAATACTGTAGGCTAGGGAGATGGATGGTTGGGCGTTGCATGGATGAGATAGATTCTAACTTGGAGCACGGCACACGGAAAAGTAATGATCATCTAGGCAAATATCAAACATTAGGCATGTATCCCGTAGGTAGTTGTACGTGCTTGCAATAAGAACTTGCACAACATCTTTTGTCCTACCATCCCGCTACGAACGGGGCCAAAAGGAACTAATGGATATTAAGGTGCTCCTGTCAAAGAGCACCGGAACAAAGCAATGAACTCAATGGATACATGTAATCCTCAAACTACGGACCATCCCCTTTGGTGTCCCAAGCTGTCACTTTTGGGATCGCCGGTTCCAAACCGTAACAGGTGCATACAACTCATAGATAGGATCAAGAACACAAATATATTCATGCAAACACATATGGTTCAGATCTGAAATCATGGCACTCGGGCCCTAAGTGTCAAGCATTAAGAATAACAAGTTGTAGCAAAGATGATAAACACCATACTAGATGATAGGCAACATGCCCCCAACAATCTGACGAACTATTACATGATCTAACTCATCCAATCCCTACCATCCCCTTCGCCTACAGCAAGAGAATTACTCACACATGAAGGGGGAAGTCATGGAGGGATGATGGAGTGGTGATGATGATGACGATGGCGGCGATCTCCCCTCTCCGGAGGCCAATTCAGCCTCCAGATTAGCCCTCCCGAAGAAGAACAGAGGGTGGCGGCGGCTCCGCGACGAAAAACAGCGAAAGAACTTCCGATCTGGGGTTTCTGCGTCGGGAGGAAAAATACGGGCTAAAGTAGGGCACCAGGGGGTGTGGGACCCACCCAGGCGCC
>LR738715.1:855677636-855724658 GCA_902687465.1 Secale cereale | reverse complement strand
GCGCCCACAGGGCGCCTGGGCACCCCCTGGCCCCCCTCTGGCCCCACTTCTGGTATTTGGTTTCTTCGGGTGCGTGGATTTTTCGTGATTTTTCGTGGATTTTTCTGAGATGCTTAAAAATCCGTTTTCCTGCACACAAATAAACCATACAGGCAGCTCTGCTGAAAACAGCGTCAGTCCGGGTTAGTTTAGTCCAAATCATGCAAGAATGAGGTCAAAACAATATCAAAAGTGTTTAGAAAAGTAGATACGTTTGAGACGTATCAGTCATCTGTCTCGAAATCCTCTGAGGAGGAGGTATCTGTAACCAGCAAGATATTTGCTACAGCAGGTAGCATTGTCTGCTCTGAAGACCTTATTTTCACTCTAGATTTTTGCATCACCAATTCAAATGGTTGACGCACAGGAAGAGTAGTTGAATATACAAGCATTATCAACAAATGGAATACGTAATAAAAAAAGGATGGCATGATATAATTCACATATATGATGCTTGGCTAAACTACATGGCATTGCATAATTCACATATGTAATGCCTTGCAACAAGATATCATATAATTCACATATATAATGTCCCGCAACAAGATGGCATTGCATAATTCACATATATGGTAATTACACACTAAACATGTGGCATTCACACAAAGCATGTCTAAACTAAGGAAAGGACATAGCGATGCAATACACCATATGCACGATATGAGCAATATAACCTTGTTGCATACTATTTGTCGTTACCGTTACTCGCTCGTTACATATTATCTTGCTATCTAACTATCTGTTACCGACAATTTCAGTGCTTGCAGACATTACTTTGCTGAAAACTACTTGTCATTTTATTCTGCACTTCGTTGGGTTCGACACTCTTACTTATCAAAAGGACTACGATTGATACCCTATACTTGTGGGTCATCAGGCCTATCCGCCTTATGTGTTTTTTGTTTTCTTGGGGTTGTTGAGTTGTGCCCTCAGCAGAACACTTGACTTTGGGTCGTGCTACTTTGTTGCATGTGTAGGTGTGAACATTGTTGTACCCTTTGGCTATGGCGGTTTTCTTTATTTATAAAACGGGGCGAAAGTCTTTTTCGGTAGCAGCTCGGTCATTTGGAAGGAAAATGTTTTCGTGTTTTCTGTGAATTGTAGGCTATAGGTTTAGGAGCAGGATGTGTGCCTATTTCTTCTTCACCTTGCTTGATGTGGTATTTGGAGTTAGCTATCCCTAGTAGACTATAAACTAGTTTATCAGCAGTTTAGTCCATGGTCAAGCAGGTATGCTTGAACAAGAAATAACTTCATTAGTGCCATTGTTGACGGACATTTTTTTCAAGTCCCTTTGAGTTTGGTCACAAATATACACAAAAAAGACCAAACATGGACAATTACTGCACCACTAAACACTAATAATGTTGGATGTACGTCCGAGAACTTGTCAATCGCCATCTTAGTGCGCGGGGACGAGGTGACCGCGATGTCTCCATGGTCGAGGTAGTGAAGGAACCGGCCACACACATTGGCGATCGTCGGGGAGGGCTTGCCCTTCTTTGCGGTGGCCACACGCCAACTCCTTGCCGCTGCCGAAAAGCCCGTGCTGGCGCATGGTGCGCATGGATCCTCGGCCTCGACGCGACGTCGCGACTGGGAGGGCAGTTCCTTGATGCGGTGGCGCAACGGGGTGGGGTGGGGGATTCTCCTTGTGGCCTCGTTTGGTAGAAGCGGTCGGAGGGGTTTCCACCGGAATTTCCTCTTATGGCCCAGAATCCTCCCAAATCCCCTTTGGCACATTTCGTACACATGGTTTTCTCGGCCCAATCCCTCCCAACCCCCTCCGAACCCCTCCTTTCCACGCGGCTCTCAGCCCTCGAGGGGGCACTCGAGGATTTGGACGAAACGCTGCCGCCGCCCGGCTCCTCCTCAAGACACCGCCGCCTGACTCCTCAACATGCTGTCGACCGACGCCTGGACGCAGGCGTGCCTCCTCCGCCGTACTGGCCTTCTCCCCGGTGGTAAGCCCTCGCCTCGCGTCCCCTCCTTTCCCCTCGTCGTCTAGGTTTCTTTCCATCTGCCCGGCCATGGCTGCTGGCTCGTCCTCCCCGGTGAGCTCAGCGAGCACGCCGTCTCCGAGGGCACCAAGGCCATCACCAAGTTCACCTCCTAGACTGATGATGCATCACTTGTTGTGACACATGTAGTTGGCTGCTGTTGTCTCCTGTTAGTGATCGCTGACTCTGCTTATGTATCTGCAAGTAGGGGTAGGAGTGGTCATCTGTGTGATGGATGATTGCCAACGCTTCGTTGGCTAGTTGGTTGTGAGAATTGAAGTTGCTGATCTATCTGAATTTAATGTTGCCAGTAGTATTGATACGTCTCCAACGTATCTATAATTCTTTATTGTTCCATGCTATTATTTATGAAGTCTTGGATGTTTAATGGTCTTTATCATACACTTTTATATCATTTTTGGGACTAACCTACTAACCCAAAGGCCCAGTCCAAATTGTTGTTTTTTGCCTGTTTCAGGGTTTTGCAGAAAAAGAATATCAAACGAAGTCCAACCGGAATGAAACCTTCGCAAGAGATATTTTTGCAGAAAATCACGCATAGGGAACTTGAGAACCACGTCAGGGGAGCATCGAGGCGCCCACGAGGGTGGGGGTCCCGTCCCCCTTCCCAGGGCGCGCCCCCTGCCTCGTGGGCCCCTCGAGCACCCCTCGGTGTCCTCCTTCCTCCTATATAAGTCTATGTACCCCGAAACCTTCGACAACAGAGAGAAAACCCTAATTCCACCGTCGTAACATTCTGTTCCCATGAGATCCCATCTTGGAGCCTGTTCCGGAGCTCCACCGAAGGGGGATCCATCACGGAGTTCTTCTTCATCATCATCATCGCCCTCACCATGAGTTGTGTGTAGTTTACCACAGACCTTCGGGTACATAGCTAGTATCTAGATGGCTTCTTCTCTCTCTCTGGATCTCAATACAAAGTTCTCCTCGGTCTTCGAGGAGATCTATTTGATGTAATCTCTTTTTGCTGTGTGTTTGTCGAGATCCGATGAATTGTGAGTTTATGATCAAGATTATCTATGAGAAATATTTAGTTCTTCTCTGAACTTTTTATGTGTGCTCATAATATCCTTGCAAGTCCCTTCGAATTATTGGTTTGGTTTGGCCTACTAGATCTATAGTTCTTGCAATGGGAGAAGTGCCTGGCTTTGGGTTCAATCTTGCGGTGTCCTTTCCCAGTGACAGTAGGCCAGCAAGGCACGTATTGTATTGTTGCCATTGAGGATAAAAAGATGGGGTTTATATCATATTGCTTGAGTTTATCCCTCTACATCATGTCATCTTGCTTAAGGCGTTTATCTATTCTTATGAACTCAATACACTAGATGCATGATGGATAGCGGTCGATGTGTGGAGTAATAGTAGTAGATGCAGACAGGAGTCGGTCTACTTGTCTCGGACGTGATGCCTATATACAATGATCATGCCTAGATAGTCTCATAATTATTCGCTTTTCTATCAATTGCTCGACGGTAATTTGTTTACCCGCCGTAGAATATCGCTATCATGAGAGAAGCCACTAGAGAACACTATGGCCCCCGGGTCTATTCTCAGCATATCAATCTACATCTACTTTACTTTTTCCGCTTTTACGTTATGTTCTTATAAACAAAAAATACCAAAAATATAAACTATCATCTCTATCATATCTCGCTTTCGTAAGTGACCGTAAAGGGATTGACAACCCCTTATCGCGTTGGCTGCAAAATTCTTATTTGTTTGTGCAGGTGCGAGGGACTCGCGCGTGGTCTCCTACTGGATTGATACCTTGGTTCTCAAAAACTGAGGGAAATACTTACGCTATTGTGTTGCATCTCCCTTTCCTCTTTGAGGAAATACAACGCAAGCTCGAGAAGTAGCAAGAAGAATTTTTGGCGCCGTTGCCGGGGAGGCTTACGCAAAAGTCATATACCAAGTACCTATCACAAACCCTTATCCTTTGTATTTCATTTTTGACTCTCGTTTTCCTCTCCCCCACTTCACCCTTGCCGTTCTATTTGCCCTTCTTCTGCTGTGTGTTTATCGTTCGCTTGCTTCTTGTTTGCTTGTGTGTGTTGGATTGCTTGCTTGTCACTATGGCTCAGAACAATACCAAATTGTGTGACTTCTCCAATACCAACATCAATGATTTTATTAGCACTCCGATTGCTCCTATTACCGATGCTGAATCTTGTGAGATCAATGTTGCTTTGTTGAATCTTGTCATGAAAGATCAATTCTCTGGCCTACCTAGTGAAGATGCTGCTACCCATCTAAAAAACTTTGTTGATTTCTGTGATATGCAAAAGAAAAGGGATACAGATAACGATATTGTAAAATTGAAGTTATTTCTGTTTTCAATTAGAGATCGTGTGATAAAACTTGGTTTTCCTCTTTGCCTAGAAATAGTATTGATTCGTGGAATAAGTGCAAAGATGCTTTTATCACTAAGTATTTCCCTCCTGCTAAGATCATCTCTCTTAGAAACGATATTATGAATTTTAAGCAACTAGATCATGAGCATGTTGCACAAGCTTGGGAGAGAATGAAATTGATGATACGTAATTGCCCTACACATGGTTTCAATCTATGGATGATTATTCGGAACTTTTATGCTGGCTTGAATTTTCCTTTTAGAAATCTTTTAGATTCGGCCGCAGCAGGCACTTCCATGGAAACTACCTT
The DNA here is from genome assembly GCA_902687465.1 of Secale cereale. Lineage (NCBI taxonomy): Eukaryota > Viridiplantae > Streptophyta > Magnoliopsida > Poales > Poaceae > Secale > Secale cereale. The sequence goes on along the minus strand of LR738715.1, from coordinate 855,719,934 downwards.
AGGAGAAGCTACCAAACTCCTAGATAATATTATGGTTAATTATTCTCAATGGCACACCGAAAGATCTACTAGTAAAAAAGTGCATGCTATCGAAGAAATTAGTGTTTTGAGTGGAAAGATGGATGAACTTATGAAATTATTTGCTGCTAAGAGTGCTTCTTCTGATCCTATTTATATGCCTTTGTCCACTTTGATTGAGAATAACAATGAATCTTTGGATGTGAATTTTGTTGGTAGGAATAATTTTGGTAACAATGCTTATAGAGGTAATTTTAATCCTAGGCCTTTTCCTAGTAATTCCTCTAATAATTATGGTAATTCCTATAACAACTCTTATGGAAAGATGCCTTCTGAATTTGAAACTAGAGTTAAGGAGTTTGTGATCTCGCAAAAGAATTTCAATTCTATGCTTGAAGAGAGATTGCTTAAGACTGATGAATTGGCTAGAAGTGTGGATAGAATTACTCTTGATGTTGATTCTTTGAAACTTAGATCTATCCCACCTAAGCATGATATCAATGAGTCTCTCAAAGCCATGAGAATTTCCATTGATGAATGCAAGGAAAGAACCGCTATGATTCGTGCTAAAAGAGAGGATTATATTAAAGCATGTTCTTCTAGTTATCATGAAAATAAAGATGAAGATCTGAAAGTTATTGATTTGTCTCCTATTAGATCCTTGTTTTCTAGTATAAATTTTGATGAAGATAGGATTGGAGATAATTCTGCTTTAAAGTGTCCCAATGATTCGGAGTTTTTAGATCTTGATGCTAAAATTGCTAAAAGTGGGAGTGAAGAGATTAAAACTTTGCATAGTGATGAACCCACTACTTTGGATTTCAAGGGATTCAATTATGATAATTGCTCTTTGATTGATTGTATTTCCTTGTTGCAATCCGTACTAAATTCTCCGCATGCTTATAGTCAAAATAAAGCTTTTACCAAACACATAGTTGATGCTTTGATGCAATCTTATGAAGAAAAACTTGAGTTAGAACTTTCCATCCCTAGAAAGCTTTATGATGAGTGGGAACCTACTATTAAAATAAAAATAAAAGATCATGAATGATATGCTTTGTGTGATTTGGGTGCAAGTGTCTCCACTATCCCAAAAACTTTGTGTGATTTGCTAGGGTTCCATGAGCTTGATGATTGTTCTTTAAATTTGCATCTTGCGGATTCCACTATTAAGAAACCTATGGGAAGAATTAATGATGTTCTTATTGTTGCCAATAGGAATTATGTGCCCGTAGATTTCATTGTTCTTTATAGATTGCAATCCTTCATGTCCTATTATTCTTGGTAGACCTTTCCTTAGAACGATTGGTGTAATTATTGATATGAAGGAAGGAAATATTAGATTCCAATTTCCATTAAGGAAAGGCATGGAACACTTTCCTAGAAAGAAAATCAAATTACCATATGAATCTATCATGAGAGCCACTTATGGATTGCCTTCCAAAGATGGCAATACCTAGATTTATCTTGTATCGTGCCTAGCTAGGGGCGTAAAATGATAGCGCTTGTTGGGAGGCAACCCAATTATATATATTTTTTGTTTTTGTTGCTGTTAAGGAATAAATATTGCATCTAGCCTCTGTTTAGATGTGGTTTCATGTTTTGTTTAGTGTTTGTGCCAAGTAGAACCTTTGGGAAGATGTGTGTGAAGTTTATGTGATCTTGCTGTGAAAAACATAATTGTTAGCGCTCACTAGAATGGTCGTCAGATTTTACTGGAGCGTGCTATTTAGTTGATTCTTTTTGCATATGATTAATAGACAAATTCCACGCATTTACCAATTTAGTTTGAATTTTTTGGAGTTCCAGAAGTTGGCAAAACCTGCAGATTACTATAGATTGTTCTGTTTTTGACAGATTCTGTTTTTCGTGTGTTGTTTGCTTATTTCAATGCATCTATGAGTAGTATTGGCAAGTATGAACCATAGAGAAGTTGGAATACAGTAGGTTTAACACCAATATAAACAAATAATGAATTCATTGCAGTACCTTTGTGTAGTGGTTTGCTTTCTTATACTAACGGAGCTCACGAGAATTTTTGTCTAAGTTTTGTGTTGTGAAGTTTTCAAATTTTGATTATTGCTTTGATGGACTATGGAACAAAGAGTATCAAAGGCCTAAGCTTGGGGATGCCCATGGCTCCCCAAGTAAAATTCAAGGATAATCAAAAGCCTAAGCTTGGGGATGCCCCGGGAAGGCATCCCCTCTTTCGTCTTCATCCATCGGTAACTATACTTGGAGCTATATTTTTATTCACCACATGATATGTGTTTTGCTTGGAGCGTCTTGTATAATTTGAGTCTTTGCTTGTTAGTTTGTCACAATCATACTTGCTGGACACACCTATTTGAGAGAGTTAAATATGTCCTAGGAATTGTTAGAACACTCTATGTGCTTCAGTTATATCTTTTGAGTTGAATAGTTTTTGCTCTAGTGCTTCACTTATATATTTTAGAGTGCGGTGGTGGTAATATTTTGTAGAAATAGTTGAACTCTCATGCTTCACTTATATCTATTTGAGAGTCTATTAAAACAGCATGGTAATGTGTTCAGGCTACAAAACTAGTCTTCACATGATAGACATCCAAGGTCAATGTAGTAAAAAGTTTCACACTAAGTGCATTGAATATGATGAGATGTTGGATGCTTGATAATTGTTTTGAGATATGAGGATTGTGATATTAGAGTCATGCTAGTGGAGTTATTATGAAATTGAGAAATACTTGTGTTAAGGTTAGTGATTCCCGTATCATGCACGTATGGTGAACCGCTATGTGACGAAGTTAGAGCATGAGGTATTTGTAAAGTGTCAACCTTTGTGTGGAGGTCGGGGCGCGCGATGGTTAACTCCTACCAACCTCCCCCCTAGGAGCATGCGTTGATTGCTTTGTTTTGATGACTCGTAGATTTTTGCAATAAGTATATGAGTTCTTATGACTAATGTTGAGTCCATGGATTATACGCACTCTCACCCTTCCACCATTGCCAGCCTCTCTTGTACCATGCAACTTTCACGGGTGCCATAAAGCCACTATATATCCTTCCTCAAAACAGCAACCATATTATTCCTCAAAACAGCCACCATACCTACCTATCATGGCATTTCCATAGACATTCCGAGATATATTGCCATGCAACTTTCCACCCTTCCGTTCATATGACACGCATCATATTGTCATATTGCCATTGCATGATCATGTAGTTGACATCGTATTTGTGGCAAAGCCACCATGCATAACTTTTGATACATCTCACTCTTGTTTCATTGCACATACCGGTACACCGCCGGAGGCATTCATATAGAGTCATGCTTTGTTGAAGTATCGAGTTGTAATGAAAGTGTGATGATCATCATTATTAGAGCATTGTCCCATGTGAGGAAAGGCTAAATCTATAAAGCCCCTCCGCAAAAAAAAAAGAAAAAAAGAAAGGCCAAAGAAAAAGAAAAAAGAAAGGCCCAAAAAAGAGAAAAGAAAAAAGGGACAATTGCTACTATCTTTTTTCCACACATGTGCTTCAAAGTAGCACCATGTTCTTCATTGTAGAGAGTCTCATGCTTAGTCACTTTATATACTAGTGGGAATTTTTCGTTATAGAACTTGGCTTGTATATTCTCACAATGGGCTTCCTCAAATGCCCTAGGTCTTCGTGAGCAAGCAAGTTGGATGCACACCCACTAGTTTCTTTTGTTGAGCTTTCATTCATATTTAGCTCTAGTGCATACGTTGCATGGCAATCCCTACGCACTCACATTGATATCTATTGATGGGCATCTCCATAGCCCGTTGATACGCCTAGTCGATGTGAGACTATCTCCCTCATTTTTGTCTTCTCCACAACCACCTCTATTCCATCCATAGTGCAATGTCCATGGCTCACGCTCATGTATTCCGTGAAAGTTGAAAGGTTTGAAAAGATAGAGTATGAAAACAAGTGCTTGGCTGAAATTGGGGTTGTGCATGATATGAATATTTTGTGTGATGAAGAGGGAGCATAGCCAGACTATATGATTCTGTAGGAATAAATTTCTTTAGCCATAGTATATTGAGATGACATGATTGCTTTGTTAGTATGCTTGAAGTATTATTATTTCTTATGTCAATAGACTTTTATCTTGAATCTGTCAGATCTGAACATTCACGTCACAATTAAGAGAATTACATTGAAAAACTATATTGGGTAGCATTCCACATCAAAAATTCTTTCTTTATCATTTACCTACTTGAGAACGAGCGGGAATTAAGCTTGGGGATGCTTGATACGTCTCCAACGTATCTATAATTTTTTATTTTTCCATGCTATTATTTATGAAGTCTTCGATGTTTAATGGGCTTTACCATACACTTTTATATCATTTTTGGGACTAACCTACTAACCCAAAGGCCCAGTCCAGATTGCTATTTTTGCCTGTTTCAGGGTTTTGCAAAAAAGAATATCAAGCAGAGTCCAAACAGAATGAAACCTACGCAAGAGATATTTTTGGAGAAAATCATGCACAGGGAACTTGAGAACAACGTCAGGGGAGCATCGAGGTGCCCATGAGGGTGGGGGCATGCCCCCCTTCCCAGGGCACGCCCCCTGCCTTGTGGGCCCCTCAAGCACCCCCCCCCCCGGTGTCCTCCCTCCTCCTATATAAGTCTATGTACCCCGAAACCTTCGACAGCAGAGAGAAAACCCTAATCCCACCACCGTAACCTTCTGTTCCCGTGAGATCCCATCTTGGAGCCTGTTTCGGAGCTCCACCGAAGGGGGATCCATCACGGAGTTCTTCATCATCATCATCATCGCCCTCACCATGAGTTGTGAGTAGTTTACCACAGACCTTCGGGTCCATAGCTAGTATCTAGATGGCTTCTTCTCTCTCTCTGGATCTCAATACAAAGATCTCCTCGGTCTTCGAGGAGATCTATTCGATGTAATCTCTTTTTGCAGTGTGTTTGTCGAGATTCGATGAATTGTGAGTTTATGATCAAGATTATCTATGAGAAATATTTGGTTCTTCTCTGAACTTTTTATGTGTGCTCATAATATCCTTGCAAGTCTCTTCGAATTATTGGTTTGGTTTGGCCTACTAGATCTATAGTTCTTGCAATGGGAGAAGTGCTTGGCTTTGGGTTCAATCTTGCGGTGTCCTTTCCCAGTGACAGTAGGGGCAGCAAGGCATGTATTGTATTGTTGCCATCGAGGATAAAAAGATGGGGTTTATATCATATTGCTTGAGTTTATCCCTCTACATCATGTCATCTTGCTTAAGGCGTTACTCTGTTCTTATGAACTCAATACACTAGATGCATGCTGGATAGCGATCGATGTGTGGAGTAATAGTAGTAGATGCAGGCAGGAGTCGGTCTACTTGTCTCGGACATGATGCCTATATACAATGATCATGCCTAGATAGTCTCATAATTATTCGCTTTTCTATCAATTGCTCGACAGTAATTTGTTTACCCGCCATAGAATATCGCTATCATGAGAGAAGCCACTAGAGAACACTATGGCCCCCGGGTCTATTCTCAACATATCAATCTACATCTACTTTACTTTTTCTGCTTTTACTTTCTGTTCTTATAAACAAAAATACCAAAAATATAAACTATCATCTCTATCATATGTCACTTTCGTAAGTGACCGTAAAGGGATTGACAACCCCTTATCGCATTGGCTGCGAAGTTCTTATTTGTTTGTGCAGGTGCGAGGGACTCGCGCGTGGTCTCCTACTGGATTGATACCCTGGTTCTCAAAAACTGAGGGAAATACTTACGCTACTGTGCTGCATCTCCCTTTCCTATTCGAGGGAACACAACGCAAGCTCGAGAAGTAGCAAGTATTATTACTGAATTTCATCGGAGTCGTTGAATGCTTGTTGATGCCTCGTTGGTAGTGAGAACTGAATTATGTCGTACCAACTGAGAATTAGCGATAGTTATGCATTTCTGTATTGGTAATTTCAATTTTTACTAGGTGCTTAAATTAATCTCTGCCATGTTTGTGCTTTCATGTCGTAACAATTTTATTTGGTCTGCAAATTCTTGATGCCCATCCTTAGTTTCCATCTCTGCATTAGGGGCAGAGCCAAGTCTTGTTCAGTTCTCCATCGTGAACTTAGCATATCAGCAACAGTTTGGTGTTATACATGAGCATGTTACTCTGAAAATAGCAAATGTGATTTGTTTTCTAGAAAAATGAAATGCAAGTTCTCTTATACAAACAGTGTAAAATGAATCGGATTATCTGAATCAACGAATCATCTAATAGTTGTTTCAATCGTGTTGTGCTTCAGTTTTATAACGATGGCAGTTGTTCTTTTTTTAACTCTTGTGATGTGCTCGAGCAATTTTCTTTCCCTGAACCTTCTACATCTCGCTGATCATCCATGGATGAGTAAATTGTCGGTATATGTCTTAATTATTTCTACAGGGTAAGATTTTTACTTCATCTGATTTGTTGTATGGCTCGCAATGAAACATTGCCGCTGAAAACAAAATTCAGTGAACTGTCGATGTAGGTATTGATCCAATTCCATCGGCATGTTGTAGAAATTCTTTTGAGTAGATGATTGGCTACCAAATGAACTCAGGAGATGTACCAGCTACAGATTGTTGTTTCAATGGAAAGTTTATATTTGATCATACTTGTTAAGAGTAAATGCTCTCACAGGAACGTGCATGCCGAAGTGTTAGGATGGCCTTGTGCTATCTACTCCCTCTGTTCTCAACTTAGATATGTTCTTATTTTGATAGAATCCTGCCGCTTGGATATCTTCTTATTTTAAGTGTAAATTCATTCCAGGGCCAAAGACTTGTACATGTTCAGTTTAGTACTGTACTGAACTAGTTTTGCTTTGACAATTGTGGCTGGCTAATGTATCTCTGCTGCTGACTCTGCTTAGTTTCTGTGGTACTATTGTATCTGTATCAGTGATTATCTTGCCAACACTAGCTTTTCTATTCATCTAAACTGAATATTGTTATATCTCTGCATTTGTATTTTATTATCTGCAAGTAGTAGGGCTTGTTTTGCATGTATTACGCTTAGTTGCTTGCTATGTTCGGGCGATACTTAACAAAATCTACTATTATGCTTTCATATGTATTACTCCCTTTGTAAATAGAACTAATGTTGATGTAGCAAAGCTATTTGCTGTAATAGTTTTTCTCAAGGCACTCTAATATTCATCTCTTTTTGTTTCATTGGGTTCTCAAGCACCAAAAGAAGCCATAATAAACAAGGCAGATGGATAAATTTCTCCCAGATTCTCAATGCTAGATGACCATGACACCAAAATATGGATACATTTCTTTGCATTATATTTGTTGCAAAATGATGTTGTGGTTGTGATAACTGTTTGGTGCGAAAGATTATGTTATGATAAATTATGAATGCTGAGATTTGGGATTCAAATTCATGATGTTATGATAAATTAGTTTGTTGTTGTGATGAGATATTGATGTCAAGTCATGCAAAATTATGTTGCTGTTGGAAAAACTGCTGCTAAACTATGAGATATTGATTTCAAGTCATTTTTATCCGTTGACCTTTACTATTCTGTAGCAAGGATATAAGGGGAGCTAGTTACATTGTAAATATTGGATTTTTAAATGTTCTACACCATATTATGTCAACATGACAAACCCTTTCTACCAAATAGAAATTTTAAACAAAGAGGATTGTGAAAGGAAGGGTTTTGAGGATTCAAAGGGTTTTGAGGGGATTGGGTGGAAGAGGGGGATTCACCAAATCCCCTGAAATCCCTCCCTCCCAAAACCTCTACAATCCCTTCCTATCAAACCAGGCTTGAGGTTGTGTTCGGTAGATAGGGATTTGAAGGGGGTTTGGCATGGATTGACGTGGATTCAATCCCCTACAAGTCAACACCACCCCAAATCCCCTCCAATCCTCTTGGGGAGGGGCGAACAAAGCTTGACGAGGAGGTCGTGTGGCGGTGGCGGTGATGGCGGTGCCGGACCACGGTCAAAGAGCGACCACATGAGGAGCGGCTCGAGCTACCATTCCTATTCCGTTAATCATCGGTCCACGCTGCCTCGGCGACGAGGGATGGCTGTTGCTGCTCCTCCTTGTGCTAGGAGAGCACCACCTCCTCGGTCTTGATCCAAACGCCCATGCCATGATCCGGAGCTCCCGGTGGATCCTCCTGCCGATGTGGACTTGGCCATGATGACAATGTGGGGTAGAGAGGAGAGGCGAAGGGGCGGCGCGGAGGAGATGTAATAGAGTTTTCCGATGTGGCGGCCTGTTTCAATAACCGAGGGCAGGCGGACCGGCGCCACATCAAAGCAGCCGCCCGGGCGGAGTAGGCTTCTCGGTCGTCGCGTTCGCATTGAAGTGGTGGCTTCATCCCATCCGTCCACGTCTGTCTAACCGCGTCGTCCAATCGCTTCTACTTTGGAGCGGCAAAACAACATGAATGTGTGTAGGCGGTTCTGAAAAAAGACTAGCAGTGATGAATATGGGTGGACCAAGCAGTTAGGCACGTACCAGCGGACGTCCGGACGCCCGCAAATCTCCTACGAGTTTGCTTTGGGGATTGATCGCCTGGATTGGTCCATGCACGTTTGGAGGATGATGTTGGAGGGTTCAAATATTCCAGACCACTCAATCCATACATCTACGGACGGTTTAATGGACTGCGTTGGAGATGCCCTACCAACTACTCCCTCCGTTCCGATTTACTCGTCGTGGTTTTAGTTCCACGACAAGTAAATCAGAACGGAGGGAGTAGCGGCCAGAGTTGGCCTTGTGTGATTAATTATGTTGAGATACTTCATCGAGCATACAAGTGTACTCGTGTTGTTTGTTATCTAAAGGTACTTCATCTACTTAATCTTGTTTTCTTGTTGACGGCCTGTTGCACTTATCTAAATTCAAAATTGCTGGGCCGTGACCATGGTTTCCAATTTTAGTTTTAAATAAATTTCAGCTCCAATCGAAATCACTGAAATTCAGTTATTTCAGTTTGCATTTCGGTCGAAATATTCACTTGAATTTAATTAAATATTTGAAATTTTTAAGAAATGTTTTGAAAAATATTTGATTTCCTGTGTACTACTGAAATTGCTGAAATATTTTGGCCGAAACGTAATATTTCAGTGTCTACTGAAATTCATGAAATTCAGTGAAATCTCACTGAAAGTGGAAACCATGGCCGTGACACATCGAGCATACAAGTGTACTCATGTGTTTGTTACCGTGAGATGGCTAATCATGGATTTAACTCATGGTGTTTATTATCATCGGACTGACAGGTCAAGACGAGAGACATGGTTTTCACAAGCAACAGGAAACTTCTGGTCTTGTCCCTCCCTAAAAAAAAAACTGTTTGCATGTCGCGGTGTATTGTTTAGATCGATCCAAATAGTTGAGACGAAAAATATGCTTAGGATTCATGGACAAAAGAAGATAAAATTGTGCCTAGCTTTACCGAGCAAATACCAACATTTTCACATGCACGGTTGAAGAGTTGTGATTTAACTGACACAATCACAATCAGTCAGATAGAATGTGCATACTCATGTTTTTACAAAATAAATAATTTATGGAGATGCTAGGAGAAGTACTAGCTAGTGGAAATATATATCATGCAATGTGATTTTAAAAATACATTGTACATAGGAAAAATAGAAATAAGTTGCTGCAAGATAAAAACTATGACCGGATGGTTTAGTAAAAATGAATGAATATAATAGGGAGTTAGCAATACTATATAACAAAGGTTCGAAAAAGAACTTTGCACTGCACATAGCTGAACCTTCTCAATCAGGAAGAGAAAAAAAAAAGAAACATAAATAGAGATGTGAAACATGCATCATCCTAAAAGGAGTCACCGAGATTAATTTGTTTTTAACATGACAAGTAGCCAAGGGCTTGGATAGAAGAGAAGTAAAGAGTGGAAGTACCTAGCTGCAAAGAAAAGGGCACAGCGCTGCCACAAGCGCACGGTAAGATAGCTCAGGGGCGAATCTGTAAAATTCGAAGGGACCGGCGCGCGAAATGTCGAAAAAATTTGGACCATTTCTCGATTTGTGCGTGTCATCCTTGCGCAGGGGCCATGCTAATCTTCTCTGTATCGTTCCAATTTTATCGGATGTCCCCGAAGGGACGATGAAGTAGGAAGAGCGAGGGTTATAAACCGCTGCAGAGCTCCTTCGCTAAGCGATGTGGTACTAAACTCTGGGCGCTGCTGTCGCCCGCGAGCCGCAGGAACCCCTACGCGGGATGGTGCAAATGGGCCGCATCTGCGTGCAGCCTGGTTCTTCCTCCGCTGGCCCAACTTGGAGACAAACTGGAGAATGGATACCGGAACAGGCCCTGTCATAGTAGTGGACTAGTGGCAGGTTACGCTATGTAAAAAAGTAGTGGCAATTTTTTTTTTACAGTACTCCGTCAGTCCGTCCAATACAAATCAATTGACGCTCATTTAGTAAGTACTGTACTAAATTTGTAGCGAGTATATTACTGCAGTACTATACATGATGAGAGCGACCAAAACCAGAGATGTAGTACATGACGGACAGTTCTTCTTCACTTATTTGGTCGTCATTTTGATCAGTTTCACAGTTTTTTTTTTACCTTGCGACAAGTTTTCCTTTTTTGCATTGCCTGGTCTTTTCTTTGGGAAATTCATATAGATCACCAAAAGCGCCACTTTTACAAATCACCGGTCTTTGTGTTTTTTCCTGTAGATCTCAATGAACCACTGGTCCCTAATCTTCAACGCTTCTTACTACTGCCTTCACTTAAAAAGCGCACCCATTTTTTGAGATTCAAGTTTAACCATGAATTTAAGCAAGGAAATGTTGTTATGTGTCACAAAAATTATACCAATATATTTATATTTCAAGGAAGTTTTCAATGTAATATTTAAGGCGCACGATTCATAAATTATTGGTCTAATGAAGGATCAAAGTTAAATGTTGAAAAACGTGTGCACCTTATAAAGTAAAGCGGAAGGAGTATATAAGAGGGTAGTAGGATGGAACTAGGGACATGTGGGGACCCCGACTTAGAAGTCGAGATCACCGAATGCACGTGTACAGTGATCCCAGAGATCAATGCTCACTGAACACACGGAAGCTGAATAACAAGAGTCTTACATGCATACATACCGTCTTACACAAATTATGGCCATTATGGCCAAGTCTTACATAGATAAAGCCTCACGGGCTGAATAGCAAATAACTCAAATAGCGGAAGTCTTCGATGATAGGTAGAACCCATGCCATCTGCCTTAACCCTACAGGCATTCTGACTGGGATAGCGTCCTAGTTCGCATGTTCGTCTCCATATAACTCTTCTTCATATTCCTGTTCCTCCATGCCTGGCCAATTAAATAACCAGTGGCAAGCCAATGAGTACTTTGAATGTACTCGCAAGCAACCCATGATTTGGTTCAAAGTAACAATGGAATTGAACAACAATGAGCAATCTAGCAACGAGCTAGAATAAATATTCTACCATCAAGTATATGCATCAATAACTTCACGTAACCTCGAGAACAGGTTACCGATATCAACATGAATAGGATCCAACCCATCAAGTCAAGTCACCACCTTGACTCATCACACACACATACTTGCACCGATGTAGTAAAACTCTGGACATAGTTTAAGTAGCACCACCCAACTGTCCATGACCGTGGACACGGCTATTCGAATAGTTTTACACTCTGCAGAGGTTGCGCACTTTACCGACAAGATCCGGGAAGCTTTCGTGTCACCCACGATCCCGCAGTACCTCAAGTACTCGGGAGAAGCACCCGGTCATTATCTTTCCTTAGACGACACTAACATAGAGTCCACTCGTTGGTGCACAGCCCTCGAGTACAAACAATAGATCATGGGACTTGCCCTATTTTCAATGTCACGCGTACACGAAGGGACCAACGGTGTGTCCGGTGCCCTGTAAAAACAGTCATAGTCGTCTATCCAAGCACGACCCCGTCCCGGGAAAGACCTCAAGTCTTCCCGTCACTAGTAATGCAGGCACCATGCTAGTATCGGCCTAAGTAATCAATAAAGCCCCGTCCCATAAGGGGTAGAGTGGTTGCACATGTTTGGTTGGGACGGTAGTCACACATAAATCTAATCCATCATTTCACCCATGCACAAGATCTTTACCGGCACATCACTTCTTCCTCAAGTGATGACCTAACTCAACATCACCCTCGGGCATTAGGGGCACCCGATGGGGTTTATGAAAAGATTCCAACCACGAAGGTTTCATGACACACATGCATCACTAAGCATCACTACTAACCATTTGCATGACATCTAGCACATAGCAAGATCATGAGTAAAGCATGCATCATATGGTGGTTTCAAACTAGGTCACCACCATAACTCTTATCATCATGCATTCGGAAACAAACGGGTTCCGAAGAACACAGGTGTATCATGGTCAAAGGGCTGCTTGCCTGGATTGGCTTGGTCTTCAAAGTCTTCAAATCCTTTCCCACCTTCTTCTTCAGCAACCTCGTCAAATACGGTATCTAAACGTCGCAAAATAACAACGGGAAAATAAGACCACAATAAAAACAGAAAAAAACAAAGTGCTCAGAAAAATGTCAACTTATTTTTGTTAAATACTAGAGGGAAAACTAAGATGGCAAAAATTCTTAGCTTGATTTTTGGAGTTGCAGAATGGGATCTAAGAATTTTTGAACAGGAGTTTTAATGTTCAAATTTGAATTTAAATTTGAACATAACAGAAAAGGTTCATGGATATGTGTGAAAGTGACACCATTAAATAGGTTGGAATTTTACAAGATTTTAGGGGTTGGAATTAATTCATTTGGACAAATATTTATTTCTGTGAAATTATTTGAAATAATCACAGAAAAAGAAAAAGAGAAAAGGCCCTGTGTCATTGGGCCAGAACGGCCACAGTGCACGGCCCAGGGCGAAGCCCACCGCACGGGCGCCAGCGCGTGCGCGTTAGGTTTTTAAACCTGACGGGCGGGGCCCGGCGGTCAGTGGCAGAGAGGGGAGAGAGAGAGAGGTGAGGATGACAGTCGGGGCCCACCTGTCATCTTCAACCTTGCGGCCAGAGCGACGGCGAGCTCACCGGCGGCGATTCCGGGCATGGCGGGGCAAGCTGAGGGTAGGAACGGGCTCAACAGTGAGTCGTCATTCCAGTGGTGGTGGTGCGGCTCGCCGGCGGGGCCTGGTTCGACGGCGGCGAGGTCTCGTGGCGGAGGAGCGTCGGGAGGTTCCTGGCTGGCTCGCTCCGGGCTGCAATAGGAGTGGGAGAAGGAGGGGAACGGGTCAGTGAGGTACGGCGGCTCCAGATCGAGCAAGAGTTGGGGCGGAGGGGGGCTGTACCGCGAGATCTCCGGTTGCCCGACGCGGCGGAGCTCCGGTCGATCCCAAGCACTAAGGCTCTCTGAGGGCGAGTGGGTGGTGCTGGTGTGCTACTGGGGGTGTGGGGAGGAGATGGGTGCTGCTGGAGAGGCCCGGGGCGTGCTTATATAGCCGAGCCCCGGTCCATCGTGGACTCGTGCGCCGGGGAGGTTACGGGCGAGGCCAAAGGCCATGCAATCGCTTGTGTTCGAGTCGGGAAGGTTCATGGATGAGGTCTACGCCTAGTAGAGGGAAGAGGAGGAGCGGGGAATGCTCCAGAGGGCGCGCGCGTGTGAGGCCAGAGGTTGGAGCTCGCGGGCGGCCAGCGCGCGTGCGAGGGCGGCCACTGGAGGGAGGAGGGGGAGGGGGACAGCGCCGGGGAGAGTCGCGGATGTCGAGGCGCATCGGTTGGCGCGAGGGGGGAGCACGAGGTGGTCGGGGGCGAGCGATTGGGCGAAGCTACAGTGCGGGTGCGCACTGTAGCGCGCTCTGGAGCGCGACTTCTGCATGCCACGGCATGCCGTTGGCTCACTGGACGTGTCCGCCGCGTCTGGGGGGTCCATCACGAATTAAACTACTTGGCTGTGGCCTTGGATGCTCTGGATGATCAGTGAGAGGGGAGTGAAGCTGGTAAATGGATAGAATTTGGCTGTCCAGCAAGGTAACTTAGGGTTTTCACCCCTCAATCATGGAGCTGTGGACATGGGGAAGTTACTGGAGATAGAATGTAACTAGGTGAAGCTGTTATAGAAAGGTAAGGCAAAAGTAAATGATAAAAGAGGTTAAGAAGATGGTTTTGGTAAAGTAGCAGAAGGTGTTTGATCAAGTTTTGGACAAACAAATGATCTCCACTAGCCATGGCACTTAACAGGATTGAATGTCATATGGAAATAGGGTGTTTCACCGAATTTGGGCTGATCTGAAGAAACTAGCCAATGTAACTTTGGTGAACCCTAGAAATCAACAGAAATGGCTTCATCATGTTTAAGTCAAGCTAATCATCTCCCCTTGATGCACCACTTGGTGTAGTGTCATCATTTGGGGTATTCATCATGCCCACAAGGTTTGAAGTTCCAGGTAAAAAGTTGGTAATGTAAAGTTGTTCAAATTTGAATTTGAACAGAAATGGATTTGGGGTAATCTGATCAAGTTTCCCTACTCCAAAACTTGTGCCATTTGGTCTAGATGCCTTATTAGGCCTTTCTAGCTTGTGCACCAAGTTTGAGGGCATTTGGATAAGTTTGGCAATGTAAAGTTGCTCAAACTTCAGATATGGACAGAATGGTTTTGAAAGGTTTTGAGGATGTTGTCTTGCTTCCAAAGGCATAGGGCTTGGCAAGATCATCAAGTATGTTATATATGACCTGATAGAATTTCCCTGGATTTTTTAGAGAATATTTCCTTCGTAAATATTTCAAAAGCTTGAAATATCCAGAAAGGGTTTTAGAGGGATTAGCCCATTATTTTGAACATGACCAAGTGTTGAAACTCTTATATATGGACAATATATGTCCTATGAGTCTCCCTGAATTTTGGCAAATATTCTTGAAATACTTAAATAATTTTTCCCTATTAAAGACCATTTCTGGCCTTAAGAAAAAGCTTTTAAATAAAATAGGAAAATAACTTTTAAAATTATACCTTTGTGGTTTCTGGGAGTCCTATGACTACTAGGTCTCAAATATACTTTTTGAAATAATTTTCTCACCCTAAATCAAGCACTTGAAGTGCAAACCTCAATTCAGGGGTTTTTGGAATACTAAATTTTAAAAATACATTTTGGCCAAATTATTTTTAGAAGAAAATACTATACTGCTATAAACACTTGGTATGATCATTGGGCAGAAGTTTTGGGTAAGAAGATGAATTCTACAAGAGGTAATAGTTGACTTTATTGAGCACATGAAAAACATAGGAAGAAAAACTCAATTCCAAATAAAAGCCAAATGATGCCAAAAAAAATTTGCTGGTCCAAACTTTCATGCTTCATTGATGCAAATGAGATGTTACAAAATGCAGGGTGTGACAGGACGACAGGTGAACTAATGCCAGCATTTTTTTATCGGTGCGCTCTCAGTTAGAGGGATGATTATCGACTGATGGTCGGTGGCGACATGAGAATATGGTGAGGTAGATTAAGGGCACTGGATAGCGACCGTGAGCTAGGTGTCTGAGTAGGAGAGCCAATGGGATGAGAAGGTGAATTCGGTGGGGCGCAATAGGAGGATAAGATGGCTGGGTCATCGTCTTCAACCTCTCGGCCATTTTCTTCTCCCCACGAACGGATGACACACACGTCTTCCATCCATCGGCCTACCCTGTTCTATCTGCCTACCTCCCACATGGTCGATGGGCGCTGCTGCTTACCACCTGCCATTCGCAGGCGTCTTTGTATCAGGCGACGTCTTGGCTCAACTTCACTAGGGACGGCGTTCATCGTTATCGCTCCTCACATTCGCCCCCCCCCGTCTTTGCCCTCACTAGGGCGAGTGTTGTGCCTTGGCCATGGACCCCCTCCCCTAAGCCCCATCCTTGATGGTGTAGCCCAACATATTGCTAGTGCTGTTGCTGCAGCAGGCGTTGCTGATGGTTGCAGACCTGCTTTGGTTAGCGGTCCTCGCCTCCCCATGGCGCACCCCTTGAGCTGCGGCGGGGGCTCCAACATGGTTGTATGTTGAGGCAACAGTTGTTTTATCGGCAACTGCGACTGCCTTTGGCAATGCGCTGACCTGGTGGCATGGTGGGTGCATGGTGCTTCACAATGGGTCTTTGCCGACACTACTCCGGCCTCGTGGATTTCGGACCTATGTTCTATAGTGTTCATGGTTTGCCGACGACCTCTGTCGGTGCGGCTTCGACCCCAACGATCAAGTAACAACGTCCCTTCCATCTCACTCGGCTCGCCGGCGTTCTGTCGGCTACGCCCCCGAAAGCTCAAATCTGTTGCCACCGAATAAATTGAAATAAGAGATCGAAATCACCACACTAAGAGCTAGACCAACACTTCACTAGATTGATACACTAACTATCAAGGTGCGAGGAGAGACAACATACCAACACAACTCAACGAAACCGCCAGATCGGATGTCGTTGATGTAGGGAGAGTCTGGAAAGATCTTATTGTAATGTGCCATCGCCGCCACTGCCTCATCGATGTTGCCAAGACAAAACCTAAGGAAAACAATGACCTACAAGAAGAAGAAAAACGTGAGGGGGGGGGGTCCCACTCGTCTTGTTGGTCTCTAGAAGGGAAGGGGGCCCGAGCCCGACCTGGCGGCATGAAAGAGAGCTTGAGTGACGGCTAGGATTTGGGACAATTTTATGATACACTTGGGCTCTTGCAAAAGACAGCTACCGAATTCTGCAGGATGCTAATATATCCTCGTACTTCTAGTATATAAGATATGTACCACTTGGGCCCTTGCAAAACACTGCTACCGAATTCTCCAGGAACAGAGGGGGCGAGCCGAAAGAAGCCAGTGCTTCTCGGGGGAGCAGAAAGGGAATCTCCAGGAAGCGAAAGAAATGGGGATACCACTCAGGGTCAAACTATACAGGGCCAGGGCGGGAAGGAGCGGAGGCGGAGACGGCGGCGCCGGACCCACACCGCCGCCTGCGCCAGGGCTCGCGCCGTCGGCCTCCCTCGACCCCGCGGCGGTTTCCACCTCGCCGCTCCCGCTTCAGCCAGCACGGCAGCCGCCGCTGACCCCCATCGTCAAGTACACGGTGAGTTCTTGCAATCTTGCTTCCTCCTGTACCCTCCTGGCTGAACGGAGATGGTGGGCCGGCGCGATTCGGTGGTGCATCGGGGTGACCTCGGCTTCATTCTTGGTCCGCTTCGGGGCATTTCTTGCGGCCAGTTCGTGGCTGGGTGCTTTCTTGGCTGCCGCGGGATCGGGATGTCGTCGCACTTCAGTTACCATTATCTTGGCTAGGTTCTTCGAATCGGTGTAGTTGTTGCCTTGTTGGGAAGATGGATTGCGTGCGTGCTCGCGAGCGCTCCAATTAATTTCGTGATGCCTTATGTAGTAGCCCTCAAATTTCTTTTGTAAAGGGAAAAGGAGGGAGTTCGTTGGGGATTCTGTTCAGAAATTGCGCTCCTTTGATATTCTTCTGCGAGTTATTGGTCCAATCGGGTGACCAGGAAAGCTAGATAGATTGGATATTTCCATGGCAAGATAACTAAAAACTGTTGGATTTCCCTCTTTTTGTCTGGACCGGATGCTCTGTTTTAACTGCACATTTCTTTGCTCTGTTCTCTGCATTTGCGCTGGAAAGTGTTTATCTTACAATGCCCTGCCATTTTATAGGATGAAGGACTGGATATTGATGATGATTGGCCCGAGGACGAGAACGAGGACGAGGATGATGATGATGATGATGATGACGAGGACGAGGACGAGGACGGGGACGGGGACGAGGTGAAAGTTTGTGTTCCTTTGCTGCTAGTTCTTGGTTCAATTCAATGAGTTGGTGACTTGAGTTCTTTGCCCAGTTGTTCTGAACACAGAGAATGATGCCTCGTCAGTCATCACAGTGTTGGATATTCTTTTCTACTTGTTCATTGTACCCGTTTGAGTTCGAATATGTTGTTGTGGTTGTTACTCCCTGCGTTCATAAATATAAGGTGTTCTAACTTTTTTGTGCATAGGATGTATGTAGACACGTTTTAGTGTGTTTGTTCAACAATTTCAGTCCGTATGTAGTCCATATTGAATATCCAAAACATCTTATAGTATTTGTGAACTGAGGTAGTATTACACTTGCCTTTTGTTTATCTAATGATGTCTGGCTTTCACTGTACTTTTTTCCACCGTTCTCAACATTTGTGCTGCAAAGTACTCTTTTACAAGCATGTTCGGCCATTTTCTAGGATGAAGGACTGGGTGATGATGATGATTGGCCCGAAGACGAAGATGATGAGGGTTGGGAAGTGATGCAAGAGGGTGAGGTGAAAATTTGTGTTCCTTTCCTGCTAGGTCTTAGTTCAATTCCATGACTTGGTGACTTGAGTTATTTGTCCAATTGTTCTGAACACAGAGAAGGATGCCTCCCAGTCGTCGCGGTGCTGGAATTAATTTTCTAGTTGTTGATTGCATTAATTGGAGTCTGAATCAGTTGTTTTAGTTGTTACTACACTTGTTGTTTTTTTGTACTTATGCGCATTATTTGTGCTGGAAAGTATCCTTTACAACTATCTGTCTGCAATTATGTAGGATGAATTACCAGATGATGAGAAATTCTACATTCCATTGTATATGAGCGCTCAAAAGAAGAATCTCCCGCATGGTCTTGTTCGGCATGACTCGATGCCGCTCGACAAAAATGAATATTTTTCTTTGTGGAAAAATTGGAATCAGCTGCTGGATGGCAAAAGAACATACCTCAGACCACTGAAGGACTGCCGTGTTCTCAGTGTTAGTGGTGTTTTCCGGTGCCCGGATGCTCATCCAAGGACATTAGGATGCCAGGTGAGAACATTGTAGTTCCTCTGTTCACAACAATGCAGTGATTTTTTTTAATCTTGTCCTCATTCAGTTAACACCATTGGACCTTTCCAATGTCCTACAGTAAAATGTCTTGATATTTGTCAGCTTAGCATGCTAATATATATTATCATTCCCCTTGTTTGAGTGTGTGTCACATGCAACCTTAACATTGTTTGTCAAACTGAAATCACGCCTGAGGGAACTATGGTATTATCTGGGAAAATCTTTGGCTTCTATTTGAATCTTTTGATGTTCTTCTTCTTTCTGGAACATAACATTTTGGTAGGCGTTATTCTGCGTAATTACAGTGGAAACTAGAAGTTACCCTTGATGAGGTCATGTGTCTCAAGTCTTGCTAATAATGCGAGGCATGGTACAGGAGAAGTTCTTATGTGACTTACAAATAAGTTCTAATTTTGGACATTGTAATCAATGATCCTTATCTAATGTAATATAGGTTTTCCCCATGAAGGCCTCATATCGTTTTTCTCCCAACTAAGTGGGTGATTGATGTGTGAAAACCATAAAAGAAATCTTAGGCTTACAATGTCGCGCCTTGTGCTTAAGCATTAGTTATTCGAATCCATTCTTAAATTAAGATGAATATACTAAATCGTTAGTGCCTTTTTTGTGATACTTATTCTTTGTATGGCAGGAACCACTCTTAGGTTTGGTTCAGGATTATCCAGATAATGACATTTTCCAGGAAATAATAAAGGTAAGTTTGCATGCCACTATAGGAGCATTCTCATTATTTAACTGTTTTATGCTAATGTGCAAGACTAGTTTTGTGCAGATTCTTTGTCAGCGCTATGTGCAATTCAGACGAACTCGCGGAGATGGCAACTATTTCTACAGAGCTTTCTTTTTCTCCTACTTGGTAACTATCTAAGTTACTAGGTTTTTTATGTTGTTGCTTTTTTGTTTTGCATAAAAGTTTGATATGACTATGCTTGTAAACAGGAAAATCTTGGACAAATGCAAGATAGTCAAGCTGAAGTTACTCGTCTAATGGAACATCTGGCAGTGTCCAGACAGAATTTCTGTCGTCTGAAATGGGACAAAGCATACTTCTTAAATCCTGAAGAATACTTTTCAAGTGTTGTTTCAGTATGTATTCTCCTAGCTTACAGAAGCTTCATTTTTTTCTCTGACCTCGTAACCCTAGTTCCTTTGTAATACTTAGTTCAGTCATTTAGTGAAAAACAAACTACCTATGATCTATAATACTTGCAAAAATAACTAGATGTCCCTTACGTGGCCTGAATTGTCCAGTGCTGCTTGTAAGATGTGGTTGGTTGTAATCCTAGCGGGTTGATGGCTTTCTTAATTCAATGTTAGGCTCGGCTCGAGCCTCTTCTCTTAACTTTTTTTTGTCCCGTGCCCTTGCTGAATCTGCTTTAAAGTTATCTGAACCCATACTAGATCATCAGAAAATATCTTTGATAAAGAATAATACCTTAAAATGTTTTTGTGTTTTTCTTTCCTCTCTACAAAAAGCATATGGAACTACACACTTAAATAAAGCTAGAAGTAGATGCAAGGTCGTGATCGCGGTTTGTGGTCTGCTACATGAAGGATAGGAAAAACTATCACACATATAGCGGGCCATTGTAAAAGCTAAAATCTGCTCACTTTTTACTATTTTACACATCTTTGTTTACTGTTACGACTTCCGAGTATGAAATATATGTAGTGAGACATATAATAAAAGTTAGATTTTGCATTGAGCCATGTCTATAGGTCTACTCAACTAAGAATCTATTTCTTATTAAAAGAACATCATGAAGTTCCGAGAAGTATTAAACTCCTTGGTCTTAGCGAGGTCCAAAATATGCGACCTAAAATAGAGGGGGTATGCAGAGTTAGAGGAGAGTGAAAACCGATGAGCACTTGTGGAGCTGCCATACATGTAAATTTAGGGGAGGACTGGAGTTCTCGAAATATTTATTTTCTTGTTTCCATATTACTTTTTCTTAAGGATATCTAAGAAGAGTATAGAGGAAAAAAATGCTTATTTAGTTCCAGTAGTTTTGGCACATGTAGCATGGAGGAGCAATATCTGCTACATGAATAGTGGATATAGCGGTATTAGCTCTGATGGTGGGAAATATTCAATGGCGTAGCATTTCATGCTCTAAAAGCTATAGCGCACTTTTTAAATTTTGAAACACCGAGTATATGACATGGTGCAGAGTAATGGTCTATACGACCATGTCAACTTAAGAGCTCCTTAATAATACTATGGTCTGTCATCATATTCCACTTGAATAAAAACTCCACTGTTCATTCTTGCTACAGTATGGACGCTATTCAGCTCAAGTATTGTTTCCTGAAATAGCATTCACTACAAAAGTAGTGGAGCATTAGGAGCAGTCGGCATGACATATCACGGAAATATTTGTTTATCACACCATTACAAGTGCTGTTTGCCGTGTGTTAAACAAATATGATTCTCTTCATAGTATATCTGAAATTATATACTTAACCATTTGTCTTCATGTTCTTTCAGGAGTTGAATCATTTGGTCAATTCTGTTGCAAATGGGTATGAGCTTTTAACTTGATGTTTTGTAGTGATTTTGTTTGATGGGACATGACATTAAGTTTCAAGATCCCTTTGCTTCTTTGTTGTTACGTTTGGGTTTTAAAAATATTTGCTTTTATCTTTTGCAGTCTGAGTTCTGACGAGCTGTACAAGAGAAGTCTAGAGGAGATAATGCCACTCAGGAGTAAGGATACTACAAGCTTGCTAAGATGTTTTGTTTGTCCACTTGTTCTCTCTCGCTTAACACTTTTTTCCCAGTTATTTCTTTGCTAAGATTGCTGGCAGAGACTGAGATCCGTACTCGGGAAGCTGATTACAAATCATTTATCCCTGAAAAGATGAATGTCCATCAGGTTAGAGTTTCTTATCCCTACTACTGTTCTTGGATAATCAACTAGTGGATCATGTGTCCTTTGTCTTTGTCGTAAAAGTTCATTTATGTAGTTAATTATCAAGGATGAGAATTTTCTCTGCATTTTTTTAAAGGAGAATTTTCTCTGCATAAACCGTGTTTTCTCTCTCCTTTGTAGTAACATAATCATGACTAAACCAATACTAAGTTTACCATTTACAGACTGAGCTCACTATTTCGCATTTTATGGTTCTGGCCTCAGTATTGCTACAAGGAGGTGCGATCCCTGGATGTTAAACCAACGATGCTGGCAATGAGGGCTCTAACATATGCACTTGGCATCCCGCTGCGACTCGAAATTCTAGGCAGAGCCTTGATGGCTGGAGATTTGCAAGTAAAGCGCCTTGATTTCTTCCCTCGATCAGAGTCTGGGAAGGGTGCTTTCCATATGATCCAAAGCTACTGGTCCTCAACCTCAACTCCTGAACCACTGGAGCTGGGAAGTGGCAACCTGTTATCATCTGATGGCACACCTTCGCTGACCTTGCTGTGTAGGTCTGAGGACTGCGACATTCTTTATCGCAAGTGAACTGTGCAAGTATTCTGTGGGCTACTTGACAAAAACATTCCTGGAGGATGGCACATTAAATCTGTTGTTGATAGTCTATATAATACAGCATGGCCTTGTAGGTTTTTAGTTTACTGGCATCTGATCTCAAACCACTTGTGAAGTTGTGTTTACTCATTTGAGATAAACAACAAACTGTTTTATTCGCTTTGGAATGTTTAGTGAAGTAGTCTTTAACTTCTGTATTCCTTTGCTTCTGTATTCGGAGGGAAGCTACATAACTGATGAGAACACTATACTTACAGGTTATCATATCTTGGCAAGATGCCACATAATGTTCCAATTTTCCTTGGCAAAGATTGTAAAGACTGTTGTTAGCATTTCTGCAACAGCAACATAAATGATGACGACACGCTCATGAGAAAGGATAAATGTATGTTGTCACAAAATTGTTATTTTTGTATCTCGAGCAATATTTTGAATTTTGATTTCAATTTTTGTGGGAACATATGATTTTTTTGAATACAGTTCAGACGCAAGTGCTCATACACTCATCTATATGAACGCACACACGTACACCGTATCCTTATGAGCATCTTCGAGACTGAGCCGGCATATCATCTTGGGATATGTGAAGTCACCGCAGAGAACTCTGTGTATATCGCTGTTCCTCTAATCATCCAACCACAAGTTGATTGGCGATAATATACATTGTATGGTGTGTCAATGCACTATTTTTTTTCCGAATATTTTTCAATCATTTTTGAATGTGCGACGGGTCCGATGCATGGGTAGCACGAATTGCCTCTGTGCACCGGGTTCTCAGTGTCACACGGCATCAATCTTGACGAGATACGTGGATGGTGGATTTTCGGCCGGTAGCTACCAGAACCGGTAAAAAAATCTATTTTGTGCGAACTACTACTCCTAGATTCAATCGTTCCTCCGGTCGAACACCGCACCGGTGAAACCAAGAAGGTTCCTGGAGCAAGGCGTGCGAGATGGGAGGAGGAGGGCTCCCGTGGTGGCTGTTCACCACCGAGTGCTCGCCGCCGCCGCCGTCGTCCGGCTCCTTCGCCGGCGGGCTCACGTTCCTCCTCCTCTCGCCGTGCCCGCAGCGCGCGCTCCTCGGCGCCATCGACGTACTCTTCCTCGCCGCCTCGCTCGTCCTCGCCCTCTGCCGCCGTGGCGCCGGCGGCGCGTCTCCTGAGAAGGAGCCGCTGCTGCCGTCACCGACGCCGGACGCGCCGTTCCGGGCCACCGGCCGCCACGCCGTCGCGCTCGGTGCGTCCGCGGTCACCGCCGCGACGTCCACCGTCCTCCTTGCGCTCGCGCTCCTCCTCTCGCCGGCAGGCACGACGCTGTGGCGAGCGGCCGAGTGCGCCTTCCTCGCCGCCCACTCCGCCGCGCACGCCGCGGCCGCGTGGACCGTGGTCGCCTCGGCGAAACGAGCCTCCGCTCAGCCTTGGCACCTCCGCGTGTTTTGGATCGCCACCGCCCTCGGCGCCGCGCTGTTCTCCGCCCCCGCGGCCGTCCGCTGCGCCGACGGCTCGCCGCTCCTCCCCGACGACGTCCTCGCCTTCGCCGGCCTGCTCGTGTCGCTTCCTCTCGCGTACGTGGCCATCAGTACCACCCGCACGGCGCGCGATGAAGAGGACGAACAGGACCAGAACCCCAGCGCGGCGGCGGCGACGCCGTACGTCACCGCGTCGTTCCTCTCGCGCGCGACCTTCAGCTGGATCAACCCGCTCGTCACCAAGGGGCACGCCAACGAGTCCCTCGCCGACACCGACGTCCCGCCGGTGTCGCTGGACCACCGCGCCGAGTCTGCGTACGCTCTGCTCGCGTCCAACTGGCCGGCGGCAGCGCGGGGGTGGCGGAGCCCGGTGGGCGTCGCGCTCTGGCTCTCCTTCTGGCCGCAGTTCCTGCTCATCGCAGCGCTCGGCCTCGTGCAGCTCGCGGCCATGTACGTCGGCCCGTCGCTCATCGACCGGTTCGTCGAGTTCATCCGCCGCGGCGGCACGCCATCGGAGGGCCTCCGGCTTGTCGCCATCCTGATCGCCGGCAAGGCGGTCCAGACGCTGGCGTCGCACCACTACAACTTCCAGGGCCAGCTCCTGGGCATGCGCATCCGCGGCGCGCTGCTCACGGCGCTGTACCGCAAGTCGCTGCGGCTGTCCACCGGCGCGGCGCGCGCGCACGGCGCGGGCGCCATCGTGAACTACATGCAGGTGGACGCCTCCATGGTGTCCGGCGCCATGCACGGGCTGCACGGCCTATGGCTGATGCCGCTGCAGATCGCGGTGGCCCTGTTCCTCCTGTACGCGTACCTCGGCCCCGCCGTGCTCATGACGCTCGCCGTGATCACCGCCGTCGTCGTGGTCACCGCGTTCGCCAACAAGCTCAATCTGGCCTACCAGTTCAAGTTCTTCGGCGCTCGCGACAGCCGCGTCAAGGCACTGACGGAGATGCTCGGCCACATGCGCGTGATCAAGCTGCAGGCGTGGGAGGAGACCTTCGGCGGCAAGGTGCTGGAGCTCCGGCGCGCCGAGGTGGGGTGGCTGAAGAAGGTGATACTCTTCGTGTGCGCCACCAACGTGGTGTACTCCAGCGGGCCCATCGCCATGACGGTGCTCGTGTTCGGGACGTACCTCGCCGCTGGAGGGGAGCTCGACGCCGGCAAGGTGTTCACGGCCACCGCCTTCTTCCGCATGCTCGAAGGCCCCATGAGCAACTTCCCGCAGACCATCGTGACGTCTATGCAGGCGTTCGTGTCGCTCGGCAGGCTGGACAAGTTCCTGGCGGACGCCGAGATCGACACCACGGCCGTGGAGCGTCTAGGCAGTAGCGACGCCGGGGATGAGGTGGCCGTCAAGGTGCAATGCGGGGTGTTCGCATGGGACGTCCAGGGCGAGGAAGGCGAGGAGAAGGATGGCGGAGGGGAGGAGCCGGTGCTGAAAGGGATCGAGGTGGAGGTGAGGAAGGGGGAGCTCGCGGCGGTGGTCGGAGCGGTTGGCTCCGGCAAGTCGTCGCTGCTGTCCTGCATCATGGGAGAGATGCACAAGGTCTCCGGCAAGGTGAGTCTAAGGTACTGCGTCATGTACTATTTTCTGATTTATAAAAGATTTGCATTCGATTAGAATTTGAATTTTATTCTTGAATGTTTCTGTCTTAACATAAACAATTACTGCAAAAGCCCCAATGGTGCAATTTCCTTCTTTTACCATTACACCAAAAATCAGGAGTAACTTTTAGATAAGGTCATCGGTCAAAGAATTTAAAATTTTCATGGCTTAAATAGTGACAATATAGTGAGATGAGATTCTCTTGGTTAGGTTATTTGTGGTGGAATATACTCACATTAATTGAAGTACTAGATTTGACATTGATGCTTCGAGAGTTTCTGGTTTTTTTTTTTTTTGAAAGACTAGGTATTCAAGGACTACAGTGTACGTTGGTGCATATATATACGTCTCATACGAGCATCCATGCCTATATTGTGAATCTATAAAAACAATGATAATGTGAAGCAATATTTTATCGAGGTTTCATCCTCACCATAGGACTAGAAAACTGATTTTTCTAGGGCAGTTTTGTTAAGTCTCAGTCAACCGAGACTCTCAGAAGATGTTATATTCCTTCTACCTTGTACGAGGATTCATACATTTTTTTTCTTTTTTCTTATATACTATGTCACTTTGACTAAGACTTGGTTAAGTCTCGAAGACCTAGCCACACCCTTGTTGAAAACCACGATAGTTTCAAAACCACGTAGTTGGACTAGTCAAAACCTAAGTAAACTAGAACCGCTTAGTTTAGACGGATGAGACATTATACTTTTCATGGCAGTGGTTGTTTTCTTCAGCATTGAGATATACAAATCCAAGAGCTACGGAATCTTATATGACTTTTCGCCGTGCAGCCATATCCATATGCGAGCCCCTTTTTTTGCGAGAAAATTTCCGATCTATTCATCTTCAATTATGGCAGTACAACGAATATCAGAAATAATAGAAATTACATCCAGATCCGTAGAGGCGTAGACCATCAAGCGACGACTACCAGCACTGAAGCGAGCCGAAGGCGCGCCGCCGTCATCGCCCTCCATCACCGTAGTCGGACACAACTTGTTGTAGTAGACAGTATGCGAGCCCCTTTTCACCATTGTTTTGCCTTGGAATCAATTTCTAAGGGTCTCTTTGGTTAGTGGAATTCTAATTAATAACGAATAAATAGAATAAACATAGGACTATGATAAAGATGTGCGCGGAAGAAGGTATGAAACCAAACCTGGAATTTCCAAACATACTTATTTTGTTCATAGGACATAATTCTTCATGAAATTGTCATACCGAGCTCAATTCATTTGAAAGAGTACAATTATGACATTATTATGCCACAACGGTTTCTGTGCATGGGAATTAAGAAAGAGGTAAGAGTTTTTTTAAAATTTAAACCATGGTAAAGAAAATCTTCTCTGTTTTTATGAGGAACCAGCAAAAGTATGCGTTTTCATTAAGAAAAAGAGAATTGACAAGTTAATAAGGAAAACTGGCTGAAAAGCAATATAACCTTCTCCGCTTTTTATTTACAAACTGGACGAGACTATGAATTTTCCTTTTGCCCCTTGTCTTTGTAACTTTTTTGTGTAAGCATGGGATTGTGATTTATGTATAATTAACCAATTCTTATAGATCAATCGTGAATGTCAATCTTTTTTTTTGAACCAATCTTAACCATTCTGTTTTTTCAAAGTCACTGCATAGACCCCCCCACACCCCCACGCAAAAAGTTACTGCAGAATAGTTTGTGGTAAATCACACACCTTCAAACATTTTAATATGACTTTTTAATAATGTCAATTTTGAAGTGTTTGAGATTTGAAAATTTGTATATATTAAGTGGATTTTTTACAAAAAAAAATGTAACTCAGACGCCCCCCCAGCCCCCAAGTCGTTCTCAACCGAGGGCGGCTCTTCCTTCCCCACAACGGGGAAAGGTAATTTGTTTCGTCGGTGCAGTTAGATATTTGGATCTGATGTCCTTTTCCCTGCGTGTTGATGCCACCTTCTTGCGGTATCCGACCAATTTGATATTTTTCTTAGATTGAAAGTCGGTATGTCCAAAGACTTGACCCGGGAATTTCCGATGTATCCTATGCAAAGATCCTTGACCTGTAATGTGGATGCTAGTTGGTCCTGAAAGCTGTTGCCTGCTCTTGTACTCTGTCGCCTGTTTCTTGGTCCACCTTACTCGATACTTTTCAATATCTGTGGTCGAGAAGAATCAACAAGTACGTAGTATGATAACCAAGAACCAAACAAGCAGGCATGATTCGCTATCCTTTAGAAGTCTGTAAACTAATGTGAAAATACAGGGGCATATGCCAGACGCATGTTCTCATATGGAATCCCCCCCAACCAGGGCCGGCCCATAGGCCGGGGCAACGGGGCGACCGCCCTGGGCCCCTGGGAGTTTGGGGCCCCGGCCGAGGTAGTAGTATAGTATACATACTATACAATAAGGCCCAAACCCACCACGTAGCTAGCACTCACGAATCGAAAGAATCTCGCTAGTTCGCTAGCCTGTTGTAGCGCTCCATCGATCTCCTCCAGTCTCATCTCCAGTTTCCTCACCTCCTCGCCTCCTCCCCCAAATTTTCCAATCTAGAGAACAGCGCCGCCGCTCCTGTGCATTTACAAATTCGAGGCGCCGCTCCTTGCATCCATTAATGGAGACCAACACGATGCTATTCCTTTCCCCAATCATCTCGTTGCATCCTTAACGTTCCCATCAAGTAGATGTTGAGGCATCACCGCATCAGAGATGGTACATCTACCTCCTTCCCGTAATCAAGTACTTCATTGATTCACTGTTAAATAGCCCGGCGCTCCCACTCTGATTGCTCTATCTGACATCTCCAATTCTTCTCTTCCTAGTTCCTACTCTATTGGCTTGTTCTTCAAACCTTCATTGGATCCATGCGCAAAAAAAAGCTTCATTGGATCCAGGGATGAGATCATGAGAAGGGGAGATGGGGAATGAGTGTTGCAGCCTTGCAGATCTAGGAAGCTACATCGACAATTCGTCATCAAGCCATATGCCTAGCTATATTCAGGTGCTTTTGTTCCTTGTATTGACTGTTTTTCTGCAATTGTTTGGTGATATGTCTCCTAAAAAATGTTTATCAGTGAGAAAAGAAAGTGAAAAATAGTATATTCTTGCTACTTTATGCATTGAGAAAGAAAAGTTGGATGAAAAAAAATACTGATGTGGTTTTTTCTTCCAGAAGTGTTAGGAGAAACAACAAGATCTGAATGTGTTTTTCACCTCCCTTGTGGTTTTAGTTCAAAGACCATCAGTCTATGCTAGTATTTACTCGTACTTAATTGCTTTGGAAATACAATATATTCTAAATTTTTATTTGTCCACAAGGGCCTCATTTTGTCGTCTCGCCCCAGGGCCCCGAATATGTTTGGACCGACCCTGCCCCCAACAGCGCATATATGTAAACTAATTTTGTTTTTAAAATCAGTTTAATTACTTTTCTGCGTGGCCAGCATCTGTCTTATTTACATATATTTTTTGTCTTCGATATATATAGGTTAGCGTGTATGGGAGCACGGCATGTGTCACTCAGACGGCTTGGATCCGGAATGGAACCATTCAAGAAAACATTTTGTTTGGACAGCCGATGCATCCAGAGACATACAAGAAAGTCATCCATGCTTGTTGCTTGCAAAAAGATTTAGAAATGATGGAGTTCGGCGACCAGACTGAAATAGGAGAGCGCGGGATCAACCTCAGTGGTGGCCAGAAACAGCGCATCCAGTTGGCTAGAGCAGTTTATCAAGACTGTGATATATATCTTCTGGATGACATATTTAGTGCAGTTGATGCTCATACTGGATCAACTATCTTTAAGGTAAAAAAAATATTGCCTTAGGTCCTTTTTCTTTTCATGTACTGTTTTAGAATTCATATAGTTGATTAAATTTGGGATAAAAGCAAAAGAAACACAATTTTAAAGGTGCACGGGAAACACCTGGAAGAAATATTTTCAAAATGATACAGCATGATACCAGCTGCCACAATATAGATGGTTTAGAAAATGTTCAGGTATGGAAATTGACATCTTGAGAAAATGCATTCTTGCGACATATTCGATTAATTGAACAAAAAAGGATGCTGCATTTGGCCATTGAATTATAATTTGGTTGATACCGGTCATCAAATATCTGTTTCTTTTGTTCTTTCAAATCTTTTATGTTTTTCTAATGCTATTTATTTAGCTTTCTCATCACTACAGCAGTGCGAAAAGAAAAATGCTTGTGTGAAACTGAAAGTATAGGGCTATGACTAGAATATGGCTAGTATCTTCGCCAGTTATTAAGTAGCACTAACAGGTAGCCTTTTTCTGCAGGAATGTCTCAAGGGCCTACTTAAGAATAAGACTGTTTTGCTTGTTACTCACCAAGTGGATTTCTTACGGAATGTGGATACTGTATTCGTAAGTTCCATTTTTCATCTGTGTGTATTCGTAAGACATAGTATATTCTTTCTTTAGAAAAGAAGTGACTAAGATATTGCAGAGTATCAGTAGCAATGTTTTCTTTCGGTTCAGGGAGTAGGGAAAGAACAAATATAGTGTTCATACCTATGGTCCCTAATAACTTTCTTTGTATTTTCTCAATTCAATTTTTAATTTAATTTACCTGTCAACATTTTCCATACTTCGTATACTATGCGAAAGATACCTTGCTGATGATACTGACAGATAACAGAGATGAAAGTGCATTATGCAGGTAATGAAAAATGGGGCGATCATTCAGTCAGGGATCTATGGCGATTTACTAGATTCATGTTCAGATTTTCTAGCTCTTGTTACTGCTCACCACAGTTCCATGGAAGCGTCAGGGGTGCAAGGGCACATGGTTCAGAACACCGAGAATTCTCCAGCCACGGTTAACTCCAAATCCATTAAAGAAAACAGCAGTACGACTGCGATTGCTCCGAGCAATGAAGCAGGGTCATCTAAGCTAATTGAGGAAGAGGAAAAGGAGAGTGGCCAAGTAAGCTGGCATGTGTACAAGCTATACATCACACAGGCTTGGGGTTGGTGGGGAGTTCTGCTCATTCTAGCTATATCTGTGCTGACAGAGGGCTCCAGAATGGCCAGCAACTACTGGCTGTCATATGAAACATCAGGGGGCACCATATTTGACATCTCCATGTTTCTTGGTGTCTATGCGTCAATTGTTTCTGCATCGGTTGTATTTCAGTTTATCAGCCTTCTTTTCATCGCTTTTTTGGGGCTTAAGTCAGCCCAGGCCTTCTTTGGTAAGATGTTCAACAGCGTTCTACGAGCTCCAATGTCATTTTTTGACACAACTCCTTCAGGAAGGATTCTAAGCCGGGTATGTCTTGTGAAGACATAGATTTCTTTTGTTACCGGTCATGTATACAATCTTTTGTTCAAGTATACCATTGTGTATTCTTTCTGCAGGTATCAGCGGACCAAACTAAGATAGACACCGCCCTTCTATTCTATATGGGTATCGGTGTATCGATGTGCATTTCGGTGGTTAGCAGCATTGCAGTCACCTGCCAAGTAGCATGGCCGTCAGCCATAGCAGTGCTTCCCCTGCTGCTATTGAACATTTGGTACCGGGTATAATTCAGCTACTACAATGCATATTATAGGACTCATTCTTCATATTACCAACCCCTAACTGAATAATGAGAAAGTTGATTTCTAACTTTTCCTTATGTTGCAGAATCGTTATATTGCAACATCCCGAGGGCTAACTCGTCTCCAAGGAGTCACAAATGCACCAGTTATTGATCACTTAACGGAGACCATTTTGGGCGCTGCAACTATAAGGTGCTTTGGGAAGGAGGATGGTTTTTACCAAACAAACTTGGACAGAATTAATTCAAATTTGCGTATGTCCTTCCATAACTACGCAGCTAATGAGTGGTTTGGATTTCGCCTGGAGCTAATTGGCACTCTTGTGTTGTCCATCACTGCTTTTTTCATGATCAGTTTGCCTAGCAATTTCATCAAGAAAGGTATTATTAAGTCTCCATTAATTGTTTTCTCGAATCCAATATGAATTCTGTACAAAACTGAATCTTGTGCCAATTCTTATTAAGCATTGAAGGTATGTCCAAATCCCCAGGTCCACAGATAGAGAACTCTGAT
This sequence comes from Secale cereale, assembly GCA_902687465.1. NCBI lineage: Eukaryota > Viridiplantae > Streptophyta > Magnoliopsida > Poales > Poaceae > Secale > Secale cereale. The sequence goes on along the minus strand of LR738715.1, from coordinate 855,688,400 downwards.
TTATTAATCAAAGTCAATAAATCAGAATTACTAGATTCTTGAATTGGTTGCCAGATCCGCAAACCGGAGACATTCCATCAAACTAGATTCTTAGGAAGTGACGGGCTGTGAACCGAGCAAACTAAATCTGGGACTCTCATGTTATTCGAGAACAATCATTTAGCACAAAAACTAACTTTATTAATTGTGTACATACAAAAGAACTGTTCTAGTTTGATTGCCTGAAAAGTTTATTCATAATTGTAGCACATTCATATCTGTGATAAACTAACTCGTGCAACAGCTATGTTTGTCGACTAGCTAGTTGGTAACAATTACCAATTGAGATATAAAACCAGCCTAATACTTGTTGACTATGACACACAATCAATTGACGATTGGGCTAAGGTCATCCCATCATTGATATTTATTGTTTCTGATGCAGAATTTGTCGGCATGTCCCTTTCCTACGGCCTTTCTCTCAATTCCCTGGTGTACTTTGCAATTTCCGTAAGTTGTATGCTAGAAAACGATATGGTCTCAGTGGAGAGGGTGAACCAGTTCAGTACTCTTCCTTCTGAGGCAGCATGGGCAGTGTCAGATTGTCTCCCCTCGGCAAATTGGCTGCAGCGAGGAGATATTGACATAAAGGATCTAGAGGTCAGTATTTTTTTTTCTTGATTCTTCTTTTAGCAAGTGTTCCTTATCACTATTATTTTCTAGGTGATTGATATAAGTTAGCGACAAATTAATATTCTTTTCAGGTTAGGTATCGAGCAAACACACCTCTAATTTTGAAAGGGATTACGATAAGCATCAGGAGTGGAGAAAAGATTGGCGTTGTTGGGAGGACCGGCAGTGGCAAGTCAACCTTAGTCCAGGCATTGTTCAGGCTTGTGGAGCCTGCAAAAGGCCAGATTGTCATCGATGGAGTAGATATTTGCACTTTGGGTCTTCATCATCTGAGGTCTCGCTTTGGCGTGATTCCTCAAGAGCCCGCCCTCTTCGAAGGAACCGTGAGAAGCAACATTGACCCAATTGGGCAGTATTCTGAGGCCGAGATATGGCAGGTACAGATTATATAACCGCCGTGTGTTTCACTATATGCATAAACTTGTCGTTTGATACGCCGCGTAATACATGTGTTCTATTGATCTTAATTTGATTGTTCCTATGCAGGCCCTTGAGTGCTGCCAGCTAAAAGACACTGTAGCTGCAAAACCTGAGAAGCTTGATGCACTAGGTATGCTTATGACATGGGAATCTCGACTCTATGCAGAAATACGACCGAGTGATACTAGTAGTCCAGGCTTTATAATCTTTAGAATCACGACATTTGAGGTCTGATCCTATAGTGATCCTGATCTTGAAATACACAAATTCAATCCTTGCATAGAATAGATACAGGTCCATCAAATGGTAATATATTTTGCAGCAGGGAACCAAATGAAATTACTACTATAGATTACTGCACAAATTTGATGATTCTCAGTGCGATGTAGGCAGTCATTTCCTATTCTTTGGTGAGAACAGCAGAAAATTACTTGTTGCTTGATGTTTGTAGTCGCTGACATGGGGGAGAACTGGAGCGTGGGACAGAGGCAGCTTCTCTGCTTCGGCCGAGTCATACTGAAGCGCAGCCAGATCCTGTTCATGGATGAGGCGACCGCTTCCGTCGACTCCCAGACGGACGCGGCCATCCAGAGGATCATCCGGGAGGAGTTCCGGGAGTGCACCGTCATTAGCATCGCTCATCGTGTCCCCACCGTCATGGACAGCGACAGAGTTCTGGTGTTGGATGCAGGTAGGCTGTGGCTTTACACGGTTGATCTACTTCTAGCTTTCTTTCAGAGTGGTTTCCCAACAAGGAAATTGCGCTTCTGTTTGAATTCTGAATGTATTTCCCTGTTTCAGGATTAGTGAAAGAGTTTGATGCTCCATCCAAGCTGATGGGAAGGCCGTCACTTTTTGGGGCTATGGTTCAGGAATACGCGAACCGCTCTTCTAGCGAGCAGGCAATCTCTTCATGACAGAGCCGAATAACGTAGATCGAGATACAAGCAGCAGAATTTTAGGCATACAATTAGGGGGTATGATAGATGATTTCTAGAGGAAAATGTTGTAAGTTTTGCTGCCATACGTGTAAAATCAAAAGAGGAAGGAATGTCTCTTACTCAAAGTAGAAGAAAACCTACTTCATGCTTATTCAAAGAAATGTGTTTTTTTTTCTTAGGCATATACATATATTACTGAGGACAGAGAATTTTCTAATGAAGAAGATATTTTTTTATTTTTAACTTCATACTTTTTTGCTTACATTCAGTTCGTTAACTTTGTGATGACAAATTTTGAGGTACTATGACTGCATTTGGACGCTATCTGGAAGCCTTTTCTGTTCCTATGTCAATTATCTCTTCAAATTGTGAGGTACATGCATTTTCTAACTGCTCGCACAGAATTATGAGCAGGGATAATTTGAAGAAAATACAATATATGAGGATGCAACATTTTTTAAGTACATCAACTTTTTTATATAAATGTGCAAACACTTCTAAAATGACATGAACTATTTTTTAAATTCATGAACCCTTCTTAATATTAGGCTAACATTTTTTAGATGTTAGCACACTATTTTATTTATATGAACATTCTTACAAAATGTGTGAACATTTCTAGAATTAAATGGATAAATAAAATGTGGATTCTTTGTTAACATTTTTGAAAATTACATGTATATTTTTTTTTAATGTAAGAAAACTTTTGTAGTTGCATTGACAAAGTTTCACATTATTTTTTACCCAGTTAAATAAGATTGATACATTTTGTTGGAATGTTAGTTTTACCATTTCAAAATATATACAAAAGGGGGGCAACAAATAAATAATGGAAATGATTAAAAGGACGCAAAAAGAAAAGGGACATATGCTTCTTTTCTTACTGGTTAGGCCTATGTGAGTGTTGTTGTCGTATTATAAATACCTTGACTCGTACATGGTGTTTTCACGCAGGAAAGGTTTCAGTTTTTACTTATAAACTCCCTCCATTCCATAATGTAGCACATTCATTTTTATTTGGAAAAGTTAAATCTCACATACTTTGACCAAGTTTATAGAGAATAACATTTACATCTACAATACCAGACGTATATCATTTAATTCATCATAAGACGTAGCTTCATATTTTATATATTTGGTAGTGTAGATATAAATAGTTTTCTGTATAAACTTTGTCAAAGTTGCAAAGTTTGACTCTTCAAAAAATCTAAATACCCTCCATTATGGAACAGAGGGAGTGCTTCTTCAGGTTTCAATTTCTTTTCAATATATTTCTCTGCCCCAAATAGCCCATTAATCAATGTCTTGCCAGTTGCCAACTGAACATAGAGCTCGCCTCAGGCACCCCCTAAATGGGCTCGCCCAGCTGGCTCTCCCGCGCACGTTTATTTTTTCTCACTTTATTACTTTTAGTTTTATTTCTAAAATGGAAATTATTATATATTTTTTAATCATTCATCGTTCGTTCAAAATATGTTCATACGATGTAAAACATATTCGTGCAATTCAAAAATAATGTTGGTAGCGTTCAAAGAAATGTATGTGACATTTTAAAATGTTCACGTGTTTCTAATAAATGTTCGTTATATTTTTAGAAGATGTATGTGCAATGTAATAAAAACATGTTCGCATAACTAAAAAAAGTGTACATGAAATTTAGGAAAAATGGTCACGCATTTAAAAAAATTTGTTCATGACATTTTTAAAACATTGTTTTACATTTTTTTTGGATTATGTACTTTACTAAAGTATAGATAACGACCAAAATTACCATAATTTATTTTCCATTCAGAAGTGTTTTAATGTAGAGTGTATGAAAAATATTCAACATGTATATATAGAAAATGTTCTACATGCATAAATATGTACAATGTATATTGGGAAAAGTAGACACATGTTAAAAAATGGAAAATTGAGAAAACTATAAAACAAACAAGAAACGTAGAAAACCAAAAATCCAAAGAAAAATAGATGAAAACTAACACAAATATGCACATGAAAAATGAGAAAAACCCATGTTGAAGCTTCCAAAACCAATCTGAACCTGTAATAGAAGCCTCCTAAAATAAGTTCCCTAGGAATCCTGAATGGGCCGGCCCATACGCGGCGGTTAAACCATCCCGTCTACGTCATTTCAAGTGATTTGACACCCCATATACTAGGTGGCCATGCACATCAACCTTAACCCACTCTATTGGCAGCGTGTGTTAGAGGTGTTGAAGTGTACATGTGGATTGTCTAGCCCTTTTCATTAATTCGGACTTTGGTTACGTTGCTTAGTGCATGAAGTTTAACATGGTATCAGAGACCAAGGTCTTGAGTTCAAGTCATGACTTTCGCAGTTTATCAAAAAATTGCTATTACCCCCCCTTTGTCCATGTATAGGCCTCCTGAGGTATACCTCTGAGTCTATCCACGTGTTGATTTTCCGCGTCACACGTGAGGTGTTGAAGTGTATATGTGGATTGTCTAGCCATTTCCATCAGTTCAGATTTTTGGTTGCGTTGGCTAGTACATGAAGCTTAACAAGAGGTATGATAAGCTACTAGATGGGAACCTTCCCACAAAGGTCGTGAAGTTGCACTATGATTAGATCTAGCCGATGAAGAACTACCTTAACTATTTGCGTTTAGGGGATACTCAAACATCGCATACATATGATATAATAAGCACCTACGTAGCGTGTAGAAAGATCATGTCATAGTTTTACAAGTTTAGATATAAATTATCAACATCCCTTCAAGCACCAATAGATATAATCCTGATGAAGACAATAATCCAGATGAAGACTATCTAATTGGTAGCAACATATATAATTCTGATGAGGGCTACGTGATTGTCATAGTTGATGGAAAACCATGAAGACCTAGGCTTGTGGCCACTAAAGTGGATGACAATGGTGAACCTATTTGTTCGAGGAAGTCCTTGTCTCACTTCAGCAACGCCCTAGGTGTCACCCTTTGAGAAGTCTGCAGCATCAACGACATCAACCTTTGGGATCCCGACATTAATAATGTGTGAAATCTCCTCCTGAGAAAACTGCACAAAAGATTCAAGTTCCCGGATGAGTATGTCAACCTAGATACTGAAAATAATCTGATAAACAACCACATAATCACCTGCTTCTCTAAGAATTTGAAAGCTCGGAAATCGAGGGCCCAAAACAAGTTCACAGAGATTACGATTTACTGAGGTGGACATTTTCAAGTGCTACACATGCCTTGAAGTGGCCGCAGACGCGTTACGGACATTGCAGCCAATCAGCAGTGACGATGACGGGGTTCACTTGTATATATGATCGAGGTTACATTGGTTGTGTGTGTTAATGTTCTTCGAAACTTGCCTACCTATATTAGTTAAGTACTCAGCTACATACTCGTCATCACTGTGTGTTAACTAATGTTATTCCATTAACTTAGTTTGAAGGCAGCAAGACACAATACCACAACAACGGAGAAGTGATGCCATGGCAGTGCACAAATGTTGCCACTTCCACGAAAAATTCTGTCGTGGTAGCGTTTTTCGGCTGCCTTCAGAATACATTAATGGTGCGTGGCTAAAGACACCGCCACGAATGTTTCTATTTCCTCCGTTCCTAATGTAAGTCTTTGTAGAAATTTCACTATGGACTACATACAAAGCAAAATGAGTGAATCTACACTCTAAAATGCATCTACATGCATCCGTATGTGGTTTATAGTGAAATCTCTCCAAAGACTTATATTTAGGAACGGAGGGAGTAGTAGCTTGCGGTGTGGGGATATTCCGAACACGACCTTTATATGTACCACTGGTGGTGTGCAATTGTACGCCACGCCATCGTTATTTGTATTAGTGGTGGTTAATGCTGCAAACGAGTCGAGTTCGAGCGAGTTGGACTCTGCTCAGCTCAACTTGTACTAAAATCCGAGTGAGTTCAAATTGAGCGAAGCTCAATGTCGAACTGTACAAAGTGGCTCGTGCTTAGCTTGTAACTATATCGAGTCGACCTTGAACTAGTTTTGAGCTAAATAAGATGATTTTTAATGACATAAGAAACAAGATAGGCCACGACGCAACATAAGAAACCATTATATAATTTAATTTAATCTCTCTCAATAGAAGACTAGTACTTAATAGGAATATATCATGGATGGACTAGCGAGAGTTAAAAAACAAAGTATGGTCAAAATAACATGATTTTAACATGTATATGCTCTCAAAGTTTGGCCAAAATAACATAATTTTTAACACATGGCCGATCACATAACATATTGATGATACTTTTTCTCTACACTTCATTAAGCTTCCATGTTTGGTAGAAGGAAAAACCGAGAAAAATTGTACGCAACATATGTGGCAATAAAATATCCTATTTCTTTTAAATATAGTATATATTAAATTATGCAATATGATTATATGATATCGGGCTATCGAGCTAAAATCGAGCGAGATAGTATTGGCTTAAGATCAACTCGTTTCTAGATCAAGCTACATAAATTGTTCATACTTAGCTCATTCTTTTCGAGTCAAACCAAAATACAAGTCATTCTCGAGCAGCTCATGAACCTCGAGCTTTTCTTGCAGCCATAGTCGTGGAGGTTGCCAACACTACCAGTATTTTTTATCAGTGGTGCCATATTGGTGACGGGGGTTCACCACGTCACCAGGGCACGTTTCCTACATTATTGGTACACATAATATATGCTCACATGGAGGGTCCCATGCACAATATACACAATTCTGCTGGAAGTAATACCTGCCCAGTATTTCTCTCCTTAGATCTGGACCTGTAGGGACTAGGTACCTGCCCGTAAGAGAATCTTCAGCCGCGTCCCCAAAAGGTCCCCAGGCCCCTTTTTGAGCGCAGGCGTCGAAAAATCGGTCCAGTCGCGTTCTCAGGAGCCATTTTTTTGCCGGCTAGGCCCGAAACTGGCGCCGGCGTACCCAGGCTGAACCCGGCGCGCTGTGGGCACCCGGGGGCGCTGGGGCAAGCAGTTTTGGCGCGAAAGAAAGGCGGGCCCGGCGAGTCAGCGACCGCTGCGTCTCGTCGTCCTCACCGCCTCGGTTTCCCGCGGGGAATCAATGCCAAGGCTGTCGCCGATCAGCCTTCCCATTAATTCTTCACGGGCAGCGCAGGGCGGTGACGCGCCCCTTCCCCCTCCCGCCATGCGTACACACGCCGCCGCCCCTGGCCGCTATAAAAGCCGGCCCCTCCTAGCCATTGAAAGCATCTCGTAGCCCCCTTCCTCGCAGCCGACGGCCTCTCTTCCCTTCTTCCCTCCCCGTCTAGATATGGCCGAACATTTCCCAGGCGATGCGGCGGCGGCCAACAGCTTCGGCCGCCATTCTCTGCACGAGTGGGAAGTGCACCTCCTGTACGAGGCGAACTACCCCGCACCCCCTGACGTGCGCGCGCCGGGACGATGGTGGCTCAGCGCCGGGGGCGTGCCCGTCCCCCCTCTCCCCGACGTCGGGCACCCCGCCTACTTCCCGGCGGAGATCGAGCGCGCGCGGGCTTCGCTGTCGGAGGAGGAACGGGACCGCCCGGAGTACGCCGTCGGCAACCACGATGCGGGGGCGGCGTACTTCGAGCGCCGGCATGCCGAGCGGCTTGCCTCCACCAACAACGCGTCAGTGGTGCGGGGCCGCAACAACAACGACGGCCACCGCCTATGGTGGGGCGTCCCCGGCCGCACACTCCACGCCATCCTCGAGCACCTCGAGGGCGGCAATGATCCGCCGTTCGAGTACCCGGCGGCCTGGCCGTCCGCCGGATTGGCAGCCGCAACGACGGTGTGTGGCTGTCGAGGAGGATGCTCGACGAGTCCTCCTCCTCCTCTCGGTCCATCTCCTACTCCTCCGGGTCTCCGGCGCTCGTCTCCGTCAAGCCGGAGCCCGCAAAAACGCCGCTCGGGAGGCGCACCCGCAGCGCCGGCATCGTCATCAATGAGGGGTGCGCCTCCTCCTCGGCTCCTCCCCGCCTCGTTAAGCCGAACACGGAGCCGTGTTCAGCCGGTTCTTCGGCTTGTAGCGACCTTTGTTTTTTTTCTTTAATAATTTTTAAGGTTTGCTATGTAAAAACTGTTCGATTTCGTCGAATATTTGTCCCGTTTGCCGAATTACTATTTTGGAAAAAATTAAAATAGGTGTCTGGGGGCGACCCTAGGGCCGGCGACTGGGAACCAGATCGGCCCCAAGGCCGATTTTAGCATCGGTTCGCCATCAGGCGACGATTTTTCGAGCCATTTGGGGGGCCAACGGCTGGAGATGCTCGAAGCAGGTGCCTCCATGTTGTGGACGTCATTTCTCGTAAAAATACATAACAATAACACTACCTACATTAAGAACAGACGAAATTCTGAAATATGGTGACATGGTGTTTTCCGAAACGTCACAACAATTATTCCCCACAAACTAGCATGATTCAAAATATTTACCGCACAAGACACATTTTACTTAACATAACCTTGTACGAGGCTATAGAGCCATAGGATTCAAAATTCCACATATTAATATCTATGAAGTCATAAATTTATTTCACGGACATGTTCAATATGATAAAGATGATGCCCTTGCATTTGCAAGCGCCACATTCCTAGTTAGTACGAAAGGAAACCGATCCTTGGCCTCATTGAAGAATCTACCAGGTAATGACTGGATGCCAAGATTGTTTGTGCTTGGAGAGCAGGTCGACGGACATGGATTTTTATAACATCTGCACCCGGGCCCTGTTATCTTGACTGTCGAATATTTCTTTAAGATCTATGCAACACAACTAACTTTCTATATCAAATTTTCTCTTTTTTGCTTCTCTCACATAAAACATGTCTTGAAGTTCAAACCTTTGCAGCGTCGCAAAGCTTTCTATCTAGAATCTAGGATAAATCTTTCAGATTTTTTGGTCAAATATAAATATACAAATTATGATTTTTTAGATATAAATATTTGACCAAAAACTCTGAAAGATTTATCCTACATTCTAGATAGAAAACTTTGCCACGCTGTAAATGTTTGAACTTCAAAACATGTTTTGTGCAAGAGAAACAAAAAAGAGAAATGTGTTTGCACGAATCGCGATGCGCAGAATGGATGGCTAGATGGGGAGGGCCTGGTTGCAGGTGTTCTATTATATGTTTTCGGCAGGTCGATGGCATCTTTGATAGATGGTTGATTGTCACGCGCCGACTCAATACACGCCGGCCCGGTGACCATGACACGCTCCATCTGCCACCACCAATTCAACTGCCCTCTCAGCCGCTCATCTACCATCTCGAGGATGGCTTTTCTGCTATGACAATCCCTCACAACGGTGATGAGGGTGTTCCGGTGCGCTGTTGTTCGCCAGACGGACGGTCTCACGCTGGTGACCATCTCCAGCAGCACCAACCTGAGGGCTAAGTGTACCGAGCTCGATGTACTTGGGGCCCATGTAGTCCATGCTCCCGATCACGGTTGTCCGAGGAGTACCCCCGCCGCCATGGCGACTGACCTGCCGTATGAGTCCAAAGCCACCGACCTTGGCCTCAAAGCCCTCTCCCAACATCATGTTGCTGGGCTTTATGTCCCGGTGCAACACGCACCTCTTCGTTCAGTCGTAGGCGCCGTTGTGGAGGTAGTAGATGGCGGTTGCGATCCTGAGAAGGATATTCTACCTCTGCGGCTATGTCAACATCCTCCCACCAGCGCCATCGCCATGGAGATGGTCGCTAATGCTACATTTGGGTTTGAGCTCATACACAAGCACCAACCGACCACCGTTGTTGCACTAACCGATAAGCCATAGGAGGTTCTTATGGCTCAGTTGGCATAGGGTCTTGATCTCATGCACATATTTCTTCCGGTTACGCTTCAATGTTGGTTGTCGCATCTCCTTCACAACCACCTCCCGCAGGTCCGGCATCGGTATCATCCCTCTATACACGTCACCAAAGGAACCCTTGCCGATCTTCCGACCCCGTGAGAAGTTGTCCGTCGCCACTACGAGCTCAGAGTTGGATAATTTTATTGCAACTTTTATTTTCCTAGAGATCGAATTACATCATTAGTTTAGAGAAGGAAATCGGTCGAGTGACTTTTCTAATTAATTAATTAACCGATCGAGAGATCGGAAGGGTGATTGCGGCAACTCTATCCCGTTCTAGTTTACTTGATCCCTAATCATCTGCTGGAGGCCTAGGGTTGTCGGATTCAGATTAAGATACATCGCCTGAAGCGTGAGAGTTGTCGCTGCTACTCGGCATCTACAGAGAACACATGCAAAATTCAGAGAAGGGGGATAAGCATAAAGCTAACGACTTGGTAGCAAGCTGTCTAAACATGTCATGTGATAATTTGGAAAATATACCGCTAATTTGTTCATTTTGTGTGACTCGGGCACCCACGATCTGTAAATCGACAATAACTAACTGGAACAAATATAACTTATATGTACTAGTTAGGAAGGTAGATAATGAATATATATACACTCTCCATTATTTTATAGCCAATTTAGGAACATACCGAACCACATAGGAAGAGGGACCGCAGAGAAATATGCCTCGCCGCGATGAAGAGCAGTAACTGGCAGATTTTTGTGCAAACCCGGCAGGAGAGGCGAGGGTTACATGATCGACATGCTCGAGGGCGGCTAGCGAGCAAACGAAGACGGCAAGCCGCATGTTGGGAATGGTAGTGAAGGTAGGGTTGACGCCGAAGAGCGGGCACACAACCGGTTTGAACACGCCGACGCCAGAAAGAGTTCAAGTGTGGA